>WPIO01000029.1:2340000-3072500 GCA_009760855.2 Cristatella mucedo
CAAATGAAGCTCGATGGAATGGTTAGTGGTGGAATACTGAATAAGCAGCATGAATAACATGGTTAGGGTGATATGCACAGGGTCAGCATGCAAATGTGGTTAGTGGCAGCATGCACAGTGTCAGCAAGCATAAGCACATCAAGGACGAATCACAAAGACCTAATAAATGCTGTCCTAAGTGTTTGTAAGTTCTTTTTCAAATTTGATTAAGTCGGGGAATGTTCTGACGCCTGTCGGGAGAGAGCTCCACGCTTTGGGAGCATACGAACTAAATGCAGTCTCCAAAGGATTTGAGGTTTGTACGTGCTAGAGGTAAACTGTTGGAATCCGAAAAGCGGGTGGTACGATGCTTGACCTGGTTGGGGGCAGTAGATCTGACAGATAGGCTGGAGCCAAAGAATCATGTGACATAAAAGTGAGCGACACAACCTTCAAGTCAATCCGTTGCTTGACTGGTAGCCAGTGCAGGTCGGCGAGAAGGGGTGTGATGTGGCAACTGCGACGCTCACGACAGACAAGCCTAGCTGCAGAGTTTTGCACCAGCTGCAATTGCCTGATCGCACATGCTGATAGGCCAGTAACCAACGAGTTGCAGAAGTCGAGACGGGATGTCACGAATGCATGGACCAACTTGGACGTGGTATCTTTATCTAAACAAGCCCGAATGTTAGCAACGTTATTTAGCTGAAAATAGGCAGATTTGACTGTGGAGCCGATATGGTCGTCTAACGAGAGGTCGCTTTGGAACATGACACCTAGATTTCGAGCTGATTCAACTGGAGATATGCTGGCAGAGCCAATTTTGAGCGGCAGCCTTTTCTGAATCACACTGGGTTCGCTTATAACTAGTAAGTTAGTTTTATCATCGTTTAGTTTAAGAAAATTTGCTGCCATCCATATGTGGATGTCATCAATAAATGCAGCAAGTGAGTTGAGAGGATTCGAGGTGCTAGAAGGCTGTGAGGGATCAAAGCAAAGGTACAACTGAGTTTCATCCGCATAGAAGTGAAAGCCTAGATTGCGCTTGGCAATTACATAAGCAAGAGGGAGAGTATAAACCATGAAAAGAATCGGACCTAGCACGGAGCCCCGAGGTACTCCATATTTCAGAGGTACTTCAGATGACCTTTGTCCATTCACGTCAATACTCTGAAGTCTCCCATTGAGATAGGACCTGAACTACTGCAGAGCACTGCCATTGATACCCAGGCGAGATGAGAGGCGCTCTAGAAGAACTTTGTGATCGATGGTATCAAAAGCTGCCGAAAGATCGAGCAAAACAAGCAGAGACACTCTACCTATGTCTGAATTCTTAAGAAGTTCGTTGTATACCTTAAGCAATGCTGACTCTGTGGAGTGATTAGCTCTAAAGCCAGACTGGAACTTACCAGCAAGGTTTTAAGTTTCGATATATGAGTTCAGCTGGTCCGCCACGACCCGTTCCAGTGTCTTTGATAGGAATGTTAGAAGGGAGACTGGGCGGTAGTTGCTCAAGTTCTCCTGGTCTAGTGTCGCTTTCTTGAGAAGTTGCCTGACCACAGCTTTTTTTGAAAGGTGCTGGGACATGACCTGAGGCTAATGACATATTAATGGTGTTAGTTATGCATGGCAGCAGCAGATCAATGCAACGTAGGAGCAGGACAGTGGGAATAGGGTCCAGAGGAAATACGTTGCTTTGAATCCGAATAACCATCGGCTTGCTATTTGTCGTCTACCATGCGCCAATGGTATTTAATAGAGTGTCATAAGCGTAGAACTCGTGCACTATTTTAGAAAAAACCGACGGCCTTTTCCCTATGCGGTACGAGCCTGTTTTTGACATGCGGAAGGCTGTCGCCTTGGCGGCGTGGGTCGGTGGAGGTTCGGCCCAGAGACTGTCGCCCTGGTGGCGTGAGTCGGTGGATGTTCGGTGCAGAAACCTGACGTGAGACGGTAGGGGGCGTGAGATGGTAGAGGACGAATGCGCATCGGCGAACATGAAATTATTTTTGACAGCTTATGTCTCTATGTTTTGCATTTGTGAGCGCACGGCTGAATCGCTTTTGACGGCTCGTCATAATTGCAACCATCGATTTAGATTGTGCGAGTAGAGTATTCAAATGCACCCTAATCTGCGTCGCTGCGTCGGCAGTACGGTGGGCATTGCATTTACCTTTAGCTATGCTCCAAACCGCTTAAGAAACTTGGCGTTAGGAGCGAGGCATCCGGATTTAAGCGTGCTCGTCGACAAGTCCTAGTGTGCCTTGCTAATTACTAGCGTGCTGTAATGCCCCGCGATTAGGGACCATGTATGAGCTTGACAGCTGAGCCTCGATTACGAACTTAGAGCTATGCCGCTGAATTATAACTGGGCCGCTTATGAAATAGCCGTGATGAGCCGAGACTTATTAGCAGCGTGCGATGTATTGTTATGAACTAACGAGCTTATGGCGTGGCTTATGACTTGGTCATTATATATGGCCTATATAAGGACTGCAGTCACACTCTTAGATCTACGGTCTGCCGGTCGGTGATTCCTTGCGCCGAGCTCGAGCTGCTGTAAGCCCATTAGCGATTCGGCTGGAAGTCACCTGTCGCATAGGCCGTAATGTACACGCTATTGCTGTGCTTTTTTATTACCGTGTCTTTTTTAGTGCTGCATGCAGGATATGATGCACCGTGTTAGTTATCGTCGGCGTATTGCTAGCTTCAGGTCATTGCACGCGTTGTGCCTCTACCCGAAATGATGAGGGTCTCAGTCAAAACAGTGCAGCTACTCTCGCGCGCACTTCTGGGACTATTTTTGCAAATGCAGACTTGCTACTCTCTTCCCTTGCTGCTTCTGAAATTTTTAGTGCTCGTGGTATAAGTTTCTCGTATCGTCTCTACCCGATTTCTCTCGCCTCCCGGAAGCATCAGTCGCTCTAGCCAAATAGGATATTAGCGGCTCGTTCGAACCCGGGAGTCCCACCTAAGCAGTTGAATTAATTAAATTGCTAAAGGCCTTTATCCTACGTCATCAAAATATTTACGTGGACGTTTTGCGATAGACTCAAATCGGTACAGTATATGTCCCTGCTAAAGAATGAGAGATGACGGAGATATCGAATTCTCTCCGTGTCTATGGTAATTGCATCGTGAGCGGTATTCATTCTGCTTTCCCGGCTTCGAACGGTCATTATCGGCTGCGCTTCCTAGCGAGGCTAGCCATTCACGTGCGTAGTTACTGTGCGAACCGGCGTTGCGGCCTACTCTGCCTCGTGACGTCGGCTGTCCAGAGTTGGATTGTTGAAGCAAATTTTACGCGAAGCCAAACCGGATCTGGCAGCAAGAAATCGCTGGATCTTCGGCTACGGGCTCCGTCCTAGCACCTGTCACTCCGGGTAAACGCTACCTCTCAATCTGGAGCTGACATCGGTCGCGGTACCGGAAAGTAACGTCAAGCCGGTGTAGTGTGTACGCTGCTGTGACTGCACAAAGCCTTTGCAAGCTACATCCGAAATCATCTGAACATCTGCAGCTTATGTAAGCCGTAATGGGTCACTAGGTAAGGTGGTAGCTTTTCACGACCTCGTCCCCGAGGTCTTGGGTTCGATTCCTGCGGTGGGCGATCCTTTATCGCCACTGCAAGCGGTGGTGATAGTCGTAAAGGCTCTTCTGTCGCTATACAAAAAAAGGCTGTTAAACCAGCTAGCTTCTAAGGTCGCGAACGCTTGGTCACTGTGCCATGCCACTTTAGAGCCAATTGACTTGCTATAGACCAGACGTTTTCGCATAAATAACCGCAGCGGTGAGGTCACAGTAAAAAATAGCTTCTTTGCGACGCTTCGGTAAAGCTGGGTTGTGACCTAGCGGGAGAGGAACGTGGTACTGCGTCTGTTTCAGCGAGAACGGCGCCGAAGCAACTCCAGGCCAAGGCGGACAACAGTAGCTATGTGCAGTGCTCGCGCATAAATTTAGGATGTGGAGATTTAACCTTCACGCGAATTTTCAATTTTTATAGAAGCGATGACTGCGGAGCCGTAATGGCACACTAGGTAAGGTGGTTGCTTTCACGACCTCGGTCCTGAGGTCGTGGGTTCGATTCCTGTGGTGGGCGATCCTTTATTGCCACTGCAAGCGGTGGTGATAGCCGTAAAGGCTCTTCTGTCGCTATACAAAAAGAGGCTGTTTAAGCAGCTAGGATTTTTTTTTTTTTAGTCGGACAGAATTCACCCTCCATCCAGATGTCGCTAATTGCTTCCGTGCAGTGTTTGTAAGGTTTAGACCTTCGTTTTTTAAAGATCGCACAAATTGCTGCGAAATGGCTGATTCCGAAATCTCCGCCGTTGTTTTCGACAATGGTTCGGGCATGTGCAAGGCTGGTTTCGCCGGCGACGACGCACCGCGAGCCATTTTCCCGTCAATTATCGGTCGCCCGAGACATCAGGTGCGTTAGCGAAAAGGATGGCTTCACTCCAATCGCGGCTAAGCAGGGCCAGTCCGCAAACCAGCAGCGGCGACGGGGCGCTCTCTGGAAGAAGCTGAACGCTCTGCTAGGCCGACACGCCTCGCTCAGCTCAGTCTAATTTGCTCGCTCCGGACGTCTTTCTTTTTTTGACGCTGTAGGGCGTCATGGTCGGAATGGGACAGAAGGACAGCTACGTCGGCGACGAGGCGCAAAGCAAGCGTGGCATACTCACGCTGAAGTACCCGATCGAGCACGGCATCGTGACCAACTGGGATGACATGGAGAAGATCTGGCATCACACGTTCTACAACGAGCTTCGAGTCGCGCCCGAGGAGCATCCGGTGCTGCTCACGGAGGCGCCACTCAATCCAAAGGCTAATCGCGAGAAGATGACGCAGCTCATGTTCGAGACGTTCAACTCGCCGGCCATTTACATCGGAATCCAAGCGGTGCTGTCGCTGTATGCTTCCGGTCGCACAACTGGCATCGTCCTCGACTCGGGCGACGGCGTTACTCACACGGTCCCAATATTCGAAGGCTACGCTTTGCCGCACGCTATAATTCGTCTCGACCTGGCTGGCCGCGACCTCACCGATTATCTTATCAAGATTCTCACCGAACGCGGCTACTCTTTCACGACCACAGCTGAGCGTGAAATCGTCCGAGACATCAAAGAAAAGCTTTGCTACGTTGCTTTAGACTTCGACAAGGAAATGGACACTGCTGCGAGTAGCTCTTCGCTGGAGAAGAGCTACGAGTTGCCCGATGGTCAGGTGATCACTATTGGCAACGAGAGGTTCCGTTGTCCTGAAGCTCTCTTTCAACCTTCGTTTTTGGGCATGGAGTCAGCAGGCGTTCACGAGATTACCTACAACTCCATTATGAAATGCGACATCGACATCCGCAAAGACCTGTACTCTAACATTATCATGTCAGGTGGCACGACCATGTACCCTGGCGTGGCCGACCGAATGAATAAGAACATGACGGGTTTAGCTCCAATCACGATGAAGATCAAGGTTATTGCTCCGCCCGAGAGGAAATACTCGGTGTGGATTGGCGGCTCGATTCTTGCATCGCTGTTTACGTTTAAAAAAATGTGGATTAGCAAATGCGAATACGACGAGGTCGGTCCCAGCATTGTACATCGCAAGTGCTTCTAACGAAATCTTCGTCGGACCCAGCCGATTGTGTTTGTAATGTTGTTTCATGTGAATAAATGGTAGCATCAATCGACTGAAAGTGCGAGACCTGTTATGTAGAGTATCCGCTGAAGGCGAGGGCTTGAGTATGTTGCTTTTGCTTGCACCGGTACGGGCGCAAATAGACGCGGAAATTCCTTGCGAAAAGTGTGCGAAACTAACTGCTTGCCTAATTTAGCCATCGCGATAACGCACTCTGCTCGTCTCGTTTGCTCTTAACTGGCAAAGGAGCTAGGTGCGAAGTTTTTGGCAACCGAGCGGGTCAGTTTCGATAAAAATGGCCTATTTTGGTTGCTTTGTATGGCAGTCCTTACGTTCTTCAGCTACTAAGAAACAGTAATGAGCTAGAGAATAATATAGCTTGAGAATAGAGTGGCTAATAAAAAGCATGTTCGCGACAGGCTAGGCATAATGATATATGCTTTTCTGAGTCATTTAGCTGCGCCTCGAACCAGCCACAAATGTCTATACGGCAATGTCTTTAGTTTGCGTGCTACAAAAAATAAGAATGTCATGATGTCCCCTGATTAGACGCCAAGCTAGAAACTCTCCCGTTCCTCGCAGCATTAACTGGATCTATGCGAACTGTCCTCTGTGCCCGCTGATGCGTGCCGACGCTGTGCATGTTATCACTTACCATATTGAGATGCTTTCCCTACAGCATATGTAAGTTGCCTTTAAAGATATCGACAAAAGTCTTATTATCATTTATATTAGCAGCTAGAGTAAGAGAGGTTCGAATGAGGCGCGACGACGCAACTTGCTTAGCGAGGTATTGTGGAGCTCAGCTCTATAATAATGATAATAATGCACTTGATAAAGCGCCTTTAAAGGACTCAATCTCTCTCTAGGCGCTTTACATTTGCTGCAATGGCAAACGCGATTGAATGGTGAGTAATTTAATGCTTGATAAACAACATGAATAACACGGTTAGGGGTGACATGCACAGCGTCAGCATGCAAATGTGGTTAGTGGCAGCATGCATAGTGTCAGCACGCAGAAGCACATGATCCACATTTAAAAGGAACCTAAAAACACACCTATTTAGGACAGCATTTATTGGGTCCCTATGATTCGTCCTTGATGTGCTTATGCGTGCTGACACTGTGCATGCTGCCACTAACCACATTTGCATGCTGACCCTGTGCATGTCACTCCTAACCATATTATTCATTTCGTTTGTTTTCAAGCATGATTTTACTTACCGTTCAATTGCATTTCACTTTACAGCAAATGTAAAGCGCCTAGAGAGAGATTAAGTTCTCTGAGGGCGCTTTATCAAGTGAATTATTATTATTATTAGTATTATGAACGACGAATCACAGGGTCTCACTAAATGCTGTCCTAAATAGGTGTGTTTTAAGTTCTTTTTAAACGTGGTCAAGTCAGAGGATGTTCTGACGCAAGTCGGGAGTGAGTTCCAGGCTTTAGGGTTCTCGTAATTATCTTGTTAAATCAGTCCCTCCCTGTTGTGGCTGATTTATGGTAATCGTAGTTTTTCGGCCGATGATTTTTATAGCCTTGTTATTTCCGCTACGGTCAGTTTATGGCCCAATGGTGTTTACGGCCTTGTTATTACCGCTGAGGCCAGTTTATGGCCCAGCGGATTTTTATGGAGGTGATGGTTTAACGAGTTTATAAGTCTCGGTCTGCAGAGGGCCGTTGCGATTAGGACGCTGAGCAAGGCGGTCGCATGCTGGCGGCCCGCCGCAGCGTCCTTGTGTAAATAAACGTGTCGAAGTTTGCTACGGTATTTTCGTGTGCCAACAAGTGTTCTCTTTTCGTATTTATAATAATAATAATATTACACTTGATAAAACGCCCTCAGAGAACTCAATCTCTTTCTAGGCACTTTACATTTACTGCAAAAGAAACACGATCGAATAGTGAGTGATATCATGCTTGATAAACAACATAAATAACATGGTTATGGGTGACATGCACAGGGTCAGCATGCAAGTGTGGTTAGTTGCAGCATGCAACAGTGTCAGCACGCATAACCACATGAAGGACGAAACTCACTAAATTCTGTCATAAATAAATGCGATTTTAATTTCTTTTTAAATGTGGTAAAGTCGGGGGTGTCGTGACGGAAGTCGGGAGTGAGTTCCAAGCTTTGGGAGTATACGAATTAAATGCACGATCTCCAAAGGATTTGAGGTTTGTATGAGGTATAGGGAAAAAGTTAGATTCCGAAAAGCAGGTGATACGATGCTTCACCTGGTGGGGCAGTAGATCTGATAGGTAGGCTAGAGCCAAAGAATGAAGGGATCTAAAAGTGAGCGACAGAACCTTGAAGTCGATCCGTTGCTTGAATGGTAGCCAGTGCAGGTCGGTGAGAAGTGGTGTGATGTGACAATTTCGACTCTCACGACTGACAAGCCTAGCTGCAGAGTTTTGCACCAGCTGTAAGCGCCAGATTGCACATACCAGTAGGCCAGCAAGCAATAACTTTAAGTGTCACATATATTGTTTAGCCTACATCTAATTTCCTCAGCTAATCTTTCATGTGGCGCCTATTTAGCAATAGCTTGCAGCTATTGATCGCCGGGTTAATTGGTGAGGGTTGTTAGTTCAGCCCACCTATAGGACATCATAGTTTAATATGTGCGAATGCTTTCACCGTTCGGTCCTTGCTATACGTCAGCCCAATTGCTGATCGCAAAGCAAATCTTCCGCCCTCATCGCTCGAACCAACCACCGTCGCGACTGACTGTTTTTGCTCTACCGATTTGTAAGTGTGGAGATGATCAATTTTTAACTAGATTATGCTCTCGTTTAAAATTGACTCGTTATTACCCTAAATACTTTCCATAGAATTAATTCTCAAATCACGTCCGACTAGATACTTCGCAGAGTGTTTCTCTACATTCTTCTTAGGTAAGGCAGACTGGATTAGAGACTCCATTTCCACAGACTGCTGTCCGAGCAGGACTGCGACCCTTCATCGCCCTGATTTTTTCTTTTCTCACCAGCCAGTCTCTACTGAACTCGTCGCTAAACCTGTCTCCAAGGCTGAAAGAAACACGAGTCCTATCGATACTGTGCCAACAATTCTTCTCACGCGGTGCACTGACCTGTTGGTACCCACCATAAAAAAATTGTAAATTCGTAATGCCGAACGCTCAATGATGGAGGCGCATTCCGCTGCTTTCTAAGCGGCGTAGCCCACTCCTGGGTGCCGGTTTGGTGCGACGAGTACGAAATAAGCGGTCGTATCGCCTACAGCGTTTCTGGCGCCATCTTACGTACTCTACGTACCGTTACCAATGGGTCGCGAGATCGTTGGTGTGAGCCGGACCGAGTTGTGAAACACGTGCAGGGGATTTTGCTGAACATTATTCGCAAGCACACCATGTCGCTGCGTGTCTTGTCTGGTCTTAGCGACCTCGCTATATACACAGCTAGGACACTATCGAAGCGTTAATACTGCCCCAACGCCGGAGACACCTACACCTACGCCAGGCATTTCAGGCGATCCGTTCATGTTACTAGCCGGGGGTCCTACTAATCAATGGCCACGAGTGCCTTTACGTTTGCTTTAACACGTTAGCCTAACCATGGTACTTCTGGATTTTGCATGGTTGATACCATGCACGATAGTCATACCGAGGGTTTTGATTTTCTTGCACCGAGTTGTAAAGCACCTGGATACAGATTTAAGCTCTTTTAGGACGCAATCCAAGCGAATTTTTATTATTATTATTGTAGATGACTCCGGGAAACTTTTTCAAGAGAAAATGATTAAATGTACCTTGTAACTAAAAATGAGTAAAACGATTGAATGTATATTTTGTGGCCGAGACAACTAGCGGTCAGCTCAGCTCCCCAAGTTGCATTTTTTTTTACTTAATTCGCTAAGTAGAGATTCAAGCTTTCCAAATAGTATTCCTCTGTTCCCGCTGACATATATTTATTTCTGCAAGTAGATCATAGTGCATATTGGATAGTGAGCATGCTAAATCAGCCAGATTATGATATTGCTAGAGATAATTAGCTGTTATTTAATCATAATAATTATGAACCGAATATCTTATGATGCGTGAATTAGCCATATACGTGCATTCGTTAGCGAGGCATGTCAGCTAGTCTTTGCTATTCGTCTGAATGGATTAACACTAGCTGCATCCATGTGTTTGTCGCAAGAACTTAAGTTGAGGAGCTGATATAGCCGTTTTGTAACATTTGGTCCAAGATCTATTGTCAACAGCAAGCCTGCCATATCACACCACTTCTGTCTGAGCTTCTCTGGCTCTCTATCAAGCATTAAATTAAATCAGTTTCAAGATCTGGCTTACAGGTCGCTTCACTATCTTGAACCAGTCTTCTCTTAGAGGGTCTTCTTGCAACGGCTTAGGCGTCCTACGGTAGTGGAGTGGCATACAAATATAGATCTTAAGCTTAATATTAAGTTTAATATCTGGACTGACGTAAAGATATATATTTTAAGCTGCATTAGTACAAGTCAAAATCATACCGTAGCTTAGCCAAGAATTTATCCCGATAATTCTAGGAACGAAATTTCCCTAATTAAGTACCGTTTACCCCCTCACTATGGCTTCAGTGTAGGCCTTCCAGAACTGGAAGTGGGTCCCATGAACTGCAGCCATTTTGGAATGCCTGAATTTTTGCTACCCATGAAATCTTTCTTAGGAAAGGGTCATTCGATGCTGTGCTTAGTCCCATTTTTATTGACATGTGAAAATTATTAATTAAGCTGGAGGTGTGCGAAGCCTATCCATAAATATCTAAACGGTCCTTTTATATGCAATTGCTCTCATTCATCTTGTTCAAGATTTCTATCTGAAATGGGAGCTACAATGTCCAACGGGAGCAAATGCCCAGCAATCCTCCATTAACAATAGGAAGAAACCGCGGTCTGTCTACTGAAGTTCCTAAACATTGCCTAAAGACGCATCCCAACGAGAAAATCGACTTTAGGCATACTTCTAGGTCCGGCCACTGAAAGTAAAACACCTTAGTATAAGGATTATTCGGTCAGTTGACTTCACGTAGACGCCTGTCATGTACATAGTTTGTTCATTTTATAGGTAATTTTTATAAAATTGAAAATCGCTGTTGATTTCCGTTCTAGCTTCGTGATTACAAGATAGATTTTTTATAAAAATTGGAAATCGCCATTGATTCCTGTTCAAGCTTCGTGATCGCGCGCGCGCGCGCGAGAGAGAGGGAGAGAGAGAGAGAGAGCCCTTGTACAGCAAGCGAGCGCACTGCCTCACCTACAAATGGACGGCTCTATCTGCGCCAATGATCTAACTAGTAATAGTGGACGGTCTCAAGGAAAACACCAGCCCGAGAAAGCTTACTGCTTTTTCTGTTGCATTCCTACACCTACCTTCAACCTGCCGCTCAACGCTTGTGCTGACATCTCTATTGGCCGCATAAATTGCTACCTCAACCCCACACCAATGGAGCATACTGAACGATTAGTCTCGCTTTCTCTCTGCAGCAGAAGGAATACAATTGGGTTCCAAGTGCTACACCGAGGTTAAGATAGTCTTATCTCCTTAACGAGGTGTTATGTGACAGTGTCTCCGGCGGCGGCTGTTCTAGTGGAGTCTCACGAAGACACGAAGTCACGAGCGGGCGAATGTGAGCAGTGAACGCGACTCTCTTTATTCCCCCAGTGGGTACATATATATACGAGCTGGGGGGGGGCTGACTCACCACAGATAAGGGAGTGCATCTGTGGTGGGCCACATGCTTACGTCAAAGGCTGCACTGAGTCACTCGCTCAACCACCCGCCGCAGGCGGGGCATACACCAGCGGCCTAGAAGCCACAGACGCACACAACAGAGGTCCGAACTAGGATCTTGATATGTTTGAAAGAATAATGTGAGGTATCCCGTCGGACACCAGAGGTTCGCTTTTCACGTTGGTTCGTAACAGCTGGAATGCACGTCTCCAGCTTTGCAGCCGATACAATGTTGTATCAGTGCAACGCAGGGTTGCTAAAGTCTCCACGCGGAAGGTTAAAGAGGAATCCGTGCTTTACGAGACCTTCCGGAACCATCGGGGAATGTTTTCTCCTCCCCAATTATGCAGAAAAGACGAAGTCGTGGAAGAGCCCTTTGACTGTTTCTGCAGTTCATACAGATGATTTCCGAGATCATGTTGCCAGTCAGTGCAGTGCAGCGCTTCCCTGATTAATTAAAAAACTGTATTTCTAAAGTGCGAATGCATGTACACAAATTTCTCCCGGCACCTTCGGGAAGAAAAGCTTTTAGTGCTGTCCGTGACAACCTGACCCTCGCCTATCAATATAGCTTGAACTTCGACTTCCAACAACAACTTTAGAGAATAGAATAGTTAACAGCTAAACTTATTTACGACCCAAGCATGCTACTTTGTCGACGTTTTGGATTTGTTTACCAATTTGGGAAGTTTCCGACCGCAGACGCTAGCACACTGCTACTCATTAAGCAAGAAGCAGCACTGCATTGCGAAGACAAAAGTCAGAATGGGCAGTACATCTATTAGCATCAAATATTCGACAGCTTTCCCCGCCGCAGCTTTCTTTCCACTCCTCTCGATGTGCAACCTCCCGCCGACGGCAATTCCAGCAATACGGCGCGCTTTAGCCCATACCGGATCCGGATGGCGCTGAAACAACCTTCACCGTTGGAATCCGGCTTGACGGCGCAGGCTCCGCCTCGGTATCCGACTACCTTATCGCTGTGCATGCATGCCTCAGATACCCACCGCCGAGCTAGTCTGCTCACTGCAGCTGCCCAGTCTGCCTCATGTAACATCATACTTCAGGTATGGCCCGTATATCCGCATGTTACTGCAATTTATATCATGTTGCCCTGCTTCTGGCCTCGCCAGTTGGCATCTACCGGTATCAACCAACCTGTTTGACTCGTCCAGATATCAAACCATGACCACCTCATCTACATTGGAGGGCTTGTGCGTATAGTTACATTATGGGGTCCGCCCTTCGATGCTAGGTAGTGATGTATCACTGCGGTAGGCTAGTCTGCGTTCATTAATCGAGCTCGAATTATATTTATTTCACACGATTTGCCCCCCAAGGCGTGCGACCAATTCCACAACAGATGCGTAACGTATGCATTTCTATATCATCGAGTTCATTGCATTGTTTCTCTGATCTGAATAGTAGCTCCCAACTGTAAATTTCCTTTAGGTTGTTGAAATTATTCGTCCGCGATAACTGGTTAAGCTTTTGTGAAATACGGGAAATTAGGCGATGATTGCAGGGCGGTATACGGGTTTTTCACCTGAAGTCTCCAAAGGGCTGTGCAACGGCATTAGAAACCAAGTCCTCGTGTGTTGTTAGCTGTTTTATTGCTGCTCTTTTGCTGGTTTATGTCGTTTATAGGCCATCCCTCTTTTTAGTAGACTAAGTAGCTATGTACCGGCAGAATTAATTTCCTATAGCCGCATGTTAATAGCCAAGAGAAGCATTCTATCGACCTGAGTTTGGCGAGCCGTGGCAGGACAAGGTTGCCCGTGTAAAACTCGGCTTGAAGCTGACGTAAGTGTAACTCACTGTGCACGGTAATTTCATCTTTGATGTGACCTCAGCATCTCAAAATTTCTGGTTATTGAACCTGTATATCATGGAAAGAGATAGTTAAGTAGCAAGGTTTTAGGCTCGTGAAAAGCTTTTTTGAACACAGATTCGTGGCCGAATTATTATCTACTGTGTTTTAGCCGTATGTTTATAATTATGTTTCTGTAGCTCCACAAAGAATAACTGGCTGTAACCTTGAAGAATATCTACATATCACTCAAACTTTAAGGGGCTTTCGATGCGTATATATTAGCCAAAAGACTTAATCTCAGATACCAAAGAAAAAATCAGAAACATAGCTCGATCACCAGAAGGACAGCCAATGAGGTGGGCAATAACATGGAAGTAGCAGTGCACGATGGCTAGAAAGGATATGCCAGAATTAGCAGGAGAGACGATGTTTTTAAGAGTTGTGCCTATGAGCTCGACAGTCTATAACCCATAGAGCTTAAGCATCAATCACCAATGGTGTTTAAATTAAAGAACGGAGCAGCCATCTGTATTAGTTGTTATGTACTGCCGGTCTCAGTATGAGGTAATGTAGAAAGCTAGTTTTTCAACCGTGATGGCCATCTTCTGTGAAACCATCGTGTTACTTAAGACCTCCGCTTAAAGGCCAATGGCCACAGAAGCTTTAGCTCTGCAGGTCCTAGACTGGAACTTGCTTGCACGATTCTTACACAACGACGACTACTCTCCAGCTGCCGACTGTGGCTCATCCTTTCCAGCAGTCTTAAGCTGCTACTTCCATGCTACTCACTACCTCAACTACTCTCCTGACTCTGCTATGCTTCCCACTTTCTCTTTGCTGCGTGAAATGAAGTTTTTTGGCTACTGAATGTGTACCGAAAGCTACTTAGGCTATGAGTATGCTATACAAAACTCTCCTGTGTACCACCCACATAGTCTTTGGGCCTTGTGGAGTTCCAGACGGAGATACATTGCATTACTAGGTATCAACATTGATGTCGTAGCATTTAATTCGTGTGAAAGTAGATGTATAATTTGATGTCAGCTAGCCATAACATGGGGTTTATTTTTGCATTCCACAAAATAATATGTTTGGTTATATTGCAGCAATGTTCAATGTTTTGATTCCTTGTTTGCCTGATTGCTTGAACAGACCGTACGATTTGCTGCTGTAACACATTAGGCAAGTCTTCATAGTTTGAAGTGTCCTGCTGACTGATTGTTGCATTAACCTTGGCCCATTTTTAGGTTAGTGCAATATTACCTTAGTATGCTAGTGCAGCATGTACGAATTGCTTTTCCTAAACATGCCGAGACTTGTACTATCCTGAAGAATTGCGGTATCTTAGTCGGTTTTTCAGTACCCCATGACCTTGCGACCTAGTCAGGATTGGTTGACACCTCAAGCCTGGAAGCATGCCCAGAAAGGGTATGCTAATCCCTGAAGCCTCCCGTGTGGCTGTTCGATCCAGGCAACGTCAAGGTTCTACCCCTCCAGTGAAAATCTGTAGATATTCCAGGCTGCGCAGCTGTGATTGCCACCGGCACACTTGTTTGGCTTTCTCCTTTCGAGAAGCCGTTTGGTTCTCGTTTCTGCATGGCAAAGCACGGCGTTTGCTCAGGGTTTTATGTATTCCCGATGCTTTGAGAGATGCGATAGCTGAGTCAATTTTTTAAGGTGACCTTGAGGGCATCGTCGTTCCTTGTCAACGCATTTGTACTTCGTTTTATCAGCCGAGAGTTGCTTGGTGTCGTCAGTGTCAGGCAAGTCGAGCAGCAGCAGCAGCACCAATCGCTCGTGCCTGTAGCTGGGCGTTCCGTGCTGGTATCGTATGGCCCAAATGGCTTTGCCCGACTTGCTCAGACTAGCAACTCAAAAGTTAACAATGTCCGAGATGTGCTGCCGCTACTTCTGGTGCCTCTCCCATGTTCTAGTGCTGTGCTTAGTCTAGTGTTATACCCGTGACACTTGGCTTACTTTGTATGCATCCCTGAGACCTCTCTATTAAGTGGGATCGTCTTTACATCCTCTACAAAAGCAGGTAGTAGTACCAGGGAAACATCACCGACCGCTGTGTGCTGGGGCTCTTAAGCCTACATCTTTGGTTGCTCACTCTCAATGCCTGCTCTACCAATAGCTGCACTAAGATTCAAACTCCTTCAATTTCCATTGAGTCCATAAATGGGGCAAAATAAGACTGCATGACCTTAGCAGTATGAGGTTGAGCTCACTCGTTTGTTTGGGTGTTTTTGTTGGGTTTAGGTTTCCTTGTAAGTGTATGGCTATCTCTGGGTTCATTTTAATTGGTTTGCTGTCAGAAGCAGCCTTTAGGCCGTTGGTGCTATCTCGATGCAGCAACAAGCTGAGCCCAAAGATGGATGTTGGATTCAGTGCTGAGTGTTCATTGCAAGTAATGCCCAGCTGCTCAGGTTTAACTGTGATTGCTTGGAAGCTCGACCTTCGTGCCTGTGCTTCGTTCAGCCTTCCCCCACCGAGGTAGTTGCCAGCTCCAAGCAACCAAAACAAACAAAAAAAGACGTCTGGTGCATTTGCAGTGAGCGTATACAATTTTGAGTTGTGGTTGGTTGCACTATGCTAGTTCTGTGTGAGTAACCCGAAGCAGAATAACTATGTGCAGGAGCATGTGATATCAGAAGCAAGAAGGAATGACACGGTTGTTTTAAGCAGGTGGATACAATTAATACCGGTTGCATAGAGACCATTGCTTTGCATGTGGAGTCATTGTTTATTCGTTATTGAGAAAACTCTCTGCATAGGTGTGCATCTATATCTGATTGCAGAATTAGAGCAAATTGCTACTGCCAGCCTGCATTCAAACAGTTTTCTATCTTTTATCAGTATCTAAGAGTTAAAATCCTGCCTGCTAATTATTCAGTGCTGTGCTTTGATTAGATAGGTTTTTCCTTGTAAAGCATGAACTGCAAACCTCGGCAACTACGAACCTCAGGCTTTTGGAGCCTGAGTACAAACGCTGGGTGCTTGTGTATCGGAGAGACGTTGCTGCCGGACAGTGCGACTTAACTCTGCCTGTAGAGCTTGGCTTTTGATGCTCTATCTTTTCGTGACAGGTTGACGCTCTTGTACTCAACGATTCTATTCCTCGGGCGAGAAGCAATCAGAAAAGCGTGCCTCACAAAGCTGCCCGACCCACAGCAACCCACATTCCAAGATGTCGTCAACGTTCTGTGGCTGTCGTGCGTATGCGAGCAGCCCAAAAGACTAGCTTGCCTGCATTTCTTCGCCTTTCTGCTTGTGCGCCGCTTTGCCATGCCCCCCCCCCCCGTCCGTGCAGGCTCTCCGCTACAGATGTTGGAGTCCTTTGCAGGCCGGTCGTCGGTGCCGTGTGCGCGCTGCTGCTTGGCTACGTATGGATGTACCACCTGGAGCTGCCGGACGACAGCGAGGTGCCCCACTACGCGTTCGGTGTGGTGGCGTTTGCCGCTGCAGCTGTCGTGGAGCTTCTGGCAGAGCCCTTCTGGTTCACCAGCCAGAAGCTGCTGCTCATGAAGCTCAAGGTTTGTGTTGCCCCAAGCGATGAGATGGGGTGCAGGAGCCCGATCTTGGAGCAGTGTGCGCCGTGGCCTCGACACGTTGACTTGCTTCGTCGCCTGCTTCGTCTTGCGTTTGTATTGCTCTGCAGTTCGATGCTCGGCGGGGCCCCTCCTCCTCCCCCTCGCTGTTGCCTGCCGCTTCCAAAGCTTCGATCCCTCTAAGCGTCTATTGTTCAAACCTGACCCCATAGCTATCCCAGTTAGCTCATTATGTTTGGTGCTGCCTAGTACTGGTCGCGTACACGATCTGCTGCTTCTAGAACTGCTTGCTGCAGATTTGTTTGCCGTGTAAGGACAGAGTGCTGCACTGCATAGACTCGTGTGTGAGACAGGGCTGTATCGGGGCAAGTCAATCTCTTTGTGACCTATATTTTTCCTCTCATCCCCCTTTACTTATGGTTGATGCCATAGGCTCTGGCTTTCCTTTTTGGCTGTTTTACACCGTGATGGGCTGTGTGCCTTCGTTATTCCTTAGCTCACTCGGTGGTAGTTGTATACTATTATCCCCCAGATCATGTTGTATACATGTATGCATATATACATCTATACAAATAATAATACTAATTAAACGTGTGTGTATAGCTCCCTAAGAGAACTAAATCTCTTTTTTTGGCACTTTACATGTGCTAGAAAGGAAAAACATTGTGTGGATATACAGTGCCTGCCCAAAAAATCTATGCATCATGGGAATTACCACAGATCTCAAATTTTGCTGAGTTTTATCAAATCAAGGCAACAAATACCACAAAAAATACCACTGGTAAGATTAATATGAGGAAGCAGTAAATGTACTAGATTGTGCATGCTGCCACCTCGGTTGGACTACTAGGTGCGAAAACATGCAAAGTTAACTTATTTGGTGGTTCCACATGGGTTAGGAAACAGTTGCAGTTTTCAAGTGATAGTTTTTGGGAGCACAGCCAGAAGACGGTGAAGTAAGATTTTTTGGATGTGCCAGATATATTCCTCTCTAGAAAAATGCATCTTAACAACTGTGTTGGGCACTAGTTTGGGGAATGTTCAACGTTAGAGACTTCTTGTTTTGTGCATGCAAATATACAGGCCACATCTGATTTGAGAATATGCATGAAATCGGTAGTGCAGTTAGAGCAAGAAACCAGCTCACTACGTTTCTTCATGGAAAAAGAGCCATAGAGCACAACTCTGCTTTAGAAGTCTTGGCAAACAGATGAGATGCCAAAACCATGGTGACCTGCATGATTTATAATATGTTCCCTGAAATTATGAGACAGTAGTTTAATTTTGGGCATGCATTTAAAAAACTGAGATGGCTAAAACCTAGGACACAATTTTAAATAATTCTTTATTACTAAAAAACGCTGTTTGACTTTTTCCTTTCCACTGCACCATTGAATTATAGCACCTCTTCGAACCGTATCAACTTATGGTTGTGAATGCGCAAATTACCTTTAAACTCTCGATGATTCCTGAAATGAATGCCCGGCACAGCTGGTGAAATAAAAAATTGTTATGGTTGGATACTAGATGCATCTAATAAATCTTACTTTGCAGTGCTCCGACACTACTAGAAAATAATGTGTGTGTGTGTGTGTGTGTGTGTGTGTGTGTGTGTGTGTGTGTGGTGTGTGTGTGGTGTGTGTGTGTGTGTGTGTGTGTGTGTGTGTGTGTGTGTGTGTGTGTGTGTGTGTGTGTGTGTGTGTGTGTGTGTGTGTGTGTGTGTGTGTGTGTGTGTGTGTGTGTGTGTGTGTGTGTGTGTGTGTGCATTCCTGCCGGCATGCATGTGTAGGGTGCACCCTTCTAGTTTGACCCAGGTGTTAAAATTGCTTGTCTTTGACGTCTGAGGTCGTGGGCTCAAGCCATGTGGCATATGTAAAGCCTATGTACATTCGGGTTGGTTAGTAACTCCTTCAAGCTAGGAATACCTGGTCGGTGTTTACCTTGTGTTGATCTTATTTTGCTCTTAAACCGAAGCAGAATGCCCAATAAACTTTGACATTAGATTTTCCAAAATAATTGTTAATGTATATAAATAATAATAATAATAATGCACTTGATAAGCACCCTCAGAGAACTCAATCTCTTTCTAGGTGCTTTACATTTGCTGCAAAGGGAAACTCGATTGAATAGTGAGTAATATCATGCTTGATAAACAACATGAATAACACGGTTAGGGGTGACATGCACAAGGTCAGCATGCAAATGTGGTTAATGGCAGCATGCACAGTGTCAGCACGCATAAGCACATGAACGACAAATCACAGGGAGCCACTAAATGCTGCCCTAAATAGGTGTTTTTAAATTCTTTTTAAATGTGGTCAGGTCAGGGGATGTTCTGACGCAGGTCGGGAGGGAGTTCCACGCTTTGGGAGCATACGAACTAAATGCACGGTCTCCAAAGGATTTGAGGTTTGTTCGAGCTATAGGTAAACCGTTGGATTCCGAAAAGCGGGTGGTACGATGCTTGGTTTGGTGGGGGGGGCAGTAGATCTGAGAGATAGGCTGGAGCCAAAGAATGAAGTGACCTAAAAGTGAGCGACAAAACCTTGAAGTCAATCCGTTGTTTGACTGGTAGCCAGTGCAGGTCGGCAAGAAGTGGTGTGATGAGGCAACTGCGATGCTCACGACAGACAAGCCTAGCTGTGGAGTTTTGCGCCGACTGTAATCGTCTGATTGCAGATGCCGGTAGGCCAGCAAGCAGTGAGTTGCAGAAGTCAAGAAGGGATGTCACAAATGCATGGACCAACTTATACGTATCCTTATCCAAACAAGTCTGAATTTTAGCAATGTTATGTAGCTGAAAGTAGGCAGACTTGAAATTAGCCTGCCGAATGAAAGGTTATACTTATGTTAGATAGATTATAGTGGTCAAGAATTCTGCTTGTAAATAAAACCATCGTCTAATTGCCTGGCAGTGCTTTTGCAATTCTTCCAGTGTTGATTTTCGTGCAGAGTAGATACACTTGCTTGAGAGCAAAGTCATGCTAATCCCTAATATCAAACTAAGATAGTAGGTGCAGCATAGTCGATCCATCAGGTGCATGCAGTCTGATTGCTATGCAGTTTCCTTTTGGTCCATGCTACGGTTATGTGTGGCTTGCTTGCAACACAATTTCTGGTGTCATGTATGTTGCAGAGCCTGGTTTGCTATCAGATTGGCAACACTACCAGTCTCTTGGGCAATACCAGCTATGCTAAATTTTCTTTTTAATCATGCTATCGTAGATGCCTGCTTTGTGCACCTGTGTTTTTCAGCAGGGTGCATAGCTGAGCACCAAGAGCTTAATAAACACTCAGTGCTCACTTCACCTTTTATAGTTATTCTCTTGCCATAAGAAACCGGGAATGGGGTTTCCTGCTTATGCTAAGTATGATGTTGTATTTTGGTTTTCAGGTGGCAATCGAAGGAGCTGCCTTAGTTCTCAAGAGTTTATTGACCGTGGCCCTTGTCTATTTGATGCCACACTGGGGTGTGGTGTGTTTTGGCATCGCTCACGTAAGTTGCTGGTCTCCCGTACCGATTTCCACAATGGCGATGATGCCACGTGATCACTCGGCTTAGATATGCTCGAGAACTTGGAGGATTGAAAATAATCGAGGTTGTGTTGAGTCTTTGACAAGGTGGCTGTTTGAGCTGATGTTTACACGGGTGTGAGTTCTGCTGGACATTTAAATTGTTTGTGCTTTGATTTTTGCTTGCAATCTTGGGTTCTGCAGAGGGCTAATGCCAGAGCATTACTCAAGCTGGCAACATGTTTGACTGTCGTTAATGCAATTCTGGCTAATGACAGACAGAGAAAGGCATCCAGGTCCATTAAGATTTGAGGCTGTTCTGGTTTCCACGACATTCGGTTGCCTGGCAGCAGCCTTGCCATTTTTCGTGAGAATAATGTGAATGCTTGCCACGGTCATGCTAGACTTATCCTTGCAGCGGTGCCTATATAAGCAAAGTTCAGCCGGCTGTGATTTGGCATGGCTTTCTTATTGCTGTCAGAGCTGCATTGTCAGAGCAGGCTACTGGCGCTGCAAGCCTGCATGTGGCTAGTTTGTGCCTTCCCTAAACTCGGCAAGCCTTGGGTTGCTCTGTTAGTGTGTGATAGCTTAGTGCCTCTTCCAAACCCTGCCATTGTATTGTGGCTTCTTTTGCATATAATTTTTTATTTAGGATTGTACTGTTGATTAATTACACAATAATTTCGTGTTGCTCACTACGTTTTTAGGGAAACCCGGTTTACTCTCAGTGGGTGGTGTTTGCTTGTTGCTCATGTGATACCTCAGTGCTGATCCACCTGCAGATCAGTTCCTTGCATTTTAAAGACCTTGCCAATATTTTGCTGTCAGGTCATGACCTATAATATACCTATATAATATATATATATATATATATATATAATATATACCTATATAATAGACCTATAATATGTGCGTCGTAAAAATGTAAGGCCCTAAAAACTGCACCACTTCAGGTGCCTAGAGACCTCCACGTTGTCACTACATGGCCGCCTGTAAGGATAATTCTGATACCTGAGCCATGCACCGATGCAAATATAGTCGCTGATGTAGATGGCTCAGGCTTGTTGTAAGTAAGCTTCCAAAATCAGTAAGTGCTTGGATGTGTACAGCGACACCCTGTGCAGCTGGTTGTGTTTCTTTCCTAGCGCACTGGTTTTTATTCATGCTGCACAATCACAGCTACTTAATTGACTTCTATCTTGACTGTGCTGCTTGACTTTGCATATTTGATCTCTACTTTATCATTTTTATTGTAGTGCTTTGCCTACCAAATGTGGAAGACTTTTTGTTTTGCAGGTATCATATGCCGTCACGTGCGTGTCATCTTACCTGCTTTACTTTGCTGTGTCTATTGGAAAAATGCAAAAGAAGGACGACGATGTTCCTGTCACTTCCCTTCGAGATATATTACCAGGCTTTGTTTCTGGGCAGGTGAGACAACGGTTAGCTTGCTGTGTGGAAATGAGATTGTATATAAACGTGGTCGATCTACCCTGTAGGGATGTCCTTAGCATCAGCTCATCCAAATAGTATGGTTAGCCTACTCAGCCTCAGTAGCCTGAAAATTAAAAAAAAAGTGTTCACTCATACTAGTTGCTGCTATTTGGTAGAGCCACAGTCAATTCTGTGCTTCATACACTCGATGTTGTTCTGTTATATTTTGACCATCCCCCGACTGGAAGTTGCAAAGGATAACACTAAGCTATGTAATGTAATGTATCTCCGTCTGTAACTCCACAAAGCCATAAAGACTATGTGGGTGTTACACAGAGAGTTTTGTATAGCGCACTCATAGCCTAAGTGGCTTTCGGTACACATTCGGTAGCCAAAAGACTTCGCCTCACGAAACACAGAGAAGTGGGAAGCGTAGCAGAGTCGTGAGAGCAGTTGAGGCTGTGAGTAGCATTGAAGTAGCAGCTCAGGACCACTGAAAAGGATGAGCCATAGTCGGCAGCAGGAGAGTAGTTGTCGTTGCATAAGAAATCATCTCCTCACCTAATACCAAAACTTGCTCTATTTCGGGTTTTTCAGTTTTCACTTTGATTGGTGTTCCAGAAATCATTGCTTTCTCTTACTTAATGACATTGATAAAAATAATAATGAGTGAGCCTGCGCTCTCGCTTTGCTGAGTGACAGTAGAAATGCAATACTTACGTAAATTTGCACTATTACCTTTATTACTCCTTGGTCTATTACCTCTTGGTACACGATGTTTTTGTCTTCGAGTAAGCCTGTGCACTTGCTTACATGTTGATCTTAACTCAAGTCAGACGTTAGCTCTAACAGGAACTCCTGCCTAGCAGCAGGGACGCAGCTCTCTGATTCGCTAGCCAGAGTTGGGACAGGAAATATTGTCGTCTGCTACTCAGGAATGCCGCTCTTCGATTGGGTATCGTTTTGTCTCGCGCCTAGTAGCAGCAGCAACGCAGTACCTTGATTCACTAGCTAGGGTCAGTGACGGCATCTTACCGCATGACGGACTTTCTTGCTTTAATTAATAGGGATAATTAATTTGTATAGCTTCCTAAGAGAACTTATACTATTATCTCTATTCAGGCGCTTCACATATGCCTTGGGGATCGAGCCCACGACCTCAGCCAGACCTTGGTCGGTGCGAGCACCTTAACCACTGGGCCACACCAGCTTGGCATTCATTTTGATAATCATTTTGACATTCATTTTAATAACCTTGCCGACCCCCTGTTTTCCGAATTTCTACCTTGGCTGAATCATTTTTCTCTTGGCTCATGTGCATGCCTACTCGAAGCAAAGGTAGAGTTAAAGTTCAGTTCATACAGCGGCCTCGTTTATGTTTTTTATTTTGCGATCTTCGTTTGTGCTTTGTTGCATAGCATTCATTAACTTGAATATTGCCTTGATGCATATTCTTTGACTTCATGGATTGTGCCCCCCATCGAAAAACACGCTGTTGCGTGGTTTGGTTATTTTACTGTGATGCGTAGCCATTTCGTTTTCGTGTTTCCTTTTATGTAGCCCTATCTTAACCAACGACTTGTGCTTCTATCTTGGAGTTTCATGAAGCAATCTACGCTTAAGCAGCTGCTCACCGAAGGTATACTAGTGCCTCAGCCTCGCTCCTATACTAGCATGCACAGCAGTGCAACTGGCCACTTGATACTTCCGATTGCCGTGTTTGTGGAACATACTGGAATCCGTATTGCAAGCATGATCCAAGCGCTATTGTGGAGTCTATAGAGGCATCCCACCTCTATCCACCTTCGTCGGGTATTATGCTATGGCCGTCATTTCGACGACATCGTAATCTGTCGCTTCGTGGCTGACCTTGCAGCCATTTTCTTTAGGTGAACGCTACGTAATGACCATATTTAGCGTACTTAACTTTGGTGAACAAGGTACGTGTGCAGTTGTTTAGCCTTTGTCATAGCCAGTGTCCTGTAGCATCAGAACTGCCCATGACCCTATATTAATATTGTAGGTGTGTACGATCTGATTAACAACCTGGGCTCATTCGTTCCTCGCTACATATTTTCCTCTATCGAAGAAAATGCATACTTATTCTTTTCACAAACAGTTGTTCGTGGTGCTGCTGCCAAAGAGCAGACTAAGGTTAGTCTACTTTCCTAGTTGCATGCATTTTCGCCCACCTTGTGTCTTTGTGGCTTGTGGTAAACAGATGATGCTGACTTGGTCGTGGGCACTCCTGTCTACACTCAGGTGTAAAAGTATCGGCAATGCCAGCTGAAAGGGTCTCCTGACTCTAAAATTCTGAATCCGGTAATTAAGAAAAATGTTAATGCGATGCCCTGCAATCGTAGTTGATATATAAAATAAGCCTAGGTAATGTGCAAGCAAAGTTTTAGTAAAAGCTTATTAATTTGCAGTGCTAAACTGGAGCTCCACCTCTGATTTGCAATAAAAAAAACTACGAGCTGATTAAACAGCCTCTTGTATAGCGACAGAAGAGCCTTTACGGCAATCACCACTGCTTGCAGTGGCAATAAAGGATCGCCCACCTCAGGATTTGAACCCACGACTTTGTGACCGAGGTCGTGAAAAGCAACCACCTTACCTAGTGTGCCATCATGGCCATCACCTGTCTGAGCTGCTCGAGCATACAGAAAACTAATGGTTCGAAAACATCGGTCGTTATCGTTTTCCAAACTTCTGGTAAACCTAAGAAGATCGAGTATCCTGGCGATGTGATCCACCTCTGCTCTTAGCCTTCTGTCCACTTTATCCAGAGATGCTCAATAGAGCCCTGGGGATAGGAAGCTTGCACTTCTCGACTGAGGTCGTGGGCTCGAATCCTGAAAAATGGGCGATCCTATATTGCCAACTGCAAGTGGTGGTGATAGCCGTCAAGGCTCTTCCGATGCTACGAGCAGCTCACTGTCTGTGGACTCGTTTCACTGAGTCATAGTAGACGTACATTACACGTCTATTACATGTCACTCCCGGAAGTATTGGTCACCGAAGACAACGCTGGGCCATCTTTCCACGTGAAGCAATTGGGTGATCTTGTGGTGTTCGGGATGGAAGGACGGACAGACTTTCTCGCTTTAATTAGTAGAGATACAAATGAGACAGTTAAATCAACTAATATATAGTAACGGAGTTCAAGTCCAAATAATGACTAGGTTACTCCATTAGCATTAAACACGTTTAGCTTTTGTGTGCTAAGGATCATTGCCCTCTTGGAAAACAAAATTCATTGAGGCGACGATGCACACAGTGCGCATAAGTTTGGAGTTACCTAAATGTTGAATGTCCTCGTACTCGCCCGTCACTCCACGTGACTTTGCTCCAGTCTTTGTGGGTCCAATGTGCTCTAGCCCACTGCAGACGAGCCGAGCTGCTTGGTGCTTGATGGACAGAAGATTTCTTTTTTACTTTCCAAGCATTTCATCTAGTCACCACCTAATATTATCCCTGCCAATTAGCTATTCAGAAGCAGCCTTCGGTCTTTGAACGGGAATCTTTGGGGGGGGGAGAAAGCGGTGCCTCAAAGCTTTGCTCTTTATCAGTCTGTCCTTGCAGCTAGGTTTAGTGAGTGACACGTGGGCAGCCAGGTCTCTCTGCATTATCCATGGTACTGGTCTTCATGTTGTACCTCGCTCTTCTTTTTAAAATTCGAAATTCTTTAGCAATTGTAGCCGTGGTAAGTCCTGTTTGGTGCAGTGCCCACAATTTACCTTAGTATGGGCTGTCAACTTGCTGGTCTTGGGCATGCCGATTGGCGATAGTATAAGGTTAGGAAAGTGGAGTAGCTTGTGTATTACTGGGCATGCCTAAGTACCTCCAAAAACACACAAAGCGGTTTTTGTTAAGATGCCATAAAATGTGGAAATCTGTCATTTTTAAGGAATTTGAAAGATTTAAGTCGCTGTCGTTATTTTTCGGCTTTGTACACTGTTTTATGAAAACGCCATTGAAAAAGGCATTAGTTTCATACAGTCATTAGTTCTTTGCGCTTTGTTTTAATAGTTCGTTGTCGAATGCCCACTGCTCACCGTAAGCAAGGGGTTGCCGATACTTTTGTGCTCGAGTAAATATATATGCCGTTCACTTAAGGCACGCTAACCAGGGACAAGAGCAATGCAAGATGCTGAAAGGTTATAATTAAGCCATCTATCTACAGTGTACTTCTGTGTCTGCTATAAAAGCAGCATTGAAGGTCGTCTGCTGAAGGACTCCGGCACATAATCTGAGTGAGCCAGACTAGGAATCGAACCTAATATCTTTTGCTTGCATATCAACCGATTTATTCTCCTGTCGGCCCATCGACCCCCCACATTAGCGATATTCATAATGTCACCTGTATATGCAGCTGAAGGTCCGCTTTATGCTGGGATTTTTTTACCGGTTATTCATGTATAACATGTATACTGTAGAAAGTTTAGTTGCGATTTTCTAGCAACTTGCATTGTCTTCTTCTCTTCAACCGGCTTGCTGCCCACATTCGTAACACAGATGACCTACTTTTTTCGTTTGGGTCATAGCTTCTTCTCCTGTTGCCGACTGTGGCTCATCCTTTCCAACGATCCTAAGCTGCTACTTCCATGCTACTCACTACGTCAACTGCTTTCCTGACTCTGATATGCTTCCCACTTTCTCTTTGTTGCATGAGATGAAGTCTGTTGGCTACCGAAAGCCACATAGGCTGTGAGTGCTCTATACAAAACTCTCTTGTGTAACATTCTCGTGGCTTTGTGGAGTTACAGACAGAGATACATTCCATTCCATTTTTCTCATTGGATGTTCTATGCACTCGGCATATGACAAAAAAGATGCCATCGCTTGGCTTTTGTATAACGGTGGTCCCTTTTTGTCTTATTGACATTTTGACAGTCTGCCTCCGACCTGGCTGCAACGGTGCTGACTAATCTACTACAACTTGTTACGATGATGGGTCTAGTGATATGCATCTTTGGACATGCCTACTCACTGCTTGCACTGGACATCTATGGAGGCCCAATAATCAGCTCTGGCACAGGCATGCAAACAGTTTGCTGTTGTGCAACGAATTGACTTGATAGCTTCAGGCTAGTAGCCTTGGGTATAGTAGCCTGTAGGAGTGTCGGGCGCCTTTTATTTAGTCGGGGGTTCTAGATGTAGCAGCTACTTGTAAATACTGAAATTCTGATTCGGACAAAACTGGTCTTCTTGGGATCTTTTCTTGTTTTGCTTGGGAAGTTATCATGTGTGAGACTTTTGTTCTGCTGTTCTATTATTTTTTGAAGCAGCTAGCTGCATATTCTTTGTGCAGGGGACGCTCTGTATTTCTCACTTCTAATAGGTCCGTGAAGTTCTGTCTGCTTTCGTTTCACTAGAAAACACCATGATCGTCGATCCATAGAAGTGGTTAGGCTACTAGACTATACTAGTGCTACTCCTGCTTATGTTGCTCTTGGCATATTGCGTCTTCTTAGACTGCCTGAAAGCTTAGTCCTCAATAAATAGAAAGAGCGCCATGGAGTTCATTAGCACTAATCTAACTAATAGAAGGTTCTAGACTGCAAGCCCTAAAGAGCTTAGGGAAAGTGCAGAGTCTAGTAGAGAAAGCTCAGTTATCTTGGCGCTAACTAGGTTGGACTGGTTGGCAGGGTTGCCAATGAAGAGAACACGATAAATCTGCTGTCGTCAGTCCTCGATATTTCTTTTAGACTATTCTTTGAATCCAAAATGAAGTCGCATTTCATCTTTACCAGATACTGTGGCTTTTTGTAACAGTTATCATAAGCCAAAGTTCTTGCTTCTACTTCGAGAAGGCTTATCACCTCGTTGAAACTTAACGGGTCGGAATCGCATAAGTATTGCCAGCCTCCTTACAGGGTCAGATGCATCTGTGGATTTAAAACTAGTTATCCCTTTCTTTTACTTAAAGGCTATGCTGGTGATAACTATATGTGACCTGTGGCTTTTACTCTGTAGAACGCAGTTCTTAGTGCTTGCTAAACGTTGCTTACTATTCTCCTACTGCGAATTCTGACAGTTCTTTTTAAGATGTCCTTGACTGCCTGTGCTTTACAAATAACTGGGTTGCTTATCCTTTTGTCAGTAGTGCTTCTCAGTTCTGATTGTTCTCTATAGTAATTCCGTGTTGGCCCGTGAATATGCTCAGAGAATCATTTGGGCTTTGAATGCACTAGAGGAAATCTGAAGCAAAAATCATTTTCTGCTTATGCGTTTATAAAAATATATCACACGAGATTCACAATATTACCCTCCCTAATAGTTTATTGACCCTGCGATGGCAAAACAGCCCTTTGGTGGAGCAACTCTTAACTCACTGATAGCTTAGCCTTCTGCTGGTGTGCCTGAGATAATATGTAGTTTCCTGAAATCTTTCTTTTCTGGGATGATTTCCCTTAATCGTAAAGGAATGGTGCACGGCAGGTGCATGCTTCACCTGTTTGAAGGGTATAGCTAATGGCATAGCACTTAATTATTTGTCTATCAAAATTTGACTTGCCGACATTGTTGCATCTGCATGAACCATCTCATTGTCATCTTCAGGACCATACTTGCTGCGGTGGTACTGTCTCTACGTGCTTCTTCTGGCGGTTAATGGGATGAGTGAGTGCTTCGCCTTTGCTGTCATGAGTCAGACTGAAGTAGACAGGTTAGTATCCTATGTTACTGTTAGTTCTACAATGGTGTTTAATGGTATAAGAATTGCTAGAACTTCCAGTTACAAATGCTACGTTGTGTGACATTGGGTCATTTTTTTCTTCGGTACATCTATGCCTCTTTTCTTTCTGTCTGTCTGTCTAACTCTCACTTACTCACTAACACTCTCTCACTCTTTGTCTGTCTTACTCACTAACACTCTCTCTCTCCCTATCGAGATGTTGGAAAACTCTAGTTCACTTCCTTTTACTGTCGCTGGCTATTGGGGAATTTGCTTATGTTCAGGCAAAGTGACACAGAACATATGTATGATGCCACTATTTCCAGATTACACCCTGCCGTTAATATGTCGAATAGTGAGTGTGCCTTGCATGGAAGCATGCTGGCACAGTGCAACGTGTTGCAGAGAAACGGTCTGCACATCTACTTTGAATATTTAACCTGGGAGTGCATATGCGATTACATTCTACTTTAGGATAACACTATATGACACAATTTTCATCTGGATGTAGTAAGTGTTATTTCCTAGTTGCATGTACCTCGGAAGTTGGGGAAATGGCCATTGTTCCCTACAAACTTTGCTTTTGTGACCAGCACAGTGATTAACTTGAAATTAACTCATTTTTGGTGAGAAAACTGCGAAGTCCAACATGTCATGGTGAAAGCACTAGCCTTGCTCCTATGGGTAAGCTCCGGTGTTCTTCTTGAATATGTCCAGATGAGCATCAAGGATATGGACTTTGAGCGAAACTTGTTCTTTATGCAAGCCTGAACCACCTGCTCATAGTTTCCAGCCTTGTGATTGCCCAGATAGCCGTAAAACACTGCAGCAAAACGGTTGCGAATCGCTTTCTCTGCCCTGTTCAGCTTTTTGGTGATTGCGTTATGCTCTGAAATCTACTTTATCTGTAGTCCAGCAAAGATACTTGAAAGCTGCTGATTCATTGTCTAGACCCGTGTCAAATTTTCTTGATAAGGCCTAACTTAATGGGCAATGGTGGCATCAGTGCCATTCAAAGATCTAACAGTTGTTCCCACTTGATGTTGTCCCCCAAACAGAGAACTCGGTGAGCTGTGGCCAGTTCCTTTTGTGATAGCCCCCCTTAGTGTCCCTGCTGTTCCGTAGCCGAAGAAAACAAGGAAACGTCCTGAAATCGTCTTTGGAGGTCCATCAGGAACGACACCATTTTGAAGTCTCCAATGATGTTCCAGCCATAGTTGCCATACTTCAAGGCACTCGGCTACATTTTGACTTTGAGGTGCACAGTGTGGGCTATCGGAAGAGTTGTGTATCTTATGAAACAGCACGGATTTGAGGCTCTTGTATGAACTGAATTTGAATAGGCACTATCCACTCTGGTTACAGGTGATTCCTATAGCCTCGAATAGACCGGTTCATTCTCGCAGATGCACAAGCCATCTTGCCGACTGAAGGAGCTAGAAAAAAGTTGGTGATGCTCTCTCTCTCTCTCTCTCTCTCTCTCTCTCTCTCTCTCTCTCTCTCTCTCTCTCTCTCTCTCTGATTAGTTTCACACTTTCAGTATATAAGTTCCACTCTTTGAGCCTAGATGTCAGAAGCTCAACACTGGACTTGGTAAGACCAAGGTCTCTGATCAGATCGTTGGGATCTTACTGTTTGAGGAAGTATGGTTTGCTCTCCTCAGCGACATCTGTCAAATTGGAATGTGGACCTGAGATATCTTCCTTGTTCTGACTCGCTGCTCTCTCCTGAACATGCCTACCGAATGTGTACCTGAAAGGCTGTGAGTTCGCTATACAAAACTCTCCTGCATAACACCCACATGGTCTTTATGACTTTGTGGAGTACAGACGGAGATACATTACATGCCTGATCCTTCTCCGGAGGGTTGGGAAAGTGAACTCAGGGCAGTGTGGTACTGGGGCGATGGATAAAGGAATGTGTGAATACATCGTGGGAGGTGCGCTCTTGCCAGTTCAATGTTTTTTGAAGCAGCCACAGTGCAGGAGTAGCAGTTGCTTGAGCGGTCAGTCGGCTCCTGCCAAATCCTTGGGATCGCTTCCCTGTACAATCCTGTAAGCATACCAGAATTATATAAATTAAAAGTTATATTTCCCGCATTACCTAATATTGTGCAAGAAATTTCACTTAACAGCAGCGACTGTTCACCTTACCTTCAAGAGTTCTTTTACAGTGTTTGCATGTAAAATGATGTGCCAGGGCTTATCTTGATCTCCGGAATACTTCAATACTTCGGCATCTTTCAGTATGCCTTTTAGGCCTTGCACATTTTAGTCGTCACTTCCACTGAGTACTTTTTTGCTCTTGTCTTGATAAATTGTCCACACACGTAGCAACATGTATTTGTTGGGTGCAAGCAACCTTTTGTATTCTTTTAAATCAAACCTGAATATTTACAATTCTCTTACTCTGCAATAAATAACTACTACCAGGCACCTGCACTGTTACACTTCAATGGATACTATGTAGTTTAATAGTGTCTAACCCTCACTAAATCGGGTAGCAGCACTACGTATGCCATACTGTATGCTATACTTGTATGTGCACTTGCTCGATGTGCAAACCTGACGTCTGCACCGTACTTAAGAGCGCAACCGGATAATGGCAAAATATCATTGCCCTGACCAAAGAAGCAGTCTTTTGGAGCAGCAAGAATTGTTTTATTTATTTTAGGCATATGGGGTTAAAGAACATCATTTGTGCCCAACCACCTAAAAAAAATTAAGCTATGCAACCCTAGTGTAGTCTGCTGCAGGCATCTGGCCACTTGCAGACATACGAAAGCTGGTTTGACTGACCAGTTAGTCAAGTGTGTTTCACAGAGTTGGTTATAAGCATACTTGACACAATAACAGCCACCTCCAGGTATGTTGCAACAGGGAAAGTGATAAATGGCAGCTATGTCTCTTTGACGATCACGTCGGTTTTCACGCGGCATACTAACGTACTAATTCTTATTTTATGCTATCTACTTGTTTGAAGCCACTAGTCCAAGGACAGAGTTTGTGTTGCATTGCCTTTTGAACATGACAGCAATATTGCTTTTAGGGCAATTCATTGTGCAGCCAGCATTGGGTTTTTTCTTGAGTGTTTAGATTATGGTGATGAATGTGGCTACAAATCTTTGGCGATGCAAACTTTTCTCTACAGGACCTGGGTGGTAGAACTCACCTCCACAACCCATACTCGACACCTTGTCATCTGCTGTGCACTTTGGCACATCCTTTCCAGCCGTCCTGCGCTGCTACTACCAGGCTACTCACTTTGTAAACTTTCCTCCTGACTCAGCTAAGCTTGTCACTTTCCATCTGTTGTGTAAGATGAAGTTTGGTGGTGTTGTGAGCATGTGTGTGCACGTATTGCTAAAAAGCAAACGATTTGGAGCACTCGAAACTCAACCGAACTCGACAACGTTTAATCAACGACTCTCAGCAGACGTCCTGATCTAACCGGAGCTTCTGTCGTCTGAGCCCAGGGACGCTGCGCTCCGATTGGCCAGCGCTGTTGCTAAGGCCAGCAGCAGGATCGATTGGTCAGTCAAGGTCGGGAGGCCCCCAGCCTAGTACCGACAAACAACATTTAAGCGCATCACTGCCATAGGCTGGGGTATGCATTCTCTATTACGGTCTCAACATTACAGGTGGCCACCGTATGTGCACCGTAAGCTAGTTAGGCTTAAAGTATGCTGTGGCTTTGTGGAGTTACTGACGAAAATACATACACTCATACATCTTACTAGACCACAAATGAATATAGAAACATTTTGGCTGCAGATAGCACTTTAAAATTGTACAAGTAGCAACAGGGCATGCCATATATATCCACCTTATCTTTGTCACCGTCTTATCTTTGCAGGTATAATTACAAGATGTTGATCTTCTCTCCACTCTTCCTTGGCACATCTCTTTATTTGGCAAGCACTTTTGGAAGCATTGGTTTCATTTGGGCTAATTGCCTAAATATGGTGGCTCGGATTCTTCATAGGTGCGTTGTCACGCCTGATTTTCTTTTAAATGTCAGTGCATGTGCCAGCTGTTCGGCATTGATTAGCTTGTTTCGTTGCCCAAAAATCACTGATTGTACTAGCCCTTAAGTAGTCATCGTGCTCTTTCTTTGGACTCAGTTTTTAAGCTCCTGTATGCTAGCCCTGCCCAGCTTTCGTTTCTCCCTAGTAAGTTAATGAGACTAGATACAAAGAACTTGAGCTTACTAATTTATTATTAAAATTCATGATATCCACATTAGTATTTGTTTGATACAACTAAGCTTCCTGTTGTGCAAAACATACTTCATCGATCAGTATATGTCTTATTACCTTAATGCCATGCCTTGCAAAGTAACAGTGTATCAACAGTGAGTCCGATGATTGTGTTGTGACCCATGCATGGCCACGGCTGTGGCAGTCAGTCCTGTGTACCTATGCCTTGTTCCTGCCATGCTAAACTGCAAAAATCTATTCAGTTCAGTTGCTATCAGGTTCAGATCCATGCGAATATGCTTGCACTTGCACACACTAGCACAGGGGTCGGCAAACTTTTCGGACTACTAGGCCATTTCAGGAGGTCAAGAAGGCACACTAGGCCAAAAGAAACCACTCTGCCAGGCTGGGCGTGGCGAGGCCAACAAACAAACAGTTGCTAAAGACGCCCAGACGTGCACGGCAATTATAGAGGTAGACGTATATCATCCCTCCCCGGTAAGGCACTTATGTTTCAAGTTCTAAAAATAAATGCGGGCCACAACTTGAGCTGCAATAGCACTAATTAATGGGAACAAACATTTTATGGTGCTACATTTCTCTTTTGACTCAATGCTACAGCCTCACCCCAGACTGTGTATGTTAGTATCGAGTAATCATCGAATAGTCCTACCATAATCAGGATTTGACTCCAGGAACCTCTCAAATTTGCGCCTCAGACCACTTCGGCTGTTTGGCGTCAAGTAAGAGTAGCTTCGATGGTTGTTGCTACATTAAGGCTATGCCTTCAATAATATATAGTAATAATAATAATACATTTGATATAGTGCCCTCAGGAAACTCGGTCTCTTTCTAGGCACTTTACATGCAGCTGGACCGGCGGCTGGATTTGTGTAATGCTAGAAAATCACGTGCAGCGCTAGATAGAAAGACGAATGCTTTTCACCGTCCTCGGCTACATTGAGGCTACGACCCTTGAAATTGAAAGGTATACCAACTTACCCGTTTGACAGTGCATAACAAGTCTGCATTTTGCAGGCTGTGCTTGAACTGGTATTAGCAGCACCATTACATTTTAAAACTTGACGTGCAGAGGGTTAATGCAAACTAAGCCCGGTCACATATGCACAGCTATAGTTGCCAGTTGCTCACCTGCTAGATGAATATATTAGGTCGTTTGAACACAGGATTTTTGCATGATATTAAGATGATTGTGTTGGAGCCCCTGGGTTGTAGCCCAGGGGTAAGATACTCGCTGCTCACGACCTAGGTCTAGGGTTCGAGTCCTGAAGTGGTCGATCATTACTTAATTTACCACTGCATGCAGTGGTGACAGTCGTGAAGGCTCTTTTGCTATATAAATGAGGCCGTTAAATCAGCTTACCTTTTATATACTATTTTTGTTCATGTATGACGGATGCCGTTGGGTCGTACACATTCCAACTTGCAATTGATAGATGTTTTATTCTGGTGTCTAGTCTAGCTGTGATCAAGAAGCATCACGAATCAACTCAGCTGAAGCCTGAGCGAGGGCTCGTGCCGGGAAGAGTATTTCTTGCATCCCTGGTGCTAGCTTTCTGCATTACATCACTATCAGAAGTAAGTAAGCTTCGGTTTTGGTAGCAGTGTGCCTCTGACCAACGTTGAGTTGGTGTAGTTGAAAGTATCACTCCTGCTTGTTGCTCATTTGCCTTTCCTGGTTGTAGTGGCACGCCATAGCTTGCTATACCAGTGTGCAATTCGACATTTGCAGTAGAGCGATTTCTGTGACATGATCAAAGTCTTCTAATGCCTCTAAACTGTAAGGTGGGCACTGTGCAGCTGCCGTTCATGGATTGGGTGAAGCTTCAGTACTTGAGACTTGGTCTGGACAGGCATAATTGCTATTATCCTGTAAGCTCTAGGCTGTACTTTGTGATGGTCAGCTTTTACCTAGCTGTTACTAACTTAGGAGCTGTGCTCATAATTCCTACTGCCAAGAATGTTGCACCGAGATAGGACATAAACCATTGTCAGTGATGCCCAGGCGAGATGATCGGTGCCCAAGGAAGACATTATCAGTGGTAGCAAACGGTAGCATGTCTGCCTAAGTCGGCATTTCCGAGAAGTTGGCGATACACTTGCAGCAGTGCTAACTCTGTTTATGGGTGTGTTCTGAAATTTCACTGAATATTTACTTGCTAAGTTTTGTGTTTTTATATAAAATTGTAGCTGGTCTCCCACTCCTCGTTGCAATGTCAATAGCAATACTGGACCGGTGTTGCTGGAGTTCTTTTGGTTTAGTGCCGATTTCCTAGTGGTTGGTCTGACAGCAGACTCTATTTAGGATGCACGACGAACCTGAACCAAAAGACTTCATTATATTATTTGTGAAGGGTAGCAGCAAATATTAGCATCTAGGAATGAGAATAATAATAATGATAATATATTTGTGTAGTGCCCTCGAAGAACTGAATCGCTTTCTAGGCACTTTACAGATGCTGCATATAAAGCATTACTAAATGTTTGGTTGTAACATCCCCAAGCAGCAGGCGTAGCAGAAGTAGGTACATGCACACGAAGGACGAATCACAAAGACCCACCAAATGCTTTACAGCATATGCAAAGCGCCTGGAAAGAGATACTCAGCTTGTGCCAGTTTCCTGTACGGTTGTGCTTACTAAACTTCAGTCTGCCTACACTGCTTATTAAGCCGGTTAGGGCATAGTGGGCTTTTAGACTTCTTGGATCAGGCGATGAACTTTGTGATGGTAGTAGCAGGCTTGAAGGCGTACATTGAAGAAACCAAAATTTGGAGATTGACGAGTGGGATGGGCTCACTGATAATGCCTAGAAATTTGAAAAACGGGCTTGCACAATCCTTTAAACAAAGGGACTGTGCTTCTTGGTCTTTGGCATATGGGACCAGGCATGGTAATCATCCCCATTAATCTAACCATGTTATTCACGTTGCTTATCAAGCATGATACCACTCACCATTCGATCGTGTTTCCTTTGCAGCAAATGTAAAGCGCCTAGAAAGAGATTGAGTTCTCTGAGGGCGCTTTATCAAGTGTGTTACCATTATTATTATCATCAATAATCTGTACAGGAAACGCCTTTTATTAGGCTTATATAGGCATATTCTTTGAATGCTCCTTAGTTTTTAAGAGAAATGTGCCTTGAAATAGACCTATTCTGTACATATCCACGTGGTTTATCAGTCAGTGACATACCCACAGGCTGCCATAAGTAAAGATCGGTCATTTCTCTTGCTAAGCACTCAGTCCGTGAGCCGATAAGCAGCTTTTAGCCTCAGCAGAATCTGAACTTGGCCATTCATTTCGTGCATAAATGCCCATAACAATGAATTTATACTCGTTTTTCTCACTGGCTATATGGCCTATTTGGCCTATGAAGTATGTAACGCTGTGTGCACTCTGCTAAGAATTGCAGCACATTTGCTATGATGCGTTTTTATATAATGACCTGGATCTGCAGTATGTTGGGTGCTGGTTTCATCAGAGCCCGTGAACTGGAGATTGCCGAATGCAATGCACATAAGCAGCATGAATTGCTTGTGGGACATGCTTGTTCTACTTGTATTTTGTTGCATACCCATTTATTCACAAAAAACTGAATTGTGATATCATTGTCAAGCATTTTGGGCAGTGCTTGGACCTTGCGCTTTTTATTGGCTTATCCAGTGGGTAGACCCAGTGATGACATCCTTGGCTGACATGCAGTGTCTCTGTAGCATGATGCTTTCTTTTATGTCACACAACCTTACTCAACTAGTTTAAGTCTGAGGGTCAACCACCACTGGCACTGTTCAGAACGAGATTGCTTTCTCTTTTACAGTTGCTGCTTCGTTTATTTACATTTGTTTCTAGGCCACGTTCTGCTGCGACAAGGGGATGCAGAGACGTTGTCTCCACGTTCTAATTGGTGGCTCCTCGTTACTGGGATTACTTTTGGTCGTCTACACAACAGAGCAAAGCCTTTGCAGTTTCATTATTTCGAATGTCTTTGGTCGAAAGCACAATGTTAAATTATCTTGAAGGATTGATTTCGTTGCACTGATTTTGTTGATTTCCCCATCCAGTTAAATGAATGCATTTTTGCATTGTCAAAACGTTCGAAAACAAATGCAAACGGAACACCGAGTGTGAAACCATCTTGCACGGCTTTCTTTTCTCTATATATAAGATTTATTTGCAAAAATAATCGAGCCGTGAAAATTAAAAGAAAGCGTTCCACGCATTCATCTTTACTTTGTGATATGAGCTAAAAAGATTATTCCCAAGGCTGACTTAGCCTGTTTCCACTTCGAGCGAGGATGTCTTGAGCTCTATGCCTTTTGAATTGCTCAGTGCTTTTTAATCTTGATGAGCCTGCTCGATGTCCCGTAAGATGTGTGCCCATGCTGCTGACAGTCGCTTGGTCGTTCTCACTTAATCAATACGTCGGAGAAACCAGTTTTTTGTTCTAGCATTCCAGATGGCAATCCCTTGTTGCCGGTTGCAAGCAGGGTACTAAGTCTGTTATGAGCCGCCATAGAAATGAGACTGCGATACAGCTGATCTTTGCAGACTAATAGCAAGAACAATTCCAGGTTTCGCGAAAGCAAGCCTCAGAAAGGATTACAAGCTCAGATCGTTTAGCTCACACTCTGAGCCTGTGCTTGTATGTTCCATAATAAGAGCTTTACAGTCCACATGCTGTAGTCCCGCGTGCTGAAAACCTAATGTCGCCACTTGGGTTTAAAGTTTGCTGTACACGTCATCAAACGTCCGAACATTTTCTGCAACCATGGACATGTACAGCAAACTTGATCCAGCTAATATAGAAACTGTTCTATAATCTTTTACAACCATAGCTTAACTCGCATTTCAAATTTAAGTCTGATATACTCAGTATTAGCCGAGTTAGGAAGTACATGGCATCAAGCTTGACTAAAAACAAAGCTGTTTAAGAACGCTTCATGCATGTGCCTCGACCCCGGCAGAGCACCGCCAGCTAATATATATATATATGTGTGTGTGTGTGTGTGTGTGTTATTAAAATTATATTAATAACATATTGTAAATTATATATTATTAAATCTTTCTATGTATATACGCATTTTTATATATTTACATAGATATATGCATATATTTATATATGCATATATGGAAGACAGAGAGGGAAAAGCGAGAGAAAGAGAGGGTTTCTTTCTATTTTGATGTCTGGATATTGGAGCTTATTGCTGCGACCCGACCTCGGGAAATAGTTCACAGACATAACAGTCCGATTCGGAACCGCAAGTAAGTCAGCAATGGATTGTTGGCAATTCAGCCTTTTTTAAATAGAAACTTGTTTTGTATGATTAAAATTGAGTAGCACCATTTTTTCCTGGGTAGTTAAGTCTTATTTTCCAATTCCTTATGCCTCAGAAGTGTAGAAAATGGCTATTATTTCCTGTAAACTTTGCCGAGGCTTTGCTGTGCATTTGATCAAATGTCCTTAAGCTTCTAAAATAAAAAATCATTTAGTCTCGTGTCGTGTAAGCAAAGCTAAACTCACATTTCAACTTTCACTTTGATACGCGAAGTAATTCAACGAGTCGGGATTTAAGTCGCATCTGATGCAGAGAACGATGCATTTAATTTGCAGATGTTTCGCTTCCTGTCCATATAGGGTTAGACATTGCTTATAATTTTCCTTTTTCACGGATGTTGAAGTCGTCGGAACTTCCGATCCCATTTCTAACATCTGTATTTTGAAAGGTACCGTAAACAAACATTTGATTGTCGGACTAGTTTTATAAGTAATAATTTTCTCGATTTTCTCCCTTGACAGTATACATGTACATTTCTCATAGCGAGGGGAAGGGACTCTTGTCCGAGAGTCCTTATTCCTGACCGGACAGCGTCCAGGAGCTCGAAAGATTTTTGCTAAGACTCGTAAAGCGTTTCTCACAATTGAAACGTGCCATTTGACGCTGGCTAGCCGGCCAGCTACGATCTGGGCTTCTTTCCGAATGACTTCTAGCATTAGTCTAGCAACAGTTAGCCCACGTTTTAAGATGTCCAGGCAGTCCTGGCAAGAAATTAGTCAGTGGGCATCGGTTAACGTCCCTGCGGAAGCCCTTCACTTGGGCTTGCCACTGATGAACTGGAATGTAAGACTTCAAGCAGGCGGGGTTTCTTAGCTCTTGCTATAAGGCGGCCGTGGCCAGCGAGTCCTTATGCTAGAGTTGGGCTGTGTCAGCCGGCGACCGCTCGGTGAAAACCTTTAAAAGTCGGTGAGCTATGTGGCGCTGTAAACGCTGTTCGTTGTTAATTGTATTGTAAGTACTGGACGGTACTGTGAGAGCAAGACGTCACTAACTTAATTCTTACGTGCCTCCGTCTGTAACAGTAACCGCGCGGGGATTGCCACTCCCCCCGGGCTCTCTACCGGTGGACTTCGCTATGCAGCGCTGCAGTGCGGTTAAAACACAAGCGGCCACAACTGGACGCCAAAAACGACAGTTTATTGTGGGCCTGTTAGTAGTGGTTACGCGCCGGCACAAGCGCTTTACGCGGCGCGTACCGGACCGATGGATTTAACTTCGCGAACTCCCGAAGCTCGAGTATAATAACTACCTTATGCGCGCGTCGCTAGTGACGGTCATGACTTGAAGCCGAACTGCTACAGCACCCCCAGGTACGAGCAGTTAACTAAGTAGCCGGAAGAACACAACTTCGCAGTCCAAGTTGTACTTAGCTGTTTGTCGCCGTAGGTTCGTCTCTAGTGCTCTTAAAGCGTAGTCTCGCATCGACTACCGGAGCTCTGTCAGTCGTCCCGTTATATTCTCTCTCTCCTCTTAACTATTGCCCTCGCGCGTAGCTGCTGCTTATACTTAAGCACATTAGTCGGTCCATCTCCTAACTCCATCGTCTGCACCAGGCTCCATCCTAACTTCACTTGAAAACAGAGCCTCTCGCGTTGCTTCGCGAACAGTCTGATAACTGCGATCACGAACTAGTATAACTTATGTCGTGCGAGTGCCATTTCCCCTAGCTTTCTGCAACCGACTATCAACAGCGGACGTCCACTGATGAAGCGGAGTTATAATAAATATTGAATGAAAGTGGCTGGTCATGCCGTGTGATGTTTATATGGTAAACCGTACCTATGCCGAAACCCTTCATTGGAAACTGAGATCACGTGTACTTACATGCTCAATTTGTAAAGACGGAATTCGGCATCACGTTACAGCCTCCCGTGTGCTTGCCGTAATTTTTGGCTTTTCCCGAGATCCTATAGCTTCAGACCAGGGGTTGCTGTAGCTTTAGCCACCCCATTTGCAGCGGCTAATCCTTTATAGGGTGCTACAGAACTGCTGCAGGACGCGCGTCCAGGACCCGGGTTTCACAAGCACCTTACCACTGAGCTGAGATACAGGGGCCGATCGAAACTCCGTAAGCCCCAATAGGAGTGGGAAAAAATTTTTCCAGGGGCGTTTTATCCACACTGCTGTAGTCTGCACAAAACCAGGTCACGCCTTCATTTGTAACGCTGAACGCACGCAGACGACACGCACTTGGTTGGGCTCTTGTTCAATTCTTGACCTGCTGCGTCGCTTTTAGGAAGGAATGAACGGACGGTCTCATTAATAGCTGGCGATTTCTTTAAGTTGGCGAACTACTTTTGAAGACTTCGATGTAAGGGCTGAAATCCCCCCACAGTCCTAACCGCCGGGACCGTTCGGGTCCACGTATGCCGGGTGTTCAGCCTACGCGAGAAACGATGCCCCCACCCTGCAGGCGGCGCCTTTTCCGATCGTAGCGAAGAGAGCCAAGCAAAACCTACGGACGACTCCGCACAATTCTGTAGAAGCACCAGGATCTCAACTGGGGGTATATCTCGGTCAAGGACGCTCGCGGTTCTAGTCACATGATATCCCGATACTGCCGGGGCTTGCGCCGGTGGTGTTCCCCGCCCCTTGGCTGACCATCGGTAGCCCTACAGCGAGAATGAATAAGCAGCGCGGTGGTGCTGAAGGTCTCCTGGAAAAGCCAACCGGGCGACAGGTTGAAGGTGTGTCTTAAAGGTTCCGCGGAGCGCTGGAGCTGGGCCACCGCGAAGTCTGTCCCCTCGCGTGGCGACTGAGCGGTTGTATTTCGGTTGCTACCCAGGCGACTTCAGCGTTCACCTTCGCGAAAATTTACGTGTGACGAACTTCACCGAGGGTATCGTGGTGCTGAGCTTAGCCTGAGCTGTTCTGCTTTCTGTAGCTTCCGCAATTTATGCACGTTTTCTAACCTTCGAGGAGGTCCTCTCAGATGGATGTCGGCTGCCATACAGCGTCGAGGTTGACCCTCTGCGGAGTGAACGTACCAGTCGACACTTCGCATCTTTCTGCTTTAGTCGTAGCCACCTTTGGAGCGATAGTCCAGTGGAAAGGCTCGGGTGTTCGCGACGTCCTACAGCAGGTCAAGCTGTCCAATGCTCAAGTCCCATTAGTCTCTGTACATTACCACAATTTCAAGCAGATATTGCCATCGCAGGAAGGCTACGGTCCCCCAGTGTCTCGAGCAGCTTTCGTTGTAGCTATTTACCGAGCTCAGTGAATGGAGGTGTTTCCTTGGATGTGATGAGTGGCCGCGCGGCGTACAAGGCGTAGTCACCGAGTCACCGAGGAAGCAGTAGTGGCGTCAGTTGCTAGAAAGAATCAGCCACCGCGGAAAGCAGAAGTTTGGAACTTGCAAAGTGTCTTCAGCTCTTGATACTGCAATTGTATTGTAGCCGGAAACGCGTAGCACCCTTGCTCAAAATCCAGAAATGTGAGGCCCATTTTCGGCGCTTTAGTCGGTGCCAGGGAATTTATGATAGCAAAGTGATGGCATGATGTACATTTTTCTATCCAATCAAGTATAATGTACACGCACCAGGAATTTATACCAGGACCACGTGACCAGTTGTGTGAGCAAGGTGCTTGAGTATGGATGTAGCAATAATGAGACATTTTTACTGCGCACTAAGAGACATAAATCTCTTTCTAGGCGCTTGCCATATGGTGTAAAGAACCTTGATCGGGGTTTATGTGTCGTTTTCACCTGTGCTTGGTCATTATAAGATGCAATGAAAGCATTGTTTTTTTGGCTTTACTTGACTGAGCTCAGCTCATTCATAGCAGTCACAGACACCCATACCATGTGCAGCTGCTATGAATGAGCTATATGCATAGCCATATGCAGTCAGTCAGCTCTCTCACACGCTGTTGGCTAGCTTTTGCTCGTGATACTGGAAGTGCATCATAAAGTGATTACCTCATTGAGTCTGAGTGTGAAGCCATAGATTCGCATGGGTTTGTATTGCATTCCCTTCGTGCCTCTGATTGGTCACACCGGTATGCTGATGACTTTGCATCTGAGCACCGTTTGATGCCGCTAGCAGCACATCCTTTACCGTGGCCCTAGCGTCATCAATGTTTAGGGCAGCTGTTGTTGCATCGACCGATCAACCGTGTTAAAGCTTACACCTGCTTCTGTTGGTTATTTGCTATATGTTTTAGTGATATATGTTTTATACCAGTAATGCATTAAATGCAGTACATCTGAGATCGGTTTCAGCGATGGCTCGCTGAGCTTTGATGGAAGTATACAGATTAGTTTCTATTATGGATTGGCCTGCGTTCAAATTTTGGCAACCTGCTTCATACGTTGTTCCCGGCACCCTGTCCACGATGTCTATGCAACGATATGCTATTGTTCTGCAGTGCTCGTCCATGCCTTGTTGGATGGCGCTAACGACAAGGCAATCGAGGTACAGCATGCGGTCACGAGTGCCCTGTACGAGTTGGGCAAGAACCACCCAACACTGGTGCTGGAGTCGTGCCTCACGTATCTGGTCAGGAACCTTCAGGTATTAGAGTGCCCCCAACCTCTCTCTCTCCCATCCGTCTTTGTGCTATGGCAGTGCTGTGTAATGGTCAGCATATGCCTTGTTATATCATGCTGGTCTGTGAAGAAATGCCACTGTCAGCAATCCGTAGTCCTCAGGCTGGCTGCTCACACAGGCTATCAGAGCAGACCAGCCCTGCTACCTGCAGTGCTCCATCTTGTTGCTGCATCGCCACATGTCTACATTTAAAGTACTCTGCCGAAGCCACACATGCACAATTGCACTGTTAACATGTCGAAGGCACGTGATCTGGCAAACCTCTGCCACTTAGTAGCTACTGCTACTGGGCTCTACACACTCGTTTTGTCATACTCGTCTGTCATCCAATGGGAGCCAATCGTGAGCGCCCTGAACGAGCTGTTGCCATCATACTTTCTGGTATGCCACTGCCTTCTTCATCCTTTTTTGTAGCAACTTTCTCAAGTACATAGGATTGCTGTGCTGAGCGTGATCGAAGCAGTGGTGAAAGAGAAGCGCGAGGATCTTGGCGAGCAATTGGCTGCAAGCATTGTCAAGCAAGTGGCTGTCGAAATGACTGCATCGAAGGCAAGAGCTCGCCGCCTGCAGTTGATTATAGTGGCCGAAACTGCAGCCGACAAAGTCGCAAAATCGGCCTGGCAAGCCATGCATGCGCTCTTCCTCGTGGAGCTAGCAATTTCTGATGGTTATGTTTCTGTGCATGCTCGTCTGTTTTCTGTTTGACTTTGAAAAAAAGCAGCCTGTTTGTATTGCGTTGTTACTGCTCATTCCTATGTGGCCACTGTGCATAAATTAAATGTAAAAATATGAAGCTGAACCCTCAGCCGGACTTATCTAGTGCTAAACATCTCAGTTTCTGAAAGATAGACTGTGTCGTGTTTCCCTTGGAAATTGAACCCTCGAACTCGGAAACGAATGGCACCTACCTCTCTCTTACCTGTCGATCAGTCTTGACAAGCAGCCTGCCCAGCCGTGTCTTTTACTGCTGTTATCTTTTTTGCATCCACCAAGGGTGACACTCATGGTGTGATTCCAGCTCTGTCTATTTATATCGTTCTGCCATCGAAGCAGGGCTGCTTATGCTTTTATTGTTGATGAGTTAGCCTTGTTCATTTAGGCTTACAATAGCGTTTTTTCCATCCGTGATTATTCGTGTTTTGTCTCTGCAGGACATTGTACCCGAGTGGCAAACGGCAGCTAGTCATGCTCTGGTTGCTATCGGTGAGAAATATTGCAATCTGGTTATGGACGAGCTCATCCAACGGTTTCAGCCCGGCGTTTTACCGCACTTTTTCGTCGTGCAAACGATGGCCAAGCTAGCCATCTCAAACGGTTCGTACTTCAGATTCTACTTCTCCATGCTCTTAGCAAGCTTCAGTGGCTCCTCTGTTACCTCCTCTGTTACGCGGTCAGAGTTTGCACGTCGAATAGTGCTGTGCCGAGCTCATAGCCCGGTCTGTGTTGCAGCTTACTGCATGGTGCCATTCCTGCCGGTCGTGCTGGCCACAATGCTACCCATGCTTGGCATGGCCAAGCAAGATAACATGAAGTGGGTGTTCGCTGACGGTAAGATATTTGTGCCCATCTATTTCTTATTGCCATGGCCCCCCGGCATAAAATTTACATGTTGCCTTCGAAGCAGCTGTACCTTGACATAAGAGTAATGGGTGCAGGTTGTTGACATTGAGCATGCTACCATTAACCATTCGATCGTGCTTTCTGTGCAGCGAACGTTAAGTGCTTAGAAAGAGATTTTTAAGTTCTCTGAGGTATACAAATGTGTTATTATTACTATTATTATTATCAGTTACAAACTTCACTGTCTTCCCGTGTTCCCTCGAGTTGCTTCTATCTCTGATCTTCGAGGTTCCTGTGCATTGTGCACAAATTACTTTTAGGCTTACTGGCATCTCGTTTTGTATGCACAGGTCGTAAATGCTAGGGTTAATTTGATTCCCGGCTCTACTTACAATACTTAAGTATCATTATGAACATGCTGGTGATTGCCGATCAGCCTGCCTGGTCAGACCTTGCACATCGATTTGCATGCTGACCCTGTGCATGTCACCCCTAACCATATTCATTTTGTTTGTTTTTTTCAAGCATGATTTCACTTGCCATTCAATTGCATTTCACTTTGCAGCAAATGTAAAGCGCCTAGAAAGAGATTAAGTTATCTGAGGCGCTTTATCAAGTGCATTATTATTATTATTATTATCGCCGTTTTGTGCAGAGCAATGCTGGCAAAAATCATGCTTAGCTGCCTACGCTTTTCATTTGCAACAGATTCTGAGGCTCATTGGTTCTTTATAGTGGTCTAAGTTACTACACTAGTAGCTCGTCTTATGTAATCTGCTGCTGTCACTAGGTTGTGCCAATAGTATCCTTAGCACATGTATTCAACGAATCGCCAAAACATACAGGGTGCATCGTGTTCAGTCCGAGTCACCAAATATTTCTTCAGAACTGGGCCTGTTCTTGTGTGTACATTCTAGTTTATATTATAATTCATTCTATATGTGATATGTCACGTGTGAAGGCAGTATTACTAGTTGCATCAAAAGAGGGAGCCAGTGAGGTGACCAGCTGAATCGATCGATCGATTAGGTGACGTTTGTACTTAGGTTTGTTTGTTAATTTTTGCCACTTAATTTCCCCAGCAGACTTTTGATTTGCGTCATCAAACTAGCTGAGGTGGTTTCAAGTTGTGTACTACTATCAAGGCAGACAAATAGGGACTGGTGATGACATCAGAAGGATGATAAGTCTAAGGCTCCTGTCTTTGAAGAATGATGATGCGCCGCTTGAGTTAATATTATGAAAGGAAGGAAAGCAACAGTATAGGCATGCACTCATGGATTGAGCTTCGTCAATACATAAAGGAGCGTGATGAGTCAGGATAGCCTGCTCTTAGTCAAGCAAAATGAAAATGGAAAAATGTAACGTTGCAGGGTTTCGCAGTCCAACAAGCTGCATTTTGACAACAATGTGCTGGGGAACGTGTCCCTTTTGCAATCAAGCTCCACGGGAATAAAGAAAAAACTACCTAGAATGCAAAAACCTGTTTGCCCAGTCAAGTATAAGCTTAGCTGCCTTGGATGACTGGACAGCAGTTTTCATCACGTAATCGTGTAGTCGTGGAAGCTGCTCCTGCTCAGCTTTCATCACGTAATCCATCTCCCCTAACCATGTTATTCGTTTTGTTTGTTTTTCAAGCATGATTTTACTTACCATTTAATTGCAATTCCCTTTGCAGCAAATGTAAAGCGCCTAGAAAGAGATTAAGTTCTCTGAGGGCGCTTTATCAAGTACATTATTATTATTATTATTAATCGTGTAGTCGTGGAAGCTGCTCTTGCTCAGCCATTGTTTATGAACGAGAAATGGAATAGGGCATAGCCTGGTCAGATAGTTGACCCGGTCCTAAACTTAGCAGCACAGGCAGGCTGGGTGAGAAACTACAAGAAACGTTCACAGCTGAGTCATTGAGCAGGAGTTCGATGATTAAGCTAAGCACAGTTTGCTGCTGAGGTCTTTGATACCATCACAAGTCAGGTGAATATATCAATGAGCTTTGTTCATAATATTGCTCACTATTTAATTTTCAAGAGCATACATTCGGGTTTTTGTGTTGATTTTGTCGAAAGGATTTTGAATGACAGCCTGGTGAGTACTGATTTACAGGAGGTATGATTCTATTTTTCATCGCACAGCTGTTGTATGATGCTCTATCCGGTTAGAGACGGCTGTGAACTTAGCTATACATTTCTGCATCACTCCAAACCACTTTATCAGAGCCGTCATTAGATCAGGGCATATCGTCGGGAACTGCCCCATGCTGATTTCACGAAGGTGCTACAACTGTAGGAGGTCTAAGTCTGACGATGACGATGGTATGGTCATTTGGCAGATGAGAACGCTAGTAACTGTTGAGCGATTAGTTCTCTAGCCAGTACATGTCCCAGCGTATGCTAGATAATCAATGCTGTGTAGCTAAGGTGTGGCTGACTGATTTAACAAAATCTATTTATATAAGCGTGGGGACAAAATAGGTCTTCCATATGATAAGCAGATGTAGAGGAAGGAGGCCTTGAGATTTGTTGGGAGCTTGTGAAAGTTAGCATGTATGCCCTGTGAAAGCATAGCACTGTGCAACTTCAAGACTGACTGCTGTTATTACCAGCTTGGATGATATGAGCTCTTTCAGCTCATTCAATATATGTTGGTGGCCATAAGCGCTTAGGCTGTGTATACCGAAAGACCTCTCCTCACAAGGATAGATGTAACTTGTCTGCCTGTGTTTGCACTGCTTTGTGCTTTTGATGCGCGGTCTAGTGCACACTCACACAGACACACATAGGCATAAACAGAGGAAATAGAGAGGGGAGGAGAGAGTGAAAGAGAAGGGAGAGAGAGAGAGAGAGAGAGAGAGAGAGAGAGAGAGAGAGAGAGAGAGCAAGAGAGAGCGAGAGAGAGAGACGATGTGATACTAAAAAAGAGTGCTGCTGTTGCATCACTATGACAGAAGCACTATCCTTTGTCGTTGCATTATTTAAATAATAGCTCCTTGCTTATTTCAAAATGGCTATTATGTTATATAATCACATGTAATCAGTGGCAGTCTTAAGAAAGTCGTGCTGCTTCTGAAAATGAAGGTGCAAAGCATGACAGTGTCGTACTAGATTCCGATCTGGAAAGCTTGGTAAGAACTTATAAGTGGTCGTTTCTTACCTGCCTGCTGCTATCCTTGCTCGACTTTGTTTGGCCTAATAACGTACCAAAATCTACTTTGCCATGGCCTTGGTAGCCGCTTGCATGCAGTTGCTGCCCAACAAGCTTGTGCTCGTGTCAATTGTGTTTGCTTATACTATTTGTTAATACTGGTCTGTGGAAGTTGTGTGACACTGCTCTGATCGGTTCCCTTTTTTGCAGCCATTTCGAAATTTAGCGCTGCTATTGTTGACTATATTGCAAATCTGGATCAGGCACCTGACAAGACGGTTCGCAAGGAGCTTTTCTCCAATGAGTTTTTCTCTGCTTATGACATGCTATATAACGTGTGGTTGCCAAATGCCAAAGACTCCAAGGTTAGTTGATTATGTATTTGTTGGGCCATTTCATGTTGCTGCAACGGCATGGGCGAAACACACTGGTTAGCCGTTCATCAAGGGATATTCAGCGACTACCTAGTGATCGATATTTGTGATGATGTTTAATTACTCGTGTATTTTTACTGCTCAATGATGGTCTTACAACTAGTTGTCGGGTTTCTGACCATTTCTGCTAATCTGCTATTCTTTCTTGCATTACTTGATAGGCCTGCTTTACCCGAGCTGTATTCTTATTTTGCAGCTGCGGGCTGCTATTGTGGACGCCCTCGGACAGGCTTCACACATCATGAAGCAGGAGCTCTTGCAAGAGCAGCTGCCTAAACTGATCCCTGGCATTATTGCTTTGTATAAGAAAATTCCGGACCAGCTGCCGCTGACCCAGGCAAGGGACATATGCTGAAGCATGAGTGTCCATACTACCTCGTCTTAGTGACGAGTTTTGAATGGACAGCATTTTGCCCCACTTCCATCTTATTTTCTTGTACGGCTTAGTTAGAGAGGCCTGTGTGATATGAAGTTTGCCTCGCTGTTCTGATAGTAAACAGCTTCGATATCCAATACTGTAGCTGCTGATTGATCGTTTCTTTGTGACCAGAGTCTGTGCATGGTGCTGGATGCGGCAACCGAAGGCGGATGCATTGCGCTCGATCCGCTGCTGGAGCTGCTGCTGAACAACCTCTATGCTTTCGTATCGGCTCCCGTCGACACAAGCAATGCTATTTCTGTCAAGAACCAGAACGAGCTGCTCAGGTGTTTTTCAATGATCGGTAAGCCACCTCGTCATATCTGCCGGCAATTGCTGAATCTGCTAACAGCTGCGCTGTAATGGGCAGAAGCCATCGCGGTCGAAGTCAATTGCTTGCTGCAATATTCGTACCGTGGTTTTCAGATGGTGACAATGACGCTGGGATCTATTTTTTATTCTTTGCTTTCCTTCACAGTGCGAAGCTTTTCGGATAAAGTGGTAGCCTTTTTGGTGGCACGCATGGAGCAGAATAATGAGAAAACCAGAATAGGAACGTTACTCATCGTCAAGCACCTTATCAACTCAGGAGGTGTGTTATCTAAATTGATTGCCCTGTAAGACTAGTGTTGTCAATGTGTGTGCGTTCATGTTCATATGTGTACATGTGCATATGTGTGAAGTGTGAGTGTGGTGGGCTTATGCGTGTGTGCTATGTGTTAAAGGGCAACTTTTTCAAGCACGTGAGTACTACACAATGTATGGTTTTTAAAGGCCACAGTCTTGTATGCAACTACTGACGCTGCCTCTTACGTGTCTGATCTTGGTCTATGATTTAGCAAAATTGTGTTTCTCTGCCGCCAGAATAGGATTGTACTGCTGTTCTTAAGTTTACAGAAGTAAGGGTCCATAAAAGTCCAGACCATCTGCTGCCATTTCTGGTACCTTCTTAACTGTGCTTTATGACTATCTGTAAGGGGAGGCGTGATTGACAATGTCCTAGCAACCAACTCATGCCTAAGTTTTACTGCCTGAGCTGTGAGTGTCTGCTGGCATACGAAAATCTAATTCCTCTGTAATTTAAAAAAAATGATGGTTTACAAAACAACTATGTACTCGATGTGCTCGATGCCTTTAAGAACCAGCTCATTCCTGCTGATGCACCTCGAGGTTGCTGCTGAGTGGTCTCGAGAGTGTCGCACTCCGGGGTATTTGTATTCCGTGCTCCACAGTCCTGAAGTCATCTGCCAAACGGATGGATACAGCTGGAAGGTAGCTGCTGTACGACTGCGAGCTAACAGCCTTTTCCATATTCTCCAGGGCCAGCTATGGAAGCCAAGAAGGCACTGGTAGTATCAGGGCTCAAAGTGCTTCTCAGCGAGACGAACAACAAAGTGAGATGATCAGCCTTGGCTGTGCGCAACGAGTAGTGCGCAACGGTGCCGCCCGTGATCCTGCTGACTGCCCACTTATGGCATGCTGGCCTCTGTGTAACCTTTTGTGTGTGCCTGCAGGTAAAGAAAGTGTTGGCACAAGTGATAAGCGCCATGGCGCACCACGGCTACCTGGAGCTCGAAGGAGGCGAGCTGATGGTCGAGTTCATCGTGAAGCAGTGTGCCTTACCGGACGACTCTGTGAGCATCCATGTGCTGGCCCGTGCTGCATCTGATTCGGGAAAGTGCATCGGCGAGTCGTCAATCGCATGACTCGAGCGTGTGCACGCACATCTGCTGGCTTGGTCATTCTGTTTTATAAAATTAATTAGTGAGGCACACGGGCCTTCGAGCGAGCTCTGCACCTGGTGCGACCAGTTAATCTATCCCACCCGTCTGTTGGTCCGAGCGCTGCATATCAATGTTGCAGACTGCAAGAACCTGATGCAGTGCTTGCACTCTCTTTCTCTTTCTCAAACTTTCTCTTTCAATCTCAAACTCAATCTCTTTGCTGGCCTTCGACTTGCTACTCATGCTACGAGTATTCCTTGTGTGTGTTTTTTTCTTCTTGTCTCATTTCAAGAATGGAGGAGACAAGCATTTTCTTGCCTTTTTGATGCGATTTCCTTAAATTGTAGGCAAAGAAAGCTCCCGTGGGTGATTTAGAGTATGTCAGTAATCAATCGCTGCGCACCATGTGTGAGAGCGTACTGCAGCTGGTGACAAGCACCGTGGAAATTATGGAGCAGGTGAGCATGCTGCTGTCGATCGTGCTGGGCTGCAGAGGACTATGCTGGGGTTGGGCATGTGCATGTTAGCTCTCCCACTTGTCTGTATGAGTGTGCTCGCATGTGTGCATGTGTGTGTGTGCGTGTGAGTGTGGGTGCATGTATATGTGGGCATGTGTGCATACGTGTGTGCACGTGTGCACATGTATTTGTGTGTGTGTGTGTGTGTGTGTGTGTAGGTATGTGTTTTGGCGGATGGGTTGGTTCATTTGTGCATGTGTCAGTGTGTGCTCGTTTGGGAATATATGCATGTGCACGTGCATGTATGCTCGTGTGCATGCATGGGCATGCACATGTGTAAGTGCACGTGTATATGCCTACGTGCATGCATGTGTGAACGTTTGTATGTGTGCATGTGTCTGCACGTATGAATGCTAGCACATGTATGTGCATGCATGTGTGCAAGTGCTCTCATGCATGCACATGTGTATGTACGTTTTACTCATGTGTGTGTGTGTGTGTGTGTGTGTGTGTGTGTGTGTGTGTTTGCTGGCCTGCTTTGTGGATTACTGTACTCGTGGCTAGCAAACCATGTTCCACACCTTTGTTGCCAAGTAGCGTCTCACTTCCGTGGGCAGCCAACGATTAATAGACCAACGAATTGCCGTCAGCCACCTCTTGACAGAATTAACCGATTGCTAGGTTTTGGATTGCTGCTTTTCAATATTTTTTACCGATATATTTTTCATTGCAAAAGCCAAGGCCCTCTATGAGGCACTTCTGCTAAATGATGATTTGTGCTGGGACGCAGGCTGTCAGGCACTATCCGAGAAGATAGGGAATCAAGCTGGTGGCTCCTGTTGAGGCACTGTGTTTGCCTGCATAAACGCTGCTTAAGGTTACTGTTTTACCTGTACGTTTAGCCTTGTAGCATTTCACGAGGCTTTCTTTTGGTTTGGTGGGCTTCAGCTTGAGTGTACATGTGGCCATCATTCGTTTGTTGTACAGGTGCTGTGGCCGTACATACTTGAGTTTGTCGTCCCGGTTCAGTTCACCGATTCACTCGGCGTCGTTTGTAAGAACATGGCTGTTGTTGCACAGAAAAAGCGACAGTCCAACGATGAAGATTACCTCATCGACTATGATGCAGAAGGTAAGCTTCGCACACTGAGGCTGACTGCCCATTGCAGCTGCTGGTGGGAGCTGCTGGGAGACTCGTGGTAGCAGTATATGACAATAATTGTATGTCAATTGTATTGTGCCTCAGACGAACTAAATCTCAATCCGTCTGCTTCACAGCTCACTGAAAGAGAATTATTAACCAAGGGTTAATGACATGCATGTATTATGCTTCATAAGCATGCTAAACAATAGAAAAGCAAACGCCTGTGATGACCTGTTGCAGCATGTGTGGCGGCAGCAAAGCGAGCACTAGGACTAGGCCTGAGCAGCAGTGGAACTGCTGCTCGACAGTGGTCAATGCCCATGCGATTAAGAGCTCTTCCGTGACGTCATACCAAGCAGGGGTTTTGGCCTGCTTGTTTGCCTAAGTGAGTGAGTGCTCAAAGGTAGAACCCAGCTGATTAACTATTGCATGGCTGAGAATGTCTATTGCTTGTGGCACACAGTGCACTCAAGGCAAAGCTTTGCTCCTCTTCTTGTCTGCGTGCATATGCACGCTTTGCTGTCAGTGATTATGTCCTGAACTCAGTAGTTGCAACAGCTGAAAGCTGATGGCAGCAAAGGTTGCAAATTGGCAGTGAGACTGCTGCCATCGTTAGCCCTGCAGGCTCTTCAGAGTAGCTACTACTTCCAGCCGGGCTTTAGCGGCATTCGCACGAAGGTTGAGTTGACACGTCAACGATTGCAGCAATAGAAAGGGTCCTTGTCTTTTTTTTGCCTGCTGGAGCTCGAGGCATATTTACTGGCGAGTGCATTGATTGCTGATGCCAAAAGCATGACGAAAATCGAGGAGCATATGCAAAGATTTTCTTCTAAGCTTACTGACAGTTTAAAAAGCTAACAGAGTGGTGGTAGTTTAGAGCCGACGACAGCAGCATTACAGCAGTAGCCATTATTGCCATCTCATTGCTTGGCAATGGCTGGGCAGCTTGTCCGGAGAAGGATGAGAAGTGGTTGTTTGCAAACGACGGGCTTGCTTGCTCCTCTTCGTGCATAAGTGACGCCACAGAGAAATTGTCCTTTCTTTCGATGACGTGTACACTGCTCACCACGTTCTAGCTGCTTGCGGCCTCGCTACGGCCAGCAGTTTGTATGTTTCACCAAGGCTTCTCTTGCCCTATTAGCTGTTCCGACAGGCCTAAAACTGCTTGCCATTTCTTCTCTTTATCTGTGGCCAGCAAACCTTCCGCGACCGGAGGAGGTCTTTGCCAGGCTTTTCGTGATGATCGGCCACCCTCACCATGGCCACTCACGAGGCGCCAGCATCCTGAACGCCATGCTTGCGCTGTCCCCAAATATCAAGCAGGAGATGGTGCCAATATGGGATAACGTTATACCGAAGCTGCTGCAGCATTTGGAAGGTGAGGGATATCAAGCGAGTGGCCATGAGACCCAAGCAGCCGAAGCACCTTGCAATGCCTTTGAACTTTGTTGCCCTGGTCACGCGCTGCCCTGTTGTCCCTGGAAGTAGATTGCCGTCAATACAGAAGCACTGCAGCTGCAATGAGCATATTGCAGTCCGGCCTTTGCAGTGCTTACCAGTGCAGTGCACTTACTCGGGAGACTCGCTGCCTAATGTCGTTGTTGCTGATGGCCGATATCGATGCAAGAATGTGGGCTGCTCGGCAGATGTGTGCGCTTGGTGAGCATGTATGCACGGTGAGCACGATGTGTGCATGGGGATGGCATATGTGCATGGTGCATGTGTGGTGACATGTATGCGTGGCGAGTGGCTTGTCATGGTGAGTACGGCTGCACCACTTTTGCTCATGGTTTGGGTTCAATAACATGCAGCCTTCGTACCACTGCAATGTACTACAGTGGCCGAGGACTGTACAGCTGCTTCGTACGTTTGGTTTTTTTAAGCATACCACAAGGCTGTCCTAGTGGGCTGTGATTTTTGACCGGTGTATTTGACATGTGTATTTTTAACCGGGCATAGTGTGCTTTTGATGCCTTAATAATAATAATATAATGATAATAATACACTTGATAAAGCGCCCTCAGAGAACTCAATCTCTTTCTAGGCACTTTACATTTGCTACAAAGGAAACGCGATCGAATGCTGAGTAGTATCATGCTTGATAAACAACATGAATAACATGGTTAGGGGTGACATGAACAAGGTCAGCATGCAAGTGCGGTTAGTGGCAGCATGCACAGTGTCAGCATGCATAAGCACGATAAAAGGTACCCTCCCTCAAAGTGCAACCCTTTTCTGCCTAAAAAGTGAAACATATGCCTGGTTTCTCTTGATACTTTAACCGTGGGCAAGCATCATAACCACTCTCCACTTCCAAAGAATATGTATATATATATATATACATGATATATATATATATATATATATATATATATATATATATATATATATATATATCATGTATTGGTTTCTACCCGGTCTCGGTTGCTAAAATACAACAACGAAGAAAAGACGGTAAGATTAGGTGTAAGTGGACAGATGCAACACTTATGCACTGCCGCATAATCCTCGGATGTAGGGAGACAGCCACGAGTGCGGTCACATCTGTCAACCTTACTGGTAAATGGCAGCAGAGGCTAAACACCTTGCACGAATAAATACGCACTGATAAGTTAAAAAACAATTAAAAAAGTCGGCCAAATCGCCCAACTCAGCTTGTACCAGCAATTGCCTTGGTCGGCATAGACCGGGTGCTCGCATGCAGCTCATCAATGCAGTCTCTAAGATGGGCAGCCTGCGTGTCACGGTGGCCGATGCTGCCTGAGTGGACGGTGCACGTCCTGCAGCAGGTCACAGGCGATCGGGCCACGGGCAACCTTTGAACTTTGACATTCGAATCACACGAGCCACACATGTCCTAAGGGCTGCCAGTCTGCCAGGCAGAGTGCGTGCGACCAGCATAGAGTGTGAGCTACTTGCCTTAAGACGTCATCGCACCTAGAGACGGCAGTGACCACCGTTGAGGTACATCAGTAGCTTTGCACAGTAATGCCCGAGCTGATCGGCATTAGTCTTTTAGTGGCTGCCCATTATGCACTCAGTGCAGGCTGTTTTCTTTAGTCTAAGCTACTCGCTAGCCGACTGGTCTGTTTACCTGTGCCTTGCCTATTGCATCGGATGCTTGCCCTATTCGTGCTCTGTACATAAGAGTCATACAATCTAGATTTGGACCGCCACATTTACCCTTATAAGCTGTGGCACCTCGCTTGACCGCTGAGTCTAGACAGTTTGTTAGCAGCATGTCTCGGTTGGGTTGCCGTGGCCTCACTAGGTGACTATGACAGCAAGCTTTAGCTGTGGCACTGCGCCCCCACAGAGTGGCAAGTATATATATAATTCATTTCTATAGTGCCATAAGAGAACTTAATCTCTATTCAGGCACTTCACATATGCCACGGGGCTCGAGCCTACAATCTCGGCCATCAAATAAATTCACCTTGACCTTGATCGGGCCGAGCACCTTAGCCACTGGGCCAAACCAGTGCTGCAAGCAAAGAGTTGCTTACGTTTGGGGGAGGGGGGCCGTAGCTGCTTAGTTGGCGCTGTCGTGATGAAGAGGCGCCCCCTGTGGGGTTGCAAGTAGAGAATTGTGTACGTGTGCTGGTCCCTCCCCACGGCTGCTTAGTTGCCATCGTGGTGGTGAAGTCTAAGCAGCCGCACGCTTCGAAAGCCCGGCGATCGCGGCTACCGAATCAGCGCAAGCGTCCCGTGTGTCCTTGATACATGTTTGTCGGTGTTTGCGTGGTAGGCGACGATGCCGTGGAAGAGGAGAAATGGAATCAGGGCAAGTGGGAAGACCTTATCTTGAAGGTTAGGCAGGCTGCAGTGCGTGCTGCTTGCTAGCCGCGACATCTTTGATTAGGCCGCCGCTCTCCCGGCTTCAAGCGAGCGGTCTTTCAGTTTCTCGCCAAGTCACTGGATTCGGTGGCAGATGAGGAGTGGCTAGTAAACCTTGGGCAAACGCTGGGAAAGCAGATCCAGCAGATGCAGCTTTATCAAAGCTATCCCAATGAGAAGGTAAGGGACCATGGCGAAGTGCTGCCTATCGGCTGTGTGCCTGCACCTGACTCACATGCTGCCGGGAAATGGCGCTCCTGCTATTAAATGTGGGGGGAAGCAGTGAGACGGGTGAATTCACTGAGTGCATGCGCCGGTGGCTGTTCTGCATATATTTCCAGGGCTTTGCATTCAAATGTCTCGGTGTTATGTTGAGAAAGTCAACAAAGAAGGACTTTGTACAGAACCACCTCACACTCATATTCAGCTCAGTTAATCAGTCGAGCCAAGTGGAAAGAGAGGTACGAAGTCGGTCAGCTTCTCACTGCTGAGGGGCTCTGGTGCGAGTTCGCGACCGTACTTCTTCACGGTATTTTGTTTCCCACCGGAGATACAGTTGTGCGACGAGTTCTGTTTCCTACAGCTATTTGCTACTTGCCATACATTGCGCTATTGTGCCCCTGAAGCCGCCTGTCATGTCGCTGACGCTTTTAGCTCAATGCTTAGTTGCCAGTGTCTTGTGTGTCACATTACAATGTTACTATCGTACTGTTTGGCATTCACACCTGTACCGCTAGGTTTGTGGTGGTTAATGCTGCTGCCGATTGCTTCTTGCATCTCCTTTTGCAGGGCTGCGCCCTGGCATTTGGATTCACTGCTGCTTCTCATCTGGATGCGGTGCTCACCAGGTTGGAGTCGCTTATTAAGCCTGACGCGGGTGCCAAGAAAGCGACTGGCCTTTTGGCCTTTGTTAAGGTCAGCCACAGTGTCAGCTGCGCTGAGCTGCGCTTCGTCTTCGGCAGTCGTGGGTGTGGCCCAAGGTGGTTCATGCTGAGCAGTCGGCTTCGAACATGCACTTTTTAGGATGCCGTGAAATCTGATGCTCCAGATACCGACAAAAACCGATCTACGGCCGTCCTCTGCTATGGCTATTCCACGCTGTATGCCCCTCTGCCGTTGGTGACCTCCAGAGTCGAAGCCGTTGTGCTGCGTAACTTGACTCCTCACATTGCAAATCAGAAGGTTTGTATTGCTCCACTTGACCGCAAACGTGGCCGTGCATGCACGAATGTCTGTGCTGACTGACAGCCCGAAGGGGATCTGAGTGAACCGCGACCGTCTCGGTGGAGCTTAATCAATTACGCAGTTAGCCTCAGTGGCTGGCTTTAAGCATCTACTCTCTGGGGCTATGTGAATCCAAAAGCTTCTTGCTGCTTTCATCCGAGTCTAGCTCTTTTACGAGCGGACTTCTGCCCACTTCGGTTTGTTCAGTGGCTTGCCAGCTTTGACTGGCGAATTGCTTTCGGGCGCCTCGGCGCAGCAGCTCAATTGCAGCTGGGGGCGGCGGTGCAGTGATGGGGCTGCAGCTGCTTGTAGCATGGTACTGGTGGCTTGAGTCCTTGAGCCTCTATGCCAAGGCTGTACGGATTTTGCTAATGTCCCGGTTGTCTTAGGAGTCGTCTGTCAACGGCGTCCACAGGAGTGGATTTACAAAGTCGCTCGGTTGCTTGTGCTCGTATAATGGCGCTCTGAGTTCTTGGCTGGCCGCGTGGATGTTTGCAGCTAGCTTATCGCCTCTAGCAAAAAAATTTAAGGGCCGCTTCAGAAAAAGTGCCGGTTAAAGAGTGGCAGGTTTGTGTTTTGCAATGCCTTGTTGGAATTTGCTTGGCTATTTTCAATTATTTACTCTTCGGTTATTGTAGTTTGATGTTCTTAGCTGTACCATGCAAGCTGAGACTGAGCTAGTTGTATGCTCTGGTCAGCTCACCATTTTACTGTACACGTGCGATCTCGTCACTGAGATAGGCTGTTTGTTTGTAGTTATATCATGAAGGCTCATAGCTGTTCTGAGCTGTGTGCTACATGCATTCCAATGATGCTTACTAGGTTTGCACACCTCTCCTCCGAGCAAATTTCGGATGCTTAGGCTGGCCAGTTGGCTGAGCCTGCTGACTTAATCTTAAAAACAAGTTCCCAGACCCCCCCCCCCCATAAAGACGGTATTGCTCTGAGCTACATAGCTGACCAGCGTGCTTCAACCCGTGTTTCAAGCCGTCTAAAAACTGCATATCTTTTAGATGCCCCAGCTTTGGAGGGTCGGGATCCGGTACTCTGCCTATTCCGGCCACCATGCTTATGGCTGAGAAATGTCTTTCCATAGCCACAGGATTAGAAATTTTAAACCGCAGCCGCAGGACTGTGGGGGGCGTTTGACCCCGCTTTGGGACTGTGGAATATTTGGATAGCGCAGCTGGACGGAAACGTTGAGCTAGCAACCTCAGGACTAGTGTATTTTAGGCCAGTGGTCTTAGGACTAAAGGAGATATGTTGTGACTAGCCTAAGGAATGGGGGTTGTTTGGCCTGTGTCATCAAGACAGGGAGGATATTTGCTCACCTGCCTCACTACTGGGGGATGTTTGGCCAGAAGCCATATGAGATATGGGATATGTTTGGCCAGCATTTTCAAGGATCGGAGATAAGTTTTTTTTACTGCTGCGCTAAAGGGAGTGCTGTGAATTTTATCATTACAGTTTCCTTACATGCCTTGCCTGCTTTTTAAAGCAATTTTGATGGCGGGCCTTTTTTCTGCTTCTGGGTGCTGAGAAGCTTACACCTAAGCAGTGGTAGTAACTTGAGATAAACAGTGCAAAAGAGGAAGCACATGAAGGTTTGTGGATGCAAATTGCTTAACCGAAAGAAGTGAAATTTGTGTTATGTTTGTCATGTCGACTGTTTTTCACTGTTTTTTGTGGCTATGCTGCCAGGATTTTTTTTTTACAAAACTCAGATGCCTGCCCCAGGCTTTTGAAGGTTTCACTATAAAACGAGCACTAGCGACTACGTATTCGTTGACCAAGCGAGGCTACATGCAGGAGGCAGAGCTATGACCAAATCATGGAGAATGTGAGGCCCTGACTGGTCCCCGAGGTAGCACATCATGCTAAGGGGCATGTCCATGGGAAGCTACTAAACATGCCCCTTCGAGTGGGTTGAAGGCCCCCTCCCCCCCCGACCTGCTGGCATCCCTTTTGCTGTGATTTTGCATGAAGATGATTCCTTGCAGGATGTCGTGCTGAAGCAGTGCCTCATTAAATCATTTGAATTGATCGGCAGGACCATGCATCCTTTACATCTGCAGCAGAGTTATCCATTTACACACAGGACCCAGCTAGTTAACTACCTGTTGGTGAGCTGCAGAGCAAGGGCTGTGGAAGCACATCAGCTAATTAGCTAAAGCTTCCTTTCTTGATCCAAGCTTGGTTTGCCTCGTGTATGACCTTGCTTTCATTTTCAGGCTTGTCTTAAGGCCGAACCACAGTCGGTGCTGTTGTCAAAGACGCGTGAACTCGCCATGCGAGCATGCTCTGCTCTCGTGTATCCTTTTGCCTATCATCTTTAACGGCACTGTGTGTATCTGCTGCCATTCTCTTTGAGGGGCAGCTGTTTTGCCCCTGATTCCTAGCCTAGCGGTAAGGTGCTTACACTTCAAGGCCTATATCGAAGCAGGCAATCCTTTATGCCTGCTGCAAGTGGGCGGTAGCCACATGGTAGACTTTTCTGCTGCTAATTAAATGAGGCTGTTGAATCTTTCGGCCTTTAATTTTTTCTTTCTTTCTTTCGTTTCACTACTTCTTGTTTGGAAGGTTCACTTAATGTTATCAGGCTGTTGAACTTTGCTAACCTTGACCGACCCTAGGAAATTGGAGCCTAAACTTCCCGATGCAGAAGCCTATGAACTTGTAAAGACCTGTCTGGACTGCACGCTCAACCTCGGTGCAACTGCTGGCACCAGTAAATCCAAAAATGACTCGCTGGCTGGTGAGGAGGCAGAGGACGGAGGTCAGCTTCTGATCTTGCTGCTCGAAGCTCTTCACGAACTCTTGAAGGATCTGCTCATGAAAAATGTTACCCCAGAAGGTCTCGATACACTCTTTAAGGTGAACCGCTGCAGCTGTCGGATTGCTGCCGGAGCATTTGTGGATCGTCACTGACGAGCAATGTGAGATTGGCAAATCTTAGCACCACGTGATCACACTGTTAAGAACTTATCATACTCCTTGATTGTTATTAAAGGGTTTATACTTGCTCATTGCATTAAAGACTCCATTACTGCCCTCTCTTCATCTTCGGCTATCGTTCGGTATAGGCTTATAGTTTGATATGGCAAAGGATCGTATTGTCGGTCTGGAATCGTTGACTCTTCATACACACATGCACTCACTCGCAATGCACAGGAGAGCTTTTGCTGAGCGATCGAGCAAGTTTTTAGCGATTGGAGAAGTTTCAGCATGTGGCTACATGCGAAGCAGTATAAAAGCAGCTGAAGGTCATGCAATGGTAGCACAAAGCTGGTAACATGCTGTCCTGTGTTCGATGAGGCAGGCAATCTCCAGGCAGAGTGTAGTGTAAGGCTCAGACATTAATGCTCAGACAGATCAACTTATCTTCAGTGCTGAAACATGCATTAGAAGCACCGTGGCATTTAGTGCAACTGTTTCTCGGTGAACTTGAAATGTTCTTTCCCAGATGTGATGCTTCAAGCAATGCATAGAAACCGAAGCCCCCTACTGTTTAGTTGGCATATTGGCACTCTACTTTTGAGACTTGGTTTTTTTATTACCTCGGGTTCACGTGGCAAGCAATGTACCTCGAAGTACAACGATTTCACGTTCAAGTGATGCCGTTCTATCCCCACAATGAGAATAGATGAAAGAAGCCATCTGTGATATCTATGCCTGATCATATTCTCCCATTCCACACCCATCTCTTCATGTCCAAGTGACTACCGACCGACAGTCACACAATAGTATTGGCAGCTGTTAGTACCTACGGTGGGAGATGCAGAACTAGAAAGGCCAATGCTGTCGATTACCTCAGATCAATGCGTTTTTGGAAATACAATCGTTCGGAGTAGCTTGTTTTTACACATTTGGAATAGGTGTCTTGCATTTAGCTCTTGCCATTTTGCTTACCGGCTTTGAAACTGCATCTTCAAGCCGTGTCTCATTTATAGTTGAGATTGTTCAGGTTCGAGAGCTTTAGGCAGCCGTAATGGCTCACTAGGTAAGGCGGTTGCTTTTCACGACCTCGGCCCTGAGGTCGTGGGTTCGAATCCTGTGGTTGGCGATCCTTTATCGCTACTGCAAGCGGTGGTGATAGCCGTAAAGGCTCTTCTGTCGCTATACAAAAAGAGGCTGTTAAATCAGCTAGTATCACCGTTTGTAACTCAATTATTCCGCGAGAACTAAGCAGGTGCTGCCAAATTATTTTCTATGACACGTTCGAAGCATTACTGGCTTTCTATGTATCGAATTGCATCGTTAACTGCAGCTGGATAAAGTAGTCCTCTTCGTGATGTCTGTAGTCGTTTGATGTTGTAGCATGTGGCACCTTGGTTAGTGTCTCTTCATGACCACGAGCGACAGAGAGCAATCCTGCTCACAAAAGACCTTCTGGCCTGTTATCTGGAGCACGTTGGCGGCGAACAGCTGCAGGTGAAGTTATGTATATGTCTGATTATGGTAGACATGTTATATCTTGCTAGCTAAGGGTCTTGTTGCATCGCCCGATGTTTCAATCAGTTACTCACGACAGCTTTTTTATATGTCCGGATATCGTAGGCACAACGGTCATTTCACGTGGTCGGAAGCATTGCTGCAAGATTGGTACCGCGCTGCACTGATCCAGTACTTGCTGTACGGCAAAACGCAGTCATTGCGCTGCAGGCGTTGCTTCGCATCCAGCTGGTCTACAACGGTACGGTTATTAGTAGGCGTTTAGCTTTAATGCAAGGCCTCTTTGTCTACTCGTTTGTGGCTTCCCGTGTCTCTGAACTGTTGCTGTATGCATAAGTGCTTATGCACGCACTCGTGTGCGCATTCGTAGGATACAAGTGATGGTAGCTGCCGACTCTCGTTTTCTGATAGGTTATGTAGGATGGGTGTGCAGTTCGGTGGGATATGTTTGAGATTCAAAATAAGGGTATTTGAATGCTATCCCCAAATATTTACTGTGTGTCATGGCAGTTTGATGTGAACTCAAGTAGAATCTTCGGCAATTCCCTTCCATGGCTGTTCAGTCGATTTGATTTCGGTAAATGATAATAATAATAATAATACACTTGATAAAGCACCCTCAGGGAACTCAATCTCTTTCTAGGCACTTTACATTTGCTGCAAAGGAAACATGGTCGAATGGTATCATGTTTGATAAGCAATATGAATAACATGGTTAGGGGTGACATGCACAGGGTAAGCATGCAAGTGTGGTTAGTGGCAGCATTCACATCGGAAGTACGCATAGGTACATAAAGGACGAATCACGGGGACCCACTAAATGCTGTCATAAATAGGTGCGCTTTTAAGTTCTTTTTAAATATGCTCAAGTCAGGGGATGTCGTGACGAAAGTCGGGTCTGAGTTTCAGGCCTTGGGAGCATGCAAACTAAATGCACGGTCTATAAAGGATTTGAGGTTTGTATGAGGAATTGGTAAACTGTTGGATTCCGAAAAGCGGATTGGTACGATGCTTAGCCTGGTGGAGGAGTAGATCTGATAGGTAAGCTGGAGCCAAATAATGAAGGGACCTATATGTGAGCAACAAAACCTTGAAGTCGACGTGTTGCTTGACTTGTAGCCAGTGCAAGTCGGCGAGAAGTGGTGTGATGTGGCAATTGCAACGCTCACGACAGACAAGCCTAGCTGCAGAGTTTTGCACCAGCTCTAAGTGGCTGATTGCACATGCCGGTAGACCAGCAATCAGTGAGTTGCAGAAGTCAAGACGGGATGTCACAAATGCATTGAGTAACTTAGATGTAGTATCCCTGTCTAAGCAAGCCCGAATTTTATCCTTGTCTAAACAGGCCCGAATTTTAGCAATGTTATGTAGCTGAAAGTAGGTAAACTTGATTGTGGAGCTGATGTGGTCGTCTAACGAAAGGTCGCTTTGGAACATTAAACCTGCATTTCATGCAGATTCAACAGGAGATATACTAGCACAGCCGATTTTGAGCACAGGCCTATACAAATTCTGAATCATATTTGGTTTGTCCATAACTAGTAAGTTATGCCAGCAATCCCTGCAAAGCCTGCGCCAACCATTCAGCAATCAGATGCCGATTTGGCATTTCGGTTGCTCCTATCGTTGACTACTCCGTCGAAACCTGGCTGGGTTTCATGGTTGTCAGATTTCAGCTGGTGGTTGCCCCTATACTACCGGGTCTTAGCCTAGTGGTAAGGTGCTTGCATTCATTGGCCCGCTATGTGCTTTCGAGCCCTGCAGCAAAAAGCAATGCTTTATTGCCCATGGTAAGCAAGAGTGATAGCCGTAAAGGCTCTTCTGCTACACTTTAAAGGAGGCCGTTGAATCAGCTGACTTCTATTATGACCCTGGGTCTTAGCCTAGGGTTAAGGTACTTGCTCTTAGCGACCCAGGTCATGGATTCAAGTCCTGCTGCAGGCAATTCTGTATATTACCCACTACAAGCTGGAGTGCTAGCCGATAATGCTCTTCTGCTGCTGTGTAAATGAGGCTAATGAATAAGCTGACCTTTACTATGGCTTTTTACTTTACTAGGCTCCAGCAATTCCACGTGCTTGCAAAAACGAAGCAATGCCCTAACACGTCTTGCCTCTGTGTTAATATCTCCTAGCACGGCTGCTGTACGTGCTGGGCACGTGCACTTGCTTTGGTATGTGTGTAGCTTCCTAAATCTTGTTCTATGGAAGTCATCCAGCTGGCTAAGCCATGTAGATGGATCAGTGTTTTCACCACGACTAATGGCTAATGACTAATTGCTGTGAATGATGCCGACTATGCAAGTAGTTGCCTCGAGTATAAGATGCCCCTTTGCAGCTTCCTATTTATTCTGCCCACTAATCCAGTGCAGCTTATCGGAAGGGGGCTCATTACTCCCAGCCGAGCTAGCTGTCAAGAACCACTGAGATGCACTTGAGTGCTTACTCAAGTGCTTCGGATGCAAACTCAAGTCTGCATGTGATTGCATTCTCGATTCTACATGGGGGCGCTCTTGTGTGCAATGGCTGTAGCTTTTTGCTCTTTGTCCTATTGAATCGCTAGTGCGACCGTTCCTTCATGTCTGCCATAGGGATTGCAGTCGATGAAGCCGACATTATGGTCGATGCGCTGGACACGCTCGCACAACGGCTTGAGAAGAATGAGCCCAACGTCTTCTTCAGTGTTGCCAACGACCTTTCAAAGGCACGCCGCTTGGTGCCCCGCTGTCCGAGCTTGCCCGAGCCTGCCACTGGTTGCCAGCGCAGCGTCACTTTGCTCGAGACTATTCTTTGCGGCCTTACGCCGTTTATGTAATGCCGTGTCACGCTGTCTCAATATTTTCTATGAGGCCTCTAAGGATTAGTTCGTCCCCACCTTCAACTCTGCAGGTCTCAGACCGTATAGGTCGCTTCCGAAAAAACTTTCTACGTGGGGTGCTCTCTCCATTGCTAGCAATGATTCTGGTACCTCTTTTGCAGCCGTTTTTTGTTGTGTCGTTAGGTCATGACCCGGCAGCAAGGTGCTAGAGCTTCACGGCTCCAGTTGGGCAGGTTTGAGACCTGCAGAAGATGACCCATTAGTGCCTACTGCAAGATCAGCCGTTGTTTCAGCTGCTGTATCAGCTTCACTATACTTATATGCTCTTTGTGGCATAATTCGTTGACGGCTCCCCTATTTGTCCAGGCTTCTTGCTGTTTCTCTTCCTTGAGATATTTTGTGGCTTGCACCGAAACCTACTTTGGCTTTGAGTGAGCTGTAGAAAACTCTCTAGAATAACAACTCCCAGGAGCATAGTCAAGAGATCGTTAAGGTACGGACCCTTCTAAGGGAAGGCAACAATTTTACCTACCCCAAGCCAATCGTAGCGGCAGCACTTCACTTTTTGGACATACCAGCATACTCGGCTGCATGCCGAGGGGGGCCGTGGTGCAGCAGCCATTTATGCCGTGAACTGGAAAGCACCTAGTTGTTGAGTATGCTCATGGTTTCGTGAATTTATGGGCTAATGCAAGCAGCTACTTCTACACCGGTGTGACTGGCTTCATTGTGTGCAATACTGCCACCGTGGTGCTGGGACACGTGTAGATCGGCACCCTTTTTCTGCTGGCGGCCCTTTTCGGTATGTCTTATCGTGAGCTAACTGGTCTCCGGTGCAGTGGCACTGCTGCAATACCTTTGATTTGCACGCACACTCGTTAATGTGCACGTGTGTGTGTGTGTGTGTGTGTACGTGTGTGTGTGTGCACTTGCCGGTGCCGGCTCACCGCTTTCTGGACTTATAGGTGTTGTCGAAGAAGGTGCCCACCGACAACGGTAGTGAGCAGCTGCTCGTCTTAGCCAACGTCCTGCTCGACGGCCTCGCCGATGCGCAGTCCTTTTGCTCGAACGGCTCGTGCGTCGTACTCAATGGTGTACTCAAGCTTCGTGGCGGCGAGCTGCAGCCAGAGCAGGTATCGCTTTGCCCCGGCCTGGCAGGCGCAGCGTGCTCGCGACCAGACCTCGTTGCCGATCGTCAGCTGGATGGATGCCACTGCGTGCAGGGCCCAGCCCTGCGTTGCTCTGCGCCGAGCGGCACCCGATGATGGGCATCTGATGACGAGTGGCAGACTGCAAACCGGCTACGGCTGCCTGCCTTCTCCGATTGCAGGTGGGTGACTTGATATGCGAGCTCCAGGTGCGCCTGTCCGACATCACCAATGCACAGACTAGGACCGGGACACTTAGATGCATCAGGACTCTGGCCACCCACCACTTCCTGTCCGCCATAGAAGCGCTTCTGTCTCATCCATTACCGTACCACCCGTAAGTTTTGTGTCGGGGCATAGGCGTAGCCCTGGCAAGTTTGTCTGCCAGGTGGCCTCCTAGCTGAAGCCAACCGTGTCTGTTACTGCATGTCGGAAACGGTTGTGCTTCCATCGACGATAAGCATCTTGCCTCATTGATCTCTCAGGCAGCTGCATGAGTCGGGCTGTTGCGTGCATTCTTGGTTTGCAGGAATGTCATTGAATTTTGGCAGGAGCTTGCCCGAGATCCCATGCTCTGCCAGAAAGTGTTCGACTACTGTTTGGACGTCGTGAACCGGCAGATGCCCTATGAGGAGAAGCCCGATCCTGCCGATCCCAAGCAGATGATTAGGATCGCGACTCTGCGGCCTCTCGCGGTACAAAGCTGTGCTATGACGGCTGATAGCTTTTGCCATCTGGCTTTCCTGTGTTTTTGACGGTCACACGGCATAGGCCAGATGCTTATGTTTCTTTTTTCTTATACATATATGTATGTATGTATGTGTGTGTGAAAATGCTGTAGAGTGCTATGATAATAGATATAGCCATCTGTGGCATGAGATCATAAAAGTGTGAACATCTGACTTTGCGAAATATGGGCATACTGTTGCTAAGCGTGTGTACGTGTGGATGTGTGTGTGTTGTGTGTGTGTGTGTGTGTGTGTGCGTGTGTGTGCGCGCGGGTGTGTGCATGCATGTGTGCACATAAGTGTATATGCTTGCATGTGCGCATGTGCACGTTGTTGCATGCATGTTTGTGTTTGCTGGGTGTGTATGTGTGTGTGTTTGTGCACACACCCGCACTAGCTGCCATGTTTTTCGGTTTGGTCTCTTGTTGTGAGTACGGGCGATGTGTTTCTGCCGGTAGCTATTGGAACTACTGTAAATTAGGGGTAAAAGCTAACAATATGTCTTTGCTTATTGGCTATCGAGACGCTGTGTTCTAGTCCTTAACATTTGTTCAGAAGAACCTCCGAGCACCGAACCTGGTTAAACCCGGAAGTATGCATATTTGTAGATGCCGCTTAGCGACTGGGTAACTTCCTTACCGGTCACCGGTTGTAGTTTCCGGATTTCGACGGCAGGTTGTAGGTATTATTCCACTCACTTCTGGGCATGTTACTTGGTAATAATGCTAGGAAGATTTTATTGCAGAGCAAATCTACAGTGTGTTTGTGCCTTTCAATAAGGCAGACACCCTCAGTACTACATTTGCGGAACGCTGTTCGTCTAATAGGCTATGCAAGATATTCTTGACGTGCTAGCACACTTAGGAAATTGGGCAGACACCTAGTGACGTTGGCCGAAGCTGGCAGACCCTGTCAAAGCGGGGTGAAGTGGTAGCAGCCGTTTTAAAGAGAGGCTGCCTTACGGATTTTATGAAGGGCCAGCTATGATCTCACCATCTTGGTAGGGTTAGCAACCAAGAAACCGCTCGAAGCTGGGGGACAAGTAAGAAAGTTGTCCGATATAGCATTTTTTGGGAAATGTATGTGCTAGGGATGATGGAGAACCGGCCTTCTTCTGGATACCCCCAGGCTCCTACCAGGAGGAATAATTGACTCATTGCACCTGCCTGAGTCCATGCCAAACACTCAAGCTTAGCACCCTCGGCAAACTGACAGTGAGAGGGTGGGAGGGGGTGGGATGGGGGTTTAACGAGCAAGGGCTTATAGCGAGGATAGCAAGGAAAGCTCCCCTACTGACGAAAGCCCAAAAAAAGCTGTACTGATTTAGCCCAGTTGTTAAGGTGCTAGCCTCGAACTGGGGTCAAGGTGAATGTATTTGCCAACCAAGGTCGTGGGCTCGAGCCCCGTGGCATATGTGAAGCACCTGAATATATATAAGGTTATCTTAGCCCTCTAAAAAAATGAAAAGAATCACGTCTTGAGTGGGCATGGTAACTCAAATCCTAGACGACCGAAGATTGAAGGCAAATATTCTTTGTCCCATAAATGCGTTCACCGTTTATGACAGCTGTAAACTTTGATCCTACGTTCGATGCACGAGTAAAAAAGCATTTGCTGATTCCTGCTTGCTGCATATTGTGTAGTTCGGATATGGATAAGTGATGTTGTAGGTAGGCTTTGTAGCAGTTGATGTAGAGGCACTTAACGCAGTGAGAGCATGATTAATAAAAACGGCTGCTTGTGAATCCTGGAAAATGTAGCTGTGCCGATTGCATTACGACTGGTAAGTAGTGATTTTATTTATTAGCCGAACAACGATCCAAAACATTCTGCCAAAATTGTGCGGAGTTTCGTGACAGGTCGAGCTTGCAGTGGCCGAGTCAGAGCTGCAACCTTAGCCTGATTGAATAGCTATATGGGACTAAGCTCAGAGCCAGCTAAGAGTAATAGACAGTAACATCAGATCACTGGCTGATTTATGGGACACATCACAAACTGTTTGACGTTCTATACTATTGAATGTAACTCTGAAAGTCATCTAGTTCATGCCAGCCCGATTTGTGGAGTGATCGTTAATCGGGAACACACTAAATCCTACAGCAAGGGTGCTTCTATTGCCAGTGCTGCAGTTATGCTATCTATATCGTGTGTTGGGCTTTTGGGTTTATTTTGGCACACATCTCACATGCTTTGACCTTAGAGGTAGATTTATAAACTGCCTGCATGCATGCTTGTGTGTGAGCATGCGTACCACATGCTTACCCTATGAGTGTGTTGAGATCGTGATGTCAGAATGCATACCCAACACAACGGCAATGTCACGACTAAATGTTGTCTGCCGGTACTAGGCTGGGGGGCCCTCCCGACCTTGGCTAGCCAATCGGAATGCAGTGTTCCTGCTGCTAGGCGCGACCCAAGACACCAAGCAATCAGATCACAGCGTTCCTGAGCCACAGACAGCCGAAACTCTGGTTAGCGTTAACGTCTGCGGAACTTGTGTTGATTATTGAACGTTGTTGAGTTTGGTTGCATTCCGAGTGCTCCAAGTCGCTTGCTATTTAGCAATACGAGCACACTCACGCTCACAATTTGTGTGTTGGTGGCGTCTATATGTGCATGTGCTTGTGTGCTTGCATGTACGTTTGTGTGTTTGTGAATTTATATGTGCATGTGCATGTTGTGTGCATACATAAATAAATATAAATATAATTCATTTGTCTAGCACCCCAAGAGAACTTAATCTCTATTCAGGCGCTTCACACTTGCCTAGGGGCTCGAGCCCACGACCTCAGCCAGACCTTGGTTGGGGGTGAGCACCTTAACAGCTGGACCAAACCAGCTAGGCTACATGTTTGTGTGTGTGTGTATGTGTGTGTGTGTGTGTGTGTGTGTGTGTGTGTGTGTGTGTGTGTGTGTGTTTGTGTGTGTGTGTGTGTGTGTGTGTGTGTGTGTGTGTGTGTGTGTGTGTGTGTGTGTGTGTGTGTGTGTGTGTGTGTGTGTGTGTGTGTGTGTGTGCATGCATGAGTTAACAAGTGTGTTTTGCGTGTGTTTGCCAAGTCGGCCGATGCTTTTGTTTTGTTTAAAATGTCCATGCTTCAAAATTTAATCAAGGCACTGGTTTCGAGTAAGGTAATCTCTGGCACAGCTGGCTGTTGACTGCTACGTGGTTCGAGTAGCATCAGTGATGTCAATGTGCTCCGTCGTTTTCAAGGTCGTGTCAGCTCTGCGGCACATCTTCGAGGTGCAGGAAGCAAGCCCAGTGGTAGCCGAGAACTACCACGGCTTGTTCTCAGCACTGCTGTTGAAGCTTGGCTCTGCCGTCGGCTCCAAGCCACCGGCAGTGCTTTCGTCGGTGCCGCCTTCGGGCTCCCGAAGGGGCATCGACTCGATGGATAAGGGCAGTACAGCACCGTCCAGTAGCCTGACCGGCGGGAGCGGCCGGAAGCTGTCGGCACAGCTCAAGCCGACAGAGCCCCTGAGGTATTGGTTTTAAGCCCAGCTGGCAGCCGAGTCGGCATCAGCACTGTCAGCCCCTCCCTGTCTCTGCATTGTGGCTATTCCGTTGCGGGGCTACGACATTATCTCCGGTGCCTCTTACCATTGCCACATTGGTCATGTGAGATGCTAGAAGGCTTTGCCTGATACTACTTCACGTTGCTGCTTCTGCTACTGCTGCTGTTGTTGCTGCTGCTGGTAGGCTTTTAAGTGTACACTCTTGTTCAAACATCTATCCACAGAGTTTAACACCCGGTGGTTTACGAGTCCCTTTGGACGTAGCTGCTTTCGTAGCGCGTCTTATGGCATGAAGCTTCAAACCGGGCAAGCCGAAAGGGAGGTCGAGCCCGTGAGCATACTAGAGCCGGTGGTGGAGATAACCGTTGGGAAATGGTGGTCAGCTGCTGAATGAGCCGACCACTTCAAATCGTCGAGCCTCTGATCCCCTCCTGCAGTCTTCTCATCTTGTTCTGCATTCCCCTCGTTCCGTCCTGCAGTTTGCGTTTGGCGTCCGTTGCTGCTACCGGCAGAGCAAAGTCACGAGTGCAGATGCAGCCGAATAGACGATGCTGCGAGCATGGAACGCACTGCAAAGACAAGGCAATTGTGTGATGTGGCTGTGGTCAAGCACGTATGTAAACAGCTAGGCGGCCTAGCAGTGCTGAGTGCGGCATGCAAGAAGTCGGGTGTGGCATGGAATCGAAGCTGCAAAGTCTGTCAGCCAGTGGAAGCTCGATGCAGCCGGTCTGCATCCAGTTGACTGATAGTTGTGGCACGAATTGCTGCCTAGGTCAGGTGATGCACGCAAGCATTTCGTGCCTGTCGAAAATCTTAGTGCTGTCGCACGAGAAATCTCGGTGAGCAGTGCAGAGCGCTTTTTGCCTTCTTGCCTCATGTCTGCTTCACAACAGGGACGCCTATCGGTGTAGAGAGAGGATGGCATCCATGGCAGCCGGCTGCAGGCAGGTGGCAACAAAATGAACCGTAGGCAAGCTGGAACCTCACTGCCCCTGCCTACCGGACCACACAGTGTCTATGAGCTTGGCCTACAGCAGCTACGTTGTCTGGGTCTGCAAATTATTTATCATTTTCATCTAGTGCTCCCTTTTTGCATCGATCCCTTTTTCAGTTTTACTCGACTTCGGCGTCGTTTTTGCTTTTAGTCAATTTTGTGCTGTTTTCTCTGGCACATTGAGTGCTGCATTGTTGCTCTCTCGTTCGTTGACGTATGCTGTCAGCCTGCATCAGCGACAGTTTTTGCAATGGGCTTATAATGGCAATGACAGAATCGTGGCTCCAACGTTCGTATGTACTTCTGTTTTGTTCGTCATCCATGCTTGGTAGTTGGCTAGTTAATGGCAGATCATGCGGTATTTCGACAATTGGCAAATTTGCCTTGGTGCAATAGCATGCTCACTGCTCCTTTGCTGGCTGGTCATTGGGTGAATTAAGTCCCTTGAGCCACTGCTGCTTAATAGATCAGCAGTGAGCTTGGGCCCAAATTTAGGACTGCATTTGAAGTGTGTGCCTTTGCAAGTTGGCATCGTTGGATACTGACACGGATGTAGTGGCGTGGTTTTTTGGACCGGTGCCATCTTATGCCTGTACTGGATTACTGAATCAGAAAACAATGCAACAGTGTGGTACCAAACACATTGCTAGCAGCAGACTCGCAATCAGCATTAGAGTAGCTTATTTCTGTTTTTCTCTACGAAACTATCTTTGGCCAGATGATCACTTAGTGTAATTGAATGAGCTGTTCATGCCCATTAGCAGAAGACCTGTTGTTCTTTGTCATGCAAAGAGTGCTATGTTCTTTGCAGGATATGCTTCGATGCAGTTACACAGTTCCTCGTGAGTTCTACGAGTACAGAGATCTCCGAGGAAATAGAGAAGAATGACGGCTGGTCCAAGCTCAGCACTGTTCGAGACAGCATTGGGGTCTTCGAAGCGTTTGCACGGTAAGCTAGCTGGTTGTGGCCTGGGGTGGATCGCCATGAGATCACCCAAGTATCGCTAGCCAAGGTTCCATCTTACCTGCCCTTGTCTCTCTCGAAATTGCACAGGTTTTGTTTGGTGCCATAGATCGTGCTGGGCCCAGCACCATGTTTGATTAGCCACTGTTTTCCGACGGAAGAGAATTAATAAGAATAAGAATAACGATTAGACATTTGTGTAATACCATAAGAGAATTAAATCTGTTTTAGGCACTTTACTTATGCTGCAAAGCAAGCATTTCAGTTGGTTAGTAATATCGTACACACATGCACAGTGTCATTATCAATATGCACACCAAAGATAGTTCATATGGACTCATCAAATGCTGTGAGGGACGGGTGCTGTTTTAGCTTCTTTCAAATTTCAGGTTGGAAGATATCGTGAGGTCAGTCGGGAGTGAGTTCCAGGCTTTGGGAGCATATAGCTTAAAGGTATAGTCTCCAAAGAACTTAAAGTTGGTTAGAGGCTAAGCTTAACGACTTGAGTCAAAAGAGTGAGTGGTAAGTTGCTTAGCCTGATTGATAGTAGTTCACATAGGTAGGCTGGAGCAAGAGAAGGAAATGACCTAAAAGTGAATGACAAATCTTAAAGTCGAAATGCTGCTTGATAGGGAGCCAGTGCAGGTCGTTGAGAAGTGTCGTGAAGAGGCAATTCTGAGGTTCACGACATTCGAGTCTAGCTACAGAGTTTTTCATCAACTGTGGGTGCCTTATTGCATAGACTGGAAGGCCTGCGAGTAATGAGTTACATAAGGCAAGACAGAATATGGCAAATGCATAGACAAACTTGGATGTGGTATCACTGTCTAAGCATGCCCGAATTTTAGCAAAGTTTCCTTGCTGAAAATTGAGAGATTCGACAGTGGAGCTGATGTGGTCGTCTAATGCAAGGTAACTTAGGAACAGGACACCCAGATTGCATGCAGGTGCACCAGTAGATGTTCTGGCAGAGCCCATATTCAGGGTTAGGCATTGCTATTTCTGAGTAACACTTGGCTTGCCGTTAACTAGTAATTTTGTCTATCGTATTCAATTGGAGAACGTTTGTTGCCTTCCAAGTATGAATGTCAACGATACACGAGGCAAGGGAGTTGAGAGTTCTAATTTCTGAGCTAAACTAGGTTTTCTCATAACTAGTAAATTTCTTTTATAGTCAGTCAATTTGAGTAGTTTTTTGCTATCCAAGTGTGAATTTTGGCAATGTATACTGCAAGGGAGTTAAGGGTGTTTGACTGGAAGGCAGGGAAGGTTCAATGCACAGGTACAGCTGTGTTTTGTCTGTATAAGAATGAAAGCCTCGATTGATCTTGGTGATTACATCGGTAAGAGGGAGAGTATAAATTGTGAAAAAGTGGACCAAGCATAGATCCTTGAGGTGTACCCATTCTTGAGAGGCTGCTGGGATAACTGTTTCCCGTTGAGATCGTTGCTTTGACGTCGCCCACTGAGATAGAGTTGTCGCCATGTATCTGCGACTGCCAGTTCTTCGAGGTATCACCTGCAACTGCCCATTACCTTTTTATCTCTTTATCCCTCTCTCTGGCTTGCTCTCTCTCCCCTCATGTTGACTATATTTATGAGCTAGCTACAGGCTGCTGATAATTGTTGTTTGATGCCATTCCTTTCACGTTGTAGGGGGCTGGCATCAAGTCAGCCCTCTGCCATTCCAAAAGTGATCAATGCTCTTAGCCCAGCTTTGTCCAACCTATATGAGTCTGACAGGATCGTCGTGACAGCATTTTTTGCAGAGGTAACTGGAAAACTCATTTTAATAATCGTAATCTGTATTCTGGCTGTATGTGCTGGATCGCGGTTAGTTGGCCCCCAGTCCTCAGTGGACAATGCAGTATGTGTATCTTTCGTTCGTTTCAAGAGTGATGATAGCAGATTCGTTTGCTCTGCAGGTCTGCAACTTCCAAACTTACTTTCACGGTTCATGTGCAGCAATTCTGTCTCACATTCCCGATTTATATTTTGGCACTTTTCATCACCCTTCCCTGCTACTTTTCATTATCCCCACCGAAACCTGGTTAGTCGTCAAGCCTCGTCTGCTGCTATAGAAATGAGACCGTTGAATCAACTGATCTTAACTTTTAGTTTTCACTTAATTTCAAGCCATGAATGTTCTCTTCAGCTATGCTTTTGATTTATATCGTTGCATCATACGTGCAGTATGGGCCTCCTGTTGGTGACGTAAATGTAATGTATCTCTGTCAGTAACTCCACAAAGTCATAAAGACCATGTGGGTGTTACGCAGGAGAGTTTTGTATAGCGCACTCACAGCCTAAGCGGCTTTCGGTATGCATTCGGTAGCCAACAGACTTCGTCTCACGCAACAAAGAGAAAGTGGGAAGCATAGCAGAGTTAGGAGAGCAGTTGAGGTAGTGAGTAGCATAGAAGTAGCAGTTCAGGACCGCTGAAAAAGATGTGCCATAGTCGGCAGTTGGAGAGTAGATGTCGTTGCGTAAGAATTGTGGAAGCGAATTCCACAGTCTAGGACCTGCAGAGCTAAAGCTTCTGTCGCCAACTGTCTTTAAGCGGAGGAATGGGACAGCTAATTTATTTTCCACACAGGACCTGAGGGCGCGAACAGGCTGAAACTGATGCAGCAGTTCAGCTAGGTATGAAGGAGCCAAGCCGTGGAGGGCCTTGTGGGTCAGCGGAAGAACTTTGCTCTGTATCCTTTGCTGAACCGGCAACCATCCTAGCTCTTCCAGCAAAGGTGACACGTGCTCAAACCGCTGGGACTTGAAGACCAGCCTTGCAGCCATATTCATAGTCCGCTGTAGTGGCATAATAGCTTTCTTTGGTAGCCCAGCCAAAAGGGAATTACAATAATCAAGCCGAGACAGAACTAAAGAGCTAGTTAAATTTTTTACAAGCCACTGTGGGAGACAGCTTCTAATCTTGGATAGGGATCGGATGTGATAGCTAGCTGTAGAGGCAGTCTTCTGAATGAAGCTTTTGAAATTGAGGCAGCTGTCGAACACGACACCTAGATTACGAGCACGTGGTGAAGGTCGCACAATAGCATAACCTATTAGAACAGCAAAGCCTTTTAATCCAGCCACACGCTTAAGGTGTCCTATGAGAAGCAGTTCGGTTTTATCGTCATTTAATTTCATGAAGTTTTCCGACATCCAGGATCGAATATTGGCAAGGCAAGCATTCAGTTTCTCAGTTGCTGCAGCAGATTCCGACGGTTTAAATGACAAATACAACTGAGTATCGTCAGCATAGAAGTGATATCCTATTCCATGGGCCTTAGTCACTCTTCCCAGAGGTTGTGTATAAATGGAGAACAGCAAGGGACCAAGTACAGACCCTTGAGGGACTCCACAGGTGACCCTTCTCATGTAATATAAGCTCACCAATTGATAATGCCCCATTTAGTTTGCTTGGTTTTGTGGAGTTACGTGCTCACATACTGGTCTGTGTATGTATAAATCATGTAAAATCACTTTTTCGAAGCATTGACAAGAGGGATAGCTATGGCAGATTCATGATTGATGCATGGATTAGAATTATTGCATATCGAATTGCAGAAATTGTACTTTGTACAAAAGTCACCACATGAGAAATGCTTATGATCAAGCCTCTTGGCCTTGCCTAGGGAAAAGCTTGTATACTAGAAATATTAATTTTTAACGAAACATCAGACTGGTGTTATCTACAATTAACCAAAACTATTTAATCAGCCTGTGTGCATTTTGCTTTGGCTGACACGAAGACCTACAGCACCACAGTATTCACAGCAGTGATTGGCAGCACTCCGGCTTTTCCAGAACAAACGTGTGGAAACTGCTAGTTCATTTCAATGTTTAGTACAGAATATGAGGCAGCTTGGTTTTGTTTGAGAGCTCGCGCGAGGAAGCCAAAAATAGCCATTAACGTGGGTACTTTGCTTGATATTGCTACTAAGACCAGGCGTATTCGAGCAGGGGCATTTGCTATGCATACTCGACAGTGCAAACAATTAGCTGTGCCTCTAACCAACCTAAAACTTCTTTGGGGACCGTGCCTTCAGCTCCTATGTTCCCATAGGTCGGAACTTACTCGTGGCTCACATCGAGACATCACCTGACTTGACTACACTTAAAAAGAAGCTACAAACCCACGTGTACTTCACTGCATTTGCTTCTATCGTGTGAGTTGTCCTTTATGTGTACTTACGTATGCTGGCAGGTTGTTTTTATCACTAACCAATCGAAATGCTTTCTTTTCATTATATGTAAAGTGCCTATACAGTGTATTAGTTCTCTCAGTGTGCAGTACAAATTTCTAAATATTATTATTAAGTGCTATTCTCTTACTTGACAGATTATGTTAGGCATGTGCCGTGTGCTTAGAGAATACCACTTTGGGTTTACCGCAGTGGGCTATAGTGGCTCCTTCTCTTATTCTTTAAAGTTGATTAATCAGAAATGTGGTGGTGAGGATCAGAGCCTCGTTGAGTTGCTTATCAGTTGCTTGATGGGCCGGCTGGTCGACTCCAGTCATCAGGTGCGAACACTCTGTATCAGAGGACTTGGGAATGTTGGAAGCACAGGTGCCGAAATGGTAAGCCGATGCTCAGTTTGACTTGCAAAGCGATAGTCATTCTTTGCCGATAAATGTGTGTGAATCGCTTTTAGTATCGTGCTACACGTCTTCATAGCCTTGCATTGCCTTCTGAATATCAGGTACAGAAGTATTCCACCACTGTACTGTCGGCAATGATGAGTGGGATGGATGACAAAGATGACCTCGAAGATGATATCACTCTTGAAGCCATGAGTGGATTGTCCAAATTGCTGGGGCCCATCAGTGAGACTCACATCAGGCCCATTCTTATCAATATTGCCCTTAAAATAAGGCCTTGCTTCGAGAAGGTCAGTCGTGCAGCTTGTCGTAATTTTGCAATCGTAGCAACCGTGACTATGCAAATCGTGACGGTGTTTGCCTCTATGAACTCTGGGCTTGTTACGTTATATACTGTTAAGGTCTTATGTACTGACTGCGCTGATGGGGGTTCTGCAACTAAGGCATGCCCACTCTGTGTGGCATGGATATCATATTTGTTGTCGTAAAAATACTCAACACTCCATTATAACATCAGCCACTGCGAATGCCCTAGTATTGCTGTCACGCATTGTGCTTGATTATTAAACTAGTGTGCACGTATTTGGTGCAATTATCTCCCAGTTTTTGTGGTAAGGAATGTCTCTTTTCTGTGTGCTTCAGTGCGACTGGCCTTATCTAAGTTGTTTTTCCTTGCAGAATAAGCCAGCTGTGAGAGCTGCTGCCTTCCGTTTATTTGGAAACCTGGCCAAATTTGGAGATGGGCCATCCAGGATGCCGTTCTTTGAACAGTTGCATGCCAATTTTGTTTCCTTGCTGCTACATCTGAACGACAAAGATCCGGATGTAGTGAAGGTCAGTAGAGTTACCACCAGTTTGTCATTGACATTCACTGTCACGCTGTCAATGTGGATTGGCTCTATTCAGTTCTTAAGAGCAGACCAGGGAGCAAAGCCCATAACTCCATACATAGCTCGTGGCCGTCGTGAAAGGAGTGCTAACCAGTGTTAAGGGTGTTAAGGCAAGTGCTGTGTATTAGCGACATACAATCGGATGTGCATTGTATTCTAGTGATTTGCATTGCTAAGGCATGGAAGCATTTGCAAGCGCTTTGCTCCTTGTGCTAGTTAGCTTTATGAGCAGCTATGCTTGTAGAGGAAGCTATCGCCGGTTGTGCTCGTTGCGCACTTCCGTTTCCGTGAATTGCAGGCATGCAAGTTTGCTCTGAAGGCGCTCGGAGCGTTGCTCGGTGCCATAAGTATTAACGATATGTTTCAAAAGTACCTAGCTGAGGAAGGACAACTTCATTATGGAGAATTTATGAATGACCTGGCAAAAGAAATGGTAACTGTACTTTGCAAACCTGCAGCTGCTTCGGAGCCCGAAGTTGCCGACTTTATTTTATTTTACTTTACTTGTTCTAGAATCTTGCGTGCAGTACAGTTGGCCGTCAAACGGTGGGGCCGCCACATTTCTGTGGCACGAACACAAACATTTAAGATTTTTTAACGTTGCCCCCCCCCATTATGCGTTCATTGGAGTTTGCTGAACGGCTGTGTAGTTCTTTGTGCTTGTGCCAATGGATAGCAAATGTTGTGGCTTTAGTTTCTTCATTTGTTTACGCCATGCATTTATGCGTGCCCCATTACCGTGCTAGTGTAGGAATGTGGGATTGTGAAAATTTGCTTCACTTTTTGAGTCTGCTTTGGGATAAGTGAGGGACGAATTTTGTCTCTCCAATTCTTGGACGTGTCACTGCGCATGCCGAAGCGATTTTTGCTGCGATTTGCTTTGCTGCAACTTTCAGTTCAGTATGCCTGGCTTTTAGGTTGTCCATCTTTCCGACAAAGTCAGCTTCTACGTCATGAATAATGTGGCGTTTTTTAAAAGCCAGTGGAGTGAAATTAAAGGAAATGCTGCAATATTTTTAGGTATGTAGAAGTCATGTGATACATACTGGTACCTCCTTGCTTTGTGTTGAGCTTGTAGCATCATGCTTTTTGATGCTATTCTATTACTACAATATTAAAGCCGATGCTGCACATTTTTGCTGAATGAAGCATGCATTTATTTGCATTTCTTCCGCATCACTAAATATTCTTTATCATATTAATGTCGGCGAGAGTTAACTATTCCATCAATGCCGTTGACTTGACTGTTTTAAGTATTTTAGGCTGCTCATGTAGACTGTTATCAAATTAATCAAATGAAGACCCTGCACATATTTTCATAAGCCCCGTAGATAAGCAGAGACTCGAGCTTTTTTATGCCTACCTCAGTCCGTCCGTGTGTTGTCACTGTCTAAAATATTAGCTTCTTTGTAACTAGTGTAAGCGCCTATTTTAACTTACTGCAGCCGTTGCATGTATTCGTAGTTTTGCGTTGCATGTAGTCGTAGTTTTTCGCTACTCAGCCGTTAGGAGGGCCGAATTTGGTGCGAAGGGGCTGCAAGCCATCCACCAACATGACTTGTTTGTGTGTCCTGCTTGTTCGAGCTTTGTTGCCTAATGTATTTCAATCTGGCTTTGCCGTGTCAATCACAATCGTGGTCATAGCTCATACAAGTAGCTCCAGCCAAATACTATGCAAGAGACAAAGCATGTTGTGCTTGTGTGTACTGCCTTTACGAGACATCTAGTGATTTGCTGCGATGTTGCCTTGTTGAGCCCCAGTTATGAAGCACCAAGAATATTCCATATGCAAGGAAATCAAAAGCTAGCTTGCTAGCTAGCTGCCATGCATGATGCCAGTTGGCATAAAAGCCATCAGCAAACATATTAGTCAGTGAAGATAGAGTGTCACAAAGTATTTAAAGTGACGATGCTTGCTACCCTATGAGGTTTGCTAGTCAATTGGTGGATGAGTGTATTACCGAGTGTGTTACCACCAACTACCAGTGGCCAGCGAGTTTGTTGACAATAATTGCTTTCTATGCATCCATATGCAAATTCTGTCAAAAACTGGAGCTTTTTAAGGGGGTAGCCTACGAAAATTGGGTAAAAAATCAATTAATTTTTTTAGTGGTCTTTTAAACGGCAAACATCTCAGAAATGCAATCCCAAATTTTGACGATCGACACATAACTGGAAATTTTTTTTTAAATCAAAGACCCAGATGTTGTCTAACCGGAAATATACCAGAAGTGAGGAACTGGCGTTCTTTGTTATGATTTTCGCTCAGATTTCTGCATGATTTGCTTAACCAGACCGATAAATACATCAAATAATAACTTTTTCGCTATAAACATGAAGTAAATAATGGTCATGAATCATTAATCTATCTGTACAAGTAAATTGTGTGGGGGCACCTGCAAGGTCGATACCAGTTGTAACATGTTTGACCGCGTAGCTATACGCAAGCTGCCTAGCTAAGCAGCATTCACTGGTGGTAACATCAAATACCCTTGTGCCATATACATGTAGCTGAAGGCTACTCTGTTTCAACAAACAACGAAACTGCAATGGTTCTGCTTATTTGTTATGCCCCCTCAGAAGGCGCCGTTTTTGCACCTGGTCCAATATCTTCAAGCATGACATGGTGTGGACTTGGGGTTTTCAGCATTATGTAATATTTTTTTATCTCCGGTCGTTTGATTTGCCTACACTACTTATGTGTAAACTACAAGTGTACACTAGACTACATTCATGTGGTCACTGTGCCGGCAAGCCAGCAGATGCACGGTAGGTGGTTATGTAGCTGCCGGAGTTGCCCAATAATATGCCCCACCCAGGTCATACGATCACAACGTAAAGGGTTTAACGATAAAAAATACGAAATGGCAAGGCAACAGACTGCAGCCAGTGGTGTACACGAAACTAAGGTAGGTGTGTGTGTGTGTGTGTGTGTGTGTGTGTGTGTGTGTGTGTGTGTGTGCGCGCACGGTGGCTCAGTACACATGTCGGCTGCATTCGGCCGGTGTCGAAATCCAAACAGTGCCCGTGATTGATTTTGCCGGTTTTGCCATAATTTCTTCATGTGTTGCCATCTTTAACTCTGCTGTCGTATTGAGTGTTTTTATGCTGGAGTTTTCTTTAACACACGAAGCCTAGCCGGCCTTATTACACAGCCGATAGTCAATAGCCGTTATCCTCCCACAATGTTGAAAACGTGAGAGGCATAGTTGAATTAGGAGGCCAGTCGAGAAAATCAGTAGCAAGTTTCAGCAAAGAACTGCTGAAACAGAAATGTCATGGCCAGCAGTATGAGAAAATATGGTAGTGTTGCTTAGTTAAGGTTAAACTTATGTAACATTAAGTTAAGCTTAAGCTTTAGAGTCAAGTTCATGGAATTAAACTTATTTAATCGCATCTTGGACACCTCGTCTGACCTTTCTGCTCCCCAGAAACGAATAGAGATGCGCATTCGGTTTGGAAACTCCATTCCCTGGTGCCAATCAGTTTGAGGAAGTATGAAAACAAGATTGAATTCGTGCCTCGGGCCTTTTGCTATTTCCTTGTATATTTGTTGTGCTAGCAGTAGATTCGAGTTTCTTTGCAACAATCCTAGTGTCGGGGCAGATCACACAGACTGACTCGTGCTTGCATCCACATTTTGTAATGGCTTGTAACGAACTGCGTCAGTTGCAGTAGGATCTATCGTCAATCGATGCATGATCTGTCGGATCTCATGCATGGGCTGGCAGAAAAAACGGAAGCCTGGGAAGTGTCGCTGACCTGAGCACTGGGGCAGCATAATAATTTGATTGCAAATGCGTGTTAGCCTGGCTAATTCACTGGCGTTGTGTGAGCCAAAGCCAGCCTTGCCGTATTCCGGCGATGTATTTGACTAGCACAGGAAGTGGAAAAATTTCGGGATGCTGCCCAGTGCCACACTAGCCACGAGTATTGAGGCCTGTCCGTGTCATGGGAAGGAAGTGCTCGCACTGAAAACAGCAGCCGTGCTGCTCTTTGTCTGTAGGATTCCTTATGAACGCGATGCCGAAAGACAAGCAGGGTCTCGTAAGCAAGGAGCACGTGTGCAGCGGTAAGTAGACTGAGCTCGATTGCTGCGCTGTCGCCGGCTCCCCTAGCGATGCGGTGCCCTCTTTGAAAGACGTTTTTATTTTTCCTGTAGCCCTGATGACGCTACTGAAAGACAGCAATATTTCCGTGAGAGTGAAAGCTGCAGAAGCAATAAGTTTATTGCATGGCTATTAGGCTGTACATAACTCGCCGCCCGTGTGAAGCGAAGTGGCAGGCGTTTTATGTGCCGAGCGATTGCCAGCAGGGCACACATCAGCCCGAACTGTGGACACGCTGCTATAGCAAGCAGCTGCTCAACTGGTGGCAGGGCGTGCATGCTGAAGTGGGGCAGCAGCTGCCGGTGCTGCTCTGCCGCCACCGGCTGGGGCACGCACCGCTCGAGCAGGACACTCACTGCTCAGGCGCCCTGACCACGGCCAGGACCTTGGCTATGAGGTCCTGCTTTTTATCCTTGGAGCGGCACGGCACGCTCTTGTCTTTGAGGAAGGCTATGAGTGTGGCAGCATTGATCGAATCGAGCTGCAGGAGAAATGCAAACAGTTATATCGCCATGCGATGAGTCGAGCTGCTGTGACGTCGAAGCGCAGTGTGGCGACAGATTAAAGTGGCACAACCGACAGATTAAAGTGGCACAACCACTGTTTGCCTTTGCTTGCGTGCAGCTAACTATACTCTAACGTGCCGCTTGCCGCACGAGCAGCCCTTCGAATCTGTCTGCGATTCAGCCACACAGCCCACGGCAGATGCTGCTTCATTAAAAGTTCACTTCAGCTCAGTAGTTAAAAGAATTGGAAAAGCGTATCTGTGACTCGATGGCTTAATGTGCTGTGATGTGCTTGAGCACATGATGCTGCAGATGTCCGAGTCTGCTGGCAAGCAGCAGGCATGAACATCTGCAATTGACTATTCGCGAGGGTCAATGTCATAGCGATTTGGTTGACCGAATTCTTTCAGTAATAGGAAGCCGGAGCGGCCCGAAGTGCCTGTAGGGTGCACGGCACCGATGCTTTCAGCATCTCGAACAGAAGCTAGCCAAACCAAACGGCATGGAAGCCTCCTATCCACACGTGCTACTGTTCTCAATGCTTGCATATGTTCCGGGTGAGTTTGCTCCTCTGACTTGAGCACATTGTATGCCCTCACACAGATGCCCTATGGTTTTCTAAAGACGTTTAATTAGCAAGGACTACTAAGCAAAAGTTTGATAAAGTCTACAACAGATCAGGATTGGCTGTCCATCGACGGGCATTCAGAGACTATTGTAGGTCCCACCAATTCATCCTTACTAAGGCTGCCAAGTCTAGCTTCTAAAAAAATCATTGTAGGATCACAAGCACAATCCAATAGTGCTGATAATGCCGATCAACCACCTTCCTAACCACTCCCAGGTCAGCATGATTAGCAGTCTTTGCCGAAATCTAGCTGTTTGTTTTTATAGCTCCTTTGTCAGCAAGATAAGAGAGCCATCCCCCAAGGTAACATCTTCTATTCCGTATTAGGGGCCAGTGCAGCTCGGTAAGAGGTGGCTTACTATGGCAGCAGAAACGTTCTCGAAAACTCTACATTCTGTCTATAACCTTCGTTTTGCACAGGCAAGGAAACTTGCACTTATGAGAGAGATCTATTCAACCTTTCCCTGATTTTGAATACCTGGATACAGGTGGTTGACCTGCCTGGTTGACCTATTATTCTTGACTCATTGACCTCACAGCTAAAAAGAGGCCAGCATTCTGTCAGTGGCAGCTGCTTGGTGAGCTGGGTTCACCGTAGGCATTGGGGAGTAGGCAGGTGAGTAGAAGCATTGAGCTCCTGAATGTGAGCATGTTCTTCAGAGGTTTTTCGTGGACCCTGTTTGACGTTATTCCGGAGCATCCCTTTGTTACCCGTTCTTCTAAAGCTGTACGTACAGCAACGGTTCACTGCTGAAACACTTGCGAATGGCCCTAAATAAAATAGTAAAGAGAAAATTCCACATCAATGTCTACCATCAAGCCTGACCTCATCTTGGAGTTCAGCTCCCACTCTAATCATGTGATTATGTGCTTATGCGTGCTGACACTGTGACGATGTGCTCATGCGTGCTGACACTGTGCATGCTGCCACTAACCACATTTGCATGCTAACCCTGTGCATGTCACCCCTAACCATATTATTCATTTCGTTCGTTTTTTCAAGCATGATTTTACTTTCAATTGCATTTCACTTTACAGCAAATGTAAAGCGCCTTGAGAGAGATTAAGTTCTCTGAGGCCGCTTTATCAAGTGAATTATTATTATTATTATTATTATTATCAGACTCTTAGCTCACTAGACTTTTTACCTATCTACTGCTATCCTTGAGATGCCTAGATTACTCCCGCCATGTACAGCAAACAATACATTTGTCCCTAGCTTCAGGTTTTAGTCCCAGCGTCTTTAAACTAGGCCGTTGTCAAGCCGTTGCAAAAGAAGTCACTCACTGAGCAGGATAACCTGCGAAAAAAATATAATTCATTTGTATAGCGCCCCAAGAGAACTTAATCTCTATTCAGGAGCTTCACATATGCCTCCGGGCTCGAGCCCACTGCTATGGGAAAACCTAGTGTCTATCACTTGAGAAATTGGAAACCTTAATCCTCAAAATCTAGATTCGGCCAGCATATCTCCTGTAGCCTCTTCATGGAATCTTGGTGTCCTGTTCCAAAATGATCTTTCACTACACCTAGTCTTTGTACTTTCAGCCAAGTAACATTACAAACATCGGACTTGGTTAGATAAGGATATCGGCATGTATTAATGGCATCTAGACATGTGTGATGCACTGCTGGCAGGAGTACCTGTCTGTGCAAGAAGACAGTTGCATCATACAGTTGCAGCAACTCTGCGGCAAGGCTTGTTAGTAAATGTAGCAAGTGCCACGCGTTACATTGCTTTTCACCGATCGGCATTGGCTCCTTATCAAACAGCTAATCAACTTTAAGGTTCTGGCATTCACTTTCAGGTCCCTCCATTCTTGTTTCAGCATACCTATCTGAAATACTTCCCAATAAGGCTAGACATCTAACCACCTACACCTCTGACATGGCTCGTTTAGTTGGCTTGGAGACCTTGCTTTTGTTTCTTATAATCTCAAATTATGGAACCCAGTACTGACTGACTGCACACGTTTTTTATTACAGTCACTCGAATAGCTTGCCCTTTAGTTGGGCACGTGCCTTTCTAATTGGTTCCGAAGTCTTTACTGGTTCAGAAGAAGGTACTGATTTGAATAGACAAAGATCATCCGAGGAACCACTGAAGTATGGGGTACCTCAGGGCTCTGTGCTTCGTCCCATGCTTTTCATGGTTTTTAATTTCTCTCTTGCCGATGTGATTGCCAGGCACAATCTGGGCTTTCACTTCTATGCAGATGAAACTCAGCTGTACCTTTGCTTTAATCCCTCCCAGCCCTCAGGCATATCGAATTCGCTCAACTCCCTTGCTGCATGTATTGATGACATCCGCACATGGATGGCAGCAAACTTTTTAAATTGAATGATGATAAAATCAACTTACTAGTTATGGTCAAACCAATTGTGTTTCAGAAATCTGAAAGCTTATCACTCACAGTCGGCTCTGCCAGCATATATGCTGTTGAATCTGCACGAAATCTATGAGTCATGCTCCAAAGTTACCTTTCATTAGACGACTACATCAGCTCCATAGTCAAGTCTGTTTACTTTCAGCTACATAGCATTGCTAAAATTCGGGCTTGTTTAGACAGGGATACCACATCTAAATTAGTCTATGCATTTGTGACATCCAATCTTGACTTCTGTAACTCACTGCTTGCTGATCTACTACCCTGCGCAATCAGGGGCTTACAGCTGGTGCTAAACTCTGCAGCTAGGCTTGTCTGTCGTGAGTGTTGCAGTTGCCACATCTCACCACTTTTCGCTGACCTGCACTGGCTCCCAATCAAGCAGCGTATCGACTTCAAGGTTTTGTCGCTCACTTTAAGGTCCTTTCATTCTTTAGCACCAGCCTACCTATCAGATCGACTTCCCCACCTGGCTAAGCACTGCACCATTCGCTTTTCGGAATCTAACCGTTTACCTACACCTAGTACGAACCCTAAATCCTTTGGAGATGGTGCCTTTAGTTGGTATGCTGCCAAAGCTTGGAACTCACTCCCGATTTGAATCATGGCATCCCCCTGACTTGATGACATTAAAAATGCATATTTTTATCACAAACATGTAGTGGGTCTATGTGATTCATCCTTTGTGTGCTTATGCAGGCTGACATCGTGCATGCTGCCACTAACCATACTTGCATGCTGACCCTGTGCTTATCACCTCTAACCTTGTTGTGCTTGTTGTTCATTGAGCATGCTACTGCTAACCATTCGATCATGCTTCCTTTACACCAAATGTAAAGTGCCTTGAAAGAGACTGAGTTCTCTGAGGCTGCTATAACAAATCTATGATCAATTATAATAATAATTATTAATATTATTAAGTTTTTCAGAGAACCGCTAATGGAGCTCCATTTGGTAGCTCCAGTGTGGGCTTGGGCCACAGAAGTTGCCCAGGTCCTCTCCTCCCAGTGAGTCTGTGGCTCCACAAAAAATGGTTACCCATATGATAAAAAAAGATGCATCAAAATTCTGACTGATTCAACAGCTTTATATGTAAATGATATACATATTGTGTGTGCACGTGTGTGCGTGTTTGTGTGCGCAGCAGCAAGAGAACCGGTGGCTAACCAGGCCTTATGGAAATAACCCCACGGTTCGTTGTTGGTTATTTGCAAAATGGTTTGGCCTAGTGGTTAACGTGCTAGCCCGACCAAGGTTAAAGTGCAGCGCCTGAAAAGGCCACTAAGCCAAAGCATCTTGCAAATAGTCAGCAAGGAACCATGGGATTATTTTCGGATGGTACTATCAAACTTCGACCGAAAAGCCACCCGATTAGCACTGCATTCATCAGATCCCGACATGGTAGTGGGCCTACTGCTCATTGCTCGCTGTGTAATAGCTGCCACACCATTTGTAAGCACCACTTTGGCCGATTCTGCATGCGGTGGATTTGAGTATATTCATTGTGGCATTAGCTTGTTAGTCCCAGCACCAATATTCTATCATCTGGTTACAAGCCGAAAAACCTACCATCGCTATCTAGGAGAGCATCGACTAGCTACAATCGAAAGTGTATGCACCCAGCTCTTGCTATGCGCTGCACAGGTGAACATCGCCTTCTCTCTCTCTCTCTCTCTCTCTCTCTCTCTCTCTCTCTCTCGCTCTCTCTCTCTCGCTCTCTCTCTCTCCCTCTCTCTCTCTCTTTCTCCTAACTACATGCCAAACAGCAGCTCCAACGGGCCAGCGAGACAGCTTGTACCTTGTTAAGTTTTGCAAGCTCTTCGACGTTGACCTGCTGCACCTGCGGCTTGTGGCGTGCTTTCTTAGGCATTACCTAGGATGTGGCGAGTGCAACGAAACCATTACAGCGATCATTTGATCATAGCTTGCTTCGCCGATATAGCAGCAGCGATGAAGGCTGCGGCATAAAGCAACGTGCTGATACCTCTTCACCCACGTGCGCCAGCATATCGGCAGCTCGCTTCTTCAGTGCTTGTCCGTGCTGCTTCAATGCACCGTGCTGCTTCAATGCACCTCCGTCGTTGGAAGCCGCCGGCATGGCACCGGCGAAGCTGCGCACCGCTGGTGGGCCTGCGCTGTCTGCCATGGCTGCTCCGGCGCGTCTGACAGACGCACTCGGGTGTGCTCTGCTCGCCGGCTTTGATGGTCCTGCCGAACGGCTTCCAGCGGCGGGGCGGCTTGCGAACGTCGGCCTGTGCTTGCCCGAGGCAGCACCGTCGGTGGTGGCCATGACGAGCACACGGTTCAGCAAACTCTGAGGCAAGCGGTCATCCCGGCTGGCGTCGGCGGTGCGGCCTCGACCGGCAGCCTGCTTTGGCGATGCTTGCCCCTCGACGCCCCCCACGGCATCCTGCTGCTGTCGCTGGCACACGCCACCACTTAGTGGCTGGCTAAACGATGACGGCCTAGCTGGCTGCAGCTCGCTCACGGCGACCATGCCTCTGTTACTACCACCGGCCTCGCACGGTGGGCGAGCTGCAGTGCCAACGCGGCTGCTGATTTTCGGAACGAATCGCGGAATTATTCGCTGCTGCTGTGTGACTGCTGGTGCCAGGGAACCGTTGCTTCCACCCGACGATGGTGCAAGCTGCAGTCGATAGCTCTCAGTGAAATCGGCAGAAATGACCGGCGCTTTGGGTATGGATGGTACTGCCGGTGATGGAGTCGGCTTTAAGTTGACGTCTTTGAGCACAGCAGTAACCTGCACCGTAAGCAATGTGAACACGCTAAAGTTGCTATACTGCAGACAGCAGACATGGACTTTGAACTTACTAGGATAACCAAGGTGGTCCGAGCATTTGTGACATCTCGTCTCGACTTCGGTAACTATTTGAAGTTTTTTCTTGCACATGCAATAGGGCGTGGACAGCTGGTGCAAAACTCGACAGCTAGGTATTTCTTTCAGTAATGTCAAAACTACTGCCATATTCAACCACTTTTCACCGAACTGTGGTTCGGTGAAGCTCCCCAAAATGTAGCGTTTTGACTTGAAGGTTCTGCCGCTCACTTGTAGGTCCCATCATCCTAAGGAGTCGTAATGGCTCACTAAGTAAGGTGGTTGCTTTTCACGACCTCGGCCCCGAGGTCGTGGGTTCGAATCCTGTGGTGGGCGATCCTTTATTGCCGCTGCAAGCGGTGGTGATAACCGTAAAGGCTCTTCTGTCGCTATACAAAAAGAGGCTGTTTAAGCAGCTAGTGTTTATTTATTTATCCTCGTGCTTTAGCCTACCTATAGGAAAAATTCTTAAATCAGGCTAGGCATCGTACCACCAACCAATCTGACTTAAGTCATGTAGCTGAGCCCTTAGCCAAACCTCAAATCCTATAACAGAAAGCGCCTAGATCTCCTATACTTCTAGACTAATGAGATCCGCTAGACGTGACGACATTTAAAAGGGAGCTAAAACCTTAACTGTTCCTCATAGCATTTGATGGGTCCATATAAATTGTCCTCTGAGGAATGTTGGACATCCCCCCCCCCGACATTGACCTCTCCCCCCCCCGCCCGACATTCCCCCCCCCGGACATTCCCCCCACATCCCCCCCCCGACATTTCCCCCTGGTAAACCCTAGGACATCCCCCATGTTGATGAATGTATAACTAAGAATATATATATATATATATATAATCAAATTAAGTTCACGCTCTATTGAAATAAAATAAACTCAGTATAACTGGACGTTTTGTTAATTCCGTGTGACATATTCACTGGTTGGCCTTGCACAACACAGTCCATTTGAGTAGCCTAATCACGAAAACTATACTTTGATGTTTTGCTTCCCCTTATGTTGATGAACGTATAACTAAGAATACAGATATATATATATTTATTTATTTATTTATTTATATACATACATGATCAAATGAAGCCCTAAAGCCTAAAAACCCCAAACCCTACCCCAGGGGGAATGTCGTGGGGAGAGGGGGAAATGTCGAAGTGGGAAATGTACGTCCATCCCGTTGTGTGCTTATGCATGCTGAACTTGCACATGATATTACTAAGCAATTGGCATACTTCACTTACATAATACATCAAGTTCTTAAATAGTTAGTTGTCCTTGGGTACTATACAAATTCTATCATTACACTTTCACATGGTAACATTACTACTCAATGGGTTGCCTAGTGGCATGTGAAAGATACATTTGCAAGATGGGGGAAATTATCAATCATTTGTACATCATTGTGTGTGTGTGTGTGTGTGTGTGTGTGTGTGTGTGTGTGTGTGTGTGTGTGTGTGTGTGTGTGTGTGAGTGTACATGCTGCAGTCATCTATTCAGCTGGCATCTCCAGCTACTGAGTTATGACGACTGCTGCCGACACAAGTCTGTTGGCTACCTTAAGCCTACTAAAACTACTGTGTGCAACACCGGCTTAGTTTTTGTGGCTTTGTGGAGTTACAGACGGAGATACACAAATATACTACCTTAAGTATGGGCTACTAGTTTAATGATGTCTTGTGCTCTGGACAATGTATGGCGTGCTTTTGGAGATGACATAGCATAGAACGCAGCTTAGCTGATCGGCTGCTGCAACTACCATTAATATCAATTTGACCGTTGCTGCTGTTGCTGCAGGTGTACTCGACGTGCACCGGCTTTGCAGCTCCCTTCCAATATCTAGGTTTACGTTATCTAACCCCGTAACAAGTTAAGCAAAATGATTTCTTTTAGACACTCGGGTTGACATAGGTATTGAGTATCAATGTTTTTTCATTTGTGGAGACACGGCCATTGCTTGGGTGTTGGTGCTGGCTGTGCAACAACTAATTATAGCTATTAATGCCAGCCAACTCTGCTTAAAATGCTAGCTGGGTTTAAGTCCAGGGATTAAGCTAAGGACTATCTGCATTTTTTGATGCCGCCTGATTGCAGCTCTGTGACAAAGGCACCTAGCAACAAGGCAATCTCCAGTGATGCTAGTTATGGCTCTTTAGATAACAAGGACAAAAAGTAGACATCAAGCAATACTTTGTTCGGCTGTGGTAGGACTGTTTTGCTCAACAGTACCAGAGAAGCTTCCTGCAACAACGAACTCGCGTATTTGCTGCTCGACCAAAACTGGAATGGCTGCGAGCACGCACTGCCGATCCGCCCTTGCACGTCTGTAATGAAGGCTCGTGCGATGTCGTCCACGTTGCATCTAGGTAGCGGCACCATCTCCCTTGCTCGGAGGCAAATGTGAGGGTAGCTGTACTTTTGAATTAAGAAATCAGAAATTTTGCTCATGCTCAATAAACACATTCAATCATTAAGCAGTCTGAATAAATTAGCAGTACATTGCTTTTTTGGTTTTGGTTCAGTCTCTAGGCAATCTGGCATTTCATCTTTTCAAAGTCATGTGGATTTCGTTAATACATAAAGATTTTTAAATACGATAACCTTATATAGCAAGGAGAAACGAGTCAATAAATAAGGTGAGCCAATTATGTTCATTTGAAAGACAATCCACAGCTCTTTGGGTCTGAGCCCTGAAGGCTGACTATAGCAGCAACCAGGCTATCATCCTGTTTCACTGGCGACCAAATTGTGGAATTGTCAGCACTACATCAACCATACCCGTCGACATTTACTCTCAGAAAAAAGCTGCACTCGTCACACGGAAATTATTGGAAGCAGATTCTCCTGTGTCCTCGATGTAAGTAGCTAAAGTGCTATTACAGCATCCCACTGAGACAGCTGGTACAAGGACCATGGACGAACGAGAGCAGCATTCAGTTTTTGGTTTCAGCAACTCAGAAGTATTATGGCTCCGTACGAAGTAACGACTAAGTTCAGTGTAAAGAGCAGCATAAGAGTATCTTCATAAAATGCACCAAGGGGATTCACAAAAACAATGTCATAGTCATTGTTAAAGTGAGGACAGATGCTGCCTCTTGTAGCAAGCAAGAGCATATATGAATGACTTGCTTCCATCCTGCTAGAACGTCTATGAGGTACTTACTGCTGCACATACCTATAGATCTAGATGATCATGCTGAGAAGAACAGAAAGGCTTCTACTAGCAACTCAATACTATCTAAAACGAAGGAAAAAGACGAAGACAGAAGAACATCGTCCTATAAGCCACGGTGAGGATAGATAGCAATCACGTGTGCTGAGCTGACCTGTCAGTTGTCCAGCAACAGCGTATTGGAAGCAGATTATTATAACAGCTGCCTAAATGCAAAGACATAAGCACGTCGATTTAATTATGCCATCACGGAAGATGAATATTTAACATACATGTAAATTTGTCTCTTTTTCAACGGGTAAACAACAGAGGTATGGTGGTGAATCGAACCCCCTCAGTAGGAATCGAGGCCATCTTGCTTTTCACGTGCTAGCTTGAGGTTTATGCAACATGCCGGTCGTCGGTTCGAGTCGAGCAGAAGGCAACTCAGTGTTGTCCATTGCATTCGGGTCTGATAGCCACCAAGGATTTTCTGCCACTAAGTAAATGAGGCTGCTAAATCAGCTATATTTATATAGGTCTTCAAAAACCTTTATCTGAAGAATTATTCTAGTTAAGATGTTGGCTTTTAATGGATCAAACTAAGCATTATCTGAAGCTTGATAATGCCCTGGTGAGCATTCACACAACATGCAATGTAGAATCTGTAATCGTTGCACAAAATGCAAACACTACAAGTAAGGTTCGACTCTTGTAGAAATCCCCCTACTGGTTAGTTAAGTGGTTTTACCTTGTTCCAAAAATAGCTGCATTTGTAATCTCACGACTATGGCAATATGAAAAAATGATCAAATGAACGGTGGAACATTCAATACACGAACTTCAGCAACTATTTGGGACTTTTGAGCATTCAATCATAGGGTTTAGGTGACTTCAGAATAACGGGGAGTTGGTAAAAAGAAAAGTTAAGATTAGCAGTTTCAAACAGCCTCATTTATATCAGCAGAATAGTCTTATCGGCTTTGGCTTTCGCCTCACTTCAGCAGGGAATTCTTACTATAACCCATGACCTGGGTCGCAAAGCGCCTTACAGCTGCGCCGAGTCTACACCAGTCTCATGCTAATCAAATGAATGGAAGAACGGAAGAGAGTAGTCAACGTTATTTAAGTGCTACCTTCACATGCTTTGTGGAACCTACATGTTTGCACGTGCACACACACACACACACACACACACACACACACACACACACACACACACACACACACACACACACACACACACACACACACACACACACACACACACACACACACACACACACACACACACACACACACACACACACGGGAAACCCGTGGTTCCATATATATATATATATATATATATATATATATATATATATATAAAAGGATACGTGAATACTCTAGGTGCAATCGGCTTGAAGTACACGAGGCAATAGTAGATGCCTTGCTCTTCTTCGGGAAGCCGGTAGCCATACATGTTCTTCCAATATCGCTTCATATCTTTATATGTTTTAATGGTGCTGTCGTCATTTATAGTGTGACTTACTGCTATAATTTGTCCTTTTTTCAAACTGCAAACACAAGCGACACGACCCTGCCACTAATGGAAGCCATTACAAGCAGCAGTTCTGAGACACCGAATAGACATAGATAACGCACTGCACTCAGTCTGAATTCCATGCATACAATAGTAGTAGCAAAGCTGTGGATGTGGAATTCACCAAGTCGAAGCTGCAGCAAGCCTAAAGCAACTTAGCTAAATGCGCTCTCGATCTCGCCTCGCGATGCATCTGGATGGGTGTCGGGCGTTTTCCGATGATGCTGCCACTCGCAAAAGGCAGCGATGACCCTAAGCCCAAGTGGGGCTGGAGATAAGCACCCTGGTTGTTATGGCTTGTATATTTCGTTATCCCCTGTAGCGTGTTGTTCGTAGTCCCCTCCCTGAGCTGACGAGCTGAGATGCGCTTGGGAATCCCGTTACCTCAGCCAATATAGTACCAATGTTGTCTCGGTTGCCACTTGTGTGGATTGCTGCCCTCTTCAAGATGGCTCTGGTCTGAGAATGTCCCCCACGTCGGGAAAGCTTGCCTCATATTATTGTTGAGGCCCCCCCCCCCCCGTAGCCTAATGTACTTGGGGCTCCAGTAGTTCCGTTCACCTGTTGCTTTTGGTGCATGCGATATTGTTATAAAGAGGTTTAATCAAACTGCCCCTGGTCTGCCTTAGCTCAGTGACGTGGCGAGCGGGCGGCATGCCCCACGTTGGGAAGTAAAAAGGCTACCTGCCTTAGATATGATTACAACATTATGCAATAACAATTGGTGAGTTCTTGCTCGTCATCGAAACTGCCATCGCGAAAGTCTGGTGAATAAGAATGCCAGCACCAATGAGGTATTTTCACAGTTGCCAACCTATATGCAATTAGATGACAACCTCTCCTATAGGTCAGTAAAAATGTTAGCAGCCGGTAGGATTACTTAGTCTACATGCAAAAGTAAATGCGCTCGTAGCTGGAATTTCTTTACCTTGGAAGAACGTTGCACCACTTATTTTCGATGCTGTATTCTTTTACAGTTGCTTTCTTATTCGTTAGAAACTCTTGAGCAACAAATCCAGGTATGCCAAGATCATTTAACTAGAAAGCAAAAGTAGACTTGTGGTCATGTCGATAGCAGTCGTCATTTGAATCTATTAAGCATTATTGCTTCTACAGTACGAAAATGCCTAACAATGAAGTCAACTAATGTTTGATGTTCTAGAAGTTAAAATCATAATAACATTAATAGTAACGATCATTTGTGTAGTATCGTAAGATAATTCATAGACACTTCATATATGCTGGAAAAGAAGTGTTAATTGGTAAGTTATAAAAGGCACAGCATCAGCATGTATCAGCACAAAGGAAATGCATATGGACGCCGAAACTGCTGAGAGGAACAGATGCTTTTAAGCTTATGTTTAAATGTTGCCAAATCAGAAGATGTGACGTCAGTTGGGAGTGAGTTTCAGGCTTTGGAATGTTCCAAACTGCAGGCACGGTCTCCTAAAGATTGGAGTTTGATTCAAGGCACATCTAAACGACTTGAAAAAGAAGGAATAAAGTAAAACCTTCTGATAAGGAATTATTTTGGAAAGGTCGGTCAGAGCAAGATAATCAAGTGACCTAAGAGTGAGCGACAGAACGTTGAAGTCAATAAGCTGCTTGATGTGGCGCCAGCGAAGGAAGGTGTGCAATAGTGTAACGTGGCTTTTTTAACGTTCATGACAGACAAACTTAGCTGCCTTATTTCACAGGCCGGAATATATTCTAGCTGTGAGTAGCAGAGGTCGAGATTGGATGTCACATACGCATGTACTAACTTAAATGTGATCCCCTTTTCCAAGTAGACAAACCTTATTGCAGTGTTACGTAGCTTACAGTAGGCCGACTTCACTGAGAAGCTGATGTGGTCATCTAGTTTTAAGGCTATTTTGGAATAGGAACTTGGACTTCGTGCAGATGCCACATGAGATATGCACGCAGAACCCACTTTAAGTGATACATGTTCCCCTTTCTGAGTCACATTAGGTTTGCCCTTTACTAGCAAGCTAGCTTTATCGTCATTCAATTTGAGAAAGTTTGCTGCCATATAAGAGCAGATGTCAGCAAGAGAGCTGAACGAGTTTGAGGTGCTGGAAGGCAGGAATAGATCAAATCACATGTACAGCTGAGTCATCTGCCTAAAAATGAGAGCTTCGATTAGGCGTGGCGATTACATGAGTGAGCGGGAATATAAATTATGAAAAGAAGCAGACCAAGCACAGCTCCCTGGGTTGCCCATTACTGTAGAGGGTCCTCGGATGATTGATATCCTTTGACATCAATGTTTTACTGTTTTCCACTGAGATAGGACCTAAACCATTGCAGAGCAGTACGAGTAATGGCATGGGCAAGATGAGAGCGCTCAAAAAGAACTTATTGATCAATAGTGAAAATCGATGCCAAAAGATCCAGCAAACAATTAGAGACTCGATTTAAATCTACATTCCTAAGAAAGTCGTTATAGATTCACAGCAGTGCTTACTCGGAAGAGTAATTAGCTCTATTACCTGACTGGAACTTACTCACTAGGTGGGAAGTTTCATATAAGAGTTTAGCTGGCCTGCCACTAGTTGTTCTTATGTCTTTGATAGGAGTAGGGAGACTTTACGGAAGTGGTCAAGTTCTCTTAGTTTAATGTTGCCTTCTTAATGAGTGGCCTAATGAAAGCCTTTTTGAAAGATGTGAGAGGTTAAGTACGTATTTGTTATGCTATTTATGCAGGGCGGCAGCAAATCGATGCATCCAGAAAGAGAATGAAGAGAAGTGGGTATAGTGTCTACAGGGGCAATAGTTTACTTAGTTTGAGGGATGAACTATGAGATAAGGTTTCCAATGGCAGGCTTGAAGGTCGACATTGAAGTACTGTAGGGAATTTAAGGAGTGCCATCCAGTGGATACTACTTTGTGGATAGGCTTTCTGGTCTTATCTATCTAGCTAAAAAGAAGAAGCTAGAGAAGCGATGTGCTAGATCGCCACAAGTACCACTCGTTAAGGTCCTGATATGGGAGCTGTAAAGAAGATGGTTGATGGTAGGCATCAGCTTTTTTTGGTTTGTCCATCTGTGACTCCGAAATGTTTTGTTTTTTTTATAGAAGCTAGGCTTGATTTTAGCTGGGGTGGATTGGTATCGCCTACAATAAAAAAATACTAGCTGATTTAACAGCCTCTTTTTGTATAGCGACAGAAGAGCCTTTACGGCTATCACCACTGCTTGCAGTGGTGATAAAGGGTCGCCCACCGCAGGATTCGAACCCACGACCTCGAGGCCGAGGTCGTGAAAAGCAACCGCCTTACCTAGTGAGCCATTACGGCTCTCGTATGCCAATCGATAGACAGTCAGCTCTCATTTTGTGTGCTTTCTCAACTTCGCTTAGTAGTCCTGACTAGTTTAATTTCTGCAGCAAATCAAAGGTCATCTAAGCAAGGACATTCAGTGTGCTTAGTCAGATGAGAAAACTTGTCCTGAGTGTTGATTAGTGTCATGTCGTAGAATTCGATCAGTGAAGACAGGTTGGACGGTGGCTAGAGCAGCAAGGGCAATGAAGATATTTTCATGCAGACGTCAAGATCGAGTGTCTTAAGGTCTTAAGTTTTCTCGATTCGAAGATGATTCTGAATACCGAAGTAGAATAATCTGCAGTTTAAATGATATCATAAGAGCGATATAAAAAAACTTAGGTAATCGGAATCGGTGAGTTCTGAGTCGATATCACTGCCTTAACATCTCAAGACATAAGGGCCATCAGCTCATTACATATTCTTCTCATCGCTAAGAGACTAGACAACCAACGTGCAAACCAGTACATAAGGCAGAACCCTTCTCCCCCCTGCACTTTTGAATTGTAATGAGCTGTCGGTACATTAAGCTAACAGGCATTAAGGCAGCTACGAAGATGGCACAAACCTTTATGGGAATGTTCATCAGGCAGCAAGCCTTAACAGCAAAGCAAAGCTGCTCTTGGTTTATATTCAATTCCAATTGAACGGCATTGACTTTTCCAAAAGTGGTAAGAAAATCTCGGCCTTGTATCAGAAATGCACCGGTCTGGTTCCAGCTAGGAGCAAGCTTAGCTAGCATCGTGTAATGCAAACACGCTTGATAGTACTGGGACGTCACTTCCTGTGGCTCGGTTACCTACAGCAAATTGCAACAGAAATCTCACAACTGCTTATAGTCAGCAGGCCACGTCAGCAAGAAATTCATAATATTTCAAATGAGCCATGCTTTTGGCATGCACTTTTCTAGCATGGCTTGTCATCGGTAACAGCGATTGCAGCTCTTTGTCGGAGGAACTGCAACAGTTTCATGCTGGCTATTTATTTACTGAACTTGTCAGCCAAAAGTTCAATCTTAGCTAGGAGAAGCTACATAAATTCATGTTGTACACTAAATATGATTTACATGCATTTTACGTTGAGGGCGGTCAGTATCTAATAACATTGCATGCATAACACACTATCGCTAACCATGCAACTAGAAGTACTATCAAATCCTGAAAGGACACCATTCACTGGCTTTGTCTCCTCATAATTTTTGGTCAATGTTTAACTTGGTTTCTTAATTTACTTAATTATCCCTGAGGCATTTAGTGTTTGGCTTTATTGATTTTGTATCCAACAAAATTACAAGCTCTATAAGCACTTTTCAAAGGTTAGTTATAGCTTTTCCGAAAGCCTTCATAGAAATCCCTTTAACACTTGATTGGTGGGCGAATAAGAATTTGCACAAGGCTACTGCACGACTTTCGAAGACAGCCTCCCACAACCTTAAAATTGCCAGATCAGTCGTGTAATTTTCCCGATCAGAAAGCTGCCCCGTGCACTTTCCCTGCTGAGATAGACTTGCTATGCTCTTTGTCCAGTTGAGTCCTAACTTGCCGACCTTAAAAGGACTCTCGGAAGATTTGGTTTGAACAGTAAGGTGAGAAGCTAGTAATAATCCGTCTGCTATTTTAGTGAATCCATAATAATAATAAAACATTTCTATAGCACCATCAGAGAACTTAATCTCTTTTTAGACACTTTGCATATGCTGTAAGAGAAGCATGATTACATGGTTAGTGGTAACATGCAGTGTCAACATGCATAATATATTTAATGATAGCATGCAATCGGCACGCATAAGCATCCAAAGGAAATATCACAAGGACCCAGCTAATGCTCTGAGAAATGCATGCGTTTTTAGCTTCTTCTTAAATGTTGTTGAGTCAGGGGATGTTAGGAACTAAGTCGAAAGGGAGTTCCAGGCTTTGCAAACTTACGAAATAAAGACATAGGCTCCAAATAATTTGAGTTTTGTATGCGGTATAGCATTAGGATACTCATTCCCATATCCCCCAAGCATTTATTGCTAACCAGCTGCAGTTTCCAAGAAATCCCCCCTAAGGCTTTCGAAGTCCTGATTGTTATCACGAATTGATTGAGGCAACTTTGGCTTGTTGCAGCTACTGTCATCTCAATTAGCAAACCAGCCATTCCTGCCCACGGATCAAAGATTTTCCAAAAGACTGTATCAGTGAAACCAATCGTGCCGAATACTCCACTCTCCCGTGAGTCTCGTTAGGCAGCCCCTTCTATCTTGAATTTTTTTGATTAAATCATTAAGAAAATATTGACCCAGTTAGCTCAACGTAAAGTTTCTTCGTCTAAGAATTAGTTTTATTTTGCTTACATGCTACATATATAGAATTGTATATCAGAGAACAGGCAGAAGGCATATGGGAATTTAAGTTGTAATTACTTACCGGGAGAAAATACGAATAGACCTGATATAAGTCAGGAGAGGGGCCAATACCACAGAGAAACTTCAGTTGTACATATCTTGTGTCGGTTTTCCTGTCCCTCAAATTATGGTATTGATTAATCGTTAACATGTGATTATTCTTTAAGGTCAATGGACGAGACAGATTAAAAAGCATCATCTTCAGAAATCTCCTAATAAGCTCCTTAAGCAGTCTTGGTCTGTCTCGCAGACATGAATGCAAGGTCACGGGAAGGGTTTTCGTGCTTTTAAAAGATCATGTAAGAATAAATATGGAACTACCAGTCTTTGTGACTAGAAGGCTGCTAAAAAAATGTGGCCTTTGGCAGAATGTTCAGAATCTGTTTGCAGAGAGGGCTTCACTTTTTCTTGAAGGAGCGATTATATTTGGTTGTCACGGATCATTTTTGGCAGCTCCTTAGAAGCCTGCCAAACTGGGTGCCACTCCATCCTCTCTAAACGGAGATCCGACTTAGATCATTTTAGTGTTGAAAGAGATTTTTCGGACAGTGCACCTTCAGCACGACGGTCATGGCTCTCTTAAAATATAGAACAATTTTTAAAGGAACTGGTGATTTTTTTCTGGTGCATTCTGAAGAAAATGTATTGAGCTTCTGCCGTGCCCCTCTAGGTCAAGGAATAGCCTACCATACTAAAATCCTTTCAGCTCAAGTCAGCATATCCAGGTTTGCACGTGGAGCTCACAGTTTACTTTCGGCTAAACTGAAGGGGCTTTATGATGCCTACATCTTGGGCAGCAGGGGTGTGAGTCTAATTTCAAAGACCATCAATACCTATGCTTCATTTGTCGAAGGACAGAGCTGAGTGTTGGTCATTAATAAACGCCTCACTACTGGCTCAGTCTTTAGCAATAGGGGCATTAAATATTAACAGCCTCATTTGTATAGCAGCAGTAAAGCCTTAACGCTATCATCACCGCTTTCAGTGATCTCCCACTTCAGAATTTGAAACTTCATCAATGACGACAAACAAAATAATCACCACTTCGGTCGTGAAGAGCAAGCACCTTACCTCCTGGGCTATCAATATTCCTGAACTTTTGAACTGCCCAACCAGTGCTACATGTGAGTTCAGGTATTTCAAATTATATCTAAGCTGCATATTTAGTTCAAAATAGCAGATACCATTTAACAGAAATTCGCCACTATGCACTCCAATATCAATGTCGAGACTACCTAAAAGTTTCAAGAGTATGGCCTTAAAAATGCAGCTCATTAGATTAATAAAAAAAATCAGGCTAAATAGTTACATATTTAAGACATGTCGAGGTTAGTATAGTTGATATGCGTGGTTATTTCTGGAAATGGGTCAGTCATGACTTCGTGTTATTTATATGCTCATAGATTCGTTTTTGTGCTTCTACTTTGGAAGTTCGTCATGCTACTGTCTAGCACATCTAATGGTTTGGTTCGCATGTAGTTCTTATCGATTGACATGACAATTTGGAGTAAGTAAAGGCTTTCATGTACACCACATCGCAATGCAATTGGTAAGTACCACTTTAGATGCAAGGCCCACATCTTAAATCGGACTGAAACAAAGTTATAAGAATGTGATATGCAAAGATATGTGTCTTCAGCTTAGCAACCGTAGTGTCTCACCCATAAAATGGGTTATGCTTGATGCACATCTCAGATGCATAATTGTCACACATCAGTACACTTGGGTCTGCTCCCATACCAGCAGCAAACTCTTCCCTCCCCCCAGTCCCGAAAGGGTAAGTCTAGTCGCGCTGGTAAACTGCACCGTGTGATGGTCGGTGATAGCATGTTATTTAAAAATTGAAGACCTAATACACGTGGCTGTTCATTTTCCAATCTGAACTTGCACACCTACAACTATCAATGAAGTAACGAGATAGCACTATTTCGACGATGCTTCATTTTAGAAAAAATATTCAATAATTCAAGAGGGATACAAACAATTTTCAAAGCAAGCAGAGAAAGCATTCAGTGCTCCGGCCTACCTCGAGTTTACTCTTTCGTAGCCGATTGAGTAGTCTCCCAGTCTGATAGGATTTTCTCTGGAGAGAAAAATAGCAGAAAAAAAGGAGTTCACCTATCTTCCTTATAACTTCTCCATCAGCAGATCCACTGGCATAGAGAGAACTATTCAGTCTACTAAGCGAAGCAAGTACAGCACTTTTGTGACATTGACAGTCATATTCAAAGTCAATTCGTGTGCACCAAGCCGACTCACCAGACAAAAAAAAGATTGGCAAGTTGGAGGCTTTTTGGTTCAAATATTGAGCAAGCAATTAATATCACATCTCAGGATAAAGCAAAATGTGTACAGTCATTGTCACGTGTAGGTCATGTTTGGCACCAATAGTGAGTGAGTGAGTGAGTGAGTGCTAAGGTCGCTTAGAAGAAATTTTGAATAAAGCTGCGAAAAGTAAAAAATTAGGCCATGCTATAAAAAATATATGGCTGCACAAAACGTAAAGACTTCTTGTTTAAATTACTGCTAAGCAATAAGCACCATTTATTTAGTGTTTTTATCAAGCTGTTTTATGCTCCTATGGGCAAGTAGAATGCTTCTAAAGAGGGAAAATTGTCAATAAGACACGGTAGCACCTAACTCATATAAAGATCTTCAAGGCACCATCCTAGGAAATTCTAACCAGGCGAGGTATTGTCTCTCATAAACGGCCGGCCAAGGCAAGAGTGCAAATCTGCTCACCGTGCCGTTGGGACCTGCTGCAGTGTGAATGTGATGGACCCACTGCAAAAACTCTCAGTCATATCAATACGGTGACCCTTCGAGTGCTTTCACGAGAATCCTTGAGGACACCCCAGATGCAACAAATGAAATCTCAAACGATACGAGTGTTCATCATTGACATGTGGTACCTATCTTTCTCTTAGTAGCCCAACACGCAAGTCCATATAGATAGACAAACGAATAAATACATAAATAAAAATAATGGCTGCACCGGCATACCTGCAGAACAATGTGAATAGCCATCTGTCCTCCAGCAGCCGGTGATGCAAGAATGTCAGCTTCTGTAAATATGAGTTCCCTAAAAATGGCTTCTTGGCTGGATTATTTAAGAAGCAGTGAGAATATATCTTTCGTGCGTATAAATTAATTTTGTATGCAAGATCGCACGGTGACAGACTTTTTCCTGACTTTGTATTGTAGAATTAGTGTTTAAGTCACATAAGCTGTGGCCTCTGTAATGCACAGTACATCAAGGTTTGATACTGTAAGTCCACGCTAGATCCAAGCTATGCACTTGCAGCACAATGGTGAGATATCGCGACACTGATAATAACAATAATAATGGACTCGATAAAGCTCCGTCAGTCACCCTCAGAGAACTCAGTCTCTTTCTAGGCATTTTACATTTGCTGCAAAGGCAAACGCGATTGAATGGTGAGTAAAATCATGCTTGATAAACATGAATAATATGGTTAGGGGTGACATGCACAGGGTCAGCATGCAAGTGTGGTTAGTGGCAGCATACACAGTGTCAGCAAGCATAAGCACACGTAGGACGAATCACAGAGACCTACTAAATGCTGTCGTAAATAGATGTGTCTTTAAGTTCTTTTTAAATGTGGCCAAGTCAGGGGATGTTCTGATGCAAGTCGGGAGTGAGTTCCAGGCTTTGGGAGCATACGAACTAAATGCACGGTCTCCAAAGGATTTGAGGTTTGTACGAAGTATTTGTAGACCGTTGGATTCCGAAAAGCAGGTGGTACGATGCTTGGCCTGGTGGGGCAGTAGATCTGAGAGACAGGCTGGAGCCAAAGAATGAAGTGACCTGAAAGTGAGCGACAAAACTTTGAAGTCGATCTGTCGCTTGACAGGTAGCCAGTGCAGGTCGGCGAGAAGTGGAGTAATGTGGCAACTGCGCCGCTCACGACAGACAAGCCTAGCTGCAGAGTTTTGCACCAGCTGTAATCGTCTGATTTCACACGTCGGTAGGCCAGCAAGCAGTGAGTTGCAGAAGTCGAGACGAGATGTCACGAATGCATGGACCAACTTTGACGTGGTATCCTTATCTAAACAAGCCCGAATTTTAGCAATGTTATGTAGCTGAAAGTAGGCAGACTTGATTGTGGAGCTGGTGTGGTCGTCTAACGAGAGGTCACTTTGGAACATGACATCGAGATTTCGTGCTGATTCAACAGGAGATATGCTGACAGAGTCAATTTTGAGCGTCAGCCTTTCCAATTTTCGAATCACACTGGGTTTGCCTATAACTAGTAAGTTAGTTTTATCATCGTTTAGATTTAGAAAGTTTACTGCCATCCAAGTGCAGATGTCATCAATACATGCAGCAAGTGAGTTGAGAGAATTCGAGGTGCTCGAAGGCTGGGAGGGATCAAAGCAAAGGTACAACTGAGTGTCATCCGCATAAAAGTGAAAGCTTAGATTGTGCTTGGCAATCACATCAGCAAGAGGGAGAGTGTAGACCGTGAAAAGAACCGGACCTAGCACGGAGCCCTGAGGTACCCCATATTTCAGAGGTACCTCGGATGATCTTTGTCGATTCACGTCAATACTTAGGAGTCTCCCACTGAGATAGGACCTGAACCATTGCAGAGCAGTGCCAGTGATGCCCAGGCGAGATGAGAGGCGCTCTAGAAGAACTTTGTGATCGATAGCATCAAAAGCTGCCGAAAGATCGAGCAAAACAAGCAGAGACACTCTACCCATGTCTGCATTCCTAAGTAGGTCGTTGTATGCCCTAAGCAATGCTAACTCTGTGGAGTGATTAGCTCTAAAGCCAGACTGGAACTTACTAGCAAGGTTTTAAGTTTCAATATATGAGTTCAGCTGGTCCGCCACCACCCGTTCCAGTGTCTTTGATAGGAATGGTAGAAGGGAGACTGGGCGGTAGTTGCTCAAGTTCTCTTGGTCTAGTGTCGCTTTCTTGAGAGGTGGCCTGACTACAGCTTTTTTGAAAGGTGCTGGGACATGACCTGAGGCTAATGACATATTAATGATCTTAGTTACACATGTGAGCACCAGATTAATGCTACGTAGGAGCAGGACTGAGGGAATAGGGTCCAAAGGACTTGTTGCCTTTTTTTGTATTGGGATATGAACTTCAGGACGAGATCATTAGTGACCTGCTTAAATGTAGACATTGAGGTGCAGCCAGGAATCAGGGAACAGCATTCTAGGGGAATGTTGTCATCACAGTGATAGACTCCCGGATCTTGTCTATCTTCTGGACAAAGAATCGAGAGAAGCGATCGGCTAGATCATCACAGGGATCATTAGGTAAGGATGGTGAGACAGTGGTGAGATGTTGCGACATAATTATCTATTACACATTACCGTACAGATTGGTAAGTATATTTCCTTAATAGGAGACGACAAATAATTTTCAAAGGCTAATTTATTACATTGAAATGCACTTTGTCAACTGCTACTTACTTTTAAGCTTAGATTCAAGCATAGTCATGAGTACACGGTGTTGCTGCTGATAGCAGTGATGTCATTCACCAGTTTGTAGCACATGGCCCACATGGCTGAGGATGAACTTCTTGCTTGACATGACCAAATTCATCTCCTTGAAAGTCTAACAATAGGCATTCCCCCACAACAAAATATTGAGATACTCGTACCACGATTTGGCTCAGTGGTTCAGATGCTCGTCCCGACTAAGGTATGGCCAAGGTCGAGGGCTCGAGCCCCGTGGCATATGTGAATCACCTGAATAGAGATTATGTCTCTTCGGTTGCTGTACAAATTAATTATATTATTATTATATTATATCCTCAGATTTTAATTCGGTCTTTTCGCTTTCGATAAAACGATTTTTAAATCAGCAGACAGCAGTGGCTCAGCTTCCCTAACATACTGCTAGTCAATCAGCTAAATTGCATCGGTTGTAAATGAATGTACTGATTACCTTAGGCATAATCACGATGAACATATTTCTAGAGTATAAAACACTCAGTAGCATTTTTCATGTACATGGAATTTGAAAGTCCTCTATAATGCACACATGAGACTAAGATGTCTCTACACCGAACCTTACTCTTGAGGACCTTCGTACGATAAAATGAGAAAGGATTGTTTGCTGGTTTTATTGTTTAGAATGAACTTATACAGTGCTATATACATATTAATCAACTGTGCTATTTTGTAAGACATCGGTCCTCTATTAATGACTTCGCACGGTGCATACATCAAGTCAGAGCTCATTTATATCATTTTATTCTAGATTTCCAGAAATAAAGCACAAAGAGTGTGAGCAGACGAAGCTTGTTAATACCGTTAGTAACCAAGCAGAGCATTTATAGATAGCACCACTAGGGTAAAAATGACCCTATTTCATATCAACCAGTTATAAAGATTTCTAAATGTTGGAATAGTTAGACAACTGTGGGATTCAATTACTACAAGGCAGACAAATTTCAGAGGTTCGTGTGACAATTGTTGACACTAAATGAGAAGCTTACACTTTCTGAACGAATACACTTCAATTAATGGAAGCCTATTTGATTTTTTACAGCAGCCAATGTACCCATGTAAGCTGATCACCTAAACGTGGGTACAACAACCCATACAAGAGCTGAATTCACAGACATTAATAGTTAACAAGGACTTTCAAAACTCAAATTTCTGGAGTTAGGCTATGGAAATATTGTCACAGCTGGACAAGTATGCTTGAAATTTTGATAAAATCGATGCTGTCACGACACGAAGGCTCAATCAGCTGTCCTCAAATACACAATCCCTAGCATTACCTAGCCAGTGTACGATTTCTGTTACACTTTGAGGCATCGAAACAATTTAGGCAAGAAAAATGCAGTAATCATTAAAAGCTGCTGAAGCAATCTTGAAACTATACAAGATTTTGAATCTGGGTGTCGTTGGGCTGCTTGTATCGCGACATCTCCTGACTTCTCCATATTTAAAAAGAAACTAAAAGCCCATCCGTGTATTACAGCATTTAGTGGGTCACTATGATTCATCGTTTATGTGCTTATGCGGCCGACACTGTGCATGCTGCCACTAACCATACTTGCATGCTGACCCTGTCATTTCACCTCTAACCATGTTATTCTTGTTTATTGGGCATGCTCCACTAACCATTCGAGCATGCTTCCCTTTGCAGCCATTGTAAAGTGCCTAGAAAGAGATTGTTTTCTGAGGGTGTTATATCAAATGTATTATTATTACTATTATTGTATCAATTCTGCATATCCCCATGACATAGCTGTTTGGAAACGGCTGTATATGCGGATAGCAAACGGCATCAAGAGCACACCCAGAGCTTTGCATTGTGCTGTAGGCTTAGACCACACACCACCTTACATGTAAGTACATTTTGGTGTGATAAAAATGTAGCATCTCTACAAGCGATGTTTTGGTTTGGGCCCTTACCTCTTATATAATCGTCATTCATAGATTCATTCTTTTCAAAAACATACATTAACCATGGAATTAGCCAGCTGTTCTTTTTCGATACTACTATTCTGCCCAGGTGTATCAATGACTTACCACCAGGACGGTTGTTATATTGCAATGAACGTTTAATGGTGCATCGCCGATCCTGTTATATAATTTGCTACCACATCTAGTCAAAGATCTCGTCATTTTTATTAACCAGGAAATCCTAAGGCAACACAGGCCATTTCTTTTCTCACTAATGTCAGCTGCATTCAAGAAAATTCGGCTGAATGACACAATGTTTTGCCAGCTGCATTCAAGAAAATTCGGCTGAATGACAGTTTTAGCTGTGCTTTGCGATAGCTTTGCACACAAGGTATTACTAGAAAACTTATGAAGTAACCTGAAACGCATGCTAAACAGGCTGGAGCAGAAGCCCGAAAATGGTTGCATTGCTTGATTTGTCGGTTTCGCGGTGCTGACAAGAAAGGGCAATACATATTATTCATGCAAAGATTTTTCCAGCTAGGCTTTCGTAATCCTATCGAGCTGCGCCTCCTGGCGCCAGTACAGATACGCTGACCTCGGTCGCAGTTTCGCTAACGACGCCAAAGAGTACAGCGGCAACCGGTCGGAGCTACTGAATGCATGCATAGTCGTCTGCTCGTCGACAGAGCGCCCCGCTTTGGCTCGCGCTTCCTTGCGCGACCTATGCGCACTCAGATTGATTTCGTATTCACGGCTACTCGGCCAAGCACCCAGCTATAAGAGCAAGCTCCTACGGTCCTAGGCGCGCGGTAAATTGCGTCGAGTGATGGCTACGAAAATCAGCCTCGCCCGCTCAATAAAGAACAAGCTCTACCCGCAAGGCACGACGCACTCTTTTTGGTAGCAGAAATAAAATATCCCTAGCTCGAGTATGCAAATAGAAACAGCCGCGAAAACGGCGTCCTCTGAAACAACTGGTAGCATTGGCGAGCCGCAGAGTAAGTGTGGGTGCCGCATATCGCAGGTTCTACGCCACCGCCTTTACCTGCACTTTATAACGTGCGGCGCTGAGCTAGCCTGAAGGCTAGGCTGGGCTCTAGCGAACGTCACATCGAGTGCACAGAGCTCGACCAGGGCTGGAGTTTTGGCAAAGAACAGGCGCGCCTCTTCCATTTCAAATGGCGGCTCGTTCGACCCGTTGCAATACCGAACGAAGCAGCTCGCTGTGTAGCGGGGCTGCGTCGCGCGATTCGCCCGTCGCCGCTGCCGTCGCCTCCTCACGCGTCTACCGTCTGCTCCGCATGCACTCGTTCGGCGGGTGGTCGGGTTCTTCGGCAGTTCACTTCCTGGACGCCGTAGCACCCTTCGGTACTGCGAACAGCGTAGTCATTATTGCGGTCGGTAGCGTCCAGTGCTTGTACTGCTTCGACGCTAAACACTACGATAACCGCTTGCGCTGCTAGTGGAGCCTCTACCCATCAGTCCGTTGACCAAAGATCTTTTCTGAAATCTTTCGGTAAGGCAGGTCTTTTTGATCTGCACCCAGACTCGACTGACAGCCTTGATACCCTCACTGATGCAGTGAACGTGACACTTATTTGTGCTCTCTGCGAGCACGTTCCGCTAAATTCTGTCCTTGTACAGAGTCGTGAAGATTCCTTTCAGTTCTCCAAAAAACTAAAAGAGATGCACTGTGTGAAGCGCAGGCTTGAACGCCGCTTTAAGAAGTTTCGCTCTGACTACGATCTGGCCAGTTTCAAAGACTTCCTCCCGAGTCGACACCAGGAAGCTTAGAAAATCCAGGGCTTCTTTTTTTCACTTAGAGATTGCACATATTTGTGCCTCCATAAAGCTAACTCATACTAAAGTAATAATAATAATAATAATAATAATAATAATAATAATAATGCACTTGATAAAGCGCTCTCAGAGAACTCGATCTCTTTCTAGGCACTTTACATTTGCTGCAAATGGAAATGCAATTGAATGGTGAGTAATATCATGCTTGATAAACGACATGAATAACATGGTTAGGGGTGACATGCACAGGGTCAGCATGCAAATGTGGGTAGTGGCAGCATGCACAGAAGTAAATTTTGAGTCGCAACCTTTGACCTTGCTTAAGAAATTTCCTAGGTTTCAGTATGCGAAGCGGCTACCTTAATAAAGTTTAGTAAGAAGTGCTCACCTCCTGAAGATTCGATACCATCCACTCTCTGGTATTCACTGACAGAAAAGCTTAAACCAGCCATGACTCAGGTTTTTAATGCTTCGCTGAATAACGGGATTGTTCCAAAGTCTTTTAAATCGACCACCGTTCGACTTATACAGCCTGCACTGGATTCAGAGGTTCTACCAAACTATCGCCAGTTTTCCTGCTTCTTTTTTGTCAAAGATACTCGAAAAATAATTGTTGCTTGTAGGGAGCTCGTAGGACGCATTAAAGGAGTGAGCTTTCAGAAAAATTTCAGTCGGGATTTACGCGACACCGTTCCATTTAAGCTGCTCACATCTGAGTGACCAGCCACATCCTATGCAGCACCGAGGACGACGGTGTTACTTCCGTGGCCCTACTTGATCAATCAGCTGCGTGAAACAGACACTGAAAATATGAAAAATGCAATTCATTTGTACAGCGCCCGAAGAGAACTTAATCTCGATTTAGGCGCTTCACATAGGCCTCGGGACTCAAGCCCACGACCTCGGCCATCAAATACATTCACCTTGACCTCGTTCATGCAAGCACCTTAACCACTGGACCAAACCTGCGCTAGAGATCACGATATCCTACTTGACCGATTGAGATCAACTATCGGTCTAGCTGACGAGCCGCTGGCGTCATTCAAATCGTACTTGTCCGATCGTCTCCAATCGGTGTCGTGTGGTGGTCAAGTTTCATCTAGCAGACGAGTCACTTGTGGGGCCCCATGAGCGTTTGTTCTAGGTATACCGATGCGGCTACATGCATACCGAGCCTATGGGAGAAGCAATTCAGACCCATGAAATTGGCTCTCACCTCACCGCTGACAATAACCAACTGTATACGTCATTTAAACCATCGCAATCTGCTACAGCAACTGATGACTGATTCGCTTGCCCTGCAGATATTCAATTCTGGACGTCGGCCAAATTAATTAAACTAAGCGACAATAAAACCGAACTCTTACCCATTGAGCACCCCAAGTGTGTGGCCGGACTAGGATATTTAGCTCTTCTAATTGGTGATGCAGTGGTGCGACCTTCAAAATGTGCTATGAATTTATGTGTCCTCTTAGATAACTGCTTAAATTTTAAAAAGCTAACTATGAAAACTGCCTCCACAGCTGGCTGTCACGTTCGATCCCTGTCTACGGGATTAGGGATTATCTCACATCCTAGCTTGCTGGAAATTTAATTAGCTCGCTGGTTCTGCCTTGGTTACTGCAATCACATGGTGGCTGGGCTACCCAAAAAAGCCATTAAGACTCTGCAGCTCGTGATGAATATAATTTTAAGGCTGATCAACAAATCCCAGAGGTTCAGTCATGTGTTTCCTGTGTTATTGCAAGTGTTCCCCTGCTGCAGGAGCTGCGATGGCTCCGGTTGATTAACGGATACAGAGAAAACAAATTGTACACCGACCCACAAGACCCGCCATGTCTGAGTTCCTTCATACCAATCGGAACTGCAGCACCAGTTTCAGCATCCTCGTTTCTTCATGTCCAGTATGGCAATAGATAAGCAGTTTCATTCTTCCACTTAAAGACCGTTCCGCGATCGACGCTTTTGCTCGGCAGGTCCTAGACTGTGGAACTCACGTCCACAACTCTAACCCACGACATCTATTCTCCAGCTGCCGACTGTGGCACATCGTGTCCAGTCACCCTGAGCTGATACTTCTATGCGACTCGCTTCCTCGACTGCTTAGCTGACGCAGCAATGCTTCTTGCTTTCTCTCTGTTACGTGAGACGAAGCTTGCTGGGTACTGTATGCGTAACGAAAGCCGCTAGAGCTTGGATGGCGCTAAAAGAAAACTCTCCTGCATTACACTCCTTAGTCTTTGTGGCTTTTAGAGTTACAGACGAAGATATATACTTTCGCCGCCTTATGTATAACACTATGTAACACTATTGTAACAATGGCAGGGATTAACTTAAATTTAACCAATTTTTGATGAAGAAACTTGCTAATCCGCGTCTTGCGAGTCGCGTTTAGTCGGAGAGAATAACAAACTAGTCAAAATAGACGTGTATTTACTCTGAAGGCACACACAAATGACCGACTAAAAGGGTTCAGGAATGAGTCGATGTTCTGGATTGGTTGCGGCTATACTGGAAATCTCCTTCTCGAAGAAGCCCCCCAAATATAATCGGCCAGTGTTTTTTTTCCTACAGCGCTTGGTAAAAAAAATTAAAATTTAAGTATATCCTGATAATTGCGACCACTTTGCATCTGTGACTAAGTTCATAGGATCTTCTAAAACATTTCTAGATGAGAATCAAGGAAATTGATTGGAGGGACATTGTACATTTCACTTTAGCAAAGTTCTGTATGAAAACTTGAACTAGCTACACATATTTTCCAGCCTTGAGATTTCCAGAAAGGCCATGAACCACTCCAACGAAACTGTTCCAGGTCGCTTTTTTGTCCTATTAAGCTACCTGGCAAATTTGAGACGGTATATGATTTTCTGTGGTTAAGTTTAAGGAAATTTGGCGACATCCAGAATCGAATGTCTGCAAGGTGAGAATTCAGTTTCATGATAACAAAGCGAGTTTCTGTAGCGTCCCAAGAGAAATAAGTCCTACCCAGTCGCTTTCAAGAGAATCGTTAACAGAGGGTTGGCGACTCGCCCGATACATGAAAACTTGCCTTAGCCAGCATTCTAAAGCGGCACGAGAAAACACTCGTGGCCATCGGTTAGTAGAACTTCTGGTTAATTAAAATCACTGAGTCGTGCAAAAGTAAGCTCGTCAAGCTTAGCGGAGCAAAAAAGACAAGTTCACGGCGACAAAGAGGGAAGCTGACCGTAAAGATCGCGTTGCTAGCTCCGACTTTGATAATTAAATGTTTTGGCGGGTAGTGGCCGTAGCTGCAAACGAGTCCATGGCTTTTTTCGTGCTAATGAACTGAAGGCTCGATCACCGTGAGATTTTGATTTAGTTCGAGGGAGAAGCGAGATGACAAGATGCTGACGAGCAGGCCGTTACGAGAGCACACTGGAGGAAGAATGACGTTGGATAGGTAGGCTGGTACAAGCGAGTGCAGTGTCCTGCTTGCCAGACTGACGATCTTTAAATTGATTCGATGCTTGCTAGGGACCAAGTGAAGCTCAAACAATAGTGGTAGCTACGTCATTGACGACAGACCAGACGAGCAGCTGAGGTTTTTGTACAAGTTGCAAGCAGCTGAGGGTACATGCCGGGAGTCCTGAACAAAGGGCGCTAGTCAGGACAAATTTAGCGACGAAATTAAATAGAGACATACGCGAAGGAGGCGAGAAAAAAAGAGCGTGCAACGAGGCAATGTACGGAAATGATGGTAGTGAGGGAACGGGGGGGGGGAGGAGGGCTCCTAATCCGGTCAATGTTACGTGCGAAGAATTTCGAGAAACGCTCGGCTGTGCCACAGTGGAGTTCACTTATGTATGCTTCAAGTATGCTTGTTTATGAGCCGTTAAAAGACTGTCGCTAGTGAGCGTTAATATTGCGGGTCATTGACATGTAATTCCGCTATTTCTCTTTCTTGATAATCAACTAAAAAGGATTATTGTAACCTACAATGATCTTTAAATGCCATTCGGTGGATAGATAGTACCGATTTCTTAGGGGCCTTCTCAAGTCTACCTTTAATGTTCTTTGCTTTTCTAATGTCAGCCATGAACCAAAAGGCATCCCTTCGGGGGAGGCCTGTTGTTTGATCTGAGGGGCAAACTCATCAAGGACGTTGGCTTGCGTCGAGTTGCTGCATTGCATCAAGACGATAAATTGACCATAAATTACCTCCACTGTACCTTTGCCGTCATTGCCACCAGCTGAACGGAGAAAAAATGTATACAAGATTGCTTAGCAGTAGTCAAGAAAAGCTTAAAATAAAAAGAGGTGTGGGCGACAACGGTTACTCTACTGTGTCAATTTTTAGAGATCTTCGAGAACAAAAAAAAGAGAAACCTTCCAGCATCGGTGATAGTCGAACAGTTCGTCGACTTCAGTCAGGTCTCAGTGATCGCGAAAATGCCAAGAGCTTCATCAAGTACTAGGCCGCCAGCAGCGTTAATTTTGCTGTGAGCGAGGCGAAAGCCATCAACACTCATCTTCCGCCATATACCTTGTAAATGAGGCCATTTAAAAAGCTTCACTCTACTATGCTTAGCGTGGTCTTATTTGCACCGCACCCAATGCCTTGCTTTAAGGAGAACCCGAAATATTACAAACTGAACGGCTGAGTCGCTTTGATTCTCGCCTCTGCTTTGAAGGTCGTGGTCACTTCTTCTTCTGATGACCAGGAAATATACATTTTTTTATTCTGCAGCCAACGATAGTCATTTTCGAGGTGTTGAGTGCTGCATACGCTAAACCTGGCTGGCGCCTCGGGTATATATATGTGAACACATCTTTAAAGCATTCAACGGGCGAGTAATTGCCTCTGCTAAGGCGCACCCAAAGCATCACAAGAGCAGCCAACTGCATCATTCTAGAAGCTTTTGGCTTTCTGTCAGCGCTTGGTCACAAATACGCAGAGAGGTTGAGAAACAGGCGAACTTTAGAAGTTTATAATAGCAGCATTGCTGACCCCGCTGAATATATATAAGTAAATACCTCTAGCAATGAGCCGGCGCACTTCCAAACACTTCTTAAGGAAATAGTGATAGTGAGCATGGATTTTATTTGTTAATATGAGAGATGGAACAACGTACCCCCTTGAATTTGTTGATTACTGACCATTATTCTGTAATTCACTTGAAGATTGTCTCTGGGCGGGTAAAATGCTCGGCTTCGTTGGCTGGCAAGGTCAGTATAGCGCTGAGGTCACCGGCGATAACTTTTTCTGGGCTTTATTGTTACAATCGTGCTGTAACGGATTTCTCAATAAAGTACTTTGGCCAAAAAAAAGTGCTCTTAACGGTGCTAGACCTTGAAAAAGCGTGACTGGCTCTAATACAGCGGCGCCTCCAAGCACTATTAACAGCGGCGCCTCAAAGCACTATTAGCCAGTCGAATATAGCTCCTCAATAAATAATTGAATATTAGCTGATTTAGCAGCCTCATTTGTATAGCGGCAGAAGAACCTTAACGGCTATCACCACCGCTTGCAGTTGGCAATACAGGATCACTCACTGCAGGATTCGAACCCACGACCTCGGTCATGAAGAACGAGAACCTTACCTCCTGGACTATCGCGGCCCACTACGTAAATATGATGAAGGTAGCAGAACACCGTAGCCGTAAAGAGTGCCGATAAATTAATATATTGCGTCCACATTGTTAGCGTAGAACAGTGTATTCGACAACCGCAGAGGGCTACCCATGAGTCACAGAGTACAACTTACTAGTTCAAAGCATAAAGCATAGCTGATTCATTCGAAGCCGTAAGCACACCTGTCAAATCATTGCACATGCAGTTTATGATTTATATAGGCTGTAGTACAGGAACCGTTAGTAATTCTTGGCTTTTTGTAATCTGGCTGATACACAGTGCTGTCCAGAAAACTCCACTCACCCTGAGGAACAAAATATATCTTCTCAAATACTAGAGTATTTAATGGACTTCTTGCTAAAAGATGTCACTGCAACACACGATTCACGTGAGTTAGCAATGCTCGTTGCAAATTGTGCGTTCTATCACCTTGGTTTGCTGATTAGGTGCAAAAAGATGCAACATGACCCATAAGTTTGCCGTATCTGGAGCAATATCTGGCTTCCGACTTGGTTTCATTTTCTAAGGATAATATTTTGCAGCACCGTCTGAACACTGAGAAGTACGATTAATGGGATGCACAAATTGTCGTTTGTTCTCACAGCGGAGAGACAGCCGATGCCCAACACCGACAGTTTATTACCACGCACGGAGCCGAAGAGCGCACGGCTCCCCTCGGCCCCTACTCTCGCTCGACTCTTCTCCTCGACCCTGGCTGTCCCTTGGCCGACCCCGATGGTGAATCCACCATCTGTTCACCAGCGGGTTATCGTCCTGTGTCAACGCCTCATTAGAAGCTGACCACAGCTGTGCACAGGCCCCTCTCGGGGATGCTTCCACCAGCTGTTGAGGAAAGGAGTGGTACAAGCCCGCATGCATTCGAACTACACGCCCCTTGACCTTAAGGTCACAAGTTTGCAGCACAAACGCAAAGGGTCACCGATTTGCAGCGCCGACACATGTAGCTGCAAGGTACAGAGCAGCAATGAGCAAGCCTATCCGCCTCTGCCGATTCTGCCGTCGCGTCTCCGACATGTGCAGCTGCTTCTCCAGCCTGCACAGCCTCTCATGCCTTCCCAGTCTCTCCGTCCTGTGCAGACTATTCGGTCTGCACACACTCCGGCATAGGCCATGTCACGGTCGCTGGCCAACGTCACCGTCATGGCTTGCTCTGCATCGCAGGCCACTGCCGACTCTGTCGCAGTCCACTGCCGACTCTGTCACAGGCCACCGCCGACTCTGTCGCAGGCCACCGCCGACTCTGTCGCAGGCCACTGCCGACTCTGTCGCGGACGCCGCCGACTCTGTCGCGGACGCCGCCGCCTTCCTCGCGGACGCCGCCGCCCTCCTCGCGGACGCCGCCGCCCTCCTCGCGGACGCCGCCGCCTTCCCCGCGGACGCCGCCGCCCTCCGTGCGCAGTCTCCCTGTCTGTCGCCTCGCACAATGCAGCTGCTTCGCAAGGAGCAAAAAACAAGTGCCACTCACTTGGTTTATAGCCACTTTTCTTGGTCTCCCTCTCGTAGTTCAGCAGCCTGTTTACACGGGCCACAGTCGCTCCAGCCGAGAAATAGCTTGTCGTTTGTTCGCACAGCGGAGAGGCAGCCGATGCCCAATACCGACAGTTTATTACCACGCACGGAGCCGAAGAGCGCACGGCTCCCCTCGGCCCCTACTCTCGCTCGACTCTTCTCCTCGACTCTGGTTATCCCTTGGCCAACCCTGATGGTGAATCCACCATCTGTTCACCAGCGGGTTATCGGCCTGTGTCAACGCCTCATTAGAAGCTGACCACAGCTGTGCACAGGCCCCTCTCGGGGATGCTCCCAACAGCGGTTGAGGAAAGGAGCAGTACCAGCCCACATGCAATCGAACTACACAAATTATATCCCTTCTCCGAAAATTGTCCGGTCAAACGGCCATTTTCTCAGCAATCATCGAGGGTTTGCAGCATGCCATTTTGGATGTACACAACCAAAGGCCTGATATGTTTTGAAAACAATGAAATAAATAGAGGGCACGGTACACAGGAAGCTCCACCAAACAACGTTCTGTAATAGACCGGGAGTTAAATAATTCTTTCGGAAGATGTCCTAGCATAACTCTCTCGGTTTTTAAAACGCATGCACTAGAATTAAGCTACCTTCTCGTAATGGCAACACTTTAAAAGTTGCAGATCGCCGTGTTTTTGGCATTTCGGGTATTTCCGAAGACTTCCTTCTGTGACAGTTTCATGTGGTCCCACAGCTCCCCATTCATCAGGAAACACATCTGGTTGGTTTTCTCGATCCAGCTGCACTATCGATTTCTGGCCTAGCCTCGAAACCGGTCTGATCTACGTCTATACTTGCGTCAAACTGGATGTCTCAACCCTCGATCATTCCTGAAGAAGAATGCCCGACCCCAGTAGCGTCGGCAAAAGAGGCGAAGCCAGGATTGGAGTGCCAGGTGGCGCGCGGGTCTGGGGGTGCGGAGCCTCCTGTAAAGAGGGATCTCCCACAGCGCCTGCGGTATGCGAAAATTAGCCAAAATGGCCAGTCAGACCGGCCATTTTGTGCTATTTCGTCGGCTTTAGAATGAGTTGTAAAGTCTCCATAATGTATTCAATACGGAGCCGGCGAACGCTCATTGCATGGAAGCACTGCATGCTTTCGTCGTTCGACACGCCGCCGTCCCTTGGACAGAGCCCAACCGGTTATCGTGCAGCCGTGCCAAACACCAAGATTCCAGCCCGCCGGCCTGCTCGCCACCAGAGGCAAGCGCGACCGCTGGCCGCACGACCGGGTGTCAGACTCGTCTACCCCTTTAACACCTTTTGGCTATTGAGGCGGCGGCGTGACTATTTGATACAAATACGGCTACCCAACGTAAAGCCTATGCCATAATGGTGTTTTTTTGGTCAGAAGTCCATGTGGAGTTTATAAATAGCTAGCTAGCTAATCCCAATTGTGCTTGGATTTTTCGAGCTCGCCCGCACTGTATTGTAGCAGTAGCATTCCAACGATACAATATCTATGCGCGGAGTTGATACATCCGTGGGCGGGGCCAGCACTTGATAAAGCGCTTCCATTTATGCGCTTTGCAATTATCCAAGTAACCGCTGCTGGTGTATGGGCTGCTCCCAGGAAGGGCCACTTGCCAGTCACGTACGTACGTGTATCGGGCTCTGTAGTAGTAGTAGGCTTCGGCCGCGGAAGTTGTGCTCGAGAATTGAGAATCGAGGGTTGAATGCTCAGAATCTCAGCTGTGATCGCGACTTGGTCGGGTCATTCAGCGTGCAGTTGTCGGGATTTAGTGGCGCTCTCGCCGAATGCAGCTCGCTGCTTGCTATTAAACCGACGGTGCGGCATGGTTTGAGGTTAGGCTCGAAAATCGTGACATGGGAGTTTTCAGATGCGATGTGACGGAAGTTTGTTGAGTGCTCACCCCCACCCCACCCCCCTAATAGCCGTACCTGGGGCGGGAGTGGCGGTGTGGGCGACGATCGAGAGGCCATGGAGAATTGCGAGCTGAGGGAGCAGCACCATTTCTGAAGAAGGGCCTCATCGTAACCGAGGAATCTCATGAAGCCAGGGAGATCCATTGCGAGGCTGGCGAGTAGTAGAGCTTGTCCAGGAGCAGCCGTATGCTGGATCGTGCAGAACGGTCCGCATCACCACTCATAGATACGGATGTACTCGTTTGGCGGCCCATGTGCTTACGATGGCGAGCTTCTTTAGTGCACTTCTTACGAACTTACTGACCTGAATGAGCAGCGTTTTTAGTTGAATCGACCCTGCCAAGCTGCTGCCCTCGCAGTTGGTCCACATCGTTGGTCCGCACCATGTTAAGGACAGTAAGTCGATTCCAATTGAGTTGACGTATTCCTAACGTATGTAGCTCGCTGCTCAGTAATTGTCTACATTTTTTATTTAACTATGCATCGTGCTTTGATACATCGAGGAATCAAAGGAAGCAATTTTCTTCGAGTGCAAAAATTAGCCTCGAAGGGGCTCTTACTCGGGTGCTTTTGTTCCTTAGCAATGGGGTGGCAGGCCAGGGTCTTAACGAGGAAAACGCCACAATGATATGGTAAAGTCTACCAATCTCTCCGAGAGGGAAGACCGATTAAGATGACTTTGCATGCCTTTCTTTTGACGCACTAGCTTGCTTAGGCTAGCCCTTTACTACTTCCCGTGAGCGGTACAGCCCAGGTGCAGTAGCTGGTATGCACCGCGTCATTGCAGCTTGCAACTGGCTGAAGCCAGCCGCCACGACCTTTTGCTAGCCCAGACAGGCCCAGCACAACAACCTGCTGCTCAGTATTGTTTGGCTCGGGTGCTCTGCTCACTCGCCAGCTGATCGCCGGATGCCGGGACTGTAGAATAACCTGGGTCCGAGCTCAGCTCTGGAAAGTGACATTGTTTGCACATCCTGGAAGTCACTCAGCTCTGTGACAACTTATCTCTCATCGAGTAATCGACAAGGTCTGCATTGAGGCAAGCTATTGCAGCTGGTGAACCACTAATTTTTTCAGCTAACTTTGAATTGTACATGAATTTTCTTAAAAGGAATTTCCCGTGTCTGGGCAAGTTGTAGGTAGTTGCAGCCATCCTAGCTGCTCCACTCTGTTCATTCCACTAACTCAGATTCGGGCTACATACGAAAAGAGGTGGGCAAGAAGCAGACTTTCAAATTCAAGCACACAGCATAGTAAAAGAAATGGATGCATTTATATTAATGCAGTTAGCTCTCAAATCACCTTTCTTATTACCATCATGCTCTTTTTGTGTTCTATGGCAGCCAGCGATAGGTCGGCCAAATGATGCCACTTCCTGATATCCTCTCGGCCGTTTAGGGTGCTGTAGACACATATCATCAACGAGTTATTTTTATTATTTGTTCAGTGGTTTGCCTACTGATCAATAAGTGAAGTTATATAGTCTAGAGAAAATACTGCCTGGTACTGGTAAGTGTTGATAGTACTTTTGCTCGAAGAGGGGTTCATCGCTTTAAAAATAAAAGCCCATCGTAACATGACCTATTTGTATGACAGACTGGATGCAAATGGTCAGGTTGCAGGGTTGAAGACTGATCTCATGATCGTGATGTTAAATTGTTAATGTCTTTTCACCCCTGCAGTTGTGAAGCCCTTGAGCAGATGCTTCATGCGGCATACATGTACTAAGCATGAAGCATGAGCAATGTGCCCTATGAGACTAGTTTTGTTTGCAAATTCATCAGCTACTTTGACTGCCACTTAAAAATTTATTAAAAAATAAATCAAAGCAGTGGTGTGAATGTGGCCTCTGTAGGCTAGGATTCTCTTTAAGAGCAATTCATCTACGTAGTCTTACAGTAGCAGTCTGGTACATTTCTGGACTCTTATTTCTATATTTTACATCAGAAAATGACACAGTATCTGTCGATCAAAGCTGGATTCCACACCTCTTAGCATGTAAATTTGACACCACTTTATGTGATTTTGTGCATCAGCATACCTGGCCAGTGCTAATTTAGCTGCACAGGATATTGAGTAGCAGCTGAGTATGTTCAGCACTCATTGTCGACAATGTTACATTGGCATGACTCTTGTCTCTGGTTTTTGGATGTCGTTAGTTCGACTCCTATAGGAAAGTTCTTATAGTTCTTTTTTTTCTTAATTGCAAGTGCTATGACATCCATGTGGAATGTTTGACCCCATATAAATCGGCTGACGGTTCAGCTAAACATCGACATAAGACACTAAGATTAGATAGGGTGCATATGCAAATGGCCCGTTGATATCGGTGGATCTGTATTGCCATTGAGCCATGTCCCACTGTCTTGACTGTGCTTGTGAAGGCCGCAGATCAACCTTCTAACTATAGCTTGCACGGTATGCAGAAAACCTCTGATTTGATGGGTAGCAGTCGATAGATGGAAATTAGGAAGGTTTGCTGGCACACGTCTTTGTTGCAGGAGGTATTGTTGTGCTTGTTGTTCCTGCTTGCAGGCTGTGACCCTTTGAAGCTTCTGTTGCATAGGTTTGGCAACCGAATGATGGGCTGCCCTATTTTGGTCCGGATTTATTATCGGCTTCTAAACTGCAACTGAGATAAGAAAATGTGGCAATGATCGATTCCTGGTGAGCTTTAAGGTGACATTATTACCTATAATGTCTATGAGGCATTGTTGGAACTATCACTGCTGGGGATAATGCGGTATTGCTACCTGCAATGCATATGAGGCATTATTGGAGCTACTATTGGTGAAGATAATGGGCGCCTTTTGCTGGTCATGCTCCAGAAGCTCTTTTACCATTGATATTGCCCAACGTACCCGAGGGCCTATTCTCTGTGATTGGTTTCTTCTCTCCCACCAGCTGTGCCTATTACGTGCTTCCCTGCATGCAATGCTACTTGGCTTCTCTGTTTCTGTATATAGTATAAGCACAGTGATGCATATTGCTACTTACTACACATTAAACTGGCAATTCACACCTGAATGGTCTATGTTGTTCTATGTCTATGTATGTTCAAGCAACGGATCGACATAAAGGTTTTGTCGCTCACTTTTAGGTCACTTCATTCTTTGGCTCCAGCCTGTCTCTCAGATCTACTCCCCCACCAGGCCAAGCATCGTACCACCCACTTTTCGGAATCCAACAGTATACCAATACCTCGTACAAACCTCAAATTCTTTGGAGACCGTGCATTTAGTTCGTATGCTCCCAAAGCCTGGAACTCACTCCCGACTTGCACCAGAACATCCCCTGACTTGGCCACATTTAAAAAGAACTTAAAGACACATCTATTTAGGGCAGCATTTAGTAGGTCTCTGTGATTCGTCCTTCATGTGCTTATGCATGCTGACACTGTGCATGCTGCCACTAACCACACTTGCATGCTGACCCTGTGCATGTCACCCCTAACCACGTTATTCATGTTGTTAATCAAGCATGATATTATTCACCATTCAATTGCATTTCCCTTTGCAGCAAATGAAAAGCGCCTAGAAAGAGATTGAGTTCTCTGAGGGTACTTTATCAAGTGCATTATTATTATTATTATTATTGTGTTTATGATGTTGCTCGCCACATGATTGCTTTGAACTTGTCCATGAATGTTTTACAATTGAACCTTTGCTGACTTGCAAACCTAATGTATGCCGATGAATCTACTAAGTAGCCATGGATTTACTTTGCAGTTGATAATGGTTAGATCATATTCAACCTGTAATTCATAAAGAACAATATTCTATAAAAATGGAGTCTAATGCTACTGAATTTGCATTAGCCCAAGCAGATGATTTGGAATATTTCTCGTTCAGTGTGGGCAGGACGAATTACTACTTTGACTTGCGTAAGTTGTTTGAAGTTGTATTATGTGGCCAGCATCAGTTCTTGTAAGCAACCGTGTGCTGGCAGTGCTTTCTTGCTGTTACACCGGCTACTGCTGCAGATTTGCTGAGCTAATGTTAGGAGGCAAGAGTGGCAAACTAACATGTTTGTTATTCTTATGTCAGCCTTATATTGCTTGAAATGCACGATCTGTCGCTGCAGTGTCAGAGCAGATCATGCGATTCCAGCGGAGTACAACTGGCTTGTTTCCCACTGACACGTCGGATCCCAACTGCAAGGAAACCCATATTCGTGACAATCTATACTGCGCTATTGCCATGTGGGCTCTTCATTTGGCTTACAAGTAGGTACCCGGCCAGCTTTTGTTTTTGCTGCTGCAGCTGCTGTTCTTTGGCCATCTTGGACAAATGAACCGTCTGGTGTGGGAGCAACGCTATAGGTAACACAGCACTCTGGGAGTTGCATTAAATTGACGTGGTGCACAGCTTGTCTGGATTCTGATAGATTCTCTTTCGCATGAGAATATTTGTGAACTCTCCATGTAATTGCTCATTTTTCGTGCTGATCCCTAACTGAATTGATAGAAGAGTTCTGTCTGTCTCTCTATTTGCAGTTGCTTGCACCGTTAGTGTCCTCCTGTCTTCGACTCTGCGTTATCTCGCCTGTGAATGCAATGAATCCTTTTGTAATATGCTTGCTCTACAGCATCGGGAAAGAAAGTGCCTTGAAAAGATTCAGTTCTTCGAGCGTGCTGTAAAAATGTGTTATTATTATTATTATAACTATCATCCTTCCATGTTATCGTTATCCTTCTATATCCATTCTAGAGTCTGTTCATAGTATACCATAGAAAATATAACATTCAGTAATCTATCTAGAAGTTCCTTTAGTTTATTGCATGTCTCTTTAAGGTCAGAGGAGGGTCCAGTGAGGGAACTTGTCGGCAATTACGTTTCATTCGTCAGCACCGAGTAGTAGGATTGATGTGATGCAAGCCTCTTTTTTGTTGCCGATAATCGATACCTGCACTGCATATGTAAGAAGCCTCGACTTTCATTATCTGCCTTAACATTTGCATCTTCATGCCTATAAGCTGCTGAATTTTAATCGGTTGCAGTGTTTTCTTTAGAAAGTCCAAGTTGTATTGTGTATCTCCTTAGTTGGTTTCTTACTTTTGGTGAAATGAACTTATGCAGAATTCTGCTTATCGCATGAGCTGGGAATTCTATTGTAAGCAGCTGGCTGTTGATTGTCAGTGTGCTGTCACGGTTGCCGAATGCTACTGATACTTGCCTGAGGGCAAATGTCAGGTGGCATTATTTTTTGTGTAAATAACCAAGTAGCCTTGATATTTTATAGAGTTTTACACGGTCATCGTGGATAATGTTTACATGAATGTTCTATGAAATATACTAAAAAGTGATAGAGTAAATGGCAGTTCCTGGTGTTTTAAAATCAAATTTCCCCGATGATGTTTTGCATGTAGGTGCTTGCTGCACGATTTTCGCACATAGACTGCACCCCCTCCATTTAGGTGCACCGGGGGGGGGGCTGTCCACTGTTACTCGGCTGGTCAAAATCTTGGGTGAACTCATTGGTGGCCTTTTTACTAAAGTCGGGGAAGCAAGTCTGAGCAAGTACTACTAGCTACTAATTCAATACTATTGTTAGACTACTAATTAGTTGTTATTATATAAAAATAAAATGTAAAATATAGTTTATTTGTATAGCGTCCCAAGAGAACTTAATCTCTATTCAGGCGCTTCACATACGCCTCAGGGCTCGAGCCCACGACCTCAGCCAGGACTTGGTCGGGGCGAGCACCATAACCGCTGGACCAATTATTAATGGCGCTAACGATCTTCTTAAGTAATGTCTGTTGATATGCATGGTCTAAAGCATATACTTTAATTGGCTTGAAACGAACATTCGTACCTGAAATGTTGTTTATTGGTTAAAATGCAATTGCCACTGCTTTTCCTTGTTGTCAACAGTTGATGTCTTATAGTATGCTCACTTACCTAGTGTATCTCCGTCAGTAACTCCACAAAGTCATAAAGACCATGTGGGTGTTACGCAGGAGAGTTTTATATAGCGCACTCACAGCCTAAGCGGCTTTCGGTACGCATTCGGTAGCCAACAGACTTCGTCTCACGAAACAAAGAGAATGTGGGAAGCATAGCAGAGTTAGGAGAGCAGTTGAGGTAGTGAGTAGCATAGAAGTAGCAGTTCAGGACCGCTGTAAAAGATGTGCCATAGTCGGCAGTTGGAGAGTAGTTGTCGTTGCGTAAGAATTGTGGAAGCGAGTTCCACAGTCTAGGACCTGCAGAGCTAAAGCTTCTGTCGCCAACTGTCTTTAAGCGGAGGAATGGGACAGCTAATTTATTTTCCACACAGGACCTGACGGTGCGAACAGGCTGAAACTGATGCAGCAGTTCAGCTAGGTACGAAGGAGCCAAGCCGTGGAGGGCCTTGTGGGTCAGCGGAAGAACTTTGCTCTGTATCCTTTGCTGAACCGGCAACCATCCTAGCTCTTTCAGCAAAGGTGACACGTGCTCAAACCGCTGGGACTTGAAGACTAGCCTTGCAGCCATATTCTTTGTCCGCTGTAGTGGCATGATAGCTTTCTTTGGCAGCCCAGCCAAAAGGGAATTACAATAATCAAGCCGAGACAGAACTAAAGAGCTAGTTAAATTTTTTACAAGCCACTGTGGGAGACAGCTTCTAATCTTGGATAGGGATCGGATGTGATGGCTAGCTGTAGAGGCAATCTTCTGAATGAAGCTTTTGAAATTGAGGCAGCTGTCGAACACGACACCTAGATTACGAGCACGTGGTGAAGGTCGCACAATAGCATCACCTATTAGAACAGCAAAGCCTTTTAATCCAGCCACACGCTTAGGGTGTCCTATGAGAAGCAGTTCGGTTTTATCGTCATTTAATTGTGGTCGATAATGTGTGTGGATTTTTTATGCTCCCACCATTCAGCCGAGTAGGAATGCATCTTCCCTAGCCTGCCTTTGGACATGGTCAGTTTTATATTGCCTCTGTTTGAAACTGGGATCGGTAGTCTTAACGACAGTCTGCCTGTCGGTGGGTTATTGCGGCTGAGCCTTTTCGCAGCTATAAGCTGATGTACACTGTCTTTAACTATCAATTGAACATCGTGTACCAGCCATTTTTATAAGCCACATGCATTGTTTAAATGAATATTTTGTCTAAATACACAAACTTCACTCTATAGTGTTAAGATGTATTTTGAATGTATCATATCTTTTTTTCTCACTTGCAAGTGCTAGCTTATGTAGATTGCCATTAAAAATGCATATTCCTTTGTTTATTATGTTCTTGGAGATGCTTGAAGTATTGATTGGATCTGATATGAGAATCGCTCTCGCTAATTTGCAGACGCGTAAGTGCAGATGAAGGCAAGGGCTACCTCCTTGGCCAAAGTGCTGTCAAGACAGTGCGGGGTATACTCAAGTGCTGGATGCAGCAGGTCAAAGAGGTTTGTTTGCCACTACTCTTGCCATTCATGTTCCAGTAGTCATTGCATCTTTTCTTCTCAATATTGTGCAGTCGTTCCTTGAAGCAGGCTCCTTGTGGACTTTCGCATTTTTCCTTGATAGTGCCGAGTTTTTGCCTCAGTGTCATGTTTTTGCCATGCTGCCATGCCTGTGGCACGATTGCCGAGCCTCCCCCTAGAATGGTGTAACAGCATCAATTTTTTGTAATATTAGTACTTAGTTATTCAGCCAAAGCTTGTTCCTAATATTTGGTCGATATGTTTCTCGTCTGCTGCCTGCCTGTTCGTCTCGACAGCTGAAGCTGCTGCTAAAACTGGAGGTGCAAGTCTTCCTAGAGCCACGAGCGGCTCCTCACACCTTAATTAATCGAGTGCATTTTGAGCCGTGCATTTTGTTGGTAAGAAAAGTTCTCACATTCAGAGCAGTGCAGTTGCGTTTTGAGAGCCCAGCCGAGTTAATGTTTTGCTTCTGGGTTGTAATAGGTGTGTGCATTTGTTAATTAGCAAAGACCGTCAGTCACTGCCATCGAGACTTAGAAATGAGACTGGTTATATTTCTGTGCATGTTGCTGATTGCTGGGGGGACAGTTTCTGCATTTATGTTTATGATAAATGCATATTCCTTGATGATAATTATGATAATAGCAATAACACTAATAGTAATAAGATATTGTTATAGCACCTTAAGAAAGCTAAATCGCTCCCTAAGCACTCTGCATAGGCTAGAAAGGAAGCATGTCAATTGGGTAATGTTGGCATGCGCAGTGTCGTCTGCACACATACACACACAGAGGACAATTCACACAGATAGACCAAATGCAGTGAGTAGAAGCAGGGATTTAGCATCATTTTTAATGTCGTCAAGTCAAGCAGCACCGTGACGTCAGTAGGCAGTGAGTGTCAGGCCTTGGTATCTTACGAACTGAAGGCACGGTCGCCGAAGAATTTGAGGTTGGTTAGAGGCATGTAGCTAAACTTGAGCCAGAAGAGTGGCTAGAATGAAGCAAAACCTTCTGATAGGGAAGTCTTTTGGACATGTACCGGAAAAGACAATCAAGTGACCTAAAAGTGAGCAGCAGAACCTTGAAGTCGATACGCTACTAAATGGGGGGGGCAGTGCCGGTCGGTTAGCATTATGTGGCAATTGCAACGTTTACGACAGACAGGCCTAGCTGTAGAGTTTGGCACTAACTGCACATCACAGACCAGAAGATCTTCGAGTAGTGGGTGAGCGAATTTGAGATTCGATGTCACTAAGGCATGAACCAGCTTGGCTGTGGTATGCTTATCTAAGCCATCCCCAATTTTTGCAAGATAGTTAAGGGAGTGCGACGAGATGGCAGGCTGAGAGGGATTCAAGCATATGTATAGTTCTGTGTCATCTGCATGAACTTGAAGCATAGACTGTGCTTGGTCATTGCATCGGCAAGAGTATTAATTGTGAATAGAAGTCTCCCACTAAAATAGGACTTAAATCAGTGTAGTGCAGTGCTAATAATGCCCAGGCTGAAAGATAAATGTTCAATAAGGACTTGTTGATCAATGATGCCCAGAGATCTAGCAAACTAGCAGTGGAACTCGACCTAAGTTAGCATTCCCGATGATTATACACTTGGAATAGTGCCGAGTCTGTGGTGTGATTTGCTCTCAAACTTGACTGGAACTTGCTAGGTTTGAAGTTTTAACATACATACGAATTGCACTGGTCTGACAGTACTAATTCTCATATCCTTGATAGGAATAGCAATAGGGAGACTGGTCAGATCAGAGGTGGCTGAAGTCTTCGTGGCCAGTTATGACTTTATTATGATCTTTTCTAACAGCAGCCTGTTTGAAAGATGCAGGGACAAGACCTGAGGATAAGGATATATGTACCATGCTATTTATGCAGGGCAGCAACAAGTAATAAATCTCAGAAGAACTAATTATAGGGTCTAGAGAGCTGGTAAGTAGTCTTTTAGACTGGGAAGTGAACTTTGGGACGTCATCACCACTAGCAAGCTTGAAGACAACTGGCAAACTTGAACTTGACATTGAGGTAAAGCAAGGAACGACAGATGATGAGTCTAGTGGGGATGCTACCTTTCGTACTCTGTGCCACGATAGTCCATAAGGTAAGGTGCTTACTCTTCACTAACGAGGCCGTGGGTTCGAATCCTGAAGGTGGGTGATCCTCTATTGCCAACTGCAGGCGGTGGTGATACATGATGAGGCCCTTCTGCCTCTATACAAATGAGACTAATAAATCAGTCAAGATTTTTTGGTGAATCTTCTGATCTTACTTTTATTCTGACCAAGAAACTAGAAAGCAATATACTAGATTCCCGCAAGGATCGCTCGGTAAGATGCTGATACGGGAGTAGTTGAGGAAATGAGTTATGATTTACGTCAGCATTATTGTACTGTTCATCTGTGATTCCACAATGTTTGTATAGAAGCTAGACTTGGTTTTAGCTAGGATATATTGATACGTGCTGCATTAGTCCTCTTAAGCCAGTTGATGGGCAGTCAGTCATGACCACATGGGTTATTTCCCAAGCTTACGTTCAGTAGTACTAGCTAGTTTAATGTCTTCAGTAAAACACAGGGCATCTGGCAAGGGCGTACTATGTGTTCAAGTCAGAGGAGCAAACTCATCCAGAACATCTATATAAATGAGGCTACTGGATCAGCTGACCTTTAATTTATGCTCGATTCACGAAACCTGAGGCAGGCAGGTTCAGGCAGATGTCCATTTGAACGACAATGGTGGAACTATAATAGATACAATCATTTCGATTAAAATGGTCATTAAGAGCAGGTGAAACTGTATGTGCAGCTGGCTGGGGTTCCAGAACTTAGGTATGCAAGATTGCCGGTATAGGAGTGGCTTGCCAACTGGACCCTGGGCACAGGCAGAAAGCATATAGTTGTCTATAAGTGCATGGTTTATTGTGCTGTATGGTAAAAAGCAAACGAATATGCTTTAAACAGGTCTTACACGTAACGATTTCTATATTTGACGCTCGTAAGAACTTTTATTTTCCGAAAATACTGAAAATGCTAGAAGGCCATGGTGAACCGGTAGCTGAAGTCGCGCCATCAGTATCACCCTTGACTGTTGTGACCTTCCCTTCCGTCATCATTCGGGTTTGAAACCGTGATTCAAAATTTGTTCGTACCCTTAATCTGATGCTTGCTATACAAGCTAAGCGACTGCCTGCAAATTTGATCTCATGCATGCATCTAAATTCTGTCTTTCAAGGTACATGCTGAAGTTTTGCTGCGATTGTGGTCTTTGCAAATCTTGTGCTACCTTATTTATTGTAGTTGAATGCATTCACGAATGAGCAGACGCCTGAAAATGCTCTACATGCCAAGTTTAACATTGACACCGGCTTACCATTAGACGGTGGATTAGATTATCCACACCTACAGGGTGACTTGGTCAGCCTGTACTTACTGGTAATGGTACAAATGATTCAGTCAGGATTGCAGGTGGGTAAACTGCACGACTACTCTTAGCTGTGAAGCTTCTGTGGGTCAGTAATATTGATGTGTGCTTGCCTGTTTGATATTAGTACCGAGAGCAGTTATAGTCGTAGAATTCGGAAGGGCAAAGCAGTGCAGGCAATTTACTGCAGTTCGGTTGCTAAACAATACGAGCTAGGTCTGTGATTGTTGATGGATAACACTTGGATCAGGGTATTTTCTGCATTATCTCGTGAAAGTGCCCCGTTGAGAAAACAGAGTTCTGTAGCCAGCAGCTAACACTTAAGCATACTGGTTTCTGTTTCCTTGCTTTTAGTCATCTCCACTGCATTAATTGCACAGCATACTAAGTTTTTGGTGTGCACTGCCCTGGCAGTACTACATATCTGACTTTATCACTTGACTCTGTAACAATACAGAATTTTAATATGGTCAAGTTTTCCTTCATCAAACAAAGGTCGTGCAGCATAGACTACCTGGTTAGGTTAGGCATGTTAATCTTGTGGCTTTTTTAAATTATAGATTTTTGAGATTTTTTTTTATGTGTTTTTAGACCTTAAAATAGCAACCACTCTCTTTCTCTTGATCTTCTCTCTCTCTCTCTCTCTCTCTCTCTCTCTCTCTCTCTCTCTCTCTCTCTCTCTCTCTCTCTCTCCCTTTCCTTCTTCTCTCTAGCTATCTCTATCTTACTTCTACTTTTGTCTTTTCTCTGTCTTATTTTTCACTTTTGTTTTTACTCATTACTGCTTCCTCTTTTAGATCTACTGCTTTCATTCATAAGTAACACAATAGATATATCCTTACCCTCAGGCTATGTCCCTGCGCCTGTTTTAAAGGCTGTAGTTAAGGAGGCCACTAATTAGGTAAGCAGCACTAGATCTGAGAGAACTTAAGCAACTTCTGCCCAGTCCTTTTTCTACCGTTCCTATCAAAGACACGAGTTGTGGCAGACCAGCTGAACTCTAATGTTGAAACGTCAAACCTAGCAAGTAAGTTCTAGTCTGGTTTTAGAGCTAATCACTCTACATAGTCAGCATTACTTCAGGTTTATAATGATCTTATCGGGAATTCAGGCTTAGATAAAGTCTCTGTGCCTGTTTAGCTTGATCTTTCCTCAGTTTTTGATACTATTAAACACCAAGTCCTTCTCGAGTGCCTATCATCTTGCCTATGCATCACTGACACTGCACTGCAATGGTTTAGGTCCTATCTCAATGGGAGACTCCAGAGTATTGATGTGAACTGATAAAGATCATCCGAGTAACGACTGAAGTATGGGGTACATCAGGGCTCTGGGCTTGGTCTGCTTCTTTTCACAATTTATACCCTCCCTCGTTCCAATGGATCGCCAAGCACAATCTAGACTTCCTCGTCTATGCTGATGACTGCAGTTGTACATATGTTTTGATCTCTCTAGCACGTCGAATTCTCTCAACTCCCTTGCTGCATGTATTGCTGACATCCACACATGAATGACTGAAAACTTGCTCAAGTCGAATGACAATAAAATCAACTTACTAGTTATGGGCAAACTAAATGTGACTCTGAAGTCGAAAAGCTAGACGCTTACAATCTGCTCTGCCAGCATATCTCCTTTTACATCCGATGAAATTTAGGTGTCATGCTCCACAGTGACATTTCACTTGACGATCACATCAGTTCCACAGTCAAGTCTGCCTACTTTCAGCCACATAGCATTGCTAAACTTCGGGCTTGCTTAGATAGGGATACTACATCCAAGTTAGTTCTTGCATTTATGTCATTCTGTCTCAACTTCCGTGACTCACTGCTTACTCTTCTACCGGCATGTGCAATGAGGTGCCAACAGTTGGTGCAAAACTCTGAAGTTAGGCATGTCTGTCGTTAGCATCGCAGTTAGCACATTACACCACTTCTTGCCGACCTGCACTGGCTTCTAGTCAAGCAGAGTATCTACTTAAACGTTCTGTCACTCACCATTCTCTGACTCCAGCCTACCTATCAGAAATACTCTTCCATCAGGCTAGGTGTATCGTACCACCTGCTTTTCTGACTTAAATTATTTATCTATACCTCGTACGAACTCGAATCCTTTGGAGAGCATGACTTTAGTTTGTTGGCTCCCAAAGCATGGAACTCTCTCACGACTGACGTCTCGACATCCTTTGACGACATTTAAAAGCTTAAAACGAACCTGTTTATTAGAGCACATAGTCGGTCCTTGTGATATTTTCTTTGTGGGCTTATGAGTGCCGACACTGTGCATGCCACCACTAACCGTGTAATGCTTCATGACATTGTGCATCTTACTACTAACCATTTGATCATGCTTCCTTTACAGCATATGTCAAGTGCCCATAAAGAGGTTACGTTCTCGGAGGCCGCTATGCAAATGCATTATACCAACACATATATTAAAATATTAGAATAAATTATGGTACCTTAGCTGGAGGAGCCCTGCCCTGCCAGGGCCGCATATTAGTATTATTCTCTTGATTCTTTTTGCCTTCCTTATCTCGTGTCTTCACTTTAACTTCCTCCCTACATCTCTCTCTCTCTCTCTCTCTCTCTCTCTCTCTCTCTCTCTCTCTCTCTCTCTCTCTCTCTCTCTCTCTCTCTCTCTCTCTCTCTCTCTCTCTCTCTCTCTCTCTCTCTATTCGTCCTACCTTTTCTCGGTCTCCTTAACCCTCATTCTTTTATCATCTCTCTCGCCTCCTGTCTTCTCTCCTTCTACATTTTCTTCTCTCCTTTCTTCCTTTCTCTCTATGTTCTCTTAATAATAGTAATAACATACTTGATAAAGCGCCCTCAGAGAATTCAATCTCTTTCTAGGCACTTTACATTTGGTGGAAAGGAGACACGATCGACTGGTTAGTGGTAGCATGCTCGATGAACAACAAGAATAAACATGGTTAGGGTGACATGCACAGGGTCAGCATGCAAGTGTGGTTAGTGGCAGCAGGCACAGTGTCAGCACCCATTAACACATAAAAGACGAATCACAGGGACCCACTAAATGCTGTCATAAATAGGTGCGTTTTTAATTTCTTTTTAAATGTGGTCAAGTCAGGGATGTCGTGACGGAAGTCGGGAGTGAGTTCCAGGCTTTGGGAGCATACGAACTAAAGGCATGATCTCAAAGGATTTGAGGTTTGTATGAGGTATAGGTTAACAGTTAGATTCCGAAAAGCAGGCAATACGATGCTTAGCCTGGTCGGGCAGTAGATCTGATACGTAGGCTGGAGCCAAAGAATGAAGTGACCTAAAAGTGAGCGACAGAACCTTGAAGTCGATGGATTGCTTGACTGGTAGCCAGTACAGGTCGGCGAGAAGTGGTGTGGTGTGACAACTGCGACTCCCACGACAGACAAGCCTAGCTGCAGAGTTTTGCACCAGCTGTAAGCGCGTGATTGCACAAGCCGGTAGACCAGCAAGCAGTGAGTTACAGAAGTCAAGATAGGTTGTCACAAATGCATGGACCAACTTGGATGTGGTAAACCTGTCTAAACACACCCGAATTTTAGCAATGTTATGTAGCTTTAGGTAGGCAGACTTGATTGTGAAGCTGATGTGGCCGCCTAACAGGAGATATGCTGGCAGAACCGCCTTTGAGCGTTAGTCTTTCCAATTTCTGAATCACACTTGGTTTGCCCATAACTACTAGTAAGTAGGTTTTATCATTATTCAATTTAAGAAAATTTGGTGCCATCCATGTCCGGATGTCATCAATACGTTCAGCAAGAGAATTTGACGTGCTGGAGGGCTGTGAGGGATCAAAGCAGAGATACAACTGAGTGTCATCCTTATAGAAGTGAAAGCCTAGATTGTGCTTGGCAATGACATCGGCAAGAGGAAGAGTATAAACCGTGATACAAACGGGACCAAGCACCTGAGGTACCCCATATTTCAGAGGTTGCTTGGATGTTATTTGTCCATTCACATCAATACTCTGGAATCTCCCACTGAGATAAGACCTGAACAATTGCAATGCAGTGCCAGTAATGCCCAGGCGAGATGAAAGGTGCTCAAAAAGGACTTGATGATCTAGTATCAAAAGCTGCCGTAAGATCGAGCCAAAAAGCAGATACTCTACCCATGTCTGCATTCCTAAGTAGGTTATTGTACACCCGAAGTAATGGTGGCTCAATGGAGTGATTAGCTCTAAAACTAGATTGGAACTTACTAGCAAGGTTTGAAGTTTCAATATATGAGTTCAGCTGGTCTGCCACGACTCGTTCCACTGTCTTTGATAGGAATGGTGGAAGAAAGACTGGGTGGTAGCTGCTCAAGTTCTCTTGGTCTAGTGTTGCTTTTTTGAGTAGTGGCATGACTACAGCCTTTTTGAGAGGTTCTGGGACATGACCTGAAGCTAATAATATATTAATGATGTTAGTTATGCATGGCAGCAGCAGATCAATGCTATGCAGGAGCAGGACAGTGGGAATAGGGTCCAAAGGACTAGTTGCCTTCTTTGATTGGGATATGAACTTCAGAACGAGGTTACTAATGACCTCGTTGAATGTAGACATTGAGGTGCTGCAAGGAATTGAGGGACAGCAATCTTAGGGGATGCTGCCTTCGTAGGGAAGGACTCCCTGATCTTGTCTATCTTGCGGACAAAGAAGCTAGAGAAGCGATCAGCTAGATCATCACAGGGATAATTAGGTAAGGAGCTTACCTGGGAGCGGTTAAGGAGATGGTTGATCGTCGACTTCAAATTTTTTGGGTTGTGCATCTGCGATTCAGCAATTTTCTTTTATAGAAACCAGACTTGGCCTTTGCTAGGATCGATTGGTACGACCTACAGTAGTCCTCGTATGCCTGTCGATGGACAGTCAGTCCCGATCTTTTGCATGCTTTTTGAAGCTTGCGCTTAGTGGACCTAGCTAGTTTAATGTCTGTGGTAAATCATAGGCCGTCTGGGCGAGGGCGCACAGTGCGCTTAGTTAGGGGTGCAAACTCGTCGAGCATGTCAGGTAGTGTCGTGTTGTAGCAATCTACCACTTGCCTCTGCTCCCTCTATTCTCTCTTTCATTCTCTCTCTCCCTCTCTAATCCTCCTTGTCCTCTCTTTTCTCTTTTTTGCTGTCTGGTGTAATGCTCTGTCATTCCTTTGGTTCGGTTCTCTGGCTCTTGGCTATCCGTGCCACTATGAAACTGGGTCTCTATGCTTTTTAAGTTGACACTGAAGTCGAGCCAGCTACTCATAGTTCTGACATATTTTGTGTTTCCATTGCTGCTGTGAGGTTTCAGTAAACGATATCATTGCCAAATCTATGCATAAGTTATATCGTGGCAGTACGAATGAGACATGAGAAACCCTATTGGTTGGTAGGTTGCCGACTCATTGACACTTGCATTCATGATATAGTATCGACCAAGAGTGTCTCTTCACCTGATCCTTTAGTGTGAGACTGCTCTTGTGCTTGTGTTGTTAACCTCTTACATTTGTGGGCTATGGAGACTGACAATGTATCTTTTTCCAGTCTATGCAAGTAGTCTACTTCTCAATGTGTCGTTGTGTCACTCTCAGACGAATGTATTAAACGTGCGGGTAGCATGCATATAAAGCCAAATGATTCCAGCTTACTGTGGCTGACTTTACCTGTCAGGTCCAACACTGGCAAATTAATGCAGCACATTTTTCAGGTCATCTATACATCTGACGAGGTTGACTTCATTCAGAACCTAGTCTTCTACGTTGAGCGAGCTTATCGCATTGCTGATTTTGGGATGTGGGAACGAGGCTCCAAATACAACAATGGCACGCCAGAACTGCATGCAAGGTAAAGGTTGTGGTTACTTACTCAGCTAGGGCATCATATGTGCTGCAAGCAGGAAATGCTTATCGTGCTTGCATGTGAGCTTACAGCTTGAATGGTTGATGCTTGACCTCACCTCGCCTCTCTGCTGCTGTTGCCATGCTTGCTGCTGCTTTCTTCTTAAGAAGAAGATCGGTTGGTTCAAGAGCCTTATTTAGATAGGAGATTAGCAACCTTAGTGGCTTTCACTCCACTTTTAATACTGTTTGTATCCTCATTGAATAACTGGCTGCTAATTTTAAATATTGTGATCTTGTTCACAGGCGATTAATCAGTGTACCCACCAAGTAAGTTATGAAATCGTGTCTGAACTTCTAGTTAGTGTCATTGACGCCACCCGAGCTTGTGAGGAAGCAGCTTTTACCCAACGACTAGCACAGGCTGTGAATTTCACAGTTCTCTCTGGCTTTCATTGGTATCATAACGTGGAATGGGAATTCCGGATGTGGATTTTTTTATGAAGTTCCCCAAGTACCGATCCTGCTCAAGATTGACAATTGAGATAATTGACAAACAGCAATGGCATTAGGCACCGAGAATAACTGAACGTATCCTGCCCGAGGCCCACTTGCCTGTGAGTGATGAATCTCTGCAGAGTGCAAGCATCTCCAGAGTGGCTCCGACCATCCTTTATACCCGTGTGTGGTTGAAGCTGATGGCAGTAGTAATCTTGTTTCTACTATGTTGTAGTTCAAGGAGCGGTTGCCTTAAGTAGGCAGCTTGAAGTGAAGGCTATATACAGAAGCTTTGTTTGTGCCCTAGACTTTGGAACTCACTTTTATAGTTCTTACACATTGAGGTATATGGTAGGTTATTGCTTAAAATAATCAAATGGCATCTTCTTTCATGCTGCCAACTCTGGCATGTCGTTTCCAGGCATCTTGAGCTGTTACCTCCACGATACTCATTCCCTTGGCTGCCCTCCTGACTCAGCTATGCCTCTCACTCACTCTTTGCTGTGTGAGGTGAAATCCATTGGCTACCGTATGCTCACCAAAAGCTACTTAGTGTGTTACAAAGTGTGTGAGTGTGTTACAAAAACCATCTAGTGTAACAACACGTGGTCTTTGTGGAGTTACAGCCAGGCATACACGAATCGTGCAGGCACGATTCGTGCTATTATTGTGTGCTTGAGCACATGGTATTGCATATGGGCATGTTATTGCGAGTACTCGTGTTTTGTGTTATAATATCTATGCATGTTGCTTAAATTAATTATGTCTTTTCGTCTTAGTGTAGCATAGTGGCTTACCAGCCAGACTTGAGCAATATTCTATCTGTTGTCTTCTAGCTCTGTCGGCTTTGCTAAAGCTGCTTTGGAGGCTGTGAATGGCTTCAACCTCTTTGGTGAGCACGGTGCTTCGTGGTCGGTGATCTACGCTGATGTCGACGCTCATATGCGGAACCGCATAACACTGGAGACTGTGCTACCTCGCGAGTCACCGTCAAAGGTAGTGAGTGCTATGACGTGTCACTCTCCGTCTGCCTGAGGAGCAAATGTGCAATAATAGCATGCCATCATGTGCCCAGCTACAGCTGATTGGTGTAAACGAGTCGCCTGTTTCACCGTATTTAATCTCCATTTATTGCCATCTTGGTTTTTTATACACGAGGACTCTAATCAGGTCTTAAAGGCAATACCTCAGCTCGTGCTTATAGTCGATGCAGAACGTTCTACATGCTTTTTATTTCGAATGGTGACAGAGCCAAGTTTCTACTCGGTAGGATTCAATGCTTCTACTTGTGAATTCTGCATCTGTTAAAGGATTCTGCAATTACACAATGTCACAGGTTTGGCTTCTGATTATCCACACTCAGTCCCAAAAGATCCTCACATTATGGCCGAAGCTGCTGTGGATGCTATTTCGTTCGGGTAATAAGAAGATTTTCTATGAGGGCATACTAAAATTGCACAGCTTGCGAAATAAATATTGAAACCCCAAGAACAAACATGTATGCCGTTGATATGTATCTGCTTAGAGAGACAGCATCCCACCACTATTTTTTATGACCTGGCATATCTGGCCAGGTATAGAGGTGACAAGCTTTAGCAGTGCCTCTTCTGCTGTAGCACATTCCACGGAGACAATTTTCTTGAAAAGGTTTTAGGCCGAACATATAGGATTTTGATCAGGCGACTGGCTGGGCCACTGTATCAGCACCACTCACTCATCCGTCAAAAATTACTTTACTTGCCTGGCAGTGTGCTTAGGTTTGTCATCTTGCTGCCAAATATAATGGTCCCCAAGCAGAATATTTGAGATTTTAATTCCAACTAGCCTGACCAACAACAAAAAACTAAAAGTGAAGTACTTTTTTGAAGCAATCCGGTGTGTATGTGATGCAGTGGCCAGGTCAGTCACCTGATTTGAACCCCATAGAACGATTATGGAGCGATGGTCTTCCACTTCACTCGTGAATGTGTTACCACTGCTAACAGCTTCCCAGTTGTTACCACTGCTAACACCTTCCCAGTTGTTATATGTTTTTTTGAGGACTTGGCTCTTTAGCTAGAGCAATCGAAAATGCTCTTCATAATCATGTGGTCGTTGGTCCGTTTTGGTAGCCATCGTGCATTCCTTCTCTATTCATCTTGTATTTGCACGCACACTCACCTGCTGATCCCGAGGCATGAACTTATCCTGCACTTTTGGATGCGTAGCAGTGCACGAAGTTGTGCGATCGTGATGCAGTCGCAGAAATGATCAGTGACGTCCCATTGTTCTGGTACAGCTATGGCCGCTGGCCTCCTCGTACCCATCCTGAAGGACTGTAGTGCTGGCCGGCGGCACGACCGTGCCTCTCTTTACTTGCGTACATCCTTTCTGTGTAGCACATCGACGTGGCTCTGTTGCCCATGGTCGGCTGGCCTTGCTTTGCCATCCATGATCCCATTCTGCGGCAGAGGACTCTGGACAGGATACTGAATGAACTGAAGGGCCGTTACGGATTCAAGCGCTTCAACCGCGACAGTTTCGGCTGCGTCATCGAGCAGAAGGGCATGAAGGGCTACGAGCCAGAGGAGATCATGGTGATGAAGAGCCACCGCCACCTGCCGCACCTTTTGCTCAGCTGCGTTTCGGCTGCTTCTTCGTGCCGTTTTTCCTCGCTCTGCCCAGCCCACGCAGTAATGTGGCAGCAGCCGATCGTGTTTGTCTTAGCTTGCAGCTCGAATAGCAGCGGTTTAATTGTGTCTACACTCACTTGTTACTTTGTAGCTTTTTGACGGAGTCGAGTGCGAGTGGCCGTTGTTTTACTGCTACCTTATCTTAGACTGTAAGTAGTCAGTTCGGTCGGCTGTATGCTGTGACTCTCACCTCCCGAGTGGTTTACAGCAGTCATATGCTGACCCTGACCGTGTGTGTGTGTGTGTGTGTGTGTGTGTGTGTGTGTGTGTGTGTGTGTGTGTGTGTGTGTGTGTGTGTGTGTGTGTGTGTGTGTGTGTGTGTGTGTGTTTCTATTTCTGTGCCCACACTGTTTCTGTGCGCGAGAGTGGCACATGTATGTGAGAGCTGGTGCACGTGCATGCACTTGCTTGCGCAGGCTTTGCCAGTCTCATACCAGTGCCTCTGATCACAACGTCTGTCCAAGCTGCTGCATTAGGCCAGAAGCCTCTCGGGGCCCCGACAATGCCTGCTATGCTGCTACAGCCTGATGAAAATATTTTTTTTTTTATTAAAGCAGACGTGATTTTGCTGGTTGTCACATTGGCTTGTTTACACGAGTTATTTAGTTCATCTTGCAGGTATATTCTTCGGTGACATGGTCAAGGCAAAAGATTTTTATGAAGTTTTGAAGCCACTTGTGAAGGAGACGGTTGGAGGTTAGTGCCGGCGACCGGCAACTGGATGTGGTAGCTGATAATAACAGCTGTTGCAGTGGCAGCATTAGCAGCTGAGGGTTGCCGCAGGCGTTGGCTGTGTGGGAAGGGGGGGTGTTGAACGTTCTGACTGCTCGCTGGCTGCTGACGCGTGACGTCTGCCCTTTCGTAGGTCCTGTGATTCCTAAGTACTATTACGTGGCCTCGGAGGAGCTACTTGGCCTCGAACGAGAGTCGCCAGGTAGCATACCAAGAATTGCTTCCCCGGAAGGCGAGAAGGACAACTATTTCCTTTGGGGCCAGGCTGTGTACATTGTCATGCAGCTACTGCGTGAGTTCTGCGGGAGTCAGCAGCCTGCGTTTGCATGACATGAGTGAATAGTTCTGCTACTTTGGTGGTCAGTTTAGCAGTCCTAGTGAGCACTGTGCAGACACTCTTATTTGAGCTGGTCTCTCTCCTTAGCCTCCAGCCTGCAATACCAAGTCTGCCATCTATGTCCTCAAGATGCCCAATAATGGCAATGAATTCAGACAGTCAGCTTTCCAAACGTGTGGCATAGCCTAGACACACCTAAAGCAGTTCCTTCAGTCATGCCTGATTGGCTTCTGGTCATTATATTTTGTATCCAAATGCTGTAAAGGATTACATTTTCTGACCGATTTAAAGAGCAGCTGTACTCAGTACAAAAGAGTATTGTCGATAAGGTTTGCTCTCGACAAAAGAAAAGCAGTTGCGGTGGTCTTACCGAGCTTACATTTGTAGACAAAATAAATTTTTTTTCTGTTCAAGCTACCGGTTTAGTAACTCCATTAGCTTAAGCAGCTCAGGCTTTACTATGGATTAGCATGTTGTTTTTTACTCCCAACTTATTAGCGATTCATTTTAGCAATATTGTTTTATTGGTCATGGCACTGCTACTTTCCAATAAGTCTTTGACCCCTCCCCCTTGCTTCGTAAGTGTTTATAAAGCGTTTTGTTCAACTGGTGTTATTTAGTTAAATTAAACTTTAGTTTATTGGCTGTGATTGCCATTTTTATAATGGGTGATGGTTGTTACTTGAATCATGAATATGTGTTAGTGTTTTTCTCTTGCTCTTGCCTATAAGGAAAATGCAACTAATTCTAGCATTTACTATCTCCTGTTGATTAGTATGCTGTTCATATTGGTACGTTAGGCTAAATTTGAACTACAACAACCTTTTCTGTGCCCTTTCTGCAAATTCTTGGAATTACTTGTGGTGCCATTATGATGAGCAGCATTGCACAAGCTGTCACTATGTTGATGCCAATACTGTAGTGATTCCATTTTATCGGCATTATATGATGTTTTTGCTTCTTTAGTGGAGAATCTCGTGCAAGTCAACGAATTTGATCCCATCAAACGCTATATGAAGGCCTCAGACAGACCACGGTGGAGCCATCGTTATACGGCATTCGAAGTAGGCATGCCCTGCTTGCTTGCTGCAGGACTTCTTTTTTTTAACCATGCCACCTGCCTCACTTTGATGAGGTTGTTACTGAACCCCCTACAACGTCACCCAGCTCATCTGTTGGCTTTTTGGAAGCAGTGCTGGCACTTGAAAAGATTAAAGGCTCGTTGCATCACATGCTGATGCACTTTGCAGTGTCAGCAGTCTTGCTGTCACAAGAGTAGGGTAACAGTTAGATTAGTATGCCAAGTGGCAGGGATAAAGCTACATCTACACTGGCAAACTTTAGAGACGCCCGAGAACTTGAGGCTATGTCATCAGTTTTGACTGGTATGAGGTGGGGGACTGGTGGCCGATGGAAAGAATCAAGAGTCCGACGGGCCGGTTTCGAGGAATTAGCTAGTGGTCTACTTCTTGGGGGTAGATTTGAGACTTACTGAGGCATTCGACCAATCCGAAGCAGACCTAAAGAGCACCGTGGATGCCACCTTTGTAGCTTCATAGACGCTTTGCTTGGTGAGACTAGTGCTCGAGACTGCAAGAGTTCGAATACAGGAATATGTTGATAAAGAAAGCTGCATGTAAAAGAATTTCGGGTAAATTTTTCATGACTGGATAAGAATATGTAGATGGCAGCAGATGCATTTATGTGGATTGCCACTGCTCTATTTTCACTTGCCTCCAAACAAGAAAATGTGTGACCTCCACACTTCTGAGATATCTCTTGTTGCCAAGTGAGAGTGGATGTACCAGCCATAGCCCGACGAGGCTAGTCTTGACTCCAAACTGTTATATAGTTCAGACATGGTTGTTTCGAAACTAGTTTAAACCCTATACAAGCTCGTTTGTGTCTCGACTTCATACGTTTGCCTATGTGGACCCAGCTTAAGACTGTCACGAGAGAAGTGTGTCCATGAATCGCCATGTAGCTGGCTGTACTGTTGGCTTCAAAATCCCGAAATGGTGGTAAAATGTGTCAATCAGCCCAGAGATGCAGCAGTTCCAAGCCGTCCTACAAGCATCTGTGGTGAAGTGGTAAATGCTATGACAAAACCCCAAGAGGCGTTCAGAGCTACCTTTTTGTAAATAATGTTTAAATCAGGGCTAATCACCATGTTACATTCTTGGCATGTAAGAAACCACATGCTATTCCCGTGGTTTGATTTGCTAAAGCAAAGTTCCACTGATTCAACAGGCCCATTTATGTAGCAGCAGAAGTGTCTTTGTAGCTATCACTACCACTTGCAGTGAGCAATAAAGAATGACCCCCTACAGGACTCGAACCTGTGACATGGTTTGTGAAGTGCAAGAGCATCTTCCCCTAGGCTAAAAGTGTTGAGAAAGTTCTGTGGCAAGCCGTGCACTACTCATATGTGAGGTAAAGGTAAACGTTGGAAAACTCTGTGTTAGCGAAGGGTTGGATAGTGCACTTCTGAAGACTAGGATTAGCTCGGCATGGCTGTGCTAAGCAGCATGTCTTTGTTTCAGTGTGCATTACTGTTATCTGTTTGCTTGATTTATGTAAGTTATGTTGCTTTTGGTTTTATGCTTTGCGATTTTCTTTTAGCTACTAGCGAGTGCCGTCCATTGCTGCAATGCAAGACGAATGTGTAGTCTTGTATGCACTAATCGTGGTAGCTCCGGGCTGCCATCTGCCGGGCTGCCATATGCACTGGAATGATCCTGTCTGGAAAAGTGCTTTGCGTTTTGCCCTAGGCCTTTATGCCAAACCGTGTGGTACAAGTGGCCATCATCGCAGAGAGTGCCCGCCTGCAGCAGACGCTGGCCACACACGGTGTCATGTCGCAGACGCCAAAGCAAGTCGAGCCCATACAGATATGGTCGCCGAACGAGCTGAAGAAAGCGTTCCATTACCTGGGTGCCAACGAGCGTCTAGGGCTGAGTGGTCGGCCAGACAGGCCCGTGGGCCTGCTTGGCTCATCAAAGGTCTCCTCTCCCCTCCCTCACTCACTCGTCTGCACTGACTTTTTAAGTAGCGTTCCAGCAGATGGACTATTACCTGCCTTATGGCCATCAATGCTGGTTTGCAGATCTTCAGAATCTGTGGAATGACGGTCGTCTGCTACCCTCTGCTGTTTGAGGTGAACGACTTCTACATATCGCAGGATACCAGGGCCGTCATCAACCAGCTGCAGGTAAGAAGCATTGGCCAGGCACAGTGAGTACTCGGCAAGCAGAGGTGGGTGGTCATGTGACAGTTCACGTGTGAGCAGTCCTAGTTCCTGCCATTTCACCATTTCGACTTGTCGTACATTTGATCATCTCTCCATGCGCATATATTTATGCGCATGGAGATTATTTATTATTATACATTATTTATTTATTTATTATTATATATATATTTATTTATATTTATTTATGCATATATTTCAGTATGATCTATCCCGGCTCTCGAAAACGTGGAAGCTTTCCGGCCGTCCGACTTATGTATTGCTAATAAGGGAAGAACTTGTGCAGTCTCCTAACATCAAGGAATTTATTGACCTTCTGGCATCAATGAAAGCCGGTTGCACACCAGATGGAACAAAGGTCGCTCTGGGGCGACTCCAGGTGAGCTGTGTTCATTGACAATGGATGAGTCCCAGCTTGTGTCCCGCGGATGAGTGGCAAAGATGATGAAGCGAGTGATCGTATCCAGGTGTGGCCAGTTATGTGTTAGCAGCAACGAGGTAGCTGTCAGCTCCATCTCGAACATTGCTCCATACAGTATGGTGCCAGACGAGAGCTCATGTGCTGACCGTGCTTTGAGTAGAGAAGATCTCTCCCACTGTTTCTGTAGTAGCACAAACTTGTCTTATTCTAATGTACTTGTCCTTGTGGATCTGACATCGAACCTCAGGTACTTCATGATTTTTGTAGACCTATTACGGGTCATTATTTGCTGGTAGAAGGGCAATCCCTAGCTTGTTGACCACTATCTCTTCAAGGGCTGCCCTTTTGCGCCAGTGGCTTTGCATGTATATATCACTGCTATGAAAGGTTCGAACTCCTCAAAGGACACAAGCCTTGCATCATTGCCACGCTACCGATGAGCTTCTGCTTTAATGCACGTGACACAGCAAAGAATAGTCGATTATGAGGAGGTGAACTTGTTCAACACTCTATTCTCTTTTGTTCGATGGGGAGCATAAGATGTTGGTCCTGGCCTGCACTTGCAAATTTTGTGATTTGCCATTCTGCTCTTGCATCCATGGTCAATATCAGTACGTAGCCAAACTTGACTATCGTGGCCCACTTCAGTCCTGCTTGATTTAGTGTGGAAAAGGCCGCATGATACTGGCTCCATTGGGCCTTCACCTTCCTCGGTGCTCTATGAGCCCAGGTCTTCATTCTCACTTGTATCGTTGCTGCTTTTTTGCAATCATCGAGAACCAAGTCTTCTTCTGACTCACGGGCTATGTCGAAGTGTCTTTGTCGCCGGATTGCTGTATCGTTGCCAGGCATTGCTAGCTGCTCACAAGGCTATGTAATCGAGAACATTTTGGTTTGGACAGGTGCAACACATACGTTCCATATTCTCAATGCACCAGTGATTATTCAAAAATAGCAGCCACCATGAAAAAATTTATAATTTACAGTTACTAAGTTTATTAAAATGCCTGATTTTGGCTGATGAGCCAGAGACCGACAGTCATGTGTAAATGCCGGACTGTGCTGGGGCTCTCCGATCGAGCGATTATCGCAAGACTAGTTATGTATTAGTCTGTATTATTTATATTTTGTTTTACTTATGTTTATACAGACTTTGGCTGTGAGCGGTGCCTTTGTTTTACTGTTATTTGGTTCGTGACATCATGTGTCAGATATGACCCCATTTGGTTCTTCTAGGTAGTTCTGGAGGCCGGTCCTTCTAGTGTTAACAAGTCATCTGTTAAATAATGATAATCAATTTAGTTGATTTAACAGCCTCATCGGTATAGCAGTGGAAGAGCCTTAATGCCTATCACCACCACTTGCAGTTGGCAATAAAGGATCGCTTCATTGCAGGATTCGAATCTGCGACCTTGGTGGTGGTGATAGCAGATTTTCAGCTGTGTTAACCTACTGAAGGCTTACTATAGAGTTGCCTGCACTTGCCACACTAGTGGTTAATCTGCTTGGTAGGTTGTTTGTACTGCATGGGAGTATGATTATGTAAGTCCCGTTTTTATCATGTACCCTAGATTAAAAGACTCGTGTCACAGCTATGCTAAATTTTAGAGATGATCTTACTCGGGATAGTTTACAGCTCCTGCCGTATCAATGAGCACTGACGAATCACATGGCCTCGCCCAAAGGCCTGTGGCGGAATTGGCTGCAACCTGAGGACTGCTGATACTCACCACGATTTCAAATTAAGGGTGGTCAACACATTGACAAGCTAAGGGTCGTTACACTGACAAGCTTATCTGTCTAGAGACTACACACGAGCATGCTCCCGCGAGCACACCCCCCCCCCCACACACACACACACACACACACACACACACACACACACACACACACACACACACACACACACACACACACACACACACACACACACACACACACACACACACACACACACACACACAGACACACACACACACAAATACGACCTGCTGTTGCAGACGGCTGGTCCAGAAGACCTGTGCACTATAGCTAATGGCGCCCATGTAAAGAGTGTCGAATTGGCATATTGTGCTGCCTTCCTACTCCATATGTGCTAGAGCTTTGAGCCATCCTTTCTTGTATCCTATCCTCACGGATGCCAATCGATGTACTGAGGGTTTCTCCTCCTTCTCTTAATCTTTTTCTGGGTGTGGATGGTAGTGGTGGCTTTCTTCGAATTCTCTGCCTCCGAGCAATAGCTCAGCAGGATCAAGCACAGTGGTTAATTTATGTGCAGCATGTATCTAAATGCTCTTGCCGCTTCACGGGTTGATATCACTTACGGCCAAATAGGCTAGTATATAAACCTTTTTTTACAAGCATTTGACATACTTTACCGAAAAAGTTCAGCCTAGTAAGTTTATCTGTATCCTGCTAAGAAGGGCTGTTTCTTGTTTAAGAGGTAGTTGGTGGGCCGAGCTTATCAACAATGGCTGTCAACCAATATGCATCTCAACCAGAAACCGCAATACAATACAAGAATACAAGATAGTCCCGAGGACTATCTTGGTGGGGAAGGGGACACGATACTGATCCCGGGTTAGAAAGGTGCTAGTCCAAAGCAGGACCCGTTAGGGGTGCATGGCCTATGCCCTCGCGGTCAGTGCTAAGTGGCAGGAGTGTATTTGCATGCTGACACTGTGCATGTCACCCCTAACCATGTTATTCATTTTGTTTGTTTGTCAAGCATAATTTTACTCACCATTCAATTGCATTTCCATTTGCAGCAAATGTAAAGCGCCTAGAGAGAGATTGAGTTCTCTGAGGGCGCTTTATCAAGTGCATTATTATTATTAATTTTATTATTATTATTATCAAGAGGCCTTCTTCTAATGGATACGGTTTACAAACATGTCTCGTGGTTCTACGAGCTTGCAGTCCTGGCCGATGATTTTAGCAACAAAGTGCAATGTTCTCAATGTTTTCCAATGGCGTATGAGTCCATGCTTACCTAAGCCATGCATGCATTAAGGCAGTGCCTGCACTGGCCACCATTGTGTTTATCTGGACATTCGTTCTTTGCTCAGCGTTGCATGGTTTCTCTTTCATGTCTCGTGATACTGTACACCATATTCAGTAGTGATGTTTTTTGCCAGTTTCTCATCCAAATGATTCTGTTGGGAAACAGCACCTCATCATTCAATCACATCAAGTAATTTTATTTCGCCATGACAATCAGCAATGTACTAGCATTTCAGTTTAGCTGTTCCCCGAGTTTTGACTTTTTTTGGTTTTTTTTAGGCTTATGATATATATATATATATATATATATATATATATATATATATATATATGTATATATATATATATATATATATATATATAGTGACGAATATATTCGACGATTATATACAGACAATAACTCGAAGCATTGTGGTGGGTGATTGAAAATTTCTGGATGCAGTAGGTATTGTCAGTTTTATGTCCAGCAACTTGCTGTCAATGTGCAACATGGAGCAGAGGTTCGTGGAGTGCTGTTTGTTACAAAACTTACAATGAATCCTTTTCACCTAGACAGTATACTGAGAAGAGACTTTGAGTTAAGTTTGCTGGAGAAGTTAACATTTCTCAGTACACAATAGATAGCAAAATAATAGTTGCTGACGTACCAAGTGTAAAAGTAATTTAAAAGTAAATGTAAATGTAAAGGTATTTTATTTGCTGACAGTGCCTACTGAACTTCAAGCGCCATCTCATGTGTGCTATTCGGGGGAGTTGTTTTTAGCTCTGCAATCAATGCTGTGGGCATATTGAAGCAAACAGCTTGGATATGCTTAAAAGATAGGAAATGGTGTAGGGAATAGATTTTTGGTCAGAGCACCAAAATCTCTACTTCAACAATTCTTGTGTTGAAGTAAAGCAACATGATAACTCAATACTGTAGGTCAGGAGAGTTATAAGGAATGTGAGCCTCTCGAACTTGTGCACATTGACATTTCGGGCCTATGAAGACATCTTTTGTAAATGACTTGCGCTTCTTTGTGACTTTTAATGAGGATTTTGAAATGGAATGTAGAATTTAATGATCTGAAAAATGCATCATAAGAGATATGTGGAGACTTTTTAAAGACTGCAGTGCTGTGATAGAGAAGTCTAGCTGACAACAAATTAAGCTTAAGTCAGACAATGGTGGTGAGTACGTTTTGGCGAGAGATTCTTGTCATGTTAAAAGAGGCAGTCATCACTCTTAGGCTGAGCTTGCCCTAAACGCCCCACCCAAACAGATTTGTATAGTGTAACAACACAATGATTATGGAAATGGTGAGAACAATGTTATGCTAGCTTTACTTACCTCATAAGCTTCGGTCAGAAGCTGTTGCAGCGGCAGTTTATATAAAAAATCGAAGCACTCACAAGGCCATACCTGATCAAACACACGAGGAAGCTTGGGCAGGTATTATACCTGATGTTAATTATTTTTGTGTTTTTAGATGGGCTGCATAATCACTTATTCTGGTGCTCACGAGATCAGAACAAGTTAAACCGATATATTTTCTACAATCATGATTGTGGATAGAAGAGCTATAGATTGTACGGTCCAGAACACCAGTGTACGTTAGGGGCATCGTGACGTCATCCTCAATGAAAGGGTTGCTGGAAAAGGAGAAGATGGTGTTCAGCAATATAAAAAATTAGACTCTGCACAACTTATGCAGCTGGAACCGTAGCAGGGACAGTCTACCATTGGATGTGAGACAGCAACATTCCTTCATTGCTCCCCCTGTCTCCATGTGGAGCTGCAAATGCAACCAGATGTCAGTGAAGTATCTCTGCAAAGATCAAAACGTGTTCGAGGACCAGCTCGGCTAAATGATAGAGCATGCAGCCGAAGCTTTTATTGTCTGTAGCGATGAACTCGTAACACTTTAGGATGCTGTCAACACTCCAGAAGCACATCTGTTGCAGGCCGACGAAGAACTTAATTTGTCTATGGGAGAACAGCATTTATGAGGTCACCAAACTACCAGAAGGAAGGCAAGCGATTTGCTGCAGATTTGTATTTAAAGTAAAGAGGAATGCATACTGTTCAGTGAGCAGTCATAAGGCCTGCCGGTTGCTGAAGGTTATTCTCAAGTGGGTGGTGTGGACTTCATTGAGACATTTGCACATTAGTGGCTTTAGAGAAATTTAATGTATTGAGAATTTTCTTATTTATTGCAGCAATCATGGACATGGAAATAACAATAATAATAATAATATATTTGTATAGCTCCCTCAGATAACATAATCTCTTTCTAGGCATTTTACGTATGTTGTAAAGAAAGCACGATCAATGATTAGTGGTAGCATGCACAATGACAACATACATGACATGGTTAAAGGTGACATGCACAATGTCAACGTGTAAAACATGTTTAGTGATAGCATGCGCAGTTTCAGCACGAAGAAGTACACAAAAGACGAGTCACAAGGACCCACTAAATTCTGTGATAAACAGGTGCGTTTTAAGCTTCCTTTTGAATGCCGTGAAGTCAGGGGATGTCGAGACTTAAGTCGGAAATGAGTTCCAGGCTTTCTGGTGTACTTCAAGACAGCATTTCTCAATGGTAATTTAAAGGGAGGAAATACCTTAGAGCAGCTTGAGGTACCCCCAGTGCCTCACATTGCTCAAAAAGGAAATAGTTAACTGGTCTGGCAGCTCAAGAAGGCCCTGTACAGCCTAAAACAAGCTATATATGGAACAAGTCTTGATAACCTGTTGACATATATATGCTTACTTTTGCTCGAGGTTTATCATAGCCTCTATCGGCTTAATAAAGATGACGACATTGCTATTATTTCTGTTTATATCGATAATTTGATTCTGTGTGGTATTGGGAAGAGGCCGTTTCGAGCACGGTGGCAGTTTTTTGAGGTTTTTGCTAGGGAAGATCATGGAGATGCTTTGAATCACGAGAATCCAAAGATGATTGAATCGGGAGAATCCAAATCACTCGGAACAGAACGAGCAGAACAACATCAGTCTAGACACGTTACATTATGGACCTACTGAAGAAGCATTACATGGGTGCATGCAAGCTATTGTCTACACCTGCTGACGTTGGTTAAAAGCTTGCAAAAGTTATGGTGTCGAATAATGATAATGTTGAATACATGCAACGAGTTTCTTATCGTTGTGCAGGTGGAAGCTTAATATTTGTAACGGTTGCTTGGCATGTCGTGTAGAGGTATTTCACCAGCTCTAGTATTCATCAGTTGCTATACTGTTAAACCATACTTAGAGCCCTGCACCACTGTGAAGTACATCCTACACTAGTTTCAAAATACAAAGCTACCGGAGGGAGTCTGCCGTGAGACTTAACACCGAAATAGAATTTTGCCACAAACGGGGAACAATCTTTCAACCTCTGGGTTAACGGTCCAATCAACTGCAAACTGGTGTCTCACGGTGGTATCCCAGACGTGCAACTAAGAGTCTATTGTGTTCCTGACTAGGCCACCAATCCAGATACGAGATGCTGTGTGACTTTTTACGTCTTTGTCTTTGGAAAGTGCAACATGATATGTTTATCTGTAAGACCGCTTACCATAGCATTTTATACAGACCCTGAATATAATAAATATATAATTCCTTTGTATAGCGCCCCAAAAGAACTGAATCTCTATTCAGGCGCTTCACATATGCCTCCGGGCTTGAGCCCACGACCTCAGCCATACCTTGGTCGGGGCGAGCACCTTAACCGCTGGACCAAACCAGCTGGCACTAAGTCATTCCCTACGTTTAAGCTCCCTGGCTAAGGCAACTTCTGAAGGAGTTGGGATTCGAACAGGTGTCTCCAATACACATTAAGAATTATAATCAGGGCTGCTATAGTCTAAAATCCAATACATCATGCCCAAACTGGATGCATCTATGTACAACATCGATCACTTCGTCTATCAATTGTGGGATGCAGGTGTAATTGAGACGTTTAGATCTCGGGTCATATATAGCTGTTGCCACAGGCTTTTATGCCGTTTTGGCTGTGAATGCTTTAGCGTTTTCGTTGCACCATATCCTTGATGCTGTGGTGAACACTAGCAGCATAAGCATGTGTAATGTTGATTGCCTAGCAGCTGCATGCTCGGTCTTAGGTGCTAGTGTGGAAGACTAGGCTTAATTCACAGCCTGCTTGCATTGTGTGATTACGTGGTGAACCCATCAAACTAATCACCTGCTGCATATGTTTGTTACCCAGTCGATGATATCACCCGGAACAGTGGAGCACCTAGATTTCCTGCGTAATGTATTTCAAGAAGATGAAGACTTAATGACCAGCGAGTTCAAATTCCAGAAGCTCGAAGAACTCCTAGCCGGAAGTTACCGAGAGGACATTGTGCTCAACCTCAATATTAGGCGACTTCATAAGAAGTGTACAGAGATGACGGTATGTGCTGTTATATCGTTTCAGTCTTCCTCTTATATGTACGTTTTTTCATGCTGTACAAGCAGATTCTGCCTTGAAGGCAGCTCTCACCTAGCTGCTGCTGATGTTCTGTTGTGGCCAGAATGTCTCGTTAAGGATCCAGCAGTGATTTAGGTAGAGATAAAGTAAAAGGTCGGCAAATGTCTGTTGGCTACCGAATGCGTACCGAAAGCCGCTTAGGCTGTGAGTGCGCTATACAAAACTCTTCTGCGTAACACCCACGTGGTCTTTATGACTTTGTGGAGTTACAGACAGAGATACATTACATTACAATGACGAGCCTTTGTCGCTGTAATGAAATATTGTGCCCTGGCTTCAACTGGACAGGTGTTTACTAGTTATCTGGCCGTGGGTGCCAAGGAGCGCTTAAGGCATCCAGTTTCCATGTATAGGGAATTGATGTCGATGCAAGAGAGAAAGATATTCTTAAGCTCTTCAGAGGCGGTATCCGTCATGCAAATGCTGTCGACTACGATGCTCACCACCGGAGACACAGCCTGTCGCCAGTACCGTGCATGCTCTCACGACCTGAACTGCAGCATTTAATATATTTTTGCATAGGTCCAGCTTCTCACAGATACCACATACAGTAAATTATATTTGAACTCTGGGAATAATTTCATTGGCTGTTGATCTAGAATAGAAGCTTGTGTGTTCAGGCAGCAGAGTGCCTCGATGTTCTGAAGATATGTCAGTAGCATATACGACAATTCAGTAAATTGGCTCCACTTTTGGACCTGTGTGGTACTGCATTCAGATTATTCAGACTATTGCTAATGGAGTTGTCATCTAGTTTCCATAAATGGCATGGAAAGAATTGAGTACATACAGAGACAGTCACTTGTATTCTGTAACTCTTGACAGGCAGACCTCTTGATAAGTTGCTGCTGTGGCTTGTGGCAAACCACGTGTGACTCGTTTCAGCTCGTGCAGCTTGTTCCTGTCAAAGGTTTGCTAGCTCACGTGACTTACGTCAGAGCAACTGGCAGATGGATGGTTGGACGGACGGGCGGGCGGACGGACGGACGGACGGACGGACGGACGGACGGACGGACGGACGGACGGACGGACGGACGGACGGATGGATGGATGGATGGATGGATGGATGGATAGATAGATAGATATATAGCAGCAAATAGATGAAGAGAGCCGTGGGCCACACTCGCCGCTGTTGCCAGCACACTGACAGATATCTGTACTATCACTAAACAGGACCTGGTGAACTACCCTGACTGGCGCCTCATCGACCTCTACAAGGCTACGCTCGAGGACGTGCACATTCAGTCGCAGGCGCTCAAAGTGCTCGCTTCCCGCTATACCACGCACTACCTCGTTGATGGCTGCTCAGTGCACAACCTGCTCGAGAAGATACGGAGGAAAGCCAGCACTAGCCAGGACTGGTAAGCGACATGCATTGTTGCCATGATGCTCCCCCCCCCCCCCCCGAAGCTGGGTACATCCGTTGGCTGATTGCCTCACCTCTCCTCCCATCCTCCTCACCTCCCATTCTCTTCCCCTCACTTCTTCCTCTCCTCCATTCCTCTTCTCCTCTTCTCTTCCTCCTCTCTTTACTCTCTCCTCTCCTCCTCTCTTCCTCCTCCTTCTCCTCCTCTTCCCTTCCTTCTTTTCTGCTCTCTCACTCCTCTTGTTCTCCCTTCCTCTCATCCTCCTCTCTCTCCCCTCTCCATTTCCCTCCCTATCTCCTCTCTTCCTCCACCTCCATTCTCTCTTCTTCCCTTCCTCCTCTCCTCTTCCCCTCCTCTCTTCCTTCATCATCTCTCCCTCCCTTCCTTCCTTCTTCCTCTCTTCTTCCTCCCCCCTCTCTTCCTTCCCCTTTCATTCTTCCTTCCCTCCCTCCTCTATTCCTCTTCCTCTCCTCTTCCCTTCCCTCTTCCTCCTTCCTTCCTCCTCTCCTCTCTTCCTCCTCCCTCCTGTCCTCCTCTACTCCTCCCTTACTCCTATCTTTCTTTTCTCCTCATGCTCTCTATATAGAAATGAGCATAGCCGGTGCACTGCTGTTTTCATACTACTGCATGAGTCTCACTCAGTGTGTCTTTGTGATTCATTCTTCGTGTGCGCGTTTACCTGCTTACGCTGTGCCTGCTGCTATCGGTTGCCACCAATCGTGGTGATGCTTTCTATATAGCTTCTGTAATGTGTCTAACAGCCACTACCGGGACCCATGCGGCCATCATTTTCGCACAGGTCGGTCGTGCGGCTGTGCTCAGGACTGACGCAGAAGCTGGTCGACAGCCTTGCGCCGTCGATCACCGCCGTGATGGTTGCTGGGAAGCAGCTGACCCTGGGCGCTTTTGGTGGCGAGGAGACGGTGATCGACAAGCCGCTGAACCCATCTTGCATACACAGCATCCTATATGGCCGGTGTGGTGCAGACGTTAGGCAGGCTGTATTACAGCAGGAAATGATTCTGTATCTGGGCCAGCTGTGCAGCACTGCTCCCCAACTTTTCAGTGGAATCCTGAAGGTCAGAGTCGGGTGAGTATGAACCGCATGCACGACTGGCCACTTGTGTGGACTAAGTTCGTCCAGCCACCCCATGCCTGAACTTGCAGCTTTTTTCCTGTAGACAAGGCAGAATCGAAATACGAGTGCCACCACAAGGGCATTATGTAGCCTTTGACTTACCCACTTCCTTGGTGTATCTGTCGGCATTGCTGCATTTAACAGCAAGCAGCAGTCTGTATGCCTTCACACCTTTGCAGGTGGCTAGTGCATGCGATGGAGTATGAGCTCACAATCGAGAACCCGGGCAGCAGCATTTTTGCCTTGGCACCTAGCGAAGTGGAAGCTCTGCTTACCAAGGTCTTGTCCAGTTCGACTTTTATTAGCAGGTGAGCTGGTGCTGCTGCGGCTGCTCTCTCTCTCTCTCTCTCTCCCTCTCTCTCTCTCCCTCTGATGTCTCTCTGTAATTCTTTTTCTCCGTCTGTCTACTCTCTTTTTTCAGTCCCTTCTCTATCTTTATCGTTGTCTCTCCGGCTCTCTCGCTACCTCTTTCTCTCTCCCTCACTGTCTCTTCATCTATCCCTCTCTTTCCCTTTTCTCTCTCTCTCTCTCCCTTGCTCCCTTTCTATCCCCATCATTTATCCTGGAAGTAGCTGCCTTTACCGAGCCATTGCTGCTCGTGATAATGCCAATTGGTTGTAAAGTAACTTACTGCGGCTGCCGCCACCGACACTCCGGTGTCTTTTCGCTAACGTTGCCTCAACCACCACTGCAACCGTAGTAGCATTAGGATTTTCTGCACCAGGTCATTCACTTGGAGGAGGAGATTAGATGGTGCACTCAATCGCGTCCCCAAGCAGCTATATAAGCGTGTGTGGCGCATCTTAGAGCGAACACCCGGCGGAATTCGCATCGGCGATCGGCACCTGCCGCAGCAACCCACCCTGTCTGATCTCACCTCTCACGAGCTGGCGTTTCCACTCAAGGTTGAAGAGCTGCTCCTTGGTCTGGATGAGCCCCTCAGGCGGCAAATAATGGTCGAGGTAAGCCGTCGGATAGGATGCTGGCATGCGTTTGAACTCTTGGTGCTTTTGGTGTCATGCTAGTCGTCAATGAGAAAACAGACCGTGTCCATATATGCAGACGTCGGCTGCTGCAGGTTATGAGCAGTCAATTAGCCAGTCACTGGATATTCTTGTTCACCATGTAAATGATGTAATGCCGTGCACAAGTTACAGAAGGCTATACAACCTCTTCTAATATAGCCAAAACTCGAATTTTGAGTGATAACTGTAGCACACTGCTAGACGCCCCAACTTGGATAGCATATTAAACAAAACTATTGTTCAACTATACCCAAGAAAAAATATTGCACGATCATTGGTAGGCGTTCTCATACAATCCACTACAATTGACGATGCAACGACCCTACCCAATGCTGCATCCAATGCCAATCCACCGCCAGGGGCACTGCTGTGATTTGTTTATGAAAATTGCTGAATTTCTTGGACTTAACAGTATGTGGTCGAAGATCGCTTTGTCAACTTCCGATTACAGCAAGAGAGATCTAATTTATCTCTAGTGATACAATATATCTTGGGAATGCGCAGAAAGAAAATGTTAAGAGCTGGCGGTAGTCGGCAGAAAGGGCCGAGTGCTCTGGATCCGGTAAGAACCGAATCCAGCAGCAATCTCCGAGCAGCAGGGAGGTCGGCTCACTGCCAGTGCCAGTCAACTGCTCCCCGAGCCCACTCCATAGTCCCTCCCCCTCCCCCAATGCCTGCTACCCAACACCCGGCACCAGCCGGTAGGTAGGTCGGCCCCCTCGGCATTGTCTGCCGGACCCCTAGGGCTAACCGGCCAGCAGACCGGCTCTTAACGAGTCTGCTGCAGCTGGCTGGTCAGTCCATGGAGCCGCCCTACAATCTATGCAGCTGGCAATCTAAGGGAGTCTGACGAGTTGGCCAGTCGTTGGCTGCTGCACAAAATGCAAGCTTAGTGGTGCCCTGCAGCCGGTGGCAGTTGGCAGCTCGAGTTGTTCGCATCGCATCGAGTGTCGTTCTTTCTAATAGGCTGGGGAAACTGGCAAGTTTTTGAACACTAATGTGAGCATTCCGTTTTTATATTCAAGTTGAGCAGTTTTGTAACTTTGGTTTGAGCTGATTCGGTTGAAAGCTAGCAGTCGCATACTTGCAGGATGAAAAGCTACTCTCAGCTCTCAGCCAGCGTTTGAGAAAGAGCTTAGCTGAAAATGCACGATAACCAGCAAAGCAACTGAAAGTGCCGGAGGTAGCTGCGAGTTCGAGTTATGCCGGTTCAACCTTCGGCAGATTGCAGGTGTCAGCCAGCTAGTTGGCCCATCACTTGCCGAGTTGCACAAGGGCTGTCCTTGCTCCATCGCTGCTTCTTATCTAGCCAGACTCCTCGGGTTAATTCAAGTCAGCAGCGGCGCCCATTCATTTTCTCTCGACGGCGCCCTGCCGTGTGTATCGTTGAAAGTCGAATGTTTGTGTGTTGAACGAGTATTTTGATATCTGTGCTGCTGTACTTTACCTCGGCATCCATGGGGTTTTCCCCGGTGCTTTGACATATATAATATATAAATATAATTCATCTATATAGCGCCCCAAGAGAACCTAATCTCTATTCAGGCGCTTCACATATGCCTCGGGGCTCCAGCCCACGACCCCAGTCAGACCTTGGTCGGGGCGAGCACCTTAACCGCTTGACCAAACCAGCTCGGCCAGCAACGAACCCAACGGTAGTCATCGGTCTCGTCGAATGCAGTATCCGAGACCATGATTCAAGGGACCAGATTGAAGGGATGCAATAAAAATAGTGTTAAGCTCTTCCTTTTCTATGTGCCCTAGTGAACTTAACTTTTTTGTTTCTTCTGTACCTTGCTTGCTTACTTGTGCAAGAGTAAGTGCATGTTACTAACCGGAGGTCCGACTAACCAATGGTCCTGAGTGTGTTCTTGCATACTTTTGCATACCTGTTTAAGCATGATGCTTCTGTGCTTTTGCAATGGTTTTATAACCAGGATACCTTATATATCATTAACCATGGGTTATTGTTTCTCTTGCAGTGAGTTTAAAAGCACCTGGATAGAGATATGGTTAGCTGGTTGTAGAGCATTTCCCCCCCCCCCTAGACGTTCCTTCCCCCCTGGACCCTAGGACATCCCCCCCCGACATTTCCCGCCCGGGTAGGACATTTCCCCCTATGTTGATGAATGAATAACTAAGAATAGAGATATGTATATATATATGTGTGTGTGTGTGTGTGTGTGTGTGTGTGTGTGTGTGTGTGTGTGTGTGTGTGTGTGTGTGTGTGTGCGCGCGTGATTAAATGAAGTTCATGGTCTATTAAAATAAAATCAACAGCATAATTAGAGGAAGGGATGGATTGGAAGGATGGTTTCTAATGGAGTGAGTGGTGGAGGCGGTTTGAGTGGCTGCGATACAGTTTTTGAGCTATACAGTGTGGTCCCTCGGAAACTAGGTCCCGCTCGATGCCGACAGGCACGTGTTCGTAGCCGTCAAAGCAGGGCGCACTGCGAGTTCCTGCAAATGAGCGCTAAGCCTCAGAGGTCTACTGAGTATAACTCGACCTCAAGAGATCTAGTTTTCCCCTCATACGCACTAATTAAAGCTCGGATCACCAGCAAGGGTGGATTTAGGCTGCGGAGGTGCAGCCCACCCTAAAACCTAAACACTAAAAACCCTAAACCCCAAACCCTGAAACCTAAACCCTAAACCATATATGGGGATGTCCTACGCCAGGGGGAAATGTCCCGGTGGAATGTCGGGGGGGGGACGTCCAGGGGGGAATGTCTGTACCCCGGTTAGCTTAGGGCGCTACACAAACGACTTAATATTATTGTGACAAGGAATTGGAATAACAGGCTTATGTACCGTTGGGGTATTCATAGCAAAAGCCTTATGAAAAGCTACATTGCCTTCGTCGGGAACAGCTGCCTTGATCAACAGATCTTTCGGCCAATGTTGCTATTTTATTAATTTTTAGGCAGCATTTTTATAATGTTTTTTAGATTAGCTTCGCGCTGGAATTAATTTTTCTCGAGTTGCAGTATTTCAGACTCAAATTATTCAAAAGCTCTGTAGACTAACCAGCTTTCTTGGATTATAAGTCAGAGCGTTCATCTCTAGCATAATGTGATTGCATTATAAATGAGGCAGCCATCATCAGTAGAAGCCAGAGGTCTGCGATGAAATCGAAAAGCTGCATATTCAATGGAAGACTATCGGTCATGGCAGAACGTCGAATCCCACCGATCAACTTTTCCACGTGACGTAATGGTTTATCCTAAAGAAATCGCTGACGCCTCAGCATTCGAACGAAAGACATAGCCTCCAGCTGGTGCACTAAAAATGGGCATGAAAGCAACAGCGTAACTTCAATATAAACTTTTCATATATAAATGGAAAATCAAAAGGTCAAGGTTCGGCCCCTCTAGAAATTTTTTAGCTATCCAGCCAGGAGTGGGTTGTGCTGGTGATCCAATAAGCAGCTTCAGATAGAGGCTGCAGGCAGAGTCTCGGCCCGATCAACTGCTGTACTCATCTCCTGGTCGGGTGGCTGCCAGATGAAAATGATAGCAGGGCTTACAACTTGATCCACATAACCTGCATGACACCTCGGGCTTGGTTTGCCATCTTAAGGTGCTTCCAAATGCCACCACAGGCCTAAGGGTCAGTGTGGTGTATCCTCACCTGTGAACCAGATCATAAGAATGTCCTCTTGCTGAGCTGGAAATGCTAATGGCGCTAAATACTTCATAGGGCATTGTGGTGGTATATTTCAGTCTAGCAGATATTTCAGCAACAATTACATTTTTGCGTTTTATTTGCCAACATTTACATTTCCACTTGCATGCAGTTTCTCCGGGAAATGTAATCTGAAGTTCGGCTACATAATTATCGTTCAAGATAGTGGGCTTTAACCGGCTAGTGAACGCTACAGAAAGTAATTTCTCATGTTCTGGGGTAAAGTTCCTATAATTCTATTGTTGCTTTGTTAATGCTTGTTGTGAAGAAAGTTACATTGCCACCATATTTACGATATTTAAAGCTTATCAATAGATTAGGGGCTACCTGTTTGTCGTTAGAAATCTCTGCCTCCAGGGTGAGAACAGGTAAACCTTTTTATTCGATACCTACCAGCAATTCAACACGATCCCACTTGCTGTCCTGCCAGCCGGCCAACCCATGCTGCAGGCACCCAGGCTGCATGGGTACCTCGCTCCTATTAGTCTCATAATTTGTGACCTGCATCATGGGTGGAATCCTTCAGCAGTCAATTTTGTATACCCTATTTCGAATGGGGTTTAAAATCGCCAAGAATTTTCTGTTTGCTGCATGACCGAGGCTATAGCTTGCCTTTACATTTAATTAGCGAGACTAACAATGACAGAAAAATATATTAGAAACCACATTCCTCAATTGAATGTGGCTGGCATGTGATATTTTATGTCTCAACAGAAATATGTGCTTCAAAATACTTCGGGGCGCCATTTCCAGATGTGTAGTTCCCTATCGCTTGGCCGGTCAAAATCCATTTCCGGAGCATTATAGCCAGTAGCATTTGTAGCTATAGACTTCAGGTAAGGTAAACTGGTTATTTTACCTGCTGCTTTGTCGGCAGAGCACAGCTGCTGACTTGGACCAAGCATTATGAACAACTTCCGTGCTTTGAAAGATACATGTACGTGTGCTGTACGTCCACAAGCTGTTGGCAGACCTTCCACTTATGAAGCACTTCGCTCGCTGCATGCTTTACTGCATTGCTGCTTGTTTGTGGCTGCCTCGAGACCTCAGCACTTGCTTGCAGCAAGAACTACTCCTCTCCCCCAATGGAAATCGCTAGGTGCCACCGATGAGCACACCATTGCACCGGTGATGCAGTTAAAAAAGAAATATCGATGACCAGCCGAAAACCAACTGACGGGGTGGATATCAATGTGTACTTTCTATTTCAGGCTCTGACAGTCGTCTCGACGGTGCTCGATAGGAACCCAGAACTCAATTTCAACGACACCATTGACCTGCCAAAGCTGCTGGGTCAAGCTGTGGGGTACTTCAGGAAGTCGCATCGCTCTGGCGACAGCAGTGACACGAGCAATGGCAGCGAGTCCGAAGTGTACAATGATTTCCTCAAGACGCTGCCGGGCAACATCCAGGGGACCTGCAGCTTCATCGCGAAGGCAGTAATGAACAGCCTGCTGGAGAATGAAATGCTCATGGAATCTAATGCCGAATGCCTGCTCATGTGAACGCTCCTCTACCTCCTCCTAGATAGTGCTGCAGCTGCTTAGCTTGGCGCCACTTCTTGCTCGCAGAAGCTTACGAACGGTGCACTGCGAAGCGTAGCTCCGCCCGCGAGCCCATGCCAGGCTCTGCACCAGATGTCACAGCTGGCTATCCTGATACACGATGCCTGTCTTTGGTCATTTGGCCAGTGCAGCTGCGTGCATAGCCGGGCACGAGAGTTTGTGTGATGCCAGTCGTGGCAACCTGGCCCCATTCGAGCGAAGCACAAAGCGATAGCATTTATGCCAAGGCCTCCTGCAGGTCTCGTCTATGATTGTTGCTGCAGCTGTTGTGTCGCTCTGTGGTGCTTATGTGCTGCGAGATCGCCGAGGCCGAGTTGGAAACAAACTGAAGCCCTGGCGCCTTGCCTTGCCTGACTGGTGCTGCTGCGAGGTCAGCATCATGTGACGATGCCAGCACATGACCGTGCGAGTGCCCGAGCATTTCGTCAGGACTATCAAGTGGGTACAAAATTCGTAAGACGGCGATGGCAGTGAATGGCAGCACGGTCGAACCTGTCTATACACAGCCAGATACAAGGCTGGCTATAAAGAAATGTTGGGGGAGTTGGTAAAGTCACTTCACACAAAGTTGGGAAGGCGTTCATGTCCCTGCTGCCAAGGTATAATAATAATAATAATAATAATGCACTTGATAAAGCGCCCTCAGAGAACTTAATCTCTTTCTAGGCGCTTTACATCTGCTGCAAAGTGATATGCAATTGAATGGTAAGTAAAATCATGCTTGAAAAACAAACAAAATGAATAATATGGTTAGGGGTGACATGCACAGGGTCAGCATGCAAATGTGGTTAGTGGCAGCATGCACAGTGTCAGCACGCATAAGCACATCAAGGACGAATCACAGGGACCCACTAAATGCTGTCCTAAATAGGTGTGTTTTTGGGTTCCTTTTAAATGTGGTCAGGTCAGGGGATGTTCTGACGCAGGTCGGGAGGGAGTTCCAGGCTTTGGGAGCATATGAACTAAATGCACGGTCTCCAAAGGATTTAAGGTTTGTACGAGGTATTTCCAGACTGTTGGATTCCGAAAAGCGGGTGGTACGATGCTTGGCCTGATGGGGTAGTATATCTGAAAGATAGGCTGGAGCCATAGAATGAAGGGACCTAAAAGTGAGCGACAAAACCTTCAAGTCAATCCGTTGCTTGACTGGTAGCCAGTGCAGGTCGGCGAGAAGTGGAGTAATGTGGCAACTGCGCTCACGACAGACAAGCCTAGCTGCAGAGTTTTGCACGAGCTGCAATCGCCTGATCGCACATGCTGGTAGGCCAGTAAGCAGTGAGTTGCAGAAGTCGAGACAGGATGTCACGAATGCATGGACCAACTTGGACGTGGTAGCCTTATCTAAACAAGCCCTAATTTTAGGTACTAGTCGCACGTGGGAACAAGTGGGGCTAGCCACTTGTTGCTTCAACTTTTTTTCTACATACCTAGCAGCTGCCATCCTCTTGTCATACGATGGGAGTCGCGGTTCTAAAATCAAGATAGGTCGTAACTAGCTAGAGAGCGGTGCAACCTGATGATTTAACCCCAACTCCCTCCCCCCCCCTTGAAGCTGATCCAGTGCCTATTCAGGACACCTAGTGTAGGCTGCAAAGGGCTGCACAGCAAGGATGGTCATCTCAGTCAAGCCAAGTAAATGACCCAGCTTTTCACCCAAGATGTGCACAGTCGGACAGAGCTCCGTTGCTTGCAGGTTCGGCAAGCAAAGGAGACCTCTTTTAGCAGGCCTCTGCACAGACCCAGCCAGAGTGGCCGACTGCTTACTCGGGCGCTGCGCTTCCGGACTGTGCCGAACTCGTTCCTGGCGTTCACCGAGGTTAGCAAATGTCTTGCTGCTTTCCTGCTTGACCTGGGAAACCGCGAGCTCCCTTCAAACTACGAAAGGTAAGAATACTGGCAGTAGGGTGTTGACCAGGTGGACGTTGGCCGTACGCATGAGCGGCACCATATTGAGGGGGTGGTGCTCCAATGCTCAGTTCAAGCAGTGCCTGCTGCATTCGCAGAGAAGCTTTCGCGAAGTGTGTGGCATAACTGCTTGTCAAAGCTTCGCACTAGCTATGTACTTCTCTGGAGTGACCGTCGGCCACAACCCACTGCCGAGGTCATTGTGCTCTGCTTCCGGCAAACCCCGGTGCTCGAGAATTACAAGCTGGGTAGTCTGTGGAGCACTCAAAAAGATTTATGTTGCTTGACTAGGTACAACGTAACTAGGCACTTAGCTAGTCCCTAAAATGGTGCCAGTATAGAACTCGTTAGCCTGGGGGGGGGCTGCCACATTGTTTCACTTGGTGCCTTGCCAAAATCCGATGCTAACGCAACCCGGAAGAACGTTGGCGCGGCCTCTTTCGCCTGCGAGAAATTGATGCCCAGGGAGGCAGCCGGGTGCACTTAGAATTTGACGGTAACGACCTCGGATGCCAACAGAGTCTGCCGTATCTCGGTGCTGCATGCACAGCCAGGCACTGTGCGAGACTGATGAGCCCGCATCACCGCTCAATCGGCAGGTAGCACAGACCAACCAAGGAATGCAACCTGGATGGGAATGCCAACCAGTTTCTGCTGAGCGCACTCGAAAGCCTAGGCGCCTCCTCCTGCTCTTGGTTTCGAGCCGCAAGTCAGACTGGAGGTAAACGCCGCACCTCTGCTCGGCAGCCACGTTTTTTAGTGACTGCTCCCCACCTGTGCCTTCGTGCCGCTCTGCCAATGCCTCGGCTCCGCTTCACCTCGCGGACGCCTCGCCAGCGCAGACTGCTCGCATCGGGCTGGCACGCCAGGGAATCCGGCTCGTTGCCCGGCATCGCTTGCTGCCAACAGATGGCATGAAGGCAGAGGCAACGACAGCTGGAAGCAACTCCCAACGGAAGCCCTAAGCAGGGCGCGCAGCGGTGGTCTCCCGACCCGCCAACCGGTGGCAGTGCTGACACCAGAGGGCAACCTGGTTTCTGAGGCAGAGAAGTCTGATCTGAAGCAGAGAAGTCTGTTTTGCCATACTAAGTCTTGTTTATTGGTTTAAGCGATTCCCTGTTCCTGGTCGAGAAGCGGCATCCAGTCGCCTGCCAGGCACACTAGTGGACGGTCCACTCATCGGCTCCATGTGAAAGTCGTCCGAGCTGAGGCGAGCATCCACCAGCGATCCAGCGACAGCTCTGCTTTCCGCTGCCGAAGCGTCATAATCCACCGGTGCCACCATTTCCAGACTGCCTGGAAGAAAAAACTGCAGTGGAGAAAAGAGTCCCGTGGGCTCTCGGGCCTGAGTTTCATGTTTCAGACAGCAAGCTGCAAGCAAATAGGAGCACGAAACTCCACCTCCCCCCCCCCGAGTCGTGCTGCTAGTGTTTGACGAGGAGCAGAGCGCACCTTTCTAAGGCCATGCTCGGTAAATGCTTTCTTTGTGCTCTCCAAAATGGCACGCCGCAGGCCGGTGAGAAATACTCTCCGGCTGCCCGAGTGTGATGACGTTAAATATACATGCTTTTAGTTATCTTTTCTGTTTAGTTTCTCTCTAATACCTAAATAATAAACCCACGAACTCGAACCCGAAAAAGTAAAAAATATAACCAATGAAGCATAAGCCGTAAATACCAAAACATACAATCCCTAAATAATAAACCCAAAATCCTAAGCCCCGAGGCAAAAAGATAACTAAAAACATATTTAAAGCAAATATAAAAATGCTGGCGACCATGTTGAACAGCCTGCTATGAGCACGGTGCCCATAGCAGATCTGATATTGCTGTGTGAACAAACGACGCCGTATTGGCTGATAGGAGAGCTGATTGCGAACTCCCAAGACGTGTCATCCTCTGTTACCTTAGTCAGCACGAATCGCCGAAAGATAGAAGGAAAATACTAGCGAGCCATAAGGTACGCGAATCGAAAGCCTCAAAAAAGTGTGTCACAGCTTAAGAAAGTTTAAGCTGCTGGCCGGTGAAATGGGTAGCATCATAGATTCCATAACAGGAGCCACGTTCCATGCCTCCTGTATAGTGACAAATACAAATGAATTATATTATTAGGGTGTCAGGACGATACATCCACGGAAAATTCACCCACGGACAGTTCGTCCCGGATGATTCATCCAGAGGACGTTTCATCCACGGAGGATTCCAAAGCTCCAAAAGATGCATGTCCGCATGATCAAAGCTCAAACTGCCTGCCACTCAGCAGAGAATATGGCTTTTCCACCCACCAGTACATAGGCAACTAGCGCAGCACAAGGAGCTCCTTGTTTCCGTAAGGATCTCACAGCTGCAAGCTCGAAATGAAATCTCATCTCTGGTCTGGAGGACGGTGCCTACAGGAACCAAACAATAAGAGAGAAGGAGAGAGAGTGTGAGTGATATTGACAGACGGATAGGGAAAGAAGAGAATGCATCAAAAGTATTACAGCAATTGGATTGGGAGATTAAGGGTGTATGCATGTGTGCTTTCGTGTGTGTGCCTGCGCCCCTGTGTGTGTGAGTGTGTGTGCGCGTGAGTGCGTGTAAATGTGTGCTCACATTCATGCATAGAGTGGAGAGAGCAAGAGCAACATGAAGGAGACAGAGTGAGGAGTGTACCAAAAGAGAGAGACAGAGGACATAGAGAGAGTGAAAGTAGACAGATGGAGAAAGTGAGGAAGTAAAGTGTCTGAGTTGTGCATGGAAAGAGATGAAAGAGGCAGAGGAGGCACCACAGACACAGACATATGGTAGGGAGAGGTATAGAGAATGAGAGAGAAGAGAAAGAGCAAAGCGAGATGAAAAGTTATTAAAGGGAAAAGAGGCAGACAAGGAGAGGAAGAGAAAAGCAATCAAAACTTGGCATGCATTAATTACCTTATATACTGCGCTGGCGATTGCTTACCGTCCGGCTGCTGGCGTTGCAGCTCCTGCAACGTTTTTAGTCTTTCCAGTTCACTTTTCCGACGTGCATCATATTCATCTTTTTCTATACCGACGTCTTCTGCTGGACGTAGATATAAATATGCAGCAAAATCCGGATAGTGGACCCCACAATGTTCAAGGTTCACATTGTCCCCCTGGATCTTTCGATTGATGATCCAGCACTGAACCTTCTCGGGTATATCGTGTTCAAGCATCATTTTAAACTTAAGCTCACTAATCGTATATGCTGGTTTCACACGTAGCAGCATGTACGCACCTGATGACTCACGATCTTCGACATAAACACGGATGCTACAAACGGATAATGGCCCTGGGAGTGAAATGTTATGAAAAGGACTATATACATATAGTGTCACTTGCCATAGAAGGGCTGAAACAAGCTGCCAAAACAGAATATGAGCTTCAGCTAAACAAGTTCAAAAGAGGCTTCAGCCTAATGGGCTAACAAGAGCTGCCTAATGCAAAAGACTATTTAATAGCACTAATAAAAGTATCACGTCCAATGGTTGAACATAAAGCCACACTTCTACATAGCCATATCAAGCCAATACCTTCACAGCATTTCACAGGTACAACACAATTATTGAAGAGAGTGAGCAGTCAGAAAGCATTGAAAGAAAGTGGAGTGAAGATTTAAAGAAAGTGGAGTGAAGATTTAAAGGAAGAGACGACCGAAGAACCAAGTATTGACTGATAATTTCAGTTAAGGAGTTCATATATAAAGCAAAGGCATAACCACATGCCTTGAGACCAAGAAAAAAGAGCAATATTGCCAACCATCTTCGAATGCAAGTGTGTAACACTTAGCTAGTTCACTGAAGACAAACACTGGGATTCCTGGATTCAACAATACGAGCATACATATGTAGCCCATCGCCTAGGCACGGTGATTTCAATCCAACCCAGAAAGTGTTATCTAATATATGTTGTTCACACAAAGCTGAAATTTCCACCCAAAAAATTGATTTAAGAGCCCTCGCTGGTATGGCAGCCGAGATAGGTAGGCTTGCTCTGCTGCTACGGACACGGAAAAGGCTTAGATGTAAACAATAGAGCGGATGGGGGAATCTTTTGTAGCATACGATAAGCCAAGCCAAACTTTAAAAAAGTATGGAATGCATGTCACAGGGTGTAGGGAGTAGTATCTGTGAAAATGTCTTACCAGGACTTCTGCATAGCCTACCACTACTAGCAATGCTAGATCACCAGCAGGATACGAGCAGATAAAGAATGAGAGCATTATATAAGTGTACATTGCCAAACCTATATCAGGATCTACATATAGCATTACCACGGTCTTGCGCAGGATATTGTAGTGCTGAGCATTAAAGAAAGATGCATCAATATTGCCCACCCGAAGTGATGAACCCACACCTCCGATACCGATACCAAAGGCCCTAGCCACCAAATAGCAACTCCCACAAACATTCCACATATCTATTTACAAAGGGTGTCAAGACACCCATCATGTAGAGCAGCACTCTCAGTGGCTAAAGGTCCACTAGATGCATAGAGAGCACCACGATGTCACCAGCACCGGCTGACACCACTTTAATGACGAGGGGCAATAGTAACAACCCAGCTTATGGTTTGAATGTACTTCTGCTCCCGGGTCTGTTGTCCAGGTGAAGGTGTGCGCACTTCACGACCCAGGACATGGGTTTCCTGCAGCATGCAATGCAAGTAGAATGAAAACCTATTTAGGACAGCATTTAGTGGGTCCCTGTGATTCGTCCTTGAATTGCTTATGCGTACTGATACTGTGCAGGCTGCCACTAACCACATTTGCATGCTGACCCTGTGCATGTCACATCTAACCATATTATTCATTTTGTTTGTTTTTCAAGCATGATTTTACTTACCATTCAATTGCATTTCGCTTTGCAGCAGATGTAAAGCGCCTAGAGAGAGATTAAGTTCCCAGAGGGCGCTTTATCAAGTCCATTATTATTATTATTATTATTAAAACGCCTCTTAATGCTCTTTTGCTGCTACATAAATTAGGCTGTTGAATCAGCCGATCCCTAAATTTTTTTTTACTCGACTTGGGAAAAATCTTGAGCATAACACTCACATAGTCCTTGACATCAATTATGACCTCTTAGCAAAACACCAATCCATCATAGGCTAACTTCGGTAAGCAAAGTAACCATATTAAATTAGAGCTAGCAGTAAATTAATTTTTAATATGGCAAACGGCTTGACTGAGCCTGACACAGAGGGGAGGGTAGCACTGACAAATAGAAAGATCTGCTATAGCAGCTGTAGCTTATGCAGATCTGAATGCCACCATGATGGCTCGAAGTTAGCATTTGTTATCTGTTCACTCAAGGTATACCCACCTAACTTCCATTCCAAAATGTATGTTACAATAATAGGATACTGTTGCTACAATTGAACATTTAATATATGCAAAAGTGATAAATTAGAACAATACGGTTAACTCTGCCATAGAAGACAGTCAAGATGAGATGCCGACAAAGCTTACTTGATATAGTCGCTAAGGACACCATTTTGGTTTGCAGCAGACTTTTCTTGGTGAGCTAATGCAAGCAGATGGGCAATATCTTTAGCTCTGTTTACATTGCCTGAGCGAATAGCTTCACGAAGGCATTCCATAATCTCATGTCTCGTGATGAGTACACCGGGCAAAGTAGGCGATTAGGATGTAGGATTGGATTTCACCGTGGTATCCGAGCACTCTGGTGGGTGTATTACACTGCGAGTTCTGTAATGGTGCCACCTATTAATGAAAGAAAATGTTTTATGGGTCTTTTAGTAAATCAATGAACTTTACGTGAATACACTATTAAAAGTTAAGGAAATCAGAAAAATACTACACAACAGGATAATTATAGTAAAAAACTTGGCCCAATATATTTCATGTAACACAAATTGCTATCATGGTGATATGTCAAATGCTTCAAAACACTAATCATATCTTAAAGATTGGAGATATAGACCTCTCATGATAACAGGATATGTGATCATAAAAAGGCTTTTTAGCAGAGAAAGCCAAGCACCAAGATAATCAACAGCTAGATGGAAACAAATACATGACGATGGCAAATACGAAACCATAAACATGCCTAACACATACCACGTGTGCGAGTGCACCTACAGGAAGCTACGAGAACACTCACACACACACACACACACACACACACACACACACACACACACACAGCGGTTCCGCTATGGATTTAAGTGGATTTGATGCTACCGACAGCACAAGCTCCAAGCTGCTGTTACTGTTCTGAGGATGGGACTATCTGTCGCTCTGCTCCATTTTGTTAAGCCACCTAAAGTACAGTGGCTTGTTGCTTGCATCGACAGCGAAGACTTGAAAACCAGGAATATAGCTTTATAAAGCGTTCTTATAGCCCGACCGACAGTAGCGGCACTTCATTACTCGACCTTGTCTGGTGGGCACCCATAAATTCGGGTGCCTGAACTCGTCCCTGTCAACAGTGGCCAATAGAGCACAACTATTGCTGCAGTGAAGTGACTACTGGCTACAGCAGAAGCTACCAAAAGCGGTATTAAGTCAAGATGAACGTACAGGCTACTACAACAAGCTAGACGCCTCGTCTGAGCGGATGATGATGCTTACCTTAAAAAATATCCTCTGGTAACTCACGACTGATCAGTGCTGATGTAAATGGCGATCAGAGCTGAGCAGGTACAAAACGAAACGATAAGCCCCGCAGACAGCCCGAATGCTCGAACAATAACAACAGCGAGTCCAATACAACCATGACCATTGACGACATAGGCTCGTACCCATAGTATCGTACCACATCATAACCAGCATAGCTTCGGTTGGCTGGGACAGGACGGTTGTAATCTGGTAAGGGTCACCGGCTACACCGGGGTCTGACCTATGGGTATGGCCAGATGTGCGGTAACGAGAGGTCAACGGGCTTTCGGGTAAAGGAAGTTTGCCGAGTTGGTCGTGGTGTTGGAGGCTTCCGGTCTCGCCGAGTTATGCACTTGGATGAGTGCAGGCGTGCTCCGGCGATGCGGCCATGCACGCAAGGCCACGAGTGCCCAAGGCCCGAGCGGGGCTGGATAGCACGCTCGTTGTTGCGACTTCCGCGTTCCCCGTGTAGCCTGTTCGTAGCCCCTGTGAGTTGGCGTCTTTCGGCGGAAGCTCTCGATTGTGGTAGACGTCGACTCCGACTTGTCAAGCAGCTACTCAGCTAGCCGGGTCTTTTACGGCGTACGCTCGTACTGTTGGAACGGAGTCCTTACAGCGGCGGGACTTCAGAAGCCGACTGACTAACTGACACGTTTGTTCGTGCTTGCGGCGTCGTCTTGCGCCCCTATAGTTTACTGTGTGTAGGATTCTCCTGTAGACTTGTTTGGTTCCCCTGTTGTTGTTGACGCATGCGATATTATAAAGAGGTTTAACCTGACGGCCGCTCGTCTTACCCTAGCTCACCAGCATGGTGAGTGGCGGCGTGGGCTGAGCATAGCGAGGCTTGGCGGGAAATGGCCTCTGACCCCTGGATTTCGGCTACAGCAGTAGTATCTACATGATAGTCCATTATGGAATGTAATGTATCTCCGTCAGTAACTCCACAAAGTCATAAAAGACCATGTGGGTGTTACACAGGAGAGTTTTGTATGGCGCACTCACAGCCTAATCGGCTTTCGGTACGCATTGATCTAGTCGAGTGTAATGCAAGCAAACTTACTGCAGTGAATTCACTTATCTCGCTCTGTGGTCTAGGCAAATGACGTAGATTAATCTTAGCTCTGATACTTATAGCCCTACTCGCCTATCTAAACCTATAATACTCTAAAAGGAATATTCATAGGTTAGCGAGTGCTCCCCCCCTGCTTGCTACTTTTTTCCGGCCGCGGGCGCTTGTCATTCTAGGCCAGAGTCTGGGAGCCGTAGCTGCTTACTCGGTTGACTGCCCGGGCATAGGCAAGGAGCAGGGCCATGCCGACTTGCGGACAATTGCTACCCCTGACGTTTGCCAACGGGAATAATTGCCATCGCTTGTTCGGATCGCGTGGCTGCAATGCAACCTTTCGAATAAGGAATTTCTATAGGGTACACAAGATTTATATTAAAATGTGCAGACTAGTCCTAACCGGAATGCATGTTTCAACGGGCCTTGCTGCACTGGTTACAGCTGAAACGGCGACGCCAGCTAAACCAGCTGGATTGTGGGGGATAATTATTATTCGCGATTATGCGATTATACAAGACTTTATTGCCGAGGCCGTATTGACAGCCGGCACCCTGAGATTGGCAGGCTGGCAGTTTCTCTTCCAGTCTGCATTGGCATTGCATGTACCTGCTAATACTATGCCTGCTGCTTGCGGATGTTACCACCAAACATTTGGTAATGCTTTATGTGCAGCATCTGTAAAGTGCCTAGAGAGAGAGATTCAGTTCTCTGAGGGCGCTATACAAATAGATTATTATTATTATTGGAGCTGATTTGAGCTATAAGCCACAGAGCCATCGTCTACGTCATAGCCATTGTTGAACGCTTACAACCTGCTGCTGTCAAATAGATGTGTCTACGTTATTAGTATGGGCTTGATATGTTAAGATATGAGCGGTCTTCGTCGCTAGCCGGGCCGCAAGGTTTAGTCACCAGTTTTCGTCGCGCGTCGGCTGAGAGTAGCGCCGTTACGAGTGCTGCGTTCGCGGCCTAGTTCTGACCTGATGTAGAAGCCGCACACCACGTTTGTAACACAGCACTACTGCCTGCGTCGTTCGCTCGGGACTTTTAGCCACAGCATCCATTTGGCACTGCATCCGCTTGCTGAGCCCTACGGCTGCCGTCTTTCAGATCAGAGTTGTTAAGTAGAAATTCCACCAATACGCGTATATCTTTATCAACACGCCGATCTACCACCGTATGGCATTTTGACGATTTCTGCCAGTACTCGTCAAATGCCAGAAGTTCGCACTTTAAATAAATAAACATTTGCTAATAGAGCCGCCTCATTTGAATAGCTGCAGAAGAGCTATCACCGCCGCTTGCAGTCGGCAGTAAAGGGGATCCCAAACTGCAGGATTTGAACCCACAGCTTCGGGCGTGAAGAGCAAGCATGTAAAGTGCCTAGAAAGAGATTGAGTTCCCTGAGGGGCTTTACCACATTTATTATTATTATTATTATCATGATTATTATTGTGTTCTCTTCGGGTCCGCCGACTTGCCCAGGTACCGCCCTCTTCCTGTAGAGAACAGAAGACCCACTTTTGTAGACGCTTCCGAGCTAGTGTGGTGGCCTTCACTGCCTGGTTCCTCGCTTCATAATAAGCGGCATCTGTCTGAGCCGTCCTTAGCTGTGCGCGACTGCTAGCACAAAGTTAATGCATCTATTAGAATGCTGAACCGGCTTCAGAATTGTGAGTTACGACGATGACATCAGCCTCATGGGAAGGCCAGACATAATTGGTTTGGACACGGACGAAACACGTATCAATACAGAAGAGGCTGCAGCTGACAAGATTTCTTTCGAAAAATCATCAATTAGTATCCTAAATTTGACGGGATTTAGGAGATTAAAATAAAATTCAGCATGAAATTTTGCTAGAGCCGCTAGCAGTGCCAGTATGATACTTCGTAAGACGCATTTCATATTGGCTCCACGATTCCTATTCAACTAAAAGCGATTCTGCCCTGATTTAATTGACCCTTGGGTGAAGTGCTCGCCTTTGACGACCGAGGTCGTGGGTTTGAGTCCTGCGGCAAAAGTGAAGTGAAGCGCCTGGATACAGATTTAGTTATCTTTGAGAGCTATACAAACCAGCTATGTCTTAGTTTTTTATTTGAGATACTTCGCGATGGCATCATCGAACAACCGACCAGTCCATCAGTACCACCATTGATGATCTTCGCAGGGCTCCCGGTTAAACTTGGACTTAATGTCGATCATCGAAAACTTCATGAGTGGGAGAGCTACGCTTTGCGAAATTCTACACTTATGCAGCCAGTTTTTTTAGCAGCCTTGATATGACCTCAAATTACCAAAGTCAGGTTGCTGAAGCAGAGACCTAAAATGGCATTTGCACCATCCCATAGTCCATACTCACATTTCCATTATCCATTTGGAGTCAACTAAGTCCCCAGAACATTTTAACGTCTATTATATGGTCGTAATCGCATGCTCGACCCACTAGAAGGCCTGGTATGCCTCTACGACTTCATTTAATTTCACACAATTTGGGAGGACCATCCTGCCGGCTTGGATAGAGGCGCGAGGCAATTCACTTTATCTTGACCGTCGGGAATGAACTACTGCATTTTCCAATAAAACTTACTTTCCTGGGCCACGTGGCGTCTTCAGAAGCAGTATATTTTTGCAACGCAAATTTTATGCATCCCTGATTGGCGAGTACGTATTGATTCTGATGAACTTTCAAGTTTCATGGAAGTTGTTGGCTTCTATCGACATTTCGTTCCTGACGGTGACGACGACGGTGTCTTGTGTCCACTATGAACAGCTGGAGCCGTACTAGTGGTGTGAAGAATGTGGAGCAGCCTTACAAAACTCCAAGAGCTGCTCCTAGGCAATGTGGGGATGAAATTTCCGAACGTAAACCTTCCATTAGCAGACATTTGTGCTACTTCAGTACTGGTTCGCTTTATCCTAGGACAGCTCAAGGAGCATTGTACGCACTAGCCCCTGGAATTCGGTAGAAGAGACCTGCGTGCCAGATAGGCAAAATACTCGGCAGCAGAGCTCGAGAACTTAAGCAACTACCGCCCAGTCTCCCTTCTATAATTCCTATCAAAGACACTCGAACGGGTCTTGGCGGACCAGCTGAACTCATGTATTGAAACTTCAAACCTTGCTAGTAAGTTCCAGTCTGGCTGTAGAGCTAATCACTCCAGAGTCAGCATTGCTTAGGGTGTACAACGACCTACTTAGGAATGAAGACAGGTAGAGTGTGTCTGCTTGTTTTGCTCGATCTTTCGGCAACTTTTGATACCAACGATCACAAAGTTCTTCTAGAGCGACTCTCATCTCGCCTGGGCATCACTGGCACTGCTCTGCAGTGGTTCAGGTCCTATCTCAGTGGGAGACTCCAGAGTATTGACGTTAATGGACAAAGATCATCCGAGGTACCTCTGAAATATGGGGTGCCTCAGGGCTCCGTGCTAGGTCCGATTCTTTTCATGGTTTATACTCTCCCTCTTGCTGATGTGATTGCCAAGCACAATCTAGGCTTTCACTTCTATGCGGATGGCACTCAGTTGTACCTTTGCTTTGACCCCTCCCAGCCTCCGAGCACCTCGAATTCTCTCAACTCACTTGCTACATGTATTACTGACATCCGCACATGGATGACATCCAATTTTCTAAAACTAAACGATGATAAAACTAACTTACTATTTGTGGGAAAACCCAGTGTGATTCAGAGATTGGAAAGGCTGACGCTCAAAATTGGCTCTACCAGAATATCTCCTGTTGAATCAGCTCGAAATCTATGTGGGCCATGTTCCAAAGTGACCCCTCGTTAGACGACCGCATCAGCTCCACATTCAAATGTGCCTACTTTCAGCTACATAACATTGCTAAAATTTGTGCTTGCTTAGATAAGGATACCACGTCTAAGTTGGTCCATGCATTTGTGACATCCCGACTTGACTTCTCTAACTCCCTGCTTGCTGGCCTACCGGGATGTGCAATCAGGCGATTGCAGCTGGTGCAAAACTCTGCAGCTAGGCTTGTCTGTCATGAGCGTCGCAGTTGCCAAATCGCACCACTTCTCGCCGACCTGCACTGGCTACCAGTCAAATAACGGTTCGACTTCAAAGTTTTGTCGCTCACTTTTAGGTCACTTCATTCTTTGGCTCCAGCCTATCTCTCAGATCTACTATCCCACCAGGCCAAGCATCGTACCACCCGCTTTTCGGAATCCAACAGTTTACCACTATTTCGTGCAAACCTCAGATTCTTTGGAGACCATGCTTTTAGTTTGTACGCTCCCAAAGCCTGGAACTCACTCCCGACTTGCGTCAGAACATCCCCTGACCTGACCACATTTAAAAAGAATTTAAAAACACCTATTTAGGACAGCATTTAGTGGGTCCTGTGATTCGTCCTTGATTTGCTTATGCGTGCTGACACTGTGCATGCTGCCACTAACCACATTTGCATGCTGACCCTGTGCATGTCACCCCTAACCACGTTGTGCGTGTTGTTTATCAAGCATGATATTGCTCACGATTCAATAGGGTTTCCCTTTGCAGCAAATGTAAAGCGCCTAGGAATAGATTGAGTTCTCTGAGGGCGCTTTATCAAGTGCATTATTATTATTATTATCGTAGTGCAGCCTTTGAAAGTATGCAGAACCAACTAATTTGGCGCTGCGTTCACTTTTCCGACTGAGCAAGAGCCAGTGTAGCGGTTATTTCTCACGAAAAAAAGGAGAGAAGCCGCCTACTGTCAGTTGCCCTGGGCCCGCAAGCTTGACGAGTTTGACTTCATGGTGTTTCGCAAGCACTGCAAGGCAGACGTTACTCCCGATCTTTAAAAAAAATGTAAAAAAATACTAGCTGATTTAACAGCCTCTTTTATACAGCAACGGAAGAGCCTTACGGCTAGCACTACCGCTTGCAGCGGCGGTAAAGAATCTCCCACTGAAGGATTCGAACCCATGACCTCGGGACAGAGGTAGTGAAAAGCAACCGCCTTACCTAGTGTGCCATCGCGGCTCTTTAAGCAGGACACCCAATCGTATCGCAATAACTACTTTGTAGTCGGAATTTTTCTATAGGATATCAAACAAGTGAAATATTCCAATTTATCTGCTCTACGTTCTGAGCACTGCAAAAGAAAATTTTCTCCTGGGCATTTCTTAACACTGGTCTACATAATGGCTGTCGACACAGCTGCACAACCGCCCACTTTCGACTGCACGTTAGACATGGGGACACCGTTTTTCCAAGGGAGTGGTTTGAAGATTCTTCCTGACAACCCAGCTGCAGAACATCGTATTATAGAGAAGACTTTCTGGATGATTAATGAGCGGTTCTTCATATGAGGGACGAAGGATTTTAATGATTGGGTTAACTTTTGTGTGACGCAGGAGTGCAGACCATCAGTTCGAAAACTTAACACTCCATTTGACCAGTTGCCGACAACTAGCGAAGCGCTTAAGTTCTTCAGGTAGGCATGCAGTGCAACCTTTAGGAAACGCCAGCCCAAAAACAAATATCTTTTATTCGCCTATCACTACTCCTTGAAGTACATCGTCAGGGCTCCTCCGTCGCCCCCTTCTTATCTAAAAAGCTCACAAAGAATACTACTGAAGCTTTCGTTGGCAACGGTGCACGGTGTCCCGAATAGCCTATTCAGCAGCCAAAGCCAAATTTCGTTCGAGACTACTGCACAAAGTTAACCTACTAGTATATGTTGATATGTTAAGTAAGAGCCACCGACTGGCATATGTTAATAAGTTCAACACTGCGAATCCTGCCAGTAGCTGAGGTGCCGTGCGATGCAACGGATGCATTCGCGATCTGCTTCAACCACTGGTTGTCCAGATCAGTAGAGCTGGTCCTTGTGGGCTTCTTATTTATTAATTTGCACGTACCACTTTGATAAATTCAGCGACTAAGAGGCTGCCATATGAACTCATTTTTGGCCTCACTACTTGAAGGGTCGGTTGTGATATAAATTTGGCGCGAGACTTCAGCGGCCAGACAGCTCAGGTACTTCACCACACATGATAACTTTCTGTGATCGGCACGCAACGATGGTCCTAGAGGTGTAACACATAGTGACCAAGAGCTTAAAACTTCAACAAGTTTGGCCAAAGAGTGAACACAAGAGAGCTGTTCATTTAGTGCCTTTTGTGACGGAGAGAAAGTGTGGCAACGGAACTGACAAAACTGACCCATCCTCGGCGGCAAACTTCACCCCACCCGTGTAGCCCATTTTGTTTTTACTAAACCCAAGGTCAAAAGACCTATCGCAACAAATCAGACAGGAAAGAGCAAGACTTTTCGTAGTACACTCATTAACTGCTTCATTCATTTTAAAGAACGGCAACTGCGTACTGATGCAGAACATTTTTCACTTCAGGATAAAACCATCAATTCACAAGAGCCTCCTTGTCAGAGGACAGTTCAGAAGCTACAGATGCCTTGCCTGCACTGCATTTATCCAGCCGAATCTGCCCCTACTTACAACGGGGTTCAGTAAACGACGACCGATCACCTGCTACAACCGCGGGTCTAGATCAACTGGGCGGTAAGGTTCAAACCAGCACCAACAAGACCGGTTGGCTCCTCCTCATACTTTATTTGAATGTTCGCTCTAGTGGCGCCGGAGTGCTCTCTTACAGCGGCTCCATGCAACACCCGCTAGCTTTTCCGGGGAGTGGCCAAAAGTAGCGGCTAAACCGGTCAAGTTGCGGGAGGCTGAAACTGGTGCGGCTGTTCAACTAGTTGTGAACCTGCACGCTACGAAGAAAGACTGGATTATTTTGAGTGAGTATCATACCGCAATGCTGTGGAACAAATTCTACTATCTTGCCATCGTTTACTTCTAGGACGGAATTAAGCTAAAACGTTGCCCGCTCGAGGCAAAGTTTTCTTACCTCACTCCCTGAGCTGATGGCCTTCCGTCGTATAAGAACATTACGACTTTAATTCCAAATGCCGTCACGGCATCAACTGCAACCAGCCATTCAGGAGTATCGAGTAAACCCTGCCACGGATCCATCTAGCCAGTAGTTATCCCCACTTGCATGAACCAATGTGACTAGAGGCAGATATGGATTATGGTCCCGACTACCGGCTATATAACGGTTGCCGTTACACACCCAATTACGATAAAGAATACACACCTACATTCACGCACGACTCCGAAATTTGAGTCGGGTATGGGCACGTAGGCCGTCATTTAACTTTCGTATAAGTATATAAGTAATTTTCGTAAAAGTATGTACAGTAACTAGTATAAAAATATATCAAACCAAAGCTTTTCAGTTCTATGTTGAGACCAATTATCGGTAGACCGCTGTTCTAAAAAGCTAGAGGTTGGACGATAAGTCTCCACTCGATGAAAACATTACTTTTACATACCATGAAACGAACTTCTGCTCTCCCGGCATGGGTATCTCATTTCGATCTCACGAAATCATATTGAAAATCCGCGTTTACGACCTCCTTTTGTTGGATTAATATTATTTTCTCCAAACAACTCTGCGCGGATATTTGGAATATTAGCTAATGCATTAAGAGGGGCTGACGCACAATGAAGTTCAAAGCAAAAGATGAACGCAATCCGCCAGACAAGAGCAGTGACAGCCCAAATAATTTGTTCTTCAACAAACGTGCAAGCATAGAACTAAAATTGTAGGCTGACTTGGCAGAAGTTGGAAAATTACATAAAGGCTATTTTTTAAGTCGAATTCAATATATTCAATATTGTAGAATCCTTTCCTCTATAAAGAAGAAGCTAAATCTTAGAAAGTGCAAGTAGACACACATAGACTAAATGGCAGGCTCACATTGCGTCAGCAGTAATGCTACTGGTTAGTTTAGCCTTCGATTCAAGAAACGTACTAGGTTAATTTTGTATTAATCGCAAATCAGAAACGAACGGTAGGCCAATGTTTGAATCGCAAAAGATGAAAATAATGCTGGTAAGTCTTTATTGAACATGCAAATACATATCACATATTTTCTGATGAGCCACGATGAAAAGCAAAAACATTTAAAGTGAAAAAATATATATAATAAAATTAACCATAACGATGAATTGCCTCTGATTGCTGTGCGTCTGGAAAATACAGAAATCTATTAGGTGAAAGCAGACGGAGTACTTGTTCATTGAAAGCATTAGTGGTCATTAGATAGCACTTACTATAGCAGAACAAGACCACATATTCAAGGAATACAATTTGACATTAGTAACAGTTTCGGGCACTTGGCACATAAGAGAAAGACCACGACAGAGCAGCTCATGGTTTACCTTACTTTACGGAGTTGCAATATTCAACTGACGGTGACCATAAGTTTAACTAGTCAAAGTAGTCCATACTTTCGCCCTCTGCTTCCATAACTTTATTCAGGCAAGACGAAGAGTCGCTTTCATATCCACGATCACCACTGTCGTCAATCTCGTCATAAAGAATGGCGTTTGTACCGTATGCTTTAGAGATTACACTAGAATAGTGCGACAGACAACTTGTTTAACATGGGAAGAACACATACAAAGGACCACAAAAGCATAGGAAATACACTACCGTGTGCAGACTAATGCTCACGACTATTACCTTGAGTAGCGGCAGGCAAAGAACACGATGCGCTTTCGATTCTTGTTGTAGAAAAAATAGTTAAATCCCCATATGGTACCTTCTTCACCAAACGGATCTCCAGACAGATCAGGATTGTAGCTAAAGTGAGATACAAACTCTTACAGTATCAGGTGGGCACCAAATATCCGTAACTTGTGAAACTTGGAGCAAACACTATTTTAGCGTTTTAGCCAGGCAGTGCTGATTGTCTTGTGTGCAGATTGTTTGCTACTGACCTGTAGATGTCGCACGAACTCAGACCTATCTCACCATCGAGTGCTGACCAAAGCTGGTTCTTCAGGCATTCATAGTTGCTCATTAGTGGTGTCAGCTGACTGTCAACTGACTTCGTTACACACTGATAACAAATACCCACAAACGACTGTAATTTGATTAGCACGCAAAAGCGATGCACAAGAATTACGGCCACACAATTACGACTGCAATGGTCTGTTACGGGAGCTGCCATGGAAAACTATCGGGAGTAAGGAGAATCAAAGGTAAGGCCTATCGCGGCCTCACTCGTGACGTATAGGCATGGAAAAACGTTCAAGCATAGCTAGCAAACACTTAGTAAAGAGCCACAGATGGCAAGTAGCCGTCCAGGTGCTCACTTGCTGAACCGAGAACGATTCATTCTGCTTCAGCTTCATTATATAGCAGCTGCTTAGGTTTCGATTATATATACTTTTTTGCTTTGGTCTCATTTTAATTCTTGCTTGTTTTCGTACTGAAGTCTCTTTCAAATATTAGTCATATCTCTTGAAGCATCTGCATGTAATCTATGTCTCTGCCCTGTGCCAAAGTGAATTTTCACTACATGACCACATTAGAAACACAGTTACGACTGCCTACCATTACGAAAATTCGGGCCTGCTTAGATAGGGATACCATAGCCAAGCTGGTCCAAGCATTTGTGACATCCCGTCTACATTTCTGTAACTCGCTATGTAACGTCTTCCTGCCCAAACAATAAGACGGTTACAGTTGGTGCAAAACTCTGCAGTGTGCTCGTCTAAAGTGAACGTTGCAACTGCCATGTTGCACCACTTGTCACTGACCTGCACTGGCTCTCCGTCAAAAAAGCACATCGATTTTAGGTTATGTGACTCACTTTTACGGCTCTTCATTCTCTGGTTCCGGCCTACCTAACTGACTTACTTCTTAATTAGGCTTCGCATCGCACCACCCCCTCTTCTGACTCTGACTCGAACGAGCCTCAAATCTTTTTGAGACAAAATCTTTGGTTTGTATATTCCCAAAGCCTGGAACTCAACTCTCGACCAACTTCACGACATCCCCAGATCTAATGACAAAAAGAAGCAAAAAACCATCTGTTCCTAACACAGCGTCTTAGCTCCATCCTAGCAAACTGTCCTTTGTGCAGTTAAGTGTGCGTACACTATGCATGTTATCACTAACCGAATGACACGTAACCTTTCCAGCACATATTGAGTGCCAAGAAAGAAATGTATCTCTCTTAGAGGGATATACAATGTATGATTATGTATTATTAATTATCTTTTATAGGCCTGTCTGCCGGTCATCACTGCCGATCATGGTCTGTGGCCCAAGCTGAGTAGACATGTACTTCCAGAGCCATGCATTTTATCAGTCTAAGCACTGAAAGAAGAACTTATGCTTCAGCTTGTATAGATGTCATTAGGTTTCAGGTTATGCACCTTGGAAGGGACTTGCATCTTCATTCCAGTGAAGGTAAGCAAAGAGCAAGACCACACATGTGCTCAGGCGACAAGCCAGATTAGAGCAGCTCGATAGGTGAAAGACCGAATCTATCTTCCACCAACTCGTTGACCGAAACAGACAAGTCTGTTGAACCACGAGAATCTGTGCTACCTAGCTGACTATTCGGCCTGAACTTGAATTGACAGATAAGAGAAACGTTCTGAACTGGTCGGCTTCTTGGTCCATATAGCTAAAAAGCGTGTGTAGTGGCTTCAAAGATTTCGTCAGCTACCACGGGCTTAATTAGTGTAATTCGACGTCGAGGCAACCGGTGTGTGAGCAAGCTCCTCCATCATGAAGCACCATAGATAGTCCCATATAGCATGTGCACACATACAGACACAATCTTATCTCTCTCTCTCTCTCTCTCTCTCTCTCTCTCTCTCTCTCTCTCTCTCTCTCTCTCTCTCTCTCCCTCTCTCTCTCTCTCACTCTCTCTCTTTGCAATTGGCACTCCCTCTCTACATTTCTTTACGTCTCTTGTTTCTCTGTGTGTCCCTGCATCTGTCTACCTCTCTATCTGCGTGTCTCTGTTTTTCTATCTCTCTACCTCCCAGCTGTCTGTCTCCTTCTCAATCTATTTCTGTCTCTGCCTGTCTCAGCTGTCTCTGTCTGTCTCTCTCACTCTGCTACAGGCCCTCACTCGACTGATGCAAATGGCAGCACATACAGTACAAGCACAGCCGTGCACAATGCCTGGCTGAATATGACTCGGTAGATTGCCACTGAGGAGGAATACCTGCACACTGGGCTCTTTGCTAAACTCTTCACTCTTGCTGTCGCTGAAGTCATAATCGGGGTTAAATGATGCGTTGAGAGTAGAAATTAGGTAAGACAATATCTTGGTACTAACGGTGTCACAAAGGATATTGCCTTCGGTATCACTCGCTGCCACTCGGCTCCTGCAATGCAGACGAAGCACTTGTTTCAGCTGCCTACTGGCCGCAGGCTGGTCGGCACAGCAGCTGATTGATGGCTGGCGTCTCTCGGGCGTGGCTGAATGCACCGAGCATCTAATACTGCAGGTGCAAGCTATACACGAGCACCTGCGGGCCTACAGCTCTGGCTGGCGTCGCCGCACGGCTTACTTCTTAGGACTCAGCGTAAACACTGGCTGTGGCGGCGCAAGCGCACGCAGGTCACTCCTAACGCTGCCACTGCTGTCATAGTGCTGTAAAAGACTTTTGTAGAGTTTCTTGTCACAACCCGCCATCTTACAGCTATAGCTCTCCAATCTGTGAACAAAAACAAGGGTGAAATAAATTATGCGCTTTCTCCACCCGGCTGTGAATACCCCCTCTCGCAAATCGGGGTGAGTGTGGACAAGTATACGAAGAATGCTTAGCGAGTCTTATGCATTGCTTGGGTTATAAGCGATGCTTAAACCGAACTGGCTATCAAACAGCAGGCATTAACTTAAATGACTCATGTGATGACACACACTAAGGAAGTACCAAATCTCAAGACTAGGTACAGTCTATCCAATGCTTAGAATAATGGTATTGCCGTTGAAACCGACAAAACCAGGACGATTACAGATTAGAATGTATAGCTCAAGCTATAATCATAGCCCATCAATGAATAATAGTTTTCTCAAGAGAGGTGATCACAGTTGCAAATAATGCACATAAATCGAGATAAAAAGGAGTCGATCGACGACCGTGAAGAGCATATGCAAACACCACGGTTGGGGACAAAATACACCAGACTAAGTGGTGCTGCAATCCGTACCTGCATTCGACAAAAAATTGTCCTACGGGACATGACAGAATTCCGCTGAGTGCATCGAAGCTGGCACTCTGCAGAAGCTTCATGATCCCTCTCCTCTGGCAATGGATAGGCAGCTCGGGTATGAGGTCTGCTCTGGCCACAGCCTGTAGCAGTCACTTCCACGAAGACTGCACTACTGAAGAAACTCTGACGAAGTTGGCTAGGCCTTCAACAGCCTATGGTTTGAATACTTATGGTTTCAGACGATAAATACCAAACGTTTAGTGGTCTCTCAAGCGAACGAATCATGGCCATAGCGGATGGATGTAGGTAGTTGCCTGTGTTGACGATCGGCCGGCCTCCAAATCGACGATCTCGCACTAAAGTAGCTCCACGCTGTCGGCGATCACAGTTCTGAGCCTGCACACTAAAAATAAAGCTCTAATGGCGTTAGCCGCACTACCCAGCAAAACTATGCGCACCTCGGCCAGCGGGTAGGTATAAGGCAGCAGTTTAGTCAACTCGCTCGATAGAGCACAAAATAGGAACAACATCCGGGTGAAGCCCGCCAATCAGATTGAGCCCGGAGCTGCCGCCTACAGCTGATGATCGTCGGTCGCCAAGCGCTCTCATACAAAGACCATTCAGTATATCGGCGATCACCTCTGCTTTGCCTGCTAAATAATTTAATAAAAATCATATGATATATAATTCCTGATACAATTTAGACAAAGCTAACGAACTCACCGGGATGCAAATGTAGGAGCGGCCGAGTCAGGTGTTGACGTCACTGGATTTTCCAGTCGGGTAGACCGGCGGGCTGTCCTGTTCGTCTGCACGTCCTTTATATTGTAGCACTTCAGCATGAGAGTAGAACGGCATTCATCTGGATATGTTGGGCGTGCAACAGTAATAAGAAATCGGTGGCATGGTCACATTCCGTGCGAGAGAGTAGGATCTAGAATAGTAAGGATGGATAATGGCGTTACTGTTTCCAGAAACACATGCCTTAAAATAGAATAGACCCAGAAGATCGCCTCTAAAACCCTCGTAAACGTTTCGATTAGACCTGCATAGGACTGAGAGTATTTATGATGATGATGGTGAATAACTCTGCTTTTTCTCTTCGAGCGTTATCGCAGATACACGAAAAGGCTTCGCAAGTCAGTAACTCAGATTGGGTTTAGAAATAAAATCGGCTTAATAAGAGCGAAAGTATTGGATTCAATATCTATTTTGCATTGTGCATATACTGATGCTTTTTTGAATAAGTTGCGATTTGTACTCCCTCGATAGTCCAGTTATTGATTCATTTCCTTGCTTTCGATTCAGTACTCGTTCACACTTGCACACGCTGGTTTGGCCCAGCGGTTATGGTGCTCGCCCCGACCAACGTCTGGCCGAGGTAGTGGGCTCGAGCCCCCTGGAATATGTGAAGTGCCTGAATATAGATTAAGTTCCCTTAGGGCGTTATGCGAATGAACTATTATATTGTATTATGCAGGCATTAGAGATTTGGCCGTAAATAAGCCGTTAAGGGGAAAAGGAAGGATCCCTAAGTAGATGGAAATGAAACTTCGGATCTTATTTTGGTGGCGAAATACACACAGCATTGCGCCTCCGAAAGTAGACCAGGGGGAAATTTTATAATTTTGAAAATCCAACGTTTTTTCACAGTTTAAGGGATTTTCTGCGGGTGCATTTAGGGTTGAATAACTTCTATTTACACAGTTTTACAACAGCGCGCACATCGGGTTATCTAAATTTTTTAAAGAAAATAATTATGTTGAGCTCGATTTACTACTTTCGGTGTAAATAGGTCGTACACATATTTTTTTTATTTACCGTGTTCCGTTCATCTGTCAACCACCAAAATTTGGGATTGCATTTATAACTAGTTTGTCTTTTAATAAGCGAATTTCAAAAAACTGAAAAATGTTTGACCATTTTTAGAAATTAGCCTTAATTAGGAAAATGTATGGTTGATTCAGACGGCAACAGACCGTTTGCCGGATGTCGGAGCTATTAATAATGACAAATCAGTGCAGAATCACTAGCACTTCTGAACTACTGCATCTTGGATCTTTCCATTCCAGAATTTTTAAAGTACCTAGAGAGAAATTTAGTCTATTGAAGCATTATTAAAATGTCTTCTTAGAGACTGCATAACAAAACTGCATCCATATTTTCCCAGGTAAGTATTTTGAAATTGCTTATACCTAAAAAATATAGAAAATAACCACAACTCCCAAAACCTTTGCTTTTGTGAGCCGAACAGTGATAATATATGAAATTTAAGCATTGCAGGGTAAAAAAAACTGTGCTAAATAAAAAAAATCAAATTTTGAGTAAAATGTATTATTGGTCTGTAGTTACACTAATATATCATTCCATAATCATCTTGAATTGTTATGTACATTTTGCATGGTTCGGTATTTGATGTGTCTACCTTTGAGTGTTTCACTAGACGAAGTCGGTGAGGCATGGTGTTTATCAATTGTTGTATCCATTCAGCGTTCAACGAATTACCGCAACACACCCCAATCCACTCTAATTACCCTAACATCGACCAGACATTAGCATTTTCGAGCTCAAATTTTGCGCTTATATTGTTGTACACGTTCGATTTTATCTGTCCACCCAATTTAATGTCGCTGAGCGCAAGCTGCGCACTTACGCGAATGAGCTTTGACGCCAGACGCCTGTACCGCAATCCACCGAAATCCACCGCAATCCATTCTAGTTCCCATCAGATTAACCGCAAATCAGCTTCACACAGCTCCAAAAAGTTTAGAATATCGAGCTACGCTACGCGTGCAATGTACCCAAAAAATTTCTCGAGGTTCCGCTCACGCGTTCTCACGAAGTCCACTGAAATAACATTGCAGTTACCCAGGCCAATACCGAAATCCACTGCATTCCACCGTGCAAACGATCGCTTGACGTATACCCCTGGTCTCACGACTTGAGTTGAGTATGTACACTTACGACGGATACATTTTCGCATTTTCTCAGGCTGTTGCTGTCGATTGACGCGCATCGCCCTCGAATGTATGTTTGTGATTGGTTGAAGGGATGCGGTTGCACTTTTAATACAGCCATTGTAATACACAAGAAAAGTTGGATCTTCTCCCACCGGCTTTGTTTGTGATTGTAACAGACAGTCATATATTGCTGTATTGTCTCGGGCAATTGCCGTCGATAGCCATGGATTTCCCAAAGTTGAACGCGAAAAATGACATTATGTACGCCCACAGTGTGCATTATGTGGTAGGATAATTACAAATTCCAACAGCCGATTTACGGAAAATTTGAAACAGACCCTGGTAGAGGCCGGGCCATTGCCGTCTATTGCCGTGCATCGTCCTCGATTGTGCCTTTGTCGATTGTTTAAAAGGATGTGGCTGCACTTTTAATGCAGTATAGTGCAATACGCAAGAAAAGTTGGAGCTTATCTCAGCAACCGACGGTCCATTTGTAACAGACCGTTGTGGGTTGGCGTATTTCCCTGGGCCATTGCCCTCAATTGCCGAGCATTGCCGTAGATTGAATGCGTAAAATGGGTGAAAATTATGTGCTCGCACAGGTACATGTGGATCGCCGTGCATTGCTGATAGTTAACGAGCAAAGCATCTTAAAAATGCCACGCTTTTACTTTAGACTCAGTGAAATGTTATATGTAGTGACAATTGGGGCTTTCTCGCTGCCAATTTCTCGTCAATTTGACGCGAATTGAGGTATTGACCCGCTCCATTACTGTCGATTGCCAGTCATTGCTTGCGATTGTATGCCCGCGATTAGTTAAAAGGATCTGGTTGCACTTTAATCACGGTGGGCTGTGACAGGTAAGCTATATTTGATCTTGGCCCTGTCACTTTCCAGTGATTTGCGATGGATCGTAATGGATTGCCGTAGTTGCCCGGACAATTGGCACTTCGTGCAGCTAATTTTCGGTCAACTTGCCATGGATTGTAGTGGATTGCTTCGAGCCGAACCGTTTCCGAAGATTGCCACGCATTGCCCGATATCGTATGAGCGCAATTGCTTAAAATGACATGGTTGACTTTAACCAGTAAGCTTCGCAACATGCATTCAAAATTGGAGCATTGCGAAACCGATTTCGGGGAATTTTGCATCAGATTGCTGTATTGGTCCGGACCATTGCAGTCAATTGCAGTGCATTGCTACAGAATGGTCAAGGCAATTGTAGTGAAATTGTGCGATTCCGAAAAATTAAGGCAACATGCAGTCACTATTAGAGCTTAAAGTGTACGTATTCTGGTCACTGTGTGGCGGGTTGCGGTGGATTGGCTACTGGCCCGGGCAGTTACAGTCAATTGCAGTGCATAGCTGCAGAATTGTTGAGGCAATTACAGGGAAGTTATGCGAGTACACAATAACCGAAGAGTAAAGCAGCGTGCAATCAAAGCTTCTAGTGTACGCATACTGGTCGCTGTTCGGACTTCGGCGGAAAGATGTAGATTTTGGTAAGGGACCGGGCCGTTGCAGTCGATTGCAACTCCGTGCACGAAAACGCGTGTGCAGAATGGAGTGAAATTTTGTGGGTGCACTTTGAACTGAGTCTAGTCCTGTATGCAATGTCAATTAGAGCTTAGCGATGGCGATTTGTGGATGGTCTGCAGTGGAATAAAGTGAATTGCGGTAGTTTCCCAGGTCATTGCAGGCGATTGGCGCCCATTGCCACGGTGCGAGGTTGCACACACTTTTTTATTTTACGTGGTTGTGCATACCGCATGGTGAACTTAAGTATATGCAATAAAAACTGGAGCTCCGCATGGTGAACTTTAATATGCAATACAAACTGGAGCTCGGCACAATCTATTTTGATTTTTTACGCGGTTGATTCGGTGAATTGAAATAGATTGCTGTATTGGCCCGGGCTACTGCAGTTGATTGCAGCGCATTGCACGAGAACGGACGTGCTAATGCAAGTGAAATTTTTAAAGTGCAATTGTCACAGAGTGTGATGTTATATGCAATCAAAAAAGGAGCTTTTTGAACAGGATTTCTTTCGTTGCACGGTGGAATGCCGTGGATTGCGGTATTGGCCTCAGTAACTGCAATGTTATTTCAGTGAACCTTCGTGAGAATATGTGAGTGTAATCTCACAAAACTTTCTGGGTACATTGTACGTGTATCGTAATTTGATATTCCAAAATTTTTGGAGCTGTGTGCAGCTGATTGCGGTGGATTTGACGGCAACTACCATGGATTTCGGTGGATTGTGGTGGGTTTCGGTACAGGCGTCCGGCGTCAAAGATCATTTGCATAAGTGCTCGTGGGCTCAACGACATGAAATTTGGTGGACAGATAAAAACGAATGTGTATAACAATGTCGGCGAAAAATTTGAGCTCGGAAATGCTAATGTCTGGTCGATGTTATCCTAATTAGAGTGGAATGAGGTAGATTTCGGTAATTCGTCGAAACCTTCATTTATTGCAATCATTAATGCCTTCTATTATGCCCTCCAACTCAGTTCAATTACAGTCACCTAAGTAGATTCATAAACTCATTTTTCCTGAGGTGACATGAAAAGGCTGCAAGTATCCAGCAGATTCATTTTGCTAGGTCTGCGGTCAATTTATCAAGACAATAATAATAGTAATAGTGACACACTTGATAAAGCGCCCTTAGATAACTCAATCTCTTTCTAGGCGCTTTGCATTTGCTGCAAAGGAAGCATTATCGGAGGTTTAGTGGTAGCATGCTCAATGACAACAAGCATAACATAGTTAGAAGTGACATTCACAGGGTCAGCATAGAAATGTGGTTAGTGACAGCTTGCATAGTGTTAGCACGCACAACATAAGCTCGAATCACAGGGACCCACTAAATGCTATGATAAATAGGTGCGTTTTATATTTTTAAGCGTGGTCAAGTCAGGGGATATCGTGATGCAAGTCGGGAGTGAGTTCTAGGCTTTGGGAACATACGAACTAAATGCACTGTCTTCAAAGAATTTGAGGTTTATACAAAGTATATGCAAACAGATAAACCGTGAAAAAAACGGGACCAAACACGGAGCTCTAAGATACCTCATATTTCAGAGGTTCCTCGGATGATTTTGACTCGGGAGTCGCCCACTGAGATTGGACCTGGACCATTGCAGAGCCCCCCAAATATTCTTTGCACCAGCTAGAATGTGCAACATCCTAGTCACCGTAGCAATGCTGCCGAACCTGGTACGACGCGATTCCAAGGAAGTTACATCAATGTAGGCACGTGAAAAATCACGCAGAGACGCCTTGCGAGGCTACAAGGCCACTGCACAAACGAGGCAGCAGCAGCCGAAACCAGCAGCGGAGCAGTGAGGCCAGCGATGCTCTGCCGAGGTAAGAGGCGCTGGAGAAGGACTTGGTGATCGATAGTATCAAAAGTTGCCGAATAGTCGAGAAAAACAAGCAAAGATACTCTACCCATCTGGCTGAGGTCGTGGGCACGAGCCCCGAGGCATATGTGAAGCGTCTGAATAGAGATTAAGTTCTCTTGGGGCGCTATATAAATGAATTGTATTATATATTAATGCTGAATCTGTGGAGTGAATAGCTCTAAACCCAGACTAGGACTTACTAGCAAGGTTGTGATACACTATTCAATGGAAGCATCTATTTAGTACCTGTCTTTTCCTATGGCTTACTCAGTACATCCTCAAGAGGATTACAGCTGCATCAAGACCTAGCTGATGCTTTGAGGTATGACGAGTTCTGCAAGGAGGTCAGTAGAGACTTCAAAATAGTGTCATTCCTTATGGATTTCCCTAGGCAATTTTTACCAAGTGTTCCTGCTATCTCTGCCTTTGGGACGGCATGTACCGCTATATTTCACGATCACTACCTGGACTGGCACCGGCAGACCGAGTTCTTTGTGAGGAGCAAGAAGGTCAAGTGGGAGCCTCTGGTGCCGAAACTCCCGCAACGTGCCAGTGTCACCACTGCACATCAAATTAAGCCTTATGAAACAATTTGTCACTGCTGTAGATAAGGGCTCCACAGTCCCTAAGTATATGGACAAGATGGGTCCCCTAAGCTGTCGGAGGCACAGGTAACAGCCGATGCCTTTATGGGCCCAAGATAATGAAGATAATTGAGTGCTATGATTTCCCCAAGAAGCTCATTAGTAAGGAGAAAGCAGCAAAGGGACAGCTTTCTTGTAAGGTCAGGGTCAGGGCTTCCTGAGTAGTCACAAGGTGAACAAGTCAGTTACGCTGGCTGAGACTGTGCTGAAAAGCTACTGTCCAATGAGGCTGCAAGTTAATAATAAAAATAATAATAATGCACTTAATAAAGCGCCCTCAGAGAACTTAATCTCTCTCTAGGCGCTTTACATTTGCTGCAAAGGGAAATGCAATTGAACGGTGAGTAAAAATATGCTTGATAAACAAAGAAAATGAATAATAAGGTTAGGGGTGGCATGCACACGGTCAGCATGCAAATGTGGTTAGTGGCAGCAAGCACAGTGTCAGCACGCATAAGCACATCAAGGACGAATCACAGGGACCCACTAAATGCTGTCCTAAATAGGTGTGTTTTTAAGTTCTTTTTAAATGTGGTCAGGTCAGAGGATGTTCTTACGTAGGTCGGGAGGGAGTTCCAGGCTTTGGGAGCATACGAACTAAATGCACGGTCTCCAAAGGATTTAAGGTTTGTACGGGGTATTTGTAGACTGTTAGATTCCAAAAAGCGGCTGGTACGATGCTTGGCCTGATGGGGGAGTATATCTGAGAGATAGGCTGGAGCCAAAGAATGAAGTGACCTAAAAGTGAGCGACAAAACCTTGAAGTCAATCCGTTGCTTGACTGAGTTTTCCTTTTTCCTTATGTTCATCTTGATAAACTTAAGGATATCACGAATGCTAACCTGGAAGAGCTAGACCAGAGCTTCCACGAGGATTTGGTGGAATTTAAATGCTGCTACCATGGAGACTATATTAAGATTATGGTGTGAGGTTACAAGGGGGTAGGGAGGGACTGGTTAGTGATTTACACTATAATAGTTCATCATGAAAAAATATTCACTTCAAAACATTCTTTAGTCTTTATTTGTATAACTTTAGTGCAAATACATGCTAATCCAGGTTTATTTCTTTTATCTAAAAGCGATCCCAAGATTTCAGTCCAACGAACTTTACAGTTTTATTATTGAAAATACGTAAACTGTCAAATATCTCCTTGTTCTGGTCACAAAATCAAAGTTTGCGGGTAGCAGTCACTAAAGTCTTTAATTTTGAGGCGTAAGCTCGTTCAAAATAGTACTAAATAACCAGGAACCAAAATTTTATTACACAGTGAATTCTATCTTAAGCAACGTAGCACGCCGGGGGAGTCCTAGGAGACAGACCTTCGGGTCAGTCCCAAAAAGACGGCTTTAACTCCTTCCAAAGGATTTTCATAGTGCCTGGCGGAAATTGGAGGCCCGCCAACTAGTGCATATCTCTAAGCCACATGACGAACCTGCTGAGCCTTCTCGTCGTCATCAAACCTCTTACCGAATTCAAAAGCGCTTTGAAGGCGTGGGCAAGATTCTTCTCAGGTGAGGGCTCAATATTGACCACCAGATAAGGGGCCCAATGGTTTAGAGCGACGAAGTCTACAAATACCAGGATAATGTTGACAGTACAATCCTTTGAATTATCTCGTTAAGTATTCTAACAGTCGCCTAGTGTGCGCATTTATTGGATCCGCCTGACTTGCCCAACCACCGCACTTTTCAGGGCGAGAACAGCAGACCCACTTTTGTAGACGCTTACGAGCCAGTGTGGTGCCGCTACGGACCGTATCTTCAGTCCATAATAAACGGGGTCTGTCTGAGCCTATTTTTTCCGTGCGCGACTGCTCGCACAAACTCAACAGTAAGCTAAATTGAAGTGGCGGCGGGCTAGATCGGCCAAATTAAGACTGTACAGAAATTGCACGCGCAGTTCATGAATTATCACGATTGGAAACCGGTTATGTCATAATCTACGGGTCGATGGTATACAAGCCAAGTTCAGATAACGAGAAGGGAATTTAGCCGTTGAGCATTGAGCCGGGGAAGGAATTGATTCCTTGGCTTGGTGTCGATCGGCAGTGTCGTGGTTTGCTGGGCGTCTTACAAGAGTCCCGGTGCGCCACGACTGGTGCTTAACCCACGCAAGCCTCAATGACTTTCAAAATAGACCATTTTAAAGCGACAGACATGGACTTTTCATATTAAGGTACCGGCGTTATTTATTGCTGCCGTGCTTGGCTATTTTAGATGAACCAGCCAGCAAAGGCTCACAGCTTCATCGGCTTTTTATAGGACTTGCATGAGTGCTGCGTTTGCGGACGTTTATGATTTATGATTTAGGACTTTTATGACAAGCCACTACTGCGCACTTGCAGCTATGCAAAGACGGCTGCCATCAAGCCACCTCTTTCTAGCATACCTAAATTGACTAGAAAGATGCTCAGTTCTCTTTGGATGCTGTTTGAATGTATTATTAACATTAAATATTATCAGCCGTGCAGAATAGAAACTCCCGAGAGACACAAACTGCATAAAAACCAGTTTCAAACACACGCGAGTGTGAAGTCTGGCCGTAAGAATAATTTAGGATAAAATTCTGATTAACTTCGGGCGTTAGCGAATGCGCATAGTTTGCGGTTAGCTATCTGCAAGAGCTCAATTTTACCAATTGGATTTACGAGTCCAGCGGGCTATCTCTTGACATACATGGAAAAGAATAAATCCAAATTATTTCGTCGTGGGATGCAAAAGACGCGCACAATGACCATTCAGTTTGAGTTCAACTTCCTCTCCCGGTGGAAGTCTTCGCCGGCGAAAAGTGAGCCTATTCGGGGACTTACTTACGTACATTCTCCGGGGCGAAGGTTGGCGAGCATGGCCTCTAGCTCTCGCGTGGCTTCCCACGAGTTGAAAAAAACAGCCTTTTTGTCCATTCGGAGTTTTGGCTTGTGCGACTTCTCACACAGACCTTCACAGACTTAGCGGTTGCATTGGCTAAGAAAGCAGCCAATCCAATTCAAAACCACCAACGTTTAGATATCGACGCGTGTTGATCTGGCATATTTACTTAGCGTAGCCAATGTCTGCTCATGGCTAGGTGCCTTCCATCATCAAACCCTCACGAACAGGCTGAACTCTGTGAGCGAACTTTCATTCTTAAAAGCACTGTCGGGAATGCGTTCTCAGAACCAGACTACCCTGCCACCGAAGTTTTTCAACACACTCGTGCAGTGGTGACACTTTGTTTCAGCTGCTGGTGCCACTTCAAAATCCAAAACTTTCAAACTTCATACAGATTCCAATAGTCGCCGAAGGACTGACACTCTTCATTACCCCGCTCATCGTCTCTCACCTCCACCATGTCTTTTACTATTGAGCTCGTCGCCAAATTTTCTCATAGGCGAAAAATACCGCTCGTCCTCGAGACGCTATCTCTATAGTGCATCTTAGCTGCATACACCTGTAGTTGCCCGCCATTAAAAAATACGTGGAACGTCATTTTTTACCGGCGTCCCATCCTCCCTGAAGTCTATCGCTGTAAAGCCACCCATTAGAAAGCCTACCTAAATTAGGACCTGCCACTCTTATCCGAGACACTTGAGCGAATGCTAGCCCAGCAGCTAAACGATTACATTTACATATATAATATCAGATCTTGCTAGTCAGGTCTAATTGGAATTCCTAGCTAACCCTTTTAAAGAAACTGCTCTCTGTTTCCGGTTAACAACCACGTTCTGATACAATACAATGCTGATCAGGGTAGGGCTTCTTGGGTAGTACACCCCTCGACACGCCTGCTGGTCTCGCTCACTCAACGACGGCCAGGTTTGATCCTACCTCAGCTAGAGACGTGGGAGTGTAAATGTAAATGTCCACCAGTCATTTGGAGAGCTTTAAAGAATAGGATATCTCTGGGTTCGGTCTTAGACCCCTCTTTTTTCCGTTCGGTACTCTACTTTTGACTGATGTAATAACCTAACACAATATAGACCTTTATTTCTACGCAATGTCACTCAGCTTTAACCATCATTCGAGCGTTTAAAGTTTTTTTTATTCCCTTTCGTCGAGCATTCTACCAGTAACCATTCGATAACGCTTCCTTTGCAGCAAATATAAAGTGCCTAGAAAGAGAGTTGAGTTTTTGCGGGTGCCATAACAAATGTATTATTATGTAGCCTGCATGGATGACGTTCTTACTTGGATGACCAATACCTTCCTGCAGCGTAATGACGATAAGACAACCATAGTACTTAAGATGTCTAGTGTCGCCGTCAGGTTGCAAGACCCTACCCTCGCGATACAATTATCTAGGATCACTCCGGTGAAGTCTGTCAGTGACAAGGACCTGCTACTTCACACCGACAGGCCAATAGATAAGCACACGGCCTCCACGGCCAGCTTGCGGATAAGGAACATCGCCAAAATCTTGGCCTGGTTGATCAAGAGATTGACAACCAAACAAGCTGACGCGTTCGTGGCACCGCATTGATTTTACTGCTATCTCCATTAATCAGAAACCCCAGGGTATGCTCTAAATCGTTGCAACTTTCGCAAAACTCCGAACCTTGTCCGGTCTGTCCAACTGCGTGACTCGGCAGTATACCACTTCAGTCCCAGCTTCATTGGCTCCCTAACAAACATTAAATTGACTTCCAAGATTATCTCGCTGGCTTATAGCTCCCTTCAATCGCTTTCGCGAGCCCACTTATCCGACCACCTTGGTCTTCCACTGAGCACTTCCAATACCTGCTCGCCAGCTTCCCGTTATCTCTCGCACTAAATCGAAATCTTTTGATCAAGCCATCAATTCTAAGTAACGAAAGGCTTGAGCTCCTCCCGGCTTCGGCGACTACCTGCAATGACTTTATAATGATAATACATTCGATAAATCGCCATCAGAAAACTCAATCTCTTCTCTAGGCGCTTTACAGTTGCATCATCCAAGTCTCAGCTCACAACGCTTCTATTCTGCACAGGTTTGTATGTGCTCTACTGAACTTGCATTTTTCTTGTTTGCATTTCGTGCAGTGTATGTTACAAGCCCTAAGTCATATTAACAAGTGGCTAAGAGATGATTCAAGTATGCTTTGGCTTGATAGCCTAAGCATTATACTTTTTGCTATAGCATGCTTGTCTAAACACGATACCGTATGTCAATAAGACACGGTTATTAATTTTCTTGCAGGGAGTTGTAAAACACTTTGCGAATTTGTTCTCTTAGGGTGCAACACAAAACCTATTCCTATTGTCGCTGTTAATTAGCTTGGTACTATACAGCTATCAAACCAGAGGTCAAGACCAGAATAACTATAAAACGAAGGAAATGGACCAAGTGCCCACAAAAGTTTCAGACTGAAAACCGCCTCGATCTCTATGCTTGCGGTAATCTTTCCATATTGCAAGCTTAGATCGCAAGTTTTTTTCAGATGACAAGCGACAGCCACAACACCATGTTCGATCCATGCCAAGGATTAAGGGTCACTTACAGCAGTGGCTGGCAAAATATTTTTTAATAGCTCCCCGGTTTCCACCAGGCCATGATGACCATAATTCTGTATCGGCTGGGCTGCCGAAAAAGCCACTAAGCCTATATACCGGTCCTCCAGTGGTCCAGTGGCGCAGTCTTCGTCCTCGATTCGAAACCAAGCTCCCGAGATAGGGGGCACCTCCCTACTGGTAATCTCCGGTGGTACCGCTAACTAAGACAATAAATCTCCCTCACTCCGAGTGGGGGAGTAAGGAGACAGTACCACTTCTTGGACAGCCTGTCCTATTACTCGTGGAAGGGATGAACTTACCATATCACTTTAGAAGGTGTGCCATCAGGAGGTGGCCAAGAACTGTGCATCTCACAGGCTGTAAGTGACATGCTGGCACTGCAGGTAGCATGTTTGCCGTGATAACATGCGAGCTTTAGTCCACTGCAACTTGAGGATTAACATGCATGACCAAGGACTTTACAGCAGGTCCATTAGATGCATAGTCAGGTGTACTCCGAACAAAAATTGCGTGAAGGCCGTGTCAAAACTCCACAAGCATGTGGCCGTCACGAGACCATGACAGTCAATATGCACAATAGGCTGCTTGTAGCGAGCACATTTAAACTAGGGCACGATGCCGAAAATATGCTATTGCAATAATGGAGCAAGAGAGTCTTTCGCACGCCAGCGCTGCACGCCATAGCGGGCCATTGGAGTCTTTTGCAGCAACGTCAGCTGCTGTCAGCACGGTCGGGTCAGGAGCCCAATTCGCGATTAAATTCGAATGTGCACGCTACGCAAGGCTCAAGCCGCCGATCGAATCACCGACGTAGGCTTGCTGCCGAGCTTGGCGGCAAGCAAGTCGCCCCGCAGAATAGCCATCTGTCCAAGGTTTCCTCCTATCCTGGCATCGAAAAGAACAAAAGGTTCGACTATGGCACAGAATCGGCCTCAGACTTTGACAGGTCACGAACTGCAGAACGTCCGACAGAGATGCAGCCTCTCCAGGCCGGTCCTCTCATGAGCTTCGGGCCGTCGCTGTAGACAACAATGTTCACTTGTACATGTGCACGTCCCGGCTCTGGTAGAAGCATATGTACCCGTCGCACAGCAGCCGCTTCAGATATGGCGAGAATGTGGAGTGGAGCTTGTCGCTCGCCGAGCTCAAATCAGATGCGAGCCAACTGTTCATGTCGTTCAAGAGCATCACTTCGGGTATGTTATAACCGGTGGCATCACCTGGAAGCAGTTGCAGCAGCCACCCCCAGTTTGAATCATATTGCATGCATCTGAGCGCATGCTGGAAAAAGACACGTAGCAGAGGCGGTTGGAACGCGTCAAGAACGGACGGCGGCAGAAAGCGAGGTCGGAGACGGGTGAGCACGGCACCAGACGTGAGCGTGCATTGGGTCCGAGAGCACAGCAGCCGGCTGCTGCTGCACGGCACATGCACACGGTATCGCAAAGGTGCAGCTAGGACTAAGGAGTGCAGGCTCGGTGCACACGCTGAGCCTACCTTTCCTGTCGGCCATGCTGTCAAAAAATACCCACGGCGCGTCTGCCTCAGGGCCGCATTTAACGAATGCTACGTAGTGCGACGTCTCAATGCACAAGACGGCAAAGAGGTCGAGCTTCTCTCGAGGCAGCGCCTGTGGTGGCTGGCCAGAGAACGACTGCTGGAGATATTCGTTCTGCACGAGAACGGGCTTGTACTTGTGCTGAGACCTCGATTTCTTTTGGTGTTGCTACAGGAAAGGCAATAGCAAAAATGCAGCAGGTTCGGATGGAAGACGAATACGTGGCACACGGGAACATCTGAATGACGACAGCTCTGACAGCGCAGGTGATGTGAGCAGCAGCTCAGTGAGGGCAACGCCTCACGTTGCACCAGCATTCGCTCACTCGGCAGTGACTGTGTGTGGCACTGTCGGCAAAAATAAGATGCACTCTCACCCTCATGTTATCATCTGAGCAGAAGGCAGACATCGCTAGCGACTCCTGCGTTTCCTTGTAGCAATCCAGGCACTCGTGTGTTGCTAGGCCACCACATGTATAGCATTCGCGAGGGGCTGAAACAAAAAACGCACACCAAAGAATCAAGTATGAGATACAGATACAGCTGCCGAGGCAAAGCCAGATCAAGTGACAAATCAGTGTACGGTTGCATGCATCCTCATCAACCTCAATAAATTATACACAACCAGCATATCAGTTTACGATCAGCACTATGAGCAACTAGTGCGGTTCAGGAGGCATCGCTATTTTAAACCCAGCTCCTCTGCAAGTTTTTATCACGTCAAAGACCATCAGCACGGCCTCAAACTTGATTTATCCAACTAGAGTATGTTCAGTCCTCTGACTGCTGTAGCTATTATTCTACTAGCCTTATTCCATCTCCCTGTGATAATTTGATCCGGTGCCTTCCATTACATGCCCACACTTTGTCAGCAGGCTCAAGGGCAAAGATATGAACATTTTAAGATCTTATGAAATGTTTTCCATTTCTTCAAAAATTCCATTAGGATCCTGCGTTGACCACAGCTCAGCAACACGTTCAATAAAATAGGAGTGCACGAACCATTCTCACCACTGCTGAGCTCACAGACACCACGGGCCCTGGACATGCCAAAACAATAATATTAGCCGAGAATCGAACAGGCTATCGCTGCTGCTTTGCTCTAGGACATAATGTGTCAGAGTAACAGCGGCACAATGCCTAGAGCAAGGCCAGCTGGCCAGGGCTCACTGAAGTGGGACCACCACCGTTCCTAAGTAACCGCAACCAGCGCAAACACTTTCCCAATCAACCCAATTAGGGCTGCTACCCAGCAACATGCACTTTACTCAGACGACCAAAACTGTAATGGAATTGGTGAGCCGTGATGGCGCACTAGGTAAGGCGGTTGCTTTTCACAATCTCGGTCCAGAGGTTGTGGGTTCGAATCTTGTATTGGGCGATTCTTTATTGCCACCGCAAGTGATGGCGATAGCCGCCAAGGCTCTTCTGTCGCTATACAAAAGAGGCTATTAAATCAGCTTGTATTTTTTTAACAGTACATGGCAGCTGGGTCACCAAGGCTCAAGATGCCACGTCAAAGTACGTTCTGCAACAGCAACAATTTGGGAGTACACTAACCTTCAACAAGAAGATCTGTAATGTCAATGGTGGCATTCGGAAATATCTTGTCATACATCTTGTAATGTTTTCCAAAACGAGGCATTTGCAAGATGAGGCACGAAGGAGTCTGCAATGTAAAGTAGAATGGCTGGCAAGCTCTCAGTCCTGCCCAACAAAAGCCACGAACGAAATGCCTATGCAATTTTCTTTTTACGAGCAAAGGTGGTGACAGCAAATAAGTCAGGCAGAGGGTGTGAGCCACTGCCAAAGGTAGACAAAGCTAGACAGCAGCTGCGTAACTAAGTGGTCAGCAGTGTAACCAAGTCAGCAGCAATGCAAGCTTAACACAGCTGGTAACAAAGGCAGTTAGCCATTTGCAAATGCAGCGTTATTCACAAAGTTATAATGCTCCCACATGACACCTTAAAACAAAGGCAAGTATAAACTTCAGAAAACGAAAGCTACGATTGCAAGACAGGTCGGCACATCGATTTGGTCGCAAGGAGTGCCACAGCAAGGACACAGCACTGAAAAGGAACTAGCATTCCCTCAAACAATCCCCAAATTGGTCACCAACACAATAATCCCACACCGCCTCTCGTTGTGGTAGTGACTGGGGTGTTAAGAAGCAAAAGAGCATTTGGGCAGCAGGTCAACGGAAGGGATGGGAAGCAGGGTGTGTGAAAAAGCAAGCCCACTCTGAGCATGTTGATCACTTAGCACTAATTGAGGATTGACAAGTAAGGTGTCAGCCTTTTAAAGCACGGCAGCCGGTGCCGGCTAGCCCCTCCAGCAGGTTCCAGTGCAATTTGTGGTCTCAAAAATGGATGTACATAAAGCAATGAGAGCTCTTAGTACAGCCCAGCTGAGCACTGTTGAAAGAATATTGGAACATACTCTCACGACAAAGCAGTAGACATTTGCAGCTAGGCAGTGCTTTGAGATAACATGCATTATTTTCCGCAGGCTGACCCTGTGCATTTCACCTCTAACCATGTTATTCTTGTTATTTATTGATGCTACCACGGATCATTTGATCGTGTTTCTATTGCAGCAAATGCATAGCACCTAGAGAGAGAGAGAGAGAGAGAGAGAGAGAGAGAGAGAGAGAGAGAGAGAGAGAGAGAGAGAGAGAGAGAGAGAGAGAGAGATTGAGTTCTCTGAGGTCGCTTTTTTAAGTGTAATATTATTATTATTATCCTTATTATTGCTTTGACAATACTGTGTCAACAAAAAAGGCAAACGATGAATGGTGAATTGACTGAGCATTTATTGTGGTTTTAGAGTTCCTAAGTAAACTAGGGTTCTCATAAAAAAAAAATCCTAGCTGATTAAACAGCCTCTTTTTGTATAGCGACAGAAGAGCCTTTACAGCTATCACCACTGCTTGCAGTGGCGATAAAGAATCGCACACCGCAGGAATCGAACCCACGACCTCGGGACCGAGGTCGTGAAAGCAACCGCCTTACCTAGTGTGCCATCACAGCTCATACAGGAATACAACAGCCCAAATAAACTCTTAACATTTTAAGATTCTCAGAGTATCCTCGGATTTGAAGATCTGTAAATCGTGACTGAAAGTCTCTTAAGCAGACTATGGAAGAATAAGTTAAGGTTTTTACAATTGTTGCAAAGCATCGAATGACCCACGCTGCAAAGGTCTACACTACTTCTCAGGTTCAGGAACAAAAGCTAATCATTTTTTTTCAACCCTTTCATGACAAATTTCAAAAGAGACCAAATTGTCAAGCATGTGTTGCAATTCTTCAGCAACAAAAAACGACGAGTTGCTTGCATATACAACATTAACATTGATGATTGTTAAGTCTGCAAAACAATATGCAACTGATGAAAAACTCATCATACCTTCAGTGAGCTGGGCTCTGTTTAGCGTTTTGACTAGATTAAGGTGATTTAACTCAGTGACAATTCAGTCAAACATGCCTAGATGAAATGCTTGATAACGTGGAGGATCACTTAGCAGCATGCTAAGTACATAAGACAGAAACTGATTTCTAGCTGTTTGAGTCTACATGCTAGGCAATAAATCTCAGCTTCTGTAGCCTGGTCTACTGTCTTGCAATGATACTTTGTTGGTGTGGGTGGCAAGGGTATAGCTGTTACAGCCTTCCCAACAGCCAAGCTGATTTGTCAAACCACCAAGGTTGCTATAAGCTCGAGCCAACACAGCAGACACCTGCTGCCATTGCTGCCAGCCGTTTTGGTGATCACTCTGCTGCCATTTGGGCCCCACCTCGACTATATGGATGTACTGCTCACCACTACTTGGCTCGTGCTAACTCTTGACCAACAAACCACGAATCCTCATAGATCCAACGTTTCAATCATGCAAGTTGGGCATGTCCAAATATAGCCAACCTCTGCTTCCGATGTTATCTCCTTTTATTTTGGTCTCGGCCAAAACCTTATTTGTATTTATAAAAAGAGAGATGGTTCCAGCCAAGCCGTTATAGCACATCTCCGGGCATCTTGTCACACCCAGGCATCACTGGCACGTCGCTAAACTGGGTTAGGTCTTAACTCTGTGACATACGTCAGAGTGCAGATGTAAATGGCTGTGGGTCATCAGAGAATCCCCTAAAGTATGATGTACTTAAGGATTCGATCTTAGTACCATCTCTTTTCACTACCATAACTCGCCCTCTGGCCGATGCCATTGTCGAACAGTCTACAGGCTTTCTTTTCTATGCCAACGACACCCAGCTCTACATATCCTTCTAAGCTTGCTCCAAATGCGACTTACCTCCCTTGGAGCCTGCATTGACGAAATTTGCACTTGGATGACCACCTAGTTCCCGAATCTAAACGACGATCAACTTAATAATTAAAGCCAAGCCTAGTGTCACCCTAAAAATTCGAAGACCTCACCCTAACAACTGGTTCAGCTAGTATAAATCCCGTGATGTCTGCCTGCAACCTGGACGAGCTCCTCCAAAACGACAAGTCATTCGGTGAGCACATTACCTCCACGGTCAAGTCTTAACACTAACTTAATGTCAAGGAACATTTGCCAAATTCCTCTGGCTAGACGAGAGTAAGACAGCTAAAATACTTACGTTTTTCTGACATCTAGTACAGATTACTGCAACTCCCTTCATTCAGGACTATTAGCCCGTGTCCTTAATCGTAGGCATCTAGTGTGAAACTAACCAGCTTGTTTAGTCTGTTGCCAATGACCACACTATTTGTCTGACATTAACGGTCTCCCAATCAAGCATCAAATCGACTTCCAGATCCTCTGTCTGGCTTACAGGCGACTTCACTTTCTTACACCGTCCTACCTATCCGACATTTTTGCTCCGGTGAGTGGTCATGCACCACCCGGTACGTGGTCATCTCAACGTCCCTCGTACTAAATTGACATCTTTTGGTGATGGAGCCTTTAGTCTGCACCTGCATTGACTTTGCATGCATCATATAGGTCTCAGCTAAAGATGCATCTGCTCTGCTGAGCCTTCCCTACACCCTAGTGAGCATCTCGGTATTGTTGTTCCTGTGTGCTTTGGCGATGACTCTAGGATTGTGGAGGAATTGAGCTACAAAATGACTTACAGTCGGGGCTGTAAGACTAATATAATAACATATTATATTTTCTATGGTATAGCATCATAAGAGAACTTAATCTCTACTCAGGTGCTTCATATATGCCACGAGACTCGAGCCCATGACTTCGGCGATCAAATACATGAACCTCGATCTTGGTTTGTGGCAAGCACCTTAACAGGGGTAAACAAGCGACTAGCTGATTGACTATTATTTGAATCGGTCAGGTAGTGACTGTTTAATTAACTTCTGACATTATTGCTTTATTATCATGAACTGTGTATCTTGAAAACAGTATCGAGCACGTAGACTTTATAAGCAAAGCTAGGCTTTCACTTGTATGCGGATGACACTCAGTTGTACCTTTGCTTTGATCCCTCCCACCCTTCGAGCACCTCAAATTCTCTAAACTCACTAGCTGCATGCATTGATGACATCCGCACATGGATGGCAGCAAATTTTCTAAAACTTAACGATGATAAAACTAACTTACTAGTTATGGGCAAACCCAGTGTGATCCAGAGATTGGAAAGGCTGACTCTCAAAATTGGCTCTGCAAGCATATCTCCAGTTGAATCAGCTCGAAATCTAGGTGTCATATTCCAAAGCGACCTCTCGTTAGACGACCATATCAGCTCCGCAGTCAAATCCGCCTATTTTCAGCTTCATAACATTGCTAAAATTCGGGCTTGTTTAGACCAAGATACCACGTCCAAGTTGGTTCATTCATTCGTGACATCCCGTCTCGACTTCTGCAACTCACTGCTTACTGGCCTACCAGCATGTGCGATCAGGCGATTGCAGCTGGTGCAAAACTGCAGCTAGGCTTGTCTGTCGTGAGCGTCGCAGTTGCCACATTACTCCACTTCTCGCCGACCTGCACTGGCTACCAGTCAAGCAACGGATTGACTTCAAGGTTTTGTCGCTCACTTTTAGGTCCCTTCATTCTATGGCTCCAGCCTATCTGTCAGATATACTACCCCATCAGGTCAAGCATCGTACCACCCGCTTTTCGGAATCAAACAGTCTAGAAATACCTCATACAAACCTTAAATCATTTGGAGACCGTGCATTTAGTTCATATGCTCCCAAAGCCTGGAACTCCCTCCCGACCTGCATCAGAACATCCCCTGACCTGACCACATTTAAAAAAAACCTAAAAACACACCTATTTAGGACAGCATTTAGTGGGTCCCTGTGATTCGTCCTTGATGTGCTTATGCGTGCTGACACTGTGCATGCTGCCACTAACCACATTTGCATGCTGACCCTGTGCATGTCACCCCTAACCATATTATTCATTTCGTTTGTTTTTCAAGCATGATATTACTCACCATTCAATTGCATTTCACTTTACAGCAAATGTAAAGCGCCTAGAGAGAGATTAAGTTCTCTGAGGGCGCTTTATCAAGTGAATTATTATTATTATTAAGCTTGGGAGGCTTTAAGGATCTTTTAAAGGAACTAAGGGACTAAGCCAAAAAAGGAACTAAGCCAAACAAGTCTAGAGAACTACTGAGGTCGAGGAAATGTAGGAATTCAATGGCACGAGGATGGTAAACGACTAGTAAAGGTGAAGGATTGCGATGCAAGTAGAAAACCCAACAGAGTACAAACACTGAGATCGTATCGAAGCAGAGGTCGTGAAAGTGCACACAGCACGCAGATTCTGCATTTTCTTGTATTTTGAGAGCAGCCGAGAAGGAAGCGGGTATGATCACTGAATGAGAAGCCATAATGGCAAGTTGAGCTGGCATTCGGCAGGATGCAAGTGCTAATAATAATAATAATGATAAAACACTTGATAAAGCAACCACAGAGAACTCAATCTCTTTCTAGGTGCTTTACATTTGCTGTAAAGGATCGCTGTAAAGGCGATTTTCTCATGGTCTGACCACTGGTCAACCGGTACCCGCATCTGAGACAAGAACCTACAGGAAGTCCTTGCCTTCAGAGGCGATGCAAAACAAGACTAACCATTCAATCGTGCTTCTTCTGCAGCAACTGTAAAGTGCCTACAAAGAGATTGAGTTCTCTGAGGGCACTGTATCAAATGTATTATTACTATTAATATTATTATTATTATTACCAAGTACAACCCCCGAGGCTGGCCGGCAAGAAACAGGTTTTCTGAAAGAAGCCTCGTGCAGTAAGCAGCAGCAAGTTGCTGCAAGCTCACTTCAGGCTTCTGCCACCACCAGCATCGACTTTGCATTATAAAAGAGTATCACCTCAAGATGCATCAATTCTGCTCAGCTTTCCCAGCACGCAAGTGAACTTTCTCATTATGTGCTTTAGGTGCTTACCCGTGAATAATTCATTGAACATTACTAAGGATCCTACTAACCAGTGACCCTGAGTGTCGTGCAGTAAATTTTGCATGCCTTTTTTTATTAACTATTGGCTGTTGCTTCTCTTGCAGCAAGTTTTCAAGAGTCTGAATACAAGCATCGTTCTTCTAGGATGCTATACGAAAGACATTATTAATATAAGCAGCAGCACAGACAGCAGAGAGAAGGAAGCAGAGAGAGAGAGAGAGAGAAAGAGAGAGAGAGAGGGAGGGAGGGAGGAAGGGAGGGAAGGAGGGAGGGAAGGAGAGAGGGAGGGAGGGAGAGAGGAAGGGAGAGAGGAAGGGAGAGAGGAAGGGAGAGAGAAACGGAGTCGGTTGGAATGCCCAGTAATACCGACGTCCGAGCTCACCTCACTGAATTTGATGTTGTCTTGTACGCATGTCCTTTCAAGAAGCTGCTGGACCTTGGGAAACGCAACTTTGTCGTCTTTCTGAGCAGTTAGCTGCAAGGTGTGGCTTTCTTGGCCGTTGCTATGAAGAAAAGCCGAACATATGCACACGTTAGAGTCTACCGAAATACATTAAGCCTGTTTCGTACTAGCAAACCTCAAGAATCATGCACACATTTTCCATAGAAAGCCCAGTCCACAAAAATGTATGGGCTTTTCTGTTTGCACTAAAGCAATCTCTGCTTCCGACCGTGCCAATGGCTTTATTAAGACAAGCACTCCTGAAATGCTAATTTGGCATTTTGCAATGTTTGGTAACCACTGATACCCATTGTTTCCATAATTCTAGTGCATATTTTCATCTTACAAAGAGCATTCCAAATGTACCATGTGAGTTCAATGCACTTTGTATGCACGGATGTTTCACGAGTAAAAAGCAAGTTCTCTTTCATATCTAACGTATAGGTAGCTGCTTCACAACATGCATGTGCATACACCATCCATCTAAACGCAAGCCATTTTCATTCTTAGCCCGATGGAGGTCCCTATCGGAAATGATTTCTGAGCATTGGCGAGCCGAGCTTGCAAGAAAAGCAAGAAGCAACAACGAGGGGCATACAAATAAAGAGCTTCACAAAAGTACTCCAAATATGAAGCCTGTAAGTAGGCATTCTGAAGCCACCGATCTCATTTTAAGAGCTGGTGTCGTTATTCAAAGCTGCCGGCTCAGCACATCATGACATCGTAATTCTTCTCCCGAGTCCAGGCAAGGCACTTTTGCCACAGTGAATAATCCAACAGCCAAACAGGTCCAACTAAAATCTGTTCGACACAATTGATCACAAAGTTCTGCTTGAACGATTGAGAACAACGATCGGTCTGGCAGACGAAGCACTGGCGTGGTTTAAATCATACTTGTCTGATCGTGTTCAGTCCGTGTCGTGTGGGGGTCAGGTCTCAGACACGAGAAGAGTCACCTGTGGAGTCCCTCAAGGGTCTGTACTTGGTCCCTTGCTGTTCACCATTTATAGACAACCTCTGGGAAAAGTGGCACATGGAATAGGATATCACTTCCATGCTGACGATACTCAGTCGTATTTGTCATTCAAACCATCGGAATCTGCTGCGGCAACTGAGAAGCTGAATGCTTGCCTTGCCGATATTAGATCCTGGATGTCTGAAACTTTCTGAAATTAAATGATGATAAAACCGAACTGCTGCTCATAGGACACCCTAAGCGTGTGGCTGGATTAAAAGGCTTTGCTCTTCTAATACATGATGCTATTGTGCGACCATCACCACGTGCTCGAAATTTAGGTGTCGTGTTCGACAGCTGCCTTAATTTCAAAAGCTTCTTTCAAAAGACTGCCTCTACAGCTAGCCATCACATCCGACCCCTATCCAAGATTAGGAGCTGTCTCCCACACTGGCTTGTAAAAAATTTAACTAGCTCTCTAGTTCTGTCTCGGCTTGATTATTGTAATTCCCTTTTGGCTGGGCTACCAAAGAAAGCTATCATGCCACTACAGCGGACAATGAATATGGCTGCAAGGCTAGTCTTCAAGTCCCAGCGGTTTGAGCACGTGTCTCCTTTGCTGAAAGAGCTAGGATGGTTGCCGGTTGAGCAAACGATACAGAGCAAAGTTCTTACGCTGACCCACAAAGCCCGCCACGGCTTGGCTCCTTCGTACCTAGCTAAACTGCTGCATCAGTTTTAGCCTGTTCACGCCCTCAGGTCCTGTGTGGACAATACATTAGCTGTCCCATTCCTCCGCTTAAAGACAGTTGGCGACAGAAGCTTTAGCTCTGCAGGTACTAGACTGTGGAACTCGCTTCCACAATTCTTACGCAACGACAACTACTCTCCCACTGCCGACTATGGCTCATCCTTTTCAGTGGTCCTGAGCTGCTACTTCTATGCTACTCACTACCTCAACTGCTCTCCTGACTCTGCTATGCTTCCCACTTTCTCTTTGTTGCGTGAGACGAAGTCTGTTGGCTACCGAATGTATACCGAAAGCAGCTTAGGCTGTGAGTGCGCTATACAAAACTCTCCTGAGTAACACCCACATGGTCTTTATGACTTCGTGGAGTTACAGACGGAGATACACTACATTACATTACATGTTCGCCACCAGTGTTCTGTGGGAAGCAAAAACGTTGCTACACGAGGAATACTTCCAGCAAGGATTATATGGATACGACAATAATAATAATAATACAGTTGATAAAGCATCCTCAGAGAACTCAATCTCTTTCTAGGCACTTTACATTTGCTGCAAAGGGAAATGCAATTGAATGGTGAGTGGAATCATGCTTGATAAACAACATGGTTGGGGGTGACATGCACAGGGTCAGCATGCAAATGTGGTTAGTGGCAGCATGCACAGCGTCAGCACGTATAAGCACATGAAGGACGAATCAAAGAGACCCACTGAATGCTGTCCTAAATAGGTGTGTTTTTAAGTTCTTTTTAAATGTGGTCAAGTCAGGGGATGTTGTGAAGCAAGTTTTCAGCAAGAGACTCCCACATGAACTGCCGCCGCCGGAGACACTGTCATTCAATAACTAGCAGCAGAGAGTGGTTTACTTGAGCCGAATAAAGGTAAGGCGGTTGCTTTCATGACCTCGGTCCCGAGGTCGTGGGTTCGACTCCTGCGGTGGGCGATTATTTATCACCACTGCAAGCGGTGGTGATAACCGTAAAGGCGGTTCTGCCTCTTTACAAGAAGAGGCTGTTTAATCAGCTAGGATTTATTTATTATTTACTTTACCCCATATTTCAGAGGTACCTCGGATGCTCTTAGTCTATTCACATCAATACTCAGGAGTATCCCACTGAGGTAAGACCTGAACAGTGCCAGTGATGCCCAGGCGATACCAGAGGCGCATAAGAAGGACTTGGTGATCGATAGTATCAAAAGCTAGTTTAATGTCTGTGGTAAACCACAGGCCCTCTGGGCGAGGGCAAACTCGTCGAGTGTGTCAGCTAGTGTCGTGTTGTAGCTATCTACCAACGATGACAGATCAAAGGGGGGGGGGGGGCTGAGCAACAGAGGTGAGGCAGATATTCTCGCACGGACAGCATCGATTTCAAGGGTCTTGAGGTTTCGCGACTCACAGGTAATTGTAGAGGAAGAGGAGGAGGGCACACATTGTAGACTACCTGAGATCTGCATGTGGTCAGATAAGCAGGATTTGGTAATAATTGATGAGAACAAGGTGCAGTTGTATGAGAAAATTTGGTCGAGTGTGTGACCCTTGATGTGAGTAGGGCCATGCACATGAGACACAAGAGATAACGAGTCAGTCAATGCACGAAATTCAGTGCTGAAGGCGGCAGATAAGTTATCAAAGTGAATGTTGAAATCATCCATAACGAGGAAGGATCGAATCCTTGCACATAGAATGGAAACGAGATCGGAAAAATCTGAGATAAAGGAGGATTTGGTACCTGGTGGCCGACAGACTACTGCCACCATCGACAAGTATCCTGTACATAATTGCCACCATACATATTTTAGCAGCTACCGATATCGGTGTATACAAATCTCTCGATCACAAGACCATTATAGATGCTACAAAAACACGAAACACAGTGCACTGGTCATATGATTAAAGAATTGGCTATGATATGGGCAATCCAGAACTGTCTGTTGTCGAGGTAGTCTGAAAGTGGGATTCGAGACAAAGGATGACCGCTTCTGCAAAGCACGGGGCAGACGTGGCTTACTGAACTTTGGGGCACTTTTGGCACGAGTTGGTTTACGCTGCTCATGCAAGACTACAGTCAGAAGTAGATTAATTTATTTTACTGCGCTGTTATCAGGTGTCAAAGGTGCAGTGTCCGGCAGCCGTAGCTGCAACGTCCAAGGAGCACATAACAAGGGTAACTCGACAGAAGCAGGTAGGACAAAAGCACACCGACAAAAGCATGAAGGACAAAGGCTCGCCGATAAAAGCATTCACATTTTGTTTAAAGGAATGCTGGTTTAAATAGATAATAATAATTACGAGTACTTTAAATGGTAGCCTATTTTTTTAATTAGATGCTCTGGCTGTGAGCTACTTCTTGAAGGTAATCTCCGACTAGGACTGCTCCGAGGTAGGTTGTTGATATTCCTAGCACAAACATTCGGGCCTCACGAATAACTGCGGCCCACTGCGATACAGCTCCCATTTTCACAATAAACGTAAGAACAATGCAGGTTTGATTCCCAATGAAACATAATGGTGTTACGGGTTTACCTACCCAATTTAAAGTAATTTCGCATGCATGTTCTCGTGATATGGCGTCAAATGGCCCGGGTCAACAGCATATTAACACATTCGAACGGTGATACAGCTGCCATTTCCAAAATAGGCGTCATGCATTTGTGGCTTTAACTCCAAATTATAGGAAACGGTGGTACAGATTCACTCTCAAAATTTCGTGCAATTGGACATCTACGTTTTAATGCAATGGCCTCTAATGACCCAGGTAGCCATGCAATTTCGAACTGCAATAAAATTACCATTTCCATAACAGGCTTCGTGCAACTTCAGTTTTAATTCCGAATTATAAAAAACTGTTCCAGGTTAACAACCAAATTTTATAGCCCAGCACATGGGCGTTCTCATACTAATACCTCCAATGGCCCGGACCAGCCAGCCTCCATACGTAAACGAACTTCAATACAGTTACCATTTCCATAATAAGAGTTGAGCAGCTGCTGTTTGATTTCATGTTATAGCCAACAGTGTTTCGAGTTTACCAACCTAATTTCATGATATAGCCCATGCTAGTTCTCATGTAATGGCCTTCAATGGCCCGGCATGCTCTGCACTTTCGAACTTCGATACAACTACTTTCAAACGGTAGACGTAGTCGAACTGCGGTTTTGACAGCTTATTATGGAAAACAGTGTTCGGGATTCATCCACCAAATTTTATGCAACTGTGCTAGATGCGTTATATTGCCATGGACTCTGACGACCCGGGCCACTGGAGGCCATAGCATAAGAAAGCCCAAGCAATATGCCGTGAAATTTAGTTGGTTAACTCAGAAAACGAGTTTCTGTAAATTAGTATTTAAACTGAAGCTATGAAGTGCTTATTGTAGAATAATAATACATTGATATAGTGCCTCCAGAGAACTTAAATCTCTTTCTAGGCATTTTACAGATGGGCCTGATGGAGGCAACCTGGGTTACCATGGTAACCCAAGTGAGCACACACTGCGATAACTACCTGAATATTGGTCCAAATTATATGCAAATAGGCCAAAAATGTCAGGCTCGTCGAGTTCTATTCGTCAGCAGAAAGACAACGATTTCGAAAACGATGATCTTTATTGTGCAAGTAGGCAGCGGCTGACCAGATCCAGGGCAAGGATCCAGGGCTTGATCACGAAAGTGGAGCCTATTTTTTCGAGAAATAGCTCAAGATTGATCCCTAATTTGGGACAACTGCTGGTGCCTTCTTCGGTGCCCCACAGAGAGTATCTGCACGCCCGGAGCAGCATTCGGTGCTGATGCTCTGTTTTTTCTGCCACGAATCTGCACCATATCGGATGACAGCCAATATTGTCAGGATCTTCGTCCTCACTATCAGCGATATTACTTCTGTAACTCACTGATTGCTGGTCTACCGGCCTGTGCAATCAGGTGCTTACAGTTGGTGCACAACTCTGCAGCTAAGTTTGTCTGTCGTGAGTGTTCACAGTTGCCACATCACACCACTTCTTGCCGACCTGTACTGGGTCTCAGTCAGGCAACATATCGACTTCAAGGTTTTGTCACTCGTTTTTAGGTCCCTTCATTCTTTGGCTCCAGCCTACCTATCAGATCTACTCCCCCCACCAGGCTAACCATTGTACCTTTTCGGAATCTAACTGTTTACCCATATCTCGTACAAATCAAAGATCGTTTGGAGACCGTGCATTTAGTTCGTATGCTCCCAAAGCCTCGAACTCAATCCCGACCTGCGTCACGATATCTCCTGATTAGTCCACATTTAAAAAGAAACTACAAAGGCATCCGTGTATTACAGCATTTAGTGGGTCCCTGTGATTCGTCCTTCATGTGCTTATGCATACTCACACTGTGCATGCTGCCACTAACCATACTTGCATGCTGACCCTGTGCATGTCACTCCTAACCATGTTATTCTTGGTGGTTATTGAGCAAGCTACCACTAACCATTCGATCGTGCTTCCTTTGCAGCAAATGTAAAGTGCCTAGAAAGATATTGAGTTATCCGAGGGCGCTATATTAAATGTATTATTATTATTATTATCTATATTATTACAGCTCTGATAATTTGGCAGGAATGACAGTACACAGACAAGATGCTGCTCATGACGACAACAATGCCGCTTAAATTACGTCGAGTAAATTTTACACAGCGAAAAGCAATTACTTTAGTCTGTCTGAGCCGACCACCAGTCGGCATCACCCACACCGTCCAAGGGGCAGTAAGGGGCTTGCGCATCCCGAGAAAAAGAAAAGACAAAGAGACAGAGACCTGGGCAGCAAAAGGGGAGTTATATGCTCTATTGCCCGTAAAAAATAGTAACCACCCTCGATGGAATTTGTCACTGACTTCGGCTGCCTCATCAAAGCTCCAATATAACCTTCACTGGCATACATCAGATATAACTCCTTGAATATGCCATCTGGTTGGGAGCAATGCATATAGCTCAAAACTCCAATGGGATAGACATGTACCGAAAGCACGGTTTTTGCAGCAAAGAGCATTAGAGTGGCAGCTTTGAATTCAGAAAGCACCGCAGGAGGTAAGACAGTGGTCCTCGTGGTAATCTCAACAGACTCTGGATGACTTCCGAGCGAATCAAGGAGCACAACGAGCGGAGGTGAATGGCAGCGCTGCCGAGAGGATCGTGCAGTCATGCAGCAACAATCGGACAGCGATGACTATGAGCAGCAGAGCTCAATGCCCTCGATGCAGATCGAGCGATTCCCGACCAGATGCTGGAAGCAAATTGCATACTGTCTAGGCCATCGATTGCCATTGAGGTCACGCGAACGAGCAAGCGCACCTTAGCTTTATGAACGGCTCCGATCGCATGACTTTCTGCAGCAGCAAGCTGAGAAACTCTTCCGGGTCTTTCTCTTCTCCCATCAGCCCTTGCATTAAGCCGAGCTTGTCGAGCAGCTGCCGGAGCTTGAGCACCTTGTCGGCTCGCACGTACTGCCTCCTGAAAAGCAGGCAGGAGGCGGTACAAGCACTGTGAGGATAGAAAACACCCCCTCTGCTAGACGAAGTCGGCACGGCGCAAGCAAAGGCGGTGCCGGCAACAGGCACTCTCGGCAGGGCATTGCAGGGAGTGCACGGCTGGTGGCTGGCTTACTTGCGCAGTGGATTGACTATGCTTGTGCGCAGGACGGACTGTATCAGCGAGTACTCAGGCAGATCCTCCTTTGTGCTGCACCTGTGCAGCAGGTGGTCGAAAACGGTCGTGAACGAGAACATGCAGAAGAGGCAGGCATCGAGGTAGCATGAGTTGTGGTGTCCCTGAATGCCGTGCTTCTTGCCGAAGAACTTACTGACATCCTTCGGTGAGCAAGGCGGAGATACGTCGCCATCCACATCGTCGCCATCTCCGCTGCCAAAGTCTGCAAAACCAACGTCGAGCAGCGTGCGACTTCTCAGCGGAGTTCCGGACGGCCCCTTTCTAGCACTCATCGCGTGTATGCGGTATGAAGCAGCGGGCCGCTGGGCCTCCGTGCAATCACGGATTGATGGACGTGCAACAAGACACACGGCCCAGTACAAGTAAGTGCTGACAGCCAAGCTTACATTGGCTGTACTCTTTGTCATCGCTACTACTATGAGACTTTTCGGTGAAGCGCGAATCCTTTCGACATTTGTCAAGAAATAAGAAAAACCCTCGTCCAGGAGTAGTCCGAAAAAGCCGTTGCCCCATGAATTCTCCATCGGTGCCGCCTGAGATGGGTTCATCCTGTGAGAGAATTTGGTTGACATGCACGGATGCACGCTGCGGCATGGAGCATTAGTACACAGCATCCTAGCTGCCAACCCAACGCCTGTACAGCAAAACTATGCCTTAAACATTTCTTTTCTACCTCAAGGTGCTATACGAGTATTATCACTGGCGAACCAAAAAGTATTCAAACGAATGCAAACAAAAATATGCTGCTGGTAACGTGACTACCCCAAATTCGAATTAAAGACAAAGACAGCAAAGCATCTAGCATGCAGAAACACAGCTGTACTTTCAAGAAACTAATAGTATGGTACAAAGGTAGTTGTCGGACTGGTGACATCGTTAAAAAACATTCACCTTGATAGCGATTAGCCCGAAAAAGGAGCAATCAAAATATAAAACGGCTGCATTAAAACTACTGCGGTCACCAACTCACGGTAAGGACTCAGAAGAAGATGTGGTGGGTGCCTACTGTGACCAAGCACTGCTAAGGACAAAGCTGGTCGAACTGGATAATGTCACGAAAGGGAATGATAGCCGCAGCAGCTGCCAGGGCAGAGATGTTCAGTAACTCATGCAAGAGTCATGCATGTGCTCATGCCCACATGCACACACACTCACACATGCACGTGCGCACGTAAAAATACACCACAGATCTCAACAATCACGCCAAAACCGGTAATATGGGGACTGTGGGTTGAACTTCTGATTGGTCATTTACTACAAGAGCATGTCATTCAGCTTCCTCTAAAAGGTTAGGATTTTGTAAGCTATGCGAGTGGTTATGTAAAACGCCAACAGGGTAGCTGCTATTTCCCGTATAAATAAAGCAAAGTACGTGCTGAACAAGAAACTACTGACCCTCAAAAAAGTTTAGAATTCATGACATGCGTTTAAGTGAAGTCATTGTGAGGCAAGCTACAAATGACAGCAGGAAGTGCTCAATGCTTACTGCAGGCACACACTGCATGCAACCCAACAGCAACTACAAATCTCGACAAAAAACTGCCAGATGGCACATGGACAGACCTTAATAGAATTATTAGCCACTAGTGAGTCGGAGAGAAGACAAAGCCCAGGATACCATCCATCAGATAAGTAACAGCACAGCAACCCAACGAGCATGCAGCGGCTGCAAGCCCACTACAGCTGCTGCGAACCAGTGATTCTGAAATTCAAGCAACCGGCCACCCAGCCTCAGAAGAACATGCATGGTCGTCCAAGGGGGCTCAGCCCCAGCCCCTATGAGCAGAGAGAGAGAGAGAGAGAGAGAGAGAGAGAGAGAGAGAGAGAGAGAGAGAGAGAGAGAGAGAGAGAGAGAGAGAGAGAGAGAGAGAGAGAGAGAGAGAGAGAGAGATATGGAAGCAGGCAGACGGACATACGAACAGGCAGACGGACACATAGACAGGTTGTGATGGAGACAGACAAAGACGGGATGGCAAAGATAGGCAGGCAGACTGAGGTGCACGACCAATGCTGTTACTAAAAGTAAGCCAGGATCTGACGGACCGTATCAGACAGGTGCAGGGCAGTCTGCATGCCAATGGCTGCAAGTCACACGGACGCAGAAGGCGTGCACTAGGAAGTGTAAGCGGCAGGCCAGCGAGTGCGCCTGAGTCGGCAGAGCAGTCGGCGCAGGCAAGTGTGAGATGGCAGCATGAGAGAGTGCTCTCACCATCTCAAGACCGGCGATAGGACGGTCACCGTATTTGCTCTCCGGCATGGTGCCTATCCATCTTATGATGCCATACTTTGGCGGATTGCCGAGCACCTCGACTAGCGAGCCTACCTCCAGGCTGCTGTTGGGCGGCGGGACGGTGGTTTGAACGTTTTTCGCCACCCGGTGCTGCAAGCTCGGTGAAGACGTCAGGGCTGCAGAAGAGAGCAAAGAAAAATAGCAATCCATTAGATGCTGAGCAAGAGTAACTATAGGCTGTGGCACCCTTGATAGACCGGGCGATAGGCAGCCTACAGGCTCTGGAAAGGGCAAACAACGAACAGACTGCTGCCAGTGGATCTAGGCCCAGCCGATTGGCGAGAATGCTCAAGAGGACATGCACGACAACACTAGGAACATGGGGCAGGGCTTGCTTTCAGCCACCGAAAGGTCTCTCTCTCTCTCTCTCTCTCTCTCTCTCTCTCTCTCTCTCTCTCTCTCTCTCTCTCTCTCTCTCAATCACTGCTCGGCTGACGCAGACCTGACACAGCTATGCAGGATCTGCCAACCAGAATGCGAGGTAAAGCTGCAGGTGGAGGCCAGGCAGCCGGGGTGTGGTGTGTCTGTCTCTTGCTTGCGTCTGTCTTTTGCTTGTTTAGGTCAAAGTGGGAGGCCAGGCACATCCCCCTGCATCACGGCCACCCCGCTGGTGGCAACGTATAGTTAATGAGTGAATTAGTGAGTGTATAGTAACTAAGTACAGGTTCACAGCCACAAACTGAAATGGTAGCGTCCGAAAGTGCAGTTGCAGTGGTGGAGTGTACACAATACAGTGAAACAAACATGCGCCACACGGAATCTAACAGCAATACCCGATGGACAGGTTTGGCAGCCACCCAGGTTCGAGCAAAAAGAGGTTTACCACGTCTACATTCCCGCAGCAATGACTCATGTAGGGAATGTGTAGAATCACTAGGCAGCCTTTATGACTTTTTGTGCTTTTATACTTACGTATGGATTGGGGCCTCCAAAGGCGAGTTTGTGAGTGTGAGTTTGAACCTGGCTCTATTAAGTTTTAAAGCCTACCCGTCAGTATCGTCGAAAGTGGTCGAGTCACCATCACATGATTTCAATTTCTCTTGTGGCTCTCATGCACGCTCCCACTCACAACAAGGGTCACACACTTGATCTAATATTCTCCCACGATTGTATGATGCCAACTCCGACTACCACTACATTATCGATATCTGACAGTATATGGATCTCATTCAGTCTGCAGTTTTGTTCTCCTCGGAACCATATATCGTACACGAATTGCAAAACCTAAACACCCTTAAAATTGTTACTGTCCACACAAAATATCTATCTTACCCCTTCTGCTCAATCCCCTGTCCGGTCTGCACTCAGTGGTAGGATGCTACAACAAGATTACAGCCTTAAACTGTGCACACGGTCGGAGGATCGCTCGGAACACTTATGCAAGCAATCTTGCATAGTTGCACGAACTGCAGATAGTGGACACTACGGCTGCCCACTGCTGTCTCTCAGTGCTTTTGCAGGCTACCGACGGTGGCCGACTAAAGGTGGCCGAGACCTGCTTCTATTTGCCACCATATCGTGGAGCTCTTGGCGGACTACCCGGGGACAACGCAGTGCTTCTGCCGGGACAGGACAGACTGGTAGGTGTAATACATGGCCAGGTTCTAGGGCATTCTTTTGCCACCGTAAAGGAGATTAGGAGGTCCAATGAGGGCGCCAACAGGCAGAGAAGAGAGGTGCGATTAGCCCAGGTGACATGCAGAGATCGTCTTTTGCATTTCGATCTGTGAGTCCACAAAGACTATGCGGGTGCTATGCAGGAGAGTTTTGCATAGCACATTCAAAGCCTAAGCTGCTTTTGGTATGTATTCGGTAGCCCACATACTTCATCTCTTGCAACAAGTAAAAAGTGAGAGGCATAGGTGAGTCCGGGAAGCAGTTGAGGTAGTGAATAGCATGGAAGTAGCAGTCAAGACGGCTGGAATGGATGTGCCATTGTCGGCAGCACGAGAGTAGTTGTCGCTATGCAAGAATCATGGAAGTAAGTTCCACAGTCTAGGAGTTACAGTGCAAAAGCTTCTGTCACCAATGGTCTTTAAGCAGAGGAATGGAATGGCTAATTTATTGTCACTAGAGGCAGGAGGAAAAGGGAGGCAGGAGGAGGCTGAAACTGGTGCAGCAGTTCAGTTAGGAATGAAGGAACCAAGTCGTGGTGGGCCGTGTGGGTCAGCGTAAGAAGTTTACTCTGTTCGTTGATCAACTGGCAGCCATTCAAGCTCTTTCAGCAAAGGAGACACCACTGGGGTTTGTAAGCTAGCCTTTCAGCCATATTCATCACCAGCTGCAGTGGCCTAGTGGCTTATTTTCGGTAGCCCAGCCGAAAGGTAATAACGATAATCTAGCAGACGGCCCCTGGGAGCTAGTTACAATTTTCCAAGAGCTACCGTGGAAGACAGTTCCTAATCTTAGATAGGGATCAGATGTGATGGCTAGCTGTTTGCCATGACCGAGAAGAACCAGGTCGTGCCTCATCACATGGTCGGACGCCTCATTTATCCAAATGAGGTGCTTGTACGCACAGCCAAGACATGATGGGATGCCTGTGCAGTAGCTCGAAGGCTGCTCCATGCAGCATTGTCCTTTTTGCCCAAATAAATGGAAAACAGTGGCAACCCTTCTTTGAAGAAACATATTGAAGCTGGTTGCCAAATGCAAGGCGATTGACAAGCATATAGAGCTACTTTCTAGGTCTAGTAGCCCCTCTCTTGAAACCTGATAGCCAGCCCAGAAGGGCTGCCAGGTTTGGGGGCAGCTATAAAAAATTCTAGCTGATTTAACAGCCTCTTTTTGTATAGCGACAGAAGAGCCTTTACGGCTATCACCACTGCTTGCAGTGGCGATAAAGGACCGCCTACCACAGGATTCGAACCCACGATCTCGGGGCCGAGGTCGTGAAAAGCAACCGCCTTACCTAGTGAGCCATTACGGCTCACCTATAGGGAGTGTATCCGAAGCAGCACCATTTCAAGGGTGGGGGCAGTGGTAGTCAAAGTCCCCAAGCCCTCCTAAAGCCCTACGGCGTCGAACAAGATCAATTATTTTAAACTAGTTCAAGACGAGGCAGTGGATCAATGAATCAGTGGGTTGAGCAGATAGCACTAGTATCATCCCAAAAGGCAAGCAAAATTACACGTGAATCTATGACATAGCAAACAACAAAGTGTGCTGGCTGTTGCAATGCCCTGCTTTAACCCTTCGGTGGATGCTCCTTGGAGGCACACAGAGAAGTTAAAGAGCAGCCGGGCGTGGTCGGTTCAGCTGCCAAGCACTACACACCGGTGCCGATGATCTTGGCTCACATGGAGGATGTAATTAACATGCAAGAACTGCAGGGCAAACAAAGGCAAAAAGCGATTCGAATACGGCAAGCAGCCATCACGTAACTACTACAAAAGGAACAGCTGCCATAAGAACAGCACTCTACATGCTCCCAGTCTGGCCATCGAGGTCTTGTAGTCACATAAAGACAATCATGAAGCCGGACTGCTGATGCCACGAAACAGTGCACGGTTTCCAATGGTAGCAACAGGAAATAGGAAATATTACTCTCCCATCCGGTAGTCATAATTTTGACAGTAGAATGCAAGCTAACATGGCCAGACGTGTACGCACACCTAAGAACTTGGAAATGCACAACATGCTGGCTAACTCTTCTTGCCGACTTTGGGGAGGGGTGTACTGTACGACTAGCTAACATTCATTCAGTCAAATAGCCAGTCACACATTGAACATGTCATTGCTATTAAAATGTCCATCATCGACAAAAATATTATGCACCAGTGTGAAAAAGCAAGTAAGGATGGGTCCAAGCAGAAACATTAGAGCAAAGCAAATGGATATGGCAGCAAATGGTCGGATAATGTGCAGCATGGCTCGTTAAAAGAATGTGTGGTGAGCCGGGTGGCATTAGAGTCCAGGTCACACAGAGCCCAAGACACACGATGGTCACTCAGTGTGCCCAAAGCCATCATATCGTAAGGAGATTTATTACCAGCACCCCCTCCCCCATTTGAGAGGGGGTAAGGGTGTGGGTAGTATGGCAGCAAGTGAATTAGGAATCGTGGCTGTACGGCACGGAACAAAGGAAGTAGTAGTCTGCTGCCATAAAATATGCGTGCAAGAGTAGTGGGTACACAAGACAACCTGACTGGATGAAGAAAAGGGTCTGGAATCGATTCTATGAATTATTAAGCCTTCTAACAATGCACCGATAAGTAAATCAATCCAGCCAACAATGGCTATAGGGTGACGTGGGTAGTAATTATTATAGCTTATCGACAGGATATGCAGGAATCGAGTGTGGTGCATACTGGCTTCACAAGGAGCAGGAGCAGCAGAATACTCTTTAAAAAACATCCTATAAGTAACATTACAAGACAGCACTAAGGTTTACAAACTATCCCTTCTTCAACTCTCAAGCTGGCTAGAAGCTAGAATTGTTACTGGCACCTTCAGTTCTGTTGCATTCACGGGCCAGCAACTCGGCCGACTGATATCATATCCCCTTACTTCCGAACGATGCAGCAGAACTAAAAATCTACCTGTTTATCACAGTATTCGCCTCAAACATGTGAATCGTCTTGTATGTACAAATGCCCACTACAATTAATGCACTTTACTCATCCTTTTAGCTCTACCTAATTGTGTTTGCTTAAATATCACGCCAGGAGTAAGAGGGGCAGAGGTCTTCCAAACTCATCGGTAGTTGACCCCACTCGTCTAGTAGCACCAGCAGACTATGGACAGCATTTTACGGTAATTCTGGTCGAGGAGCTGTACCCAAACTGGCTGCTTTTAATTAAAAGAAATCATTACATTGTCGGATATTGGTTGAGTCGAAGTATCTCATTTCTGCACACTTCACTATTCCCATGGCCAACAGCTTCCATCCAGCTTTATTTAAACTAATATGGTTTCTGGAGGACTGCTGTGCTACTCGCTCTGAATCTTTCTTTCTTGGTTGCTACTGGGTACATGTTACTAATTACTTTACATATGCTTACTTTCAGCCAATGTGAAGTGCCTAGAAAGAGACTGTCCTTCTCTAGGGAGTGCTATAAACATCACAACCACTGTCAGTATTATTATCGTCACGATGACGATTATTATTATAGTTGTTATTATAGAAGCACAAATCCACGACACTCCGAGGGCTCCGGCCTTCAAAAAGTACCGACGAACTAATGAAAGCCTCAAGAGCCAATTGAGCAACCACCAATGTGGTGCAAACTCAATGCAACCACACAAATATGATCAGCATTGGATAAGAAGACATTTATTCAATCAGTAGTTGATACGGCACTTCATCCTCTAATCATTGCTGTTGATTCGTTATTGTGCCAAGAAAGTACCTTTCACTTCAGTTTTCGATCGGCCAAATTATAGGATCGAGGAAAGTGGCTGATGGCATTCACATCGAGGCTGTCGGCACGACCTGCAGCGCGCGCACGCGCACGCGCACACACACACACACACACACACACACACACACACACAAGCACGCACACACACACACAAACACACAAAGGTACATGCATGCATGTGCGACGGCACACATTCAACCACACATACAATGGGGGATGCACAGGCAAGCTGGCCACAGTAGTCGCTTAGCCACGATCAAGCAGCAGTAATATGTTGCCGGCTGGCAGGCTGGTGCTGAAGCCAAAGGGCCAGCAAAGGCCACTGGCAAAGCACAAGAAGTGCAACTGCTTTTGCAATATATCTTTCCTACCCGATTCAAGCACGAGACCAACTTCTGAGTGCTGTTCTATGAACAAACGTGGGCCACAGCAAGATTCCGTTGTACACTCACAACCGGCTTTCACAAGAGCGGATAAGACCAGCTGCACATACATCAAAACAGAAGCTCCCAGGACTTCGGTCCCATTCAGCACTAGGATTCACTGGCTATAGAGAGGTATTTCGTTTGTATAGCGCTCTAAGAGAACTTGATATCTATTCAGGCGCTTCACACATGCCACTATATATGGACTAGAGCCCACGAACTGGGCCATCAAATACATTCACATTGACCTTGGTCGAGGTAAGCACATTCACATGCGTACTTGCTCACAATGTTGCTCTGGCCAACACTGCTACTCGCAACTCACGAGCACTCGCGAAGTGACGGTCCTTTTCAGATGCAGCAAGCTTTGTAGCAGCTGGGCGTGGCCCTTCCAGAGGATAGCTGTTGCTGGTGTACGGCTGGCTAGCCAACGGCTCGGACGTGCTCGGACGAATGTCATTCACGATGTTGCTGCTAGTTTCATTCAGCACAGGACCATAGTTGTTGGTCAGCTTGAGTTGCATGTCGTCAGACAGGGATATATCGTCATCCGGAGCATCTGGATGCGAGAGGTCAGCAGTTGCTCAAAACTGATGCCGAGCGGCAGGCAAGCTGTCTACATCTGACAGCTGGCACATGAACGGGCTCTCTCAAGTGAAAGCTGGAGCAGTGTGTACTCACCATACTCCTCAGCCCTAATGAGGCCAATGACGGGTACAAGAGATGCATGATTTAGCTTACACGTGAAAAGCTGTCTGCCTTTGTATTTGCCTGTGCCGGATCCTACAGGATTGTCCTGCAAAAAATGAGGCAAAAAAAAGTGAGTACACTAGCCGGGCTCACTCTCTCCCCCCCTCTCTCTCTCCCTCGACTCAGCTCGATCTGTAAACTAACTGCTAACACGAACTATGAAGCACCTAGAAAGAGATTAAGTTCTCTGAGGGCGCTTTGTCAAGTACATTATTATTATTATTATCAGACTAGCTCGCATCACTATCATGACTACCAGAACCCTAGTGGGGTCAAAGTGCGGGCCTATTGGACTCAGTTCCGACTGCTTCCTATACTGTAGGGGGAAAAGTATGCTTTCGACACTCAGCTGAGAAAAAACGTGAGCAGGCCTTGCATGAACATAGACCACTAGTGGCCACACGTTTTTTTGGCACTTGGCATGCAGGTCGATGCATCCTCATGTATGGTTGATGTATCTCAGCACGTAGCTGTAAGAAATATTGGGAATTGATAGTACATACTAAAATATGCTTTAGTCAATTGACTATTAGGACGCAGTGTCTTAGTCCAAACCTTATGGCCTAGGAGGACTTGAGAGTGCTGAGCCAAGAAAACCCGGAAGTAGGCATATTTGTCGATGCTCCTCTTACAACCTGATACCAACAGCCGGATTCCGTGCTTTCAGTGGCTGGATGGGAGGCATTGATCTGCTCAACCACGGGCATGCTACACGACAGTAATGGTAGAAAAATCTGCAAGCAGAGCAAATCTGTAGTGTGTCCACACCTTTAAATGTGGCCTACACCCTTTGTGGTACAGTAGCAGACTTTATACGTCTAATAGAAGGTCCGGCGTCTTCTCGATGCACTAGCACACTGGAGAAACTGGGCAGACACCCAGTGACCTTGGCTACAGCAGGCAGACCGTTTCGACAAGTGCAAGCAGTATTAGCAACGATGACAAAGGGAGGCAGCCTTATAGATTTTGTATAGGGCCAGCTATGGTCCTACATTCGTGGGGAGGTAATCAACCGAGAGATTGTTTGGAAGCTGAATAAGGGGATAAGTGAGAAATCTCTTCGAAATGAAATTCAAAAGACGTTCATGCTAGGGTCGTCAATGAAGAAACATCCTGCATATGGACACCACCTTTTACCCGGAGGGATGATCGGATCCTGAAAATAGTGCTCAAAGACCAGTTTTCCACCTGCTCGAGTCAATGCCAAAACACTTGAGCTTGGCTTCGGCACGATCCTCATCAAGCTGGCAGTGAGGCGAAGGCTTAACGAACACGGGCTTATAGCAAGGGTAGCGAAGAAAGTTCTGTTACTGACAAAAACCAACAAAGCAGCATTCTTTGTGTGGGCATAGACACAAACATACATAAAAACATAGGCACAAACACAAGACGACCAATGATTAGAGGCAACTATTCTTTAGGGACGAAAGTAAGTTCACCAGTCAGGGAAGTTGCAAAAATCAATCCGGGGCTTGATGCACGGGTGATGTAGCCTCTGCTGATGCCTGCCTGCAACATACTTTGAAGTTTAGGTCTGCATCAATGATAGAGAGTAGGGAGGCTTGGCAGCTGGCCGAGTTGGGCCATTTCACTACATTGAGGGCTTAATTAATAAAGACTGCTACCTGCAAATCCTGAGCAACCTTGCTGTGCCAAGTACCTTATGACTACTAGGCACTAATTTAATTTATCAACAGGATAACTATCTGAAACATACTGTAAAAGTTGTGTTGCAGTTTTTAGACAGATCCCTTCATTTCACGGGCTAGCAGTGGCCGAGTCACAACCTGAACCTTGACCCGATTGAATATCTATGGGATGAGGTGCAGCATCAGCTGAGAGCTCAAGACAGTAATATAAACGATCGACAGCAAAGTTATGAGACCTATTACAAGTGACTATCTCCAAGTATCTCTGAAACTCGTCGAGTACATGCCGGCTCGAATAGTGGAAGTGATCTCTAACTGAGGAGGGCCACATTCTACTAGAAATAGTAGGTGTGGTGTCTGTGCTGTGGCTTTCATGCTAAAGTCATGTATTGGGCTGTTGTGTCTATTTTGGGATTCTTGTTGAGCCGTGATGGCACACTAGGTAAGGCGGTTGCTTATCATGACCTAGGTCTCGAGGTCGTGGGTTCGAATCCTGTGGTGGGCAATGCTTTATTGCTTCTGCAAGTGGCGGTGATAGCCGTAAATGCTCTTCTGCTGGTAAACAAAAGAGGTTGTTGAGTCAGCTAGTATTATTTATTTATTTTTTATTATTCCTCACTCATACCTGCGAACAAGTTCTCATGCACACATGCATTTGGGTCCGTAAACTATCAGATCCTTGCCAGCAGCTCTGAGCGCAGAGGAACTGCTTACATTAGCACACTCAGCTATGACCTTAAAAGCCACTGCATTGATAATCTTTGAACCCTAGCTACAAATGAACAGCTAATTCTAGCCCAGACTCTCCCATGTTTCTGCCAGTGGCAACTTTGGCCGGTGTCTGGGATGCCCGACCAACCATACGTTGGATAGGGGAGCCGATCTCGGTGGGGCAGTTGAGTGGTTGGCATGCACAAACACACAGTGGCACTGTGGCTGGCGAGCCCTTTTGAATTCTGCATGTGCTGACATAAGCACATCGGAGCGAGCACAACGACTGCTCTTCGTCAGTGAGGACTTATACTGTGCATTAAGCCTGTAGCGAGTCGATTGGCTACACTGACCATTGATCGCCAAACAGGCTAGGAAGGCTGACCAAAAGGGCATCCCTCCAGACAGTACACGGCATCTCTCCAGCTTTTCTAAACTTAGGTGCACCAAGGTCAAGGTCCAATTGACTTAACTTCCGACACTCCCAAACGAAGCAGCAAAGAGCTGGCAAACGTCTGAAGGCTAGATCGAGACTAATGCTAAATCAATGGAGGGGGGAGGGCCCAAATTTAGGCTGCCTTTACCGACGGTTGGGCAGAGAGCAAAAGCCCAGTACATCGATCTAGCTACATCCAAACGCCTACTTAGCATACGTGTAAGCTTTTTTCAAAGCACTTATAACATAATACACTGCAGCTAAATGATTCACTATACCGATAGGCTCTAGGATAACATATGCAGAGGGAGGAGAAGGGGTGCAGGCAATGGTGGCACTTCTAACAATCCGGCAATGAGCTCAGCAGACAAAGGGCTGTGCTTCGATTGACAAGGGAAACAGAAATAAAGAGGCAAAATGCACTGGATGAGGATTCGATCATTCTTCCCCTAAACTAGGCAACGTTATGGAAACCAATGACTACACAATAGGTAGCAAGCCATTCAGTGGAGCTGCAGAGTTTCAAGTGCTTGGTCTTGAGGTCGACCTTAAGAGCCCAGTTCCAGACGAGTAAGCTACTCTGTATGCTGGAGCAACCGAAAGCACACTCTAGTTGAAGCAGCTGGATAATGCAAAGACACCGAATCTCTTGAAAAGGCCAAAACAAAAACATATCAATCTAATAATGAGATTTACTAATGCACCGCAGAGCAGCAGGCAGGGGAAGATGGCCAATGAATGCAGGCTCATAAGGCCGCAGCAGCTGCAGCTGCTTGCTTTGCACATGCTTATGAGCCTGGTCACAGTCACAGGCATACCCAGACATGGCTGGCTCTAGGGGATTAACCAGTGCTGGGTTAATCCGGTTGATGGATCAATCAGGTTTTCCAAACAACAATTCATAATCAAAGTCGTGTGCCAGCTCCCTAGGATGCAGCCAAAGAAAGATGCGGGCCTACTAATGTCTGTCAAGTACTGGCGACTGATGTGGTCAGGACCATGATCCAACTTTCTAGAGGCTCAACACACAACATAAACCCAGAAAAAGTTGCCATACAAGATTTGCAAGACTTAGGTATTCAGAAGAGGTATTCAATTTCATATGCATCTCTAATAATCTTTTTCAATAATCTGAAAACTGGAGTTGACAATATTCTAGTCATTTTTAACTGAAGTGAGATGAAAACAGATCCAGAGAATGTACACAGAGCTGAAGATTTGAGAATAATGCACCAACCAAAAGCAAAAAGCACATCTGACGGTGCAATAGATGTTATCACTACGATCCAGGAAACTTCAAAGGCAGGTGAATGGGTCGGTGCTTAGAACAAGCCTTAACATTAGTCAGTGACCTAAAATGACCCCAACCACCCAAAAAAGTTCTTTCTTCCGTGCGCCCCGAGACCGTGGCAGACTACCAGAATGGAAGAGCAGACAGCAGCTCTAACGATAGGGTGCGCAGATCCTCCTTCCACAGCCTGGTACACGTGTTGGAAGGAGCCCTCATATTTCTCTGGCCAGTAGGCACCTTGGGTCGGCCAAGAAAAATCAGAGCTCAGCCAGCTGTAGGCATAGCTAAAGCAACTGGAACTGGAAGGTACTCACAAATTACTAGGGGTACCAACAAACCATCCAAGTGTCTATTAGCACAAAGCTAAAGCAGATGCTAGTGGCAGAGGCTGATTGCCCCCCTCCCCAGACCAAGCCACATGCAGAAGTGACTGTTGCCAGCAGCAAATGGTTTCCATGCCAGTGTTATCAGTTCGGTTATTCGGTTACCGCTGCCATAGCACTGAGCCACTGCCTGCAGTTATCGTTGGCACAACTGGGTCTAGAGAGAGGTGCCCCCTGCATGGTGCACTTTCAGCTGGCTGACTTGAAACAGTAGTCCACAATCTGCAGATGACTTCAAGGCGAGTGCAGCCATTGATGAGGACAGGAGAGATTCCTGCTGCAACCGTGCAGTGAGGAGTAGACCAAACTTAATAGCTAAAGATCCTGATGGCAAACCAGACCCGGCCCTCATAAGCAATGGGCGAACGCATCAGACGCGGACTACAGACATTGGGGGTGGGGGGCATCACCGCACACATGTGCACGTGTGCGCGCACGCACGCGCGAGACCAGCTACAATCCCAACCAGCTACAATGCCAATCAGTCAACCGTTGGCCAGCAGCCTCTAGAGAAAAGCTTCAAAAAGCAACCAAGAACTATTCGGACCTTTAAGCAGCTGCAGACAACTGCAACTTGCTGCCACAACGAGAGTGGTGCAGCTTCCAACAGCCACAATATGTGAGCAACCCTATTTCTAGAGCACATCCGATCCCAAAGAACTACCATGCTTCGTAACTGGATTAGAAACCTTGCTCAGCTGCCTCTCTTCCTGAGCACGGCTTCTTGCCAAGTAGACTGACTTCCTGAGAAGCTGCTTTGCTACACTAATAGCTGCCTCCGCAAGCACAGCCACTTGTGCAGCACCGAGCAGCCACTCTGCCCTAGGGGCAGTGCCAGTTCCCGAAGGACTGCCTCAGCAGCATGAGTAGGTCTGCTCAGTGAGCAGCTCTAATCCCAGACTCTGCTCCTGAGGCAGGTTCTCCATTTATTGGCAGCTCCCACCTCCCGAGCAGTTTCCCTGCTGCTAAGTGGGCAGGGAAGCTCCCTGAGAAGTTTGTGCCTCAGCAACATCGGCCTAAAGAGTCTCACTAGGATAGGAGTGCAGTACGCTCTAGAAGAACAATGCAGAGTGGGTGCATTTTGGGTGCATTGCCACAGATTCGAGCACAAACAAAGATCTTTAGAGACAAAGCAGTCACAAAAGCTGCTACACCGTGCAGCCACAGCAGATCAAAATGATCACGTGCTCTGCATCAGCTATCGTCTGTACATACATCATGCAGGTCGGTAGGTGCATCCTAGGTCCGATTGCATTTCTGTTGGCCTAAGATTAGTGTCATTCCGAGTGAGGCCTTCACAAGGCGTGGTTTCGAGAAAGTCGAGCAGGCAGCAACCCTAGGAGGGGGACAGGTCACAGTGACAAAACCCAGCATCGCATGGTGGAGGGAGACAGCAGGTCAGGCACACAAAGCTGTTTTTGCATGAAAGCAGAAAAGAGGCTAGGAATGGACAGAGGCTGCAGTGGTACTATTGTTGAACCACAACACATTTTCTGTAGCAAATAAACAAATAAACAGGAGGTGGCAGAGAATGGAGGACGTGTGCCACACATATCAGATGGGGTCGAAATACAAACACTATTTCGGTCAGCACCTCAATACTGGCTCTTGGCTAGCCATAGAAGCTTTCAGGGTGCTAGGTAAACACTGACTGGAATGCAAGCATCAAGACAGAGGGAAACCGAGGCCACCTACAGCTGGTCGAGAGAGCAATGCAGCTACAATGCTGGTAGCAGTTGCTCCTGCAGCTGATAGGGAACTGCACTGGCTGCTCACTTACTAAGAGCCAGCACTCCCCAGCGCCAGCAGTGCAACCGTTGGTGTCATAAGTTGTTCCACTTGCCAGCAGCACTGCTGCCAGTGCACCCAGGCCTGACACAACACGGCATATGCCAAGCTGAAGGCCAGCCGTCAGTCGGCGATAGCCTGTTTACGTCTGGCCAAGGTTTACCACTACCAGACCTGGAGGCAACAGCTAACATAGCAATTATTGAAGAAGAGACAAGTTTCAGGCCTCCTGCAAAATGCAGCCGGCCAAGGATCGACAGTGAGCAGGCAGGCGATTACTCTGGGTGCACTCGGGGCAGCATGGCAGGCTGTAGACATTGGTCTACCACATGCCTCTGGTTTTGGAGGTCACGGTTTAATTCTCGACACATTGTCTACTGCCCAACAACGCCCACGTGACGTGTTCAGTACACCAGTTCGGCAGAAAGTTTTAAAGATTGTTTTTTGACCACCCACGTTGCCGGAGAAGAGATCTAAATATACTGCTGCTGCCGGAGCTGCAGTGCATACTTGAGGCCGGCCTCCAGGAACCCCCTCTCCAGTATTCAGAGGCCACAACATCCCAAACCAGATTAATAAGTGAGGTCAGTTCGTGCTAGCCATAGGCAAAAATCGACAGTACAAAATAGAAGCTATGACCTTTTGATCAGCAAGCACTAGCTTATTCTCCCCCAGGGGTGGGGCAGGCAGAACGGTACTCCACCAGCACCTCGAAAATGACTGATTGTTCAGTGCAAACCTGTATGTTTATGGTGTTCAATTATGTCTTAAGCTTAGAAACCCCAGCATTCGATCTGGCACAATTCCAAAAGCTGATTCTGTACGTGCAATAAAAGAGAATCGATCGGTAGGCAAGGAGTGGCATGGTGGGGCTCAGCCATGCAATGCAATGCTTGCAGCGAGCTGGTTACTGTAGTAGGTGCCCATTGCAGCGGACAGCTGAATGGCATTCCCTATACACACACACACACACACACACACACACACATAAACACACAAAAAACAAACACACAGGCATCCACATGCACACCACAGATACAATCACAAACAGACATACACGTGCGTGCATACACAAGCAAACACGCAAACCAGCACGCATACATATATTGCTCCCCCATCCATTATGCATGGTGAGACGTGGGCAAACGAGTGCAAGAGGAGAGGATAAAAGTACCAGAAGCAAACGCACGCGACAAACAATGGCACATCAAGCAGCGTCGACGTCTTCGACACCGGCGGCAAACAAACTGCAGCCAGAGCCCTTCACATATTGTGCTAGCCACTTGGTGGGCTAGCACCCCTGGCATCACATAACAGCTTTATGAGCAGCTGCATTCTTTGTCTGAAGTATTCTGAAGAAGGATATTTGCAGCTTTCACGATCAAAGACCGCCAGTGCTTAACGATGGCTTGCAATCAATGACTGCAGGCCCGCTATTAAAGCATTTTTAATAGTGCGCGCACGGCAGCTCTCCGGGTGGTCCAAATGACACAGAAAAGCCTCACAATGAGTGCGAAATACAGCACCCAGCAGCCAAGGCAGTTCAAGGCAGTACGGCACAATGTAGGCCCAGGTCACCTCCTCAAGTCAGACCGGTCAATCTGGACCTGAAGCATGGTTGCACTGGCTAGTTCCCAGCAAACAATGCAAACGAATGCAGCTGGAGATCGCACAGCTAGGTATATGTATCGCAAGTTCGCAAAGCAGGCAAGGGAGCAGGCAAAAACAGAAGAGCTGCTGCGCACAGCAGCAACAGAACAGGCAGCTGGAGCTCATCTCGGCCACTGCCACTATAGGAGCTGGGAGGCACGAACATGTGTTGAGCAGGTAAGATGCTTCGGCAGGAGCTGACACAGACAAGCAACGAGGCAGCGGGAGGCAGCAGAGAACAAAGTCCGACAGGAGTAGGGTAACATCGGAAGCTGAAAACAGCACACTGCAAGACAAGTGGCGGGAGCACCAGCAGAAGCAGCAGCAGGCCAACTACCAGCAGAAGCAGCCCGAATGGGCACCATGCTCGGGAGGCCGTGGTCGAACAGCAGCAATTTTGCCAAGCCACCAGTCGAGCAACTACAGTCCGTTAACATGACGGTCAGCTTTAGCAGAGCAGCATGTATGGCAGTTGCTTCTGGGGGCTCTCGGTATCACTTCTATGTGGATGACACTCTGTTGTATCTTTGCTTTGATCCCTCCCAGCCTTCGAGCACCTCGAATTCTCTCAACTCACTTGCAGCATGTATTGATGACATCTGCACATGGATGGCAGCAAATTTTCTAAAACTAAACGATGATAAAACTAACTTACTAGTTATCACCGAGCTGGTTTGGTCTAGCGGTTAAGGTGCTCGCCCCGACCAAGGTCGTGGTCTCGAGCCCCGAGGCATATGTGAAGCGCCTGAATAGAGATTAAGTTCTCTTGGGCGCTATATACATGAATATTATATATATATATATATATATATATATATATACATATATATATTATGGGCAAACCCAGTGTCATTCGGAAATTGGAAAGGTTGACGCTCAAAATTGGCTCTGCCAGCATATCTCCAGTTGAATCAGCTCGAAATCTAGGTGTCCTGTTCCAAGTGACCTCTCGTTAGACGATCACATCAGCTCCACAGTCAAGTCTGCCTACTTTCAGCTACATAACATTGCTAAAATTCGGGCTTGTTTAGATAAGGATACCATGTCTAAGTTGGTCCATGCATTTGTGACATCCCATCTTGATTTATGTAACTCACTGCTTGCTGACCTACCGGCATGTGCAATCAGGCGATTACAGCTGGTGCAAAACTCTGCAGCTAGGCTTGTCTGTCGTGAGCATTGCAGTTGCCACATCAAACCACTTTTCGCCGACCTGCACCGGCTACCAGTCAAGCAACGGATCGACTTCAAGGTTTTGTTGCTCACTTTTAGGTCACTTCATTCTTTGGCTCCAGCCTATCTCTCAGATCTACTCCCCCACCAGGCCAAGCATCGTACCACCCACTTTTCGGAATCCAACAGTTTACCAATACCTCGAACAAACCTCAAATCCTTTGGAGACGGTGCATTTGGTTCGTATGCTCCCAAAGCCTGGAACTCCCACCCGAATTGCGTCAGAACATCTCCGGACTTGACCACATTTAAAGAGAACTTATTACCACAGCTATTTAGGACAGCATTTAGTGGGTCCCTATGATTTGTCCTTCATGTGCTTATGCGTGCTGACACTGTGCATGCTGACACTAACCACATTTGCATGCTGACCCTGTGCATGTCACCCCTAACCATGTTATTCATGTTGTTTATCAAGCATGATATTACTCACCATTCAATTGCGTTTGCCTTTGCAGCAAATGTAAAGTGCCTAGAAAGAGATTGAGTTCTCTGAGGGTGATTTATCAAGTGCATTATTATTACTATTATTATAATATTATTATTATTACGGCAGCTGCAACGGCCCCGGGGTTCTCTATTCACAAGCTCGGCCATTCTTTAACAAGACTGCCTCAGAGACAGGCTAAGCTGATTCCTCCATTCCACCCGCTGGCAAGCTGCCTGTAGCCATAACGGCACCTAGGTAAGGCAGTTGCTTTTAATGACATTGGTCCCGAGTTCGAATCCTGCGTTGGGAGACCCTTTATCATTGGGCGATCCTTTATCGTCAATGCAATCGGTGGCGATAGCCGTAAAGGCTCCTCTGTCGCTACACACAAGAGGCTGTTGTCAGCTAGTATTTTAATATTTTGTTTAGTCGCCTGCCTGCTACGGGTCTCACCCGACAGTATCGAGTGGGAGCACCTGCCTCTGCCGACAACTCCCTCCCCCTAGCTATCTATCCCAAGCAGGGTACTCTCTTGCTGTGGTCAGCCACTGTTAGGAGTTTAATTGGATCCTGGGGGGGGGGGTACTGCTGGTGCTACTGTAGTGAATATAAACAATGACATATACCTACCTGCACCCCAGCTCATTATTACTCGGCTGTATATTCTCAATTGGCAGCAACAAGGGCCGAGCATATCAATCATCTTAAGCATTCTGGCGTAAGATGATTGATATGCTCGGCCCTTGTTGGTCAATGGTGAGTCTCACCAGAGCAACCATCAGCCTTTGCCACCAACCCCACACATGCAGTACCAGCTCTCGTGTGAGGCCCTCTGGCTTCAGCAGGCACGAACGGGCATAATAATAATAATAATAATGTACTTGATAAAGCGCCCTCAGAGAACTTAATCTCTTTCTAGGCGCTTTACATTTGCTGCATGCCTGCTTTTACCGGCTCCAGCCATCCTTTGCCTTCCGTGACAAGATGCAGGGCCAAAGAGCTCGATGACGAGAAGGGCAGAGGCAGGCTGCCGGTAGTTCAAATCATTCTCGACCGAAACGAAGACAGGTTAAATGCAGGTCAGCTGATTCAATGGGCTAATTTATATGGCCAGCACAAGAGCCATAATAATAATAAGGCATTTGCTTAGCGAATTTAGAGAACTAAATCGCTTTCTATGCACTTTATTATGCTGCAAGATAGGCACGCCAATGTGGCTCAGTGGCAATAACTCCTGCTTGCAATGGGCGACATGAAATCGCATGCATTGGGACTGGAAGCCACCACATGGGTCGTGAAGAAAAAGCACCTTACCTACCAAGGCAAGCATACAAATCACGTGATCGAAGGGTTTCTATACAGGCCGTCTCTAATCGGACGGTGGCCGTGGTAAAGCATAGGCAAAGGCTTGTAGTCCCAGCATCATCAGAAGAATGGCGCCGTCAGCACAATCGCTTGGAGGTTTATGTAATGGGAACTGGACAGTTACATCACATACATGAATCCTGCTTCGGAAGAATTTTTTATTGATCAAGGGCAACCAACCGACAACAGGTGATCAGCTGCAACTGCATTGCATGGGAGAGGGCTAGCAAGCTTAAGGGCATCGCCTGTGCCTGCGAATGACACAACTCACGGCAGTCTATTAATAATAATAATGCACTTGATAAAGCGCCCTCAGAGAACTCAATCTCTCTCTAGGCGCTTTACATTTGCTGCAAAAGTATGCTCGTCACCACCTCTCTTGTGTGTTGGTGTCTTTTTCCGGAAGCTATTGACTGTGGTGGAAGTCGACATGGAATAGGCAAGCAGTTACTCAGCTAGCCGGGTCTTTTACGGCGTAATGTTGGATTTGGAGTCGGTACAACGGCAGGACTGCGGAAAACGACTGACCAATTAAGACGTTTGTTCGTGCTTGCTTCGTCGTCTTGAGCCCCTATTGTGTACTTTGTAGAGGACCCTCCGTGTAGATTTGTTTAGTATCCCGGTTGTAGTTGGAGCATGCGATATTATAAAGAGGTCTAACATGAACGCAGCTCGTCTTACCCTAGCTCAGCGGCTTGGCGAGTGGCAGCCCTGCCGGAGTATGGTGGGGCTCGGATATTAGAATGGTGCAACTGCAAAGCCGAGTTTAAACGGCTGGCTTTTCTTCTTGGACAGTTTGCCTTTCATCCAGCTTCGTTCTATTGATAGCTACCTACCGGTCACCACCAGAATAGTCATGGGGAATTGCTTTCGCGAGGGAGGTTGGAAATGACCTGGCCATGCTTTGTCAACGGCTCAGTGGTCGATTTCAACTTTTCCGCGATAGCCTTAATTGCTGCCTCTCGCAATCTGATTCCTGTTACAAGAACTCGAAGTGTCCCATAAACGGGACTCTCGTGTTATGCATCGATTATCTTGCCGTAACAGTCGTCAAGACGTGCTATGGCTTTCAAAGCAACGAATAGGACGTGCTCGTAGAGGCACTTATGATAGCGCTGGATTGTTCTTGGCTTCTGTGGGCCTGGGCCATGCAGTAGAACCATACCCACATTCCACATTCATCGGTCTAACGTCGGTCTGGGATCATCTGCCTGACATCTTGGTGATGTAGGCATGAAATACAGTAGCAGCAGGACCAAGAAGCAACAGCTGGAGCAGACCCGGCTTTAGGGCGCATGGATCTCGCATGGGTGGCACGGTGACGGTACGAGGTCACATCTCGAGACCAGCAACAAATTTACACCCACTGTCAAAAGGAAAGTGGGTGAAAGCAGTGAGAAGTCCAGTCAGTATATACACTTCCGGTTGTTGGCACAACCTTATCTACCCTGCCCCATTTATTAAGAGCTCGGAAAAAGCATCAGAGCACTTCGATCGTTCAAATTACCTTTTCTTCATAAGGAAGAGAAGGTCGTGGGCTCCAGCCCCATGGCATACGTGAAGCACCTGAATAGAGATTCAATTCTCATAAGGTGCTATACACAAGAGTTATATCTTTATATTAATCTCGTGCATGAAGAACAACCCCCAAACGGTTGTCCAGCCACCACTTTGCTGTATGCGTGCAGCCTGATCATAATCCTGACAGCTAGTTTGGCCCAGTGGTTAAGGTGCTCGCACCGAGCAAGGTCTGGCCGAAGTCATGGGCTCGAGCCCCGTGGCATATGTGCCTGAATAGAGATTTAGGTCTGTTAGGGAGCTATACAAATGAATTATATATATATATATATATATATATATATATATATATATAAGTATATGGAAGAGTACAAAGCAGATACCTATTTAAAACGTGTAACAAGATATACACACATATGTATATTATAAGATTAGCTCTGATGATGTTATACGCACAACGTACTAACGACAGAAAATTGCCTTAAAACTAGGAGTCATGCTTTATGCAGCCTTACACATAATGCTGCCAGTGAGCAGTGCCTTACTGCAGACACCCAACTGCAGCCGTATGGGGGTAGGTGGTTGACCCACAACCGTTCTGCAGCCAGAAGGGAAATCGACCAGGGTCCTTGGCTAGTCTGAGTTGGCACATCGACCAAATGCATTTTTCGGCAATTTCACCACCGTGCAAGACCCATTTGCGGTCACAGAACACATGCTAGACACCGGCTTGATTTCGAAGCTTTAAAGGAAACCGGGTCCTTACTTCATCTCTCAGTCACGCTAGGTTACTGTAATACAACAATCATTTGCTACATCCAAAGAGTGGTTTACTGTGAAAATGGAAAACAGGAAGGCAAATGGGAACTAACAGCTTAGCAGATACGGCAGGTCATGGATAAGAAACAGTCATGAGTCCCACAACCATTTAAGCTACCAATAACTGATGGTGTACATGTGTTTGGGACACCCAATGTTGAAAAGGATTATACTATAAAGAAATAAATGCCTATTTTTCCTACTTGGCCAATAGACTGTGCTAAGACTATGGCAACCAGCTCACAATAACACAAAATCTATGATGAACATGTAGACAGCACATTATACACAAGCCATGTCTGGTTGTACTGCATGTACACACACACACACACACACACACACACACACACACACACACACACACACACACACACACACACACACACACACACACACACAATACATGCATATATAAATATGCATATATACATTTCTACATGTATTATTACATATATGCATACACATGCATGAGAATGTTTATCTCTGGTGAAGCAGGAGGCTGCCTGACTGCAGCCAGGCCGAACCTCAAAAGAGGGAGAAACCTGCTCGCCCTTGAAGATAGGGTGGCCCAGGCAGGGGTCAAAGCATAACGTCTTCACGACAAAGGTCGTGGGTTCGAGTCCTGCTATAGACAATCCTTGATTGCCCACTGCAAGTGGTGGTTATAACCGTTGAGGCTATTCTGCCACCACACAACTTGAAGCTGTTGAATCAGCTAACCTCGTGCAGGCCTGCCTGTGCGAGTACTCAAGAGAAACGTGAGCAGCTGCTCCATCCGCTGCCACAGGAGACTGCTGCTAGCTGCCGGTCAACATACTAACAATACTGTTCTTCAGGTGCAGCACAATTTCTATTGCAACAATATGGAGCAAAACTCAGCTTCTCAATCAAGCAAGCAAGCAACAGAGGCTGTCTGCTAGAGGTAGTGATGGTAGCAGCCTTTATGCTCATCATGCCCAGCATAAGCTCTGAGTGGCTTCACTGCTGCTCCACCAAGGGCAACACTCAATAGGCAGGAAGTATGTAGTTCTTGGCATTCATCAAACATAGTGATCGTTATACCTCTTCTTGTATATTGCTTCATGAAGTAAAAAATCATTTACCCATTTAGCAAAAATTGCTGCCCTGGACATCTGTCACATAGCATGGCTTCTGAAGCAATCTGCTGTCATTTGGCAGCAAGGTCGTGGAAATACATTGTCGGCACGGCGCCATGGAAAACTGCTGTTCATTCTACAGCCGAGAAGCTGGCGACAGCCTAGATTCTCCCAGATGCAGGAGTGAAGGCCAGGTTTCAACAGCATAAGCAATAATGAGGTGAGTGAAAGAACTAATCATTAGCTTCAGCATAATTCGAGATTTCACGGAAGTCTCAGGGGCACGTCCTCTGTCGAGTTAAATTCGAAATTAGCAGGAGATGCAGCCATTAAATCATTAATAAGGAATTCAGCCGGCTGTCTCGCAGAGCAATCGGCAAGCTTCACCACGGCTGCCCCTAATAAGCCCTGGCTGCATACACAGGAAGCCAGGTCGTGAGCAGGTGCAATGCACATCGCAGCCCTGGACAGTTATGGATTTTGCTCGGCAATTCTGCTGCAGGTCCCATACCATCACATAGCAATGATGACAGGCGGACTCGGCAACCGTCAATGAAACTTCAGCAGCTACCTCTCCTCCAGAAAGCCATGATTTAAGATCTGAGTTTGCACCATCGGCTTAGCCGACAGCCGGGATCAGTTCACTACGAGGCTCTCTCAGCGCTGCGGCAGCTGCCCGACCGCCACTATTCTGCCAACAAGGCTTACGAGCAGCAGAAGGATTCCTTGACCGGAGGCGAAGCAACAATCACCCAGTCGTCGTCACAGCCACCCTAGCGTGCATCACTCACCTACTCCTGGCTGCCTTCCACTGCCTGCCCTCTACTGCTGCTGTCTGCAAATCCCACACTATCGAAGGCTGCTGCTGCAAAAGCTACAAGCACAACCGGTCTAATTGCTGGTAGGCAGATCACTGGTAGTGGTAGTAGACAGGACAGCACTTGACGGCTGGCAAAATACGACCGAGCTATGCTGGCAGACTTGCTAGCCTACAGTCGGTAGCCGATGATGACACTTGAGCATTAAAAAAATGCATGCCTGCATTTCGTTCTCTAAGCTCAGGCATAGCTTGGGTGTATAATACGTTGGCAGCAGGTCTGGCAGGAGAAGAATCGACAAGACAGATTCCGGCTTGACGCAGACAATGAAGGATTGGCCCGACCGAGACCATCACTACCTACATGGTCGAGCAGGCGTCCTCGACCGTCACTGAAAACAAGGCCGCCAAGTCCCACTATGGTGGTGAGCAAATGGTCGAAGCTACTAAAGCAATAAACATGAATACACCCACAGCATATCACGGTGCAGTTCCTCCAGGAATCTCCTTGGGTAAACCCCTTTGACTCAGATCGGCACACACGCTGCACAGTTTTGCCAAAGGAGCATTGCGCATTTCAAGGCTCCATTAAAAAATAAGCTCTCACCACATTTTCTTTTATAATGCATTGCAAAACACATCAAGGTTTCCATAAGGTGCCGGGCAAGTAATAACATTAGGGAACAGATGAGACACGGTTATTGGATGAGCATAGGGCTGCAAGAAAGTACACAGGGTCCACGTAAGCAATAGGACTACCCATTGCCTATAATACGTAGGGCAAAAGCATTTATCCCAAACGAAATTTCCGAGAACGAGAGACTAAGAATGAAAGAGAGAGAGAGAAGAGAGAGAGAAGAGAGAGAGAGAGAGAGAGAGAGAGAGAGAGAGAGAGAGAGAGAGAGAGAGAGAGAGAGAGAGAGAGAGAGAGAGAGAGAGAGAGAGAGAGAGTTAACGCATAGCCCAGAGTACCAGAGGTGCAAAACGAAGCTGTTACGTCATCCGAAAAATAGCTGCAACCTTTAAGACTAGGCAGCTGAGTATGTCTTTTGGGTACATTCTGCACTGAAAATCTGACCTGCAAGAATGACCAAGACGTAAATAAAGGCTAGCCGATTAAAAAATCCTATATATATATGTGTGTGTGTGTGTGTGTGTGTGTGTGTGTGTGTGTGTGTGTGTGTGTGTGTGTGTGTGTGTGTGTGTGTGTGTGTGTGTGTGTGTGTGTGTGTGTGTGTGTGTAGACAGTAGATCATCACGGCCTGCAGTTGGCTAACAAGGATTGCCCACTGAAGGACTCAAGCCCCACGATAAGGTAGAGTGAGCACCTTAACCATGGTCTAGAACTCAGGCACTCATGCACAGAAAGCGGCCAGCCAGACAGTTCTTGATTGCAGAGCTACTGCCATGGCAAGAAATATGAAGCCGATAAGGCTTTTATGCCACCATAGAAACATGGCTGTTAAATCAGCCAACTTTTATTTTAACTTCGAACTACAAGTGGATGTAGAAGAATCAAAAGGGTATCAATACGACAAAATCATAAACCAAAGAATCATGCAGATATCCGTACAAAAATGTCTCACATACTAAGATACAAAATGCTCGTTAGCCCGTGTATAGATAAACGAACAACACTTTACATGCTGGTGCCAATGTATACAGTTCAACTGGTCAATACTGCTGCAAGTTAAATAAAGCATTTGTGGTGCTGTTACATGATGAGCTGCATATGGAAAAGTCTACAGCCAACTGCAGGCAATCTCTCAGTGGTCAAGCCTTTCTACATATCTTTAAACTTTAGCTCGTTGTCGATGCTTCTCCTAACTTTTCCATTTCCATGCAATTCAAGGCACACATCACATGACCCGATGAATATCGGCATATACTAGCATACATATACATAGAGCAGTAGTCATCTGGGTAAGAATGGGTGCATATAGCACTCGTGTGAAATATAAGTTCGCATACACACAGCCCACGATATCGAAACAAGGCCAACTGCACAGATACTTCTGGCTTGGGTTTGAAGTAGCATGGCCGAGGACAATCACACTGATGGTTGTTTTGCCATAGCTGATGTCATTGGAGGAAGCTCTGAGCCTATTACAAGACATGCACAGTGACTCTGACAAGCCTTAAGCCCCAGCTCTGACAGAGAGCTAAAGTCTGCCTCAAAGTACTATGTATTTAATGCCATATGCACTTTAGACCCAGCTCAAAGACAGTTCAGCTGCACCCACTTTCAGAAGGCACATCCTGCCTCTACGAAGCTACACTCACAACTATATTTTGAGTGTGGACTGTGTGTGCATGCGTGAGCACATGAAAGTGTAGGTATCTGCACGTGCGCTTCATTATAGCACAAATTGCAGGCATGCTTGTGTGCATAGGTGTAAGTGCAGGTGCGAGAGCGGCCTTGTGGCAGTGTCTAGTCTGCGTGTATGTGCGTGAGCCTGTACTTGCAGGAGTGTGTGTGTGTGTGTGTGTGTGTGTGTGTGTGTGTGTGTGTGTGTGTGTGTGTGTGTGTGTGTGTGTGTATGTGACCTTGGTGCAACCAAGCACTTGCTATTGAATGCAAACAAGTGCATGCATGTGCACAACTTTGTAAAGAGGAGCAGGATGCAGGATTGCAGCAACATGGCAGGCAGAGTGGCAGCTTAAAAGAAATAGCAACTTGATTCTTCGGCACTGGGAGTTCTAGGTGATGCCGGAGAGGGAAACCGACAGCTATTGGAAAGGCAAGTTCAGGCAGGGCAGCGAGGCAACTCCATGCTATACCCACAACTAGTGATCAGAAAGAGAAGCTTCTTTGCACTGATTCTACAATTTTCCATTGTCCAAGGAGTTTCAATGCTTGAGAACCAATGGGCTTGCTTGACAAACGATCGCTGTCCCCAGTCACGGTGTTGGCACTTGCTAAGCTAAATTCAGGTTTCGATCTCAAATGTCGCCAGTCTTGTAAGTACACATTACACGGCAACTGTACCATCATGCACAAAGGATGCATACAGGCAAGTCACCGTTTTGTGGCATCCAATTTGACTGGAATTTTGGTACCTGACAATCTTGTAAGTATTGCTTACCGTGAGACAGTAACCTGGTACCCGGCTTACCTAATCCCCCATCCTATAAATGTAGGCAGCAGGGCTCAATTTCTTTAGTAATAATAATAATAACACACTTGATAAAGCACCCTCAGAGAACTCAAATCTCTTTCTAGGCACTTTACATTTGCTGCAAAGGAAACACGATCGAATTTTTTAGTGGTCTCGGCAGTCCATCAAATCATCCTTTATGTACCTTAACTATAGCCTTAACGATGTACAGCATGAGCATGAAACATGCTGTACAGATTCCCATCGGTGCACAGATGTCCCATCGGATATAAAGAAGTTCCAAAAACTTATGTAGCTCACAAGTGTCATGACCTCTTGCCTCGTTTTTAGGCACGTGCCTCACACTAGAATGAATGGAATGTCGCATTTTAATGATCAACATTGTGCACTCAAGATGCATCTCGTCAAAAGAACAACCGAGCCCATCATCAGAAGCCTTCTTCTCAGCCGAGAGCCTTCTTCTCAGCTCTTCATCCTCAGCTGTATGCAGCACGTCATGCCCGATAACTGCTGCTGGCATACCATTCAACCAAATTAATAACACAAACATGTTTCTGAAATGCCAGCCCAATTTCTACACATGGGTAGTGGTCTTAAAGAAAGAGCGGCAATGTGGTGTTGTCATTAGAAGTTAAACGACACGTAATGTGGGGCAGAATGCCACGGGCATCCTATGAGGGACCGGTTATCTCTTACATTAAAAGTGGATAACGGTCACATTTTTGCTGTGGCTCTATTTCGACCATATTTCAAGAAAGAATGGAAAGAGACAAACGTGACTGCATAAACTAAACAAGACTCGGAAAAGCTACACTTGTCACAAACAAACACTTCACCGTGCAGACAGCAAATACAGTCGGCAACAGTGCAGCACAAGTGAGACCCAAACGAAGCCAGATGAAAGACCCAAAGGGTGAGCAGCACATGGGTGGTAACCACTATCACCATTATAGAGCCACATTCTCACGCGTAAATATTTATAAATAAATAATTCATTGATATAGCACCCTCAGAGAACTTAATCTCTATTCGGGCGCTTCACAATGCCATGAGGTTCGTGCCCACGACCTCGGTCAGACCTTGGTTGGGGCAAGCACATCCACCACTGGGCCAAACTAGCATGGCACTCAGACCCACAAAGGCTAGCCACCATTGCTCAGCTTCTTCATAACTAGCCGAACTGCTAACCAGTCTCAGCCTACTCGTGCCTCAGATCTTTGATGGACATAAAATAAGCCCTTCGATTCCTTCACTAAAAGACTGCTGGTGACAGAAGCTTCTGCTCTGTAGATCCTAGATTGTGAAACTCACTTTCACCATTCTTACGCACCCGACATCTACTCTTCAGCTGCCGAATGTGCACATCTTTTCCAGTCGCCCTGAGCCACTACTGCCACACTACTCACTTCCTCAACTGCCCTACTGACTCAGCTATGATTCTCACTATCTCGTTACATGAGATGAAGTCTGTTGGCTACCGTGTGTGCATCAAAACCTGCTTAGACTTCAAGCACGCTATCTAAAAATTCTCGGAGATACAGAAAACTCTACCGTAACAGCTGCTGAGTCTGTACTTTTAAATTTTTGCACACAACAGTGTTACCATCTTGAAGCTCCAGTCCCAGCCCAAAGATGAGGATGATCATTAATATTGGCCACTACCCGATGTAGAAGCACGGCAGCTGTAGCCTTTTCAGGGGAACATGACTACTGGGCAGGCTGCCCACGGCCCAGGGCTAAAACAGTCGCATTCGGAACTGAACGCTAGACAGACAGGGAACAAATCAATAGCCTGTGGCATGTACTTATTCTTTTACGCTTTCGAGCCAAAGGCCTGGTGCTAAGTAGGTTCTGGCTGCCATGGATGTGGACGGCAGAACTATAATTCATGCTATGGCCAGTAAGTAGCTTCGGGTGGGTGGCAGCGGCAGCAAGCATCTCATCGATGGGCAACTGTGCAGCAGCGCTGCAGCGGCAAAATCAGCCATTTCATGACTGAAGGGCAGATACAATCGAACTGTCAGGTACGGTAGCTGCTGAACATGCCACACGTAGGACGTTGCCACCATATCAGCAGGAATGAGGACAAAGCTAGGGCACGGAGGGGCAGTCGAGTGAGGGAGCTAGCAAAAACATTTGGCTACAGCTGGAGCCCCAGAGCCCAGCTCGATCCTATCGAGTGAACAGGAAATGCAGTACCCTTCGGGAATCACCAGCTAATATTTCCACGAGCTCAGCTTTTCGTGTGGACCGGGCGAATGAACAGCAGCTGGTCTCAGATGGGTTCGCTTGTGACAAGACTGAATGCATGGCAGCCGGACCAAGGCCGACAGCTAAAAGGCAACGGCTGTTAAATAAAGGCTAGCGCTGAGAGTAGCCCCATGCTATGGCCAGTCGTTGAAGTCACACAGTTGAAGCAAACGAGTTCTTCGACAACAGAAGAAAGACGAACAAGGCCAATTAAGCCTCAACATCGGTACTCTTATGATTCCAACGACCATTGATTTATAGGCCCAGGAGTGTGCTGCATGCAATTACTCCCGACTATATTTAGTGCACTGATGATACACCACTATAGGATTCTGCTCTGTATCTATTTACACAGGTAAAGTGCCGAGCGGCCCACGGTCGCTGCAGTTTAGCATAAGGTCGAGAAGAGGGAAGCTGTCCTAGAGAGCCATGGGGTGACGGCAGCAGCTCCGTGCCTAGCAGCTCGGTGCCTAGCCCGATGCACAAACCTGCATTGCACGTGTCACTGCAGCTGTGGGCTCCCATTAGCCCCAGGACGACATATTGGGCTCTTAAGCACTCGACCGCGAGCCACCTCTCCATTCTTATCAGCAGGTCAGAGTGTCGCCTAGCTAGGAAACCACTCGCCTAACCAGAGCCTAGCAGCATAGACATGTGTAAGAAAGGTGGTAGGCACTTACAAACTCCACGCCGGCCATCCATTTTTCAGGGCCGGGCACGTCGTCCAGCTGATCCAGCCACCGGACGTATCCAAATTCCGGGCCTGAATCGCTAATCCACACAATGCGATCGCCAACTTTCAGCGGTGGCTTTCCGTTAACCAGTGCCAAGTCGAAAGCAGCAACGCTGTGGTTGCTGGTAGGCAATCCCTCAGTCGACATATAAGGCGACCGTGCGCGAAGCCTCAGCGAAGAGACATTGACAAACACGCCGTGACTAGGCTGACAGTGGAAATACCTCTTCCCACCGTTGGTGCCGTCAGTATCCCCGCAGGCGCTCTGGAATGAGGAAATTGCACAACGATGGGTAAACTACTCGCCCGGTTCGTCTGCGGGTCAGAACAAGGCAGCTCGCGAAAAAACTGGAACTAGTCCCGACAGCTGCCGGGTCGGCTTTCGCGGGCGGACCGACAGCCAGCAGCCATGAGACCGAAGCGAGGCTCTCTCGAAACTGCCCGCCGTCGGGTGGTGGGGGGGAGGAGGCAGCTAGGAGGCCAGCCGAGACGACGACGGCTCCGAACGCACTTCCGACGGTCGGCCCGGACCTGGTCGCCGGCGCTCTTACCTCTAGCTCCACGCCAAACCAGGTGCCCTGCTTGCCGTGCAGTCTGCCGCGCCATTTGACCGTCCCGGGACTCCCGCTTATGTTTCGCTTCGTGACCGTGACCTGAGCGCCGTCCTTGAGGAGCAGGCCCTCCTCGAGCCAGGTGCGGTCGTCGACGATCTGGCAGCGCTCGTCGCACGTGGCCACGGCGAGCAGCAGGCCGCACTCTTCGTGAGACACGCTCTTGACGAGGTCGGCGCTCACGGAGAGCGAAAGCTCGTCGTACTCGAGCGAGGCGAGCTCGACCCTCTTCGGCTGGCCGGCCGCAGAGCGAGGCGACTCGCCCGAGCTGGGGCTGCCCGGGTCGCGCTCCTCCCACAGGCTGCCCTTCTGCACGCGCACGTCGTCCGTCTTGGTGGGCAGCTTCGGCTTCGCCGTAGAGTTGATGCCCCTCTTAGACTTGGCCGTCTTGTCTTGCAGCAGTATGTACTTCTTGACGTGCTTCTTTTCCTCCTCCAGACTCTGCTGGCTGGACGAGGCCGACGACGCCGCATCGTTGTTGCTGCGAATGGACTTCCTGTCGCCGTCTAACTGAGACGACGACGACGACATCGCAGCGGCAGCGGCGGCCGCCGGGCGAGCGCTCTCGAGAGCCTCTCACCTACTCATGGCCGCTCATCATCGGGCGCCCGCAGCCGCGCGGCGTCGGGGCGACGCGCGGCGCCGGCCGACGCGCTCGGCGGCGGCGCAGGGCGCGCGATGAGAGCCGGCTGCGGCGCGCGGAGCGGCGAGCCAGAGTCCGCCGCCGTAATGCGAACTCGGGCGCTGCCCAGCGCCCAGCCACAGGAGGCAAGCAGTCGGCAGGCGCGCGAAGGCGCGGGCACTCGCGGTCCGCGCGAGTATGGAAAAAATTGGAGAAAACGTACAATCCGAGAGCGCGTGCCTGTCAGTCCCTATGCGCCCGGAGAGGACTGCTCGACTGCGAAGCCGTAAGACGGACGGGCTGAAGCTTTCTCGCCGTATCGACGTCGAGGCAAAGCGGTCCTCGCAGGTACCATCCCCAACCAATCAACGTGAGCTAAGATGGACGCTAACTAAACGGAAGAGGCGGAACTCCAACCCCACACCCCCAGCAACCACCCTCATGACCCACTCCCACAGCTGCGCAAGCGCGAGCGCAGACCTCGAGCCACTCCTACCCCCACCCCCATAGGGCGCGTGACTGGTGCGAAGTTCCCGTCCGTGCGGTGTGCGTTGACATACGCCGGTTAACCAACCTGCCGCACTAGAGAAACGCAACTCGTATCTGAGCGCCGTTTGAATTGATACCTGCGGATCCCGAGAGCTACTGGTTAGTTTACTCGCGATCCGCGACGTACGCGGCTGTCCTTGCTTTAGGAATCGTTGTCGTTTCGGCTGCATCCGCATTAAGCGTCAAGAATCATGGTGCGAACGCGGCACGAAATGATTTGGCCCCCAGTAAGCTGGGTGCTACAATGTACGCCCATTCCAGCCGAATGCTGCGTTCCGAGCGAGATAGGAGCTGAGGCCGCTGTTTAGTTTGCAACCAACCAGCCTGATCCGCCGCTCCGATCTTTATTAGGTTCTCGCCCTACTTATTTCATTGCTGCAACATTCGGCTGGCAGCCCTCTAGTAGGTCCTGCCACCGCCCCAGGTATAGCATAGTTTCTGATCGTGACTGAATACGTCGACGGGTAACGGAAGTCGCTGAAAAATTGGAGATTATTGGCGACATTGGTGCGCCGCCTTATTCTTCGCTCGAGCTATCTCGTTGTTAAACATCCGCGAGTAGCGCGCCCGAGATGGGGGTGAATTCTTGCAATGGAGTGACGCATTAGTTCGCGTGATGTCGCACCCATCCCACGACGGCAGCACGGAGCGTTTGTATACAATAACTTTGACAACCTCCCACTATGGGCGATTATATATGCTGCCATTTTTTTAAACAGCCTTTGCAACGCACTACGCTGGGATAGCCAATGAGCCGTTCACTGGTACCCCTCGACGGATTCTCTCCTCGACTGATACAGTTACGTTTTCATCACCTTTCTGTTCTGATTTGCTGTCGAAGAGTGGGTACTGCTGTCAGTACTGGTTGGGGAACTGAAGCTCTTATTCATTTCCCCACAGATCTGCTGTCTGAAGCTAGTAATCGGTAGAGCACACAGGCTGAGACAAAGCAGAGGCAGCGAGGTGTTGGGGTGGGGGTTAGGAATGCCATGTTATTCATTTTGTTTGTTTTTTCAAGCATGATTTTACTTACCATTTAATTGCATTTCCCTTTGCAGCAAATGTAAAGCGCCTAGAAAGAGATTAAGTTCTCTGAGGGTGCTTTATCAAGTACATTATTATTATTACTATTATTATTATTATTATTAGTGCAATGTGAGGGCTGCTGGGTCAGATGCTCAGCGGAAAGTTAGCCTTTCTATGGCTTTGACACTGGCACCGTTCCCAGCCGTGGCATGCCGCTTCTGCCACTGTTCGGTACTTGCAACGACCTTTACACCTGCAGGGAGCCGGAAATCAATATTCCAGGCAAAGCCTAGGCTCGCAATACTAGTCAGCCATGCCTCTGCTCCTCACTATCTAGACAACTACCCGAGGCAAGGGTAGCGGTGGTAGAAGTCGCTGTCCAAACAAGTTTAAGTCTTTGTCCAAAGCGATCCTCTTGGTTTTTTGTAAGAGAAGAAGGGCTGTGGGAGTGAGTCATGCTCATAGCCCTGTGGAAGGTGTGCCAACGAGCCCTCCCACCCTATTGGACCGATCCTGAGGCATATTTTGGGCAGCAAAGCCGACCTTCAACCCTTCTAGGATTGGATGCCTCTGGTGAGATTAAGATCTGACCGCCTTGACTTTACCTCGGCTATGCCTATGATTAAGCACCAAGCCTTGGCATACTTATAATAATAATAATTATAGTAATTCACTTGATAAAGCTCCCTCAGAGAACTTAATCTCTCTCTAGGCGCTTTACATTTGCTGTAAAGTGAAATGCAATTGAATGGTAAGTAAAATCATGCTTGAAAAACAAACAAAATGAATAATGTGGTTAGGGGTGACATGCACAGGGTCAGCACGCAAATGTGGTTAGTGGCAGCATGCACAGTGTCAGCACGCATAAGCACATCAAGGACGAATCACAGGGACCCACTAAATGCTGTCCTAAATAGGTGTGTTTTTAGGTTCCTTTTAAATGTGGTCAGGTCAGGGGATGTTCTGACGCAGGTCGGGAGGCAGTTCCAGGCTTTGGGAGCATGAGCCTAATAGTAAACTGAGATGCCCCGTTTTAGCCCACGAGATGGCCAAAATGTTTGTCAGCTTTTGCTGCTTAGCTCGTTTGCAAACCGTGCGAGCAAAGTTTGGCTGCTTTGCTCACTGGCAAGCCTGGCTGCACAGGTGGCAATCAGTTTTCATCAGTGACTGGCCATTAATACGGTTAAGGGGCGTTTGACTTGCTTGAGTGAGTTGCTTTGGCGTAGTTTGCTCAGAACTTGGGGTTGCCGGTAATAAACACCAATGGCAGTTACAACCGAGAACTCTGAAATCTGCTGACCTCGCCACAAGCTGCAATAGCAAGCGTCTGGTTATTGGTCCCTATAGCTCATGGGGCTGGTTTGGCTCAGTGGTTGAGGTGCTTGCCTCGACTAAGGTCTAGGTGAATATATCTAATGACCCAAGATCATTGGCTCGAGCCCATAGCATATGTGAAGCGGCTGAATAGAGATTAAGTTCTCGTAGGATTTTATACAGATAAATTATGCTATGGAGCCTGACAGGTTCGAATGCTCTTCGAATATTTTGCATTTGCTAGTGAAAGTAGGCAAAATTTTGTCACTGACTTGGCATTAAGTCTTCAACTTTTTAAAGAGTACCCTTTAAAGAGTCCTTTGCTCACCGGTTTTGGCATCTGATAGTGAGTCACGACCATCATCCCCTTGGACCTGGTCATCCCACTAACGACCAGTAGACCACCCAATGGGTGACAGGGCAGCTCACCTCATTCTCTCATGCACCATGCTGTCTGCACTGCTGCTTGTCACAGCTGAGCAGGCATCTTAAGGAGACCCTTAGGGCTGGAGTTGGGCTGGGTGCTCACGTCTAGCAGTTCAAAATAATGGGCAATATTTCTCACTCATCGATCCCTCCTAAACCGCGTTTCCTTTTCCTTCTTTCATATATGTTGCCCAAAGTTATGAGGACTTCCTCATCGCAACGAGCTAGTCGAAAGGGACTATCAGCCATTTAATGCACAACCTTGCATGCACCACAGCCAGGTTTTCACTCAGCATGTGCAGCACGAAGTACTAAGCTGTAGACTGCCAGCACGAGATAGTAGTTGGCTAAATCCACGCCATCTGCACGAGATATCCAAGCAATGGACTGCCGTTTGGAGCTGTTGATCACTCTTGCTGGCACAAGCTTATTGCCTACCGTGTGTTAAGTGAACGAATGACACAGCTGATTTATATTTTTGAAATAATTTTAAGATAAGCTGTAAATCATGCATGCTGCAGTAGCAGTGTATGTTGGGGCCAAGTCAGGATGAGCCTTCCCGGTCAGACTAAGAATTCGCTTTATATCAATTGGTGAGCGATCGTGGCTCCTTTAGCTGAGGGTTTAACATGACCAACATATTTCCCCTCCTTAGCAGTGGCCGTAGAATAATGATAATAGTAATACATTTGTATAGCACCTTCAGATAACTTAATCCCTTTTTTAGGCACTTTACATATGCTGCAGAGGAAACAAGGCCATATATTTAGTGGTAACATGCCCAGTGGCAACATGCACAATAGGCAAGTGGTAACATGCAAAGTGTCAACACGAATAAGCACGCAAAGGACACCTTGGCCACTGTCAGCCAGCATGGCATCCATGCAAGGCTGCAGCACTTCTATGTGGTTTGGCATGACTACGATTGCAAGCAAACGTAAAGTCTTGCTTGACGATGCCACTCAAAAGGTTGGCTATAGTTCAGCTACGATGACTCCAAAATGCTCGCTTTCAGGCCAGCCATGTCAGGATGGGATTGGTCTCCCTGGAGTTGGCAAGAATAGCATTTACATGCTGCCTGTCGTGCAGCTTACCGTATGTTCACCGAACCATTGACGGCTGAAAGTCGTAGACTGAAATGTGGTTCTTTAGATTGGCAAATGCAAATTCGCCCCATGAAATATACGTCTGCTTCCAGAAAATTGTGTTTTCACCTAGCCATTCCGTGTTCTCAGTCATGTTGAATGGAAATTGAGTTTATTCTCAACCGGGCTCTTTTCAGTTTTAAGAACTAGGGTGTCCTTCTCTTTAGATTGATACATGACCAGCATGTGTTCACGGAAACAATGCAAGTGAAGCATTGCATCGGAAGCAGTTGTCGATGGTGGTAGGCCCTAGTGCCAAGACATTACAAGACACCTGACACATGATTATGCACTGGCCGTGATGATTACTGCTATAAGATTTATGAAAGCTGGATGCAGGATCATACTTCGAATGACCAGCTATCCAGACCAGCTTCATGATACAAATCCTATAGAATGCATCTTTATAGATTTGAAGAAAGGGCTGCAAAGATCAGCCTCTCTGCCCCATTTCAGTGTTGCCTAGTTTTGTGCTTGCGAGATTTACTCATGTCACCCCACTTTTAAGAAACTTGTAGCACCTCGATACCTATAGTTTCGTGTGTGGAAAACACTATATATTGGGGTATATCAACATTGATTTATCTTAACATTGAAATATTTGACGACATAGTGAATATAGCCTTGTGAAAGAGCTAACTTTCATTGCAGTATGTCGTGCCTTATACAAGTAATAGAGCAGGTGGGTTCATAGCTTCCTTCGGATGATTTCAACTGGATATACTAAAGTATGTATGGCTTTGCTTACCTGACCTCAGCTTATGTAAGTTATTAGTTATATCCTTGAGTTTTTGTAGACCAGCTGTTTGCTCTGTCGTGTTTAGCTGATGGCATCGGTTCAGTAATTTCATTACTAAAATGGCTGCTGATTTTGTAATTTTTATGATTTTAGAAGGCGAACTTGTGGTCTTACCCATAGTGGCTGTTTTTGATGCTGCTGGTGGTGCTGAAAGCCGGCGAACTGATAGCCTGTCGGCACCTTATTTGTAATGCATTCATCAGAAGCATTTGTCAACCGAAAGCACCTTACCAAATATGGCTCCACTGTTGAACAGCCACCTGATGATGATGCTGTCGTGTATGCTGCTGACTGTGAAGATTTTGGTTTCTTTGAGTGGGTGAGCAATAGAGTTGTGCAGACCTAAGGACATCGGGCAAGATCATTGTTGTAGATGTTGGTGCTGCAGCTTTTTGTATTGTAGTCATGATGCCTTAGGATACAGGGTAATATGATATATTAAGATAATTTGTTTGTTTAGTGCCCTGGGCAGATCCGAAGACTCGGATGGGGGAGGGCAAGGGTCTTGCACCATACTTGACTGATACAAATGCAGCTATATCAAACCTGTAGACAAGGCATTTATTGTATTTCGTAGCTTGAATTTTTTTACCAGCGTTGCAAACCCGTAATTTATGGATAGGAGCCAGCAACTGCATGAGATGTAACCCTTCACGAGGCTGAAGAATTAGTTTGTGAAACACCAGTAAAGAACATACATTGCAGCCCTTTTCTAGTAAACCTTTTCTAACAAGAGCTAATAGTAAGTAATAAACGGCATAAGCAGGGTTTCACAATTTGCGCTGATTCGTGTGTCTCTGTGTGAATGGCTGTATATTTTACATGTCAGCTCGGTCCGACATATGTTAGGACAGAGCTAGTACTGTAAGCTTGTTCCAGCCTAAAAACTGCTTGTGAAGGGAAATGCAAACCTATGGATAAAGTCTTGGGGAAACATTTATTATCTAGCTTCACCGTTGTTGTGAAGGTTTGGCATCCACATGACGAGAAATCACTGTCGCCATATCTACATGCCAACAATTCTTAGCTGAACATCTGATTGACTCTTGCTCTAGGTCGAAACTGTAATTGCAATTTGGAGTAGGGACACCAATGGGAAGAGCATACCTTGCTGTTTACATCTTAGTTGCAGAGCATTGTCCTGCTTTAGCAAGCCACATCGTACATGCATCCTGTACACCATCTGTACAAGCTACCATCTTGCCTACAATCCACTCATGGCTATTGTTCTATCTCAGACTGATCCGAATAGCTAGAAGCAGTCTGCAGAAACTATGTCAAAATATCCGCAAAATCCATGCTAAAATAAATTCGAAAACCTGTGCAATAGTTTCAAGAAATTCTTGTAAAATTGTTGTGAGGTTTTCACTCTATGTTGCACTATTATCAGCCATGTTCAGTGTTAGCACTACCACAAGGCATACAAATGCAACTGATGGCAACCTGGACAAAAGGGCTTGCAAACAGTCCATGCAATCTCCAATCCAACTTAAGGTTGTCGTTCGATGATGCTTTAGTGATTGTGCATTACAGACTTTCCTAAGAGAAGGGATATATATCTTTCATGGTCATCCATTTCCCTTCGCTATAGCAAAAATAGCTTTTGCTTAAGATTGCTCACAGCCCTAGAACTAGGTATTTTCGGTTGGGTTAGAGGTAGCCTTACAAGTTCTTCTTTGACTTGCTACAGATACCAGCAACAAGATTGATGCAGTCACTCCCTTTTAAGATCTGAAATATTGTGCCCCTGACAAAGTAAATTGCGATGGAGCCATTGTACACCTCGTGAATAATGGCATCTAAATTCAACTTCATATCCCATATTAAGATACATAATTTGATGCCACAGAGGTCTCTCTAATAACTCTAGCATCGGAAATGCATCAAAACACTTGTTTGTATGCATCAGTATAAAATGAGCTTGAGCTTTTAATATATTAACGATGTCTTTCATCGATATTTCCGAAGTTTTTAATGACTGCTTTGGTGGTACTGTTACTCTCCGACATAAAGTTTGGAACTCCCTCAAGATTGCAAGGCACACGAGCTTGATCAAATCCTGATTAAAGAATGGAAGATCTCCAGTGCAAGGTTGAGCAAATGCCCTGAACCAGTGACACACGGTAGGCATAGCAATTAGCTCATCAAAAGATAATCGATACTTCTGCATGTATCTTGCTCCTTCGGCACAGATGCTAGCACATCGTAGGGCACACAACTAGAACTTGTACTGTCAGAATAACTGCCAGAATTTAGATCACATTGTGGCAATGTACATTCTAGGGCAACAAAATTTACAAGAGCCCATGCATTGCTGCTGATGGCTGCCGAGAGCCCTGCCAGAGTAGCAGCTACAGAAGCAGCACAATTGCTGCTTCTGGTTTTGCTGTTGCATTTGTAATAGGAGCTTGAAGCAACTAGATGTTCAGACATATGGCCGATAGCAGGTTTGCCTTAAGTGCTGTAATGGCTAACTTTGAGCTACAGTATTTTATTGGAGCTGATTTCTAGCTTCCAAATGAGAGATGGTGTGTGACACAAGTAGCAACACCACACCAGTATATTTCTGAGCATCTTGGCATTAATTAAGAATTGCAGATATGTGACTTTTGAGCCCTTGGTGCTCCATTAATTTGCCGGAAGCTGGCCTAGCAGAAATCGTATTCTTGTTAAATTTACATCATGGAATAGGTTCGCAGAAGAAGATGCAGTAGGTCCTAAAAGAGCTGGAAGTAGTTTTACTGACAATAGCTAGCAGAAAGAGGCTGCACTTGGCGATTGCAGCTCTTGGACAAATGTCATCAGGGTAATGGGCCACCATGCTAGCGTTTGCTCCGTCAGGATCTTAAGCCACCATGTTAGTGTTTGCTGCATTGTTTTGAATTTAATATCTATTCGTCTGATACCAATCGAGATTCGATCGTGTTTCCTTACCAGCAAATGTAAAGCGCCTAGAAAGAGATTTGAGTTCTCTGAGGGCGCTTTATCAAGTGTTTTGTTTTTATTATTATTATTATTATTAGCAGTCATGATCGCTAGACTCGGCTTGATATGCTCAAGCCTCGTTGTTGTATGGGATAAAGTCTGATTGTTTCACTATACATTATTGTGTGTGTAATTTTATGTATCACTATTGTGCTCTGCATTATTTGTGGACAGTATGTAGGTTCGTGTATTGCTACTACAGCTGCTCTTATATGGTGCTAAAATGACCCGAACAACTTATACATCATGTCAGGCAACAGCAGTACATAAGTTTCACCCTCTAGTTAAAGTTCTTATCCGAGATGGCAGCATTCAACATGTCACAGCTTTCTTTTTAGCCTATAATAGCACTGCAGAGCATAGGAGTCCACAGCTAATGAAACTCTAGTGGCTTTGATCTGGCTGGAGCAAGAGCCAGCTGACCTGCAAAGTTTTTGTTACATTATGGAAGAGCGCCAAGCCTTTATTAGGCTGCCACAAACGCAGCTCCAGGTAGAGATTGGACAATTTTAAAACTAGCTGCTTGCTCAAAGCAACATTCGACATCGGTGGTATCGACAGCATCTTTATTATTAGATTAGCTGACTTGTATAGTAGTTTATTCTAGACTGACTATTTTTAATCATGGTTCTTGTCATGGAATTTTTATTCTAATCACTACACTTGCTAGCACCAGCCTTCCTATCCGACCGCCTGCTTCTCTAGTGTGTTCTTACACCACTCGTTTGTCAGCATTAGGTCATCTCACCATTCCTATTTTTTTAGTGATCGAGCCTTTAGCTCAGTGGTTCTCAACCTGTGGGTCGCGACCCTTTTGGGGGTCGAACGACCCTTTCGCAGGGGTCGCCTAAGACCATCAGAAAACGTGCATTTCTGTATTTTCACATTTCACATGCAATAATTTTATGGTTGGGGGTCGCCACAACATGGGGAACTGTACTAAAGGGTCGAGGGATTAGGAAGGTTGAGAACCACTGCTTTAGCTCGTATGCACCAAAAGTCTGGAAATCTCTTCTAGTACAGTCAATACCAGCGATGACCTTGCATTCCTAAAGTCTCAGCTCGAGATGCAATTGTTGTGGTCAGCTTTCTCTTCGCCCTGGTGAACTTTTCTTTTTTGTTCCTTGAACTTTGTGTGTGTACCTGTGCATGATTCGGTGCATGCTACTAACCAGAGATGCTACTAGCCGGTGGCCATGAACACCTTCATATTTTCTATAGAAAGCTGGCCTATGCATGCTATTTGTTTGCTTTTGCATGCTTGCTACCGAGCATTACACTAACCCTTGGGGACTGATTCTCTTTCAAGAGGTTGTAAACCACCGGATAGAGGTTGAGTTCTCTTAGATGCTATACAAACTGCATGTTATTAACATTAAGACGGTATATATCTTAAGGTTTATTTATATCCCTGGTAGGTTAATGATCGAAGGTTAAAAGTCTTGTTCTTTGCAGGCATTTAATATCTGCAGCTTAGCTTTAGCTCCCCATAGCTAAGCCTGATTCACTGTCCTTTGCAAATGGCCTACCTTAGGTACCTCTCAAGTTCCACTTGCCTGACGTTTTTTTCCTATAACCAGTTGTTACTGTACATGGAGCTGTTGATTTGTTATCATACTTTATGCTCTAGATGCATTCCAAATGATGATATTAAGTATCGTGAATGTCGGTTGTTTCAACAGGCTCATTTGACTAGTGGCAGAAGGACCTTGTCAGCTATTATCCCACTTGGAGTGGGCGATAAAGGATTGCCTTCAGTCAACACATCTGCTTTTTACTGTGTGCATTGTGTGCTTACCTGTGCATGATTCACAACATGTTACTAGCAAGGGGTCCAACTAACCAGCCATCTAGAGTGTCTTGAGTGCTTTGCATGCTAGTCTAAGCAAAAAAACTTTTGTGTAATGAGCTCTTGTTTATTACTTGCCTTGCAGCAAGTTCTAAACCATATGGCAAGCCTGGAGTGGTGGGAATTGCAGTTTTAAAGACCCTATGTCACAAACGCATGAACCAGTTTGGCTGTCGTGTTCATGTCCAAGAAAATGCTAATTTTAGCAATATTGAACTAGTTTTGCAGTCGCACTCTTGTCAAAGCAGGCCCCAATTTTGGGATGTATCTCAGCTGAAAGCTGGCCAATTTGACAGAGGCACTGTGCTCATCCAGTGAAAAGTCGTTTTGAAACAGCATGCCTTTTTTATGGGTTAATGTCACAGCAGTGATGCTAAATGAACAGATCTTGAAGTTGAGGTCTTCCAAACTGGGGATCACACTAGGCTTTCTTGTAACGATTATGTTGGTAATATCATTGTTAAGGGTAAATTTCGAGACAGTAATAAAATAGTTGTCTAACAATTGAATACTTGTATATGGTACCATTCAAAAGAGAAACATTTTAGAAATGGGATTGGAAGTTTTGTAGATTTCCACACAAAAGAAAAAATGATTATGTAAACCATGTCTAACTTGGAAGTAATTCAGAAGCAACATATCCACAAATAAAAATGTATCGATCTCAGCATCTTATGTGACTTCTGTCCCAACTTGTTAAACCTTGATCATCAAGGTACACGTTTGCAGCTTGGTAAAGGCCATGCTAGTGACTTGAAAATGGCACTATTTACCGTGCAACTTCATGCCTTGTCAAGTCCATAACTCGGCCAATACTTCACATGGATTAATGTGAAAGAATTTCACATGTGGGTTCAGCTGTGCTTGAAGATCAGTCAGGATCTAATTTCTGGGTAGATTCATGATTAGATTTATTTAGGTTAGATCATTATCGATATGCATACGTCCGTGATTGCAGAAAATGTAATTCCAGGACGTTTGATGACAGTTAGACACAGTTAAGACTGGGGATCCCCTTCAGGCAGGCATCACTTGCTGGTGGAGCAAGCAATGAGTGGGCTGGGCAGAGGAACTGGCATCTCCTCTGGCACGGTTGTGGAGCATTCCAGCATTATGTTCACTGGCTTATTTATTGAATATGCAGACTTGGACGGACAATATTCTGACATTACCGGCTTGTGCATAATTCTGCAACCACTGAACTAGTCATAACCTTGGATTGTCTAGTGAATGTGTGCAGTACTTTTATGGAATGTGTTGGGTGATCGACTGTAGTCCTCTCCATACCGATTTGAAAGCCGAATTTTGACACAAAGCTGAAAATCTTGCTTCGTCACCATGACCAGAGAAGAGCGGCGATTCGAAAAGCAGGGCCGCACCTCGTCATTGCAGCAGCCTGCATGTCGTCTAAATGCTTGTGCTGCACGCGCCTGTCTGCTGAGGCTCTCTGGAAGGAAACCCTCACCATCAGCAGTCACCTAGTGCTTTGCCGCCTATGGCTGCTGCAATCGGAGCAGCTATTGCCCATACATAGGCGTTTCAGAAGCCTTTTTTTCAAGCGATGTCGCCCTTCATCGCTCTTGCAGGGCCGTGATGTCGGTGGAGCTCATCGCAACTACAAGTACACTAAAAAAGAGAAAGAGACCCTGGCAAGCTATGAAAGTGTCGACTACATGCCGCCACACAGCGAGGTGTTCAAGATGTGGATTCGATGCCAGTCGCGCAGGTGGGCTGCCACTATAAATCTCCCCTCCACAGGATAAGTTGCCTCCCTTGTCTTCCCTCGTCCGGGCACCTGCTACCACTGAGATCTGCTAAAAGTGTCTGGAGCTGGCCTGGCGTACTCTCTTAAACCCTCCACACCTCATCGGCGCTGCTGTAGCAGCAGCAAGGCTGCGTGCCATAGGTATGCACTGTATGCATCTTTGCCTGCAAGTTCACTAAGTCACAAGGACCAAGTGCATGTCACTATGGAGAGTTTTCTGTAGCGCATTCCAAGCGTCAGCGGCTTTCGATGTACACACATTAGCCAATAGACTCTATCGTTAGCAGCGCGGAGAATGAGAAACATTGCTGAGTCAGGAGGGCAGTCGAGGAAGTGAGTACCGTGGAAGTAGCAGCTCAGGACGGCTGGAAAGGATGCGTCACATTCGGCAGCTGGAGAATAGATGTCGTTGCATAAGAGTTTTGGAAGTGAGTTCCACACAGTTTAAGACCTCTAGAGCAAAAGCTTCTATCGTGAACAGTATTCAAGTGGAGGAATAGAGCAGCTAACTTATTGTCTATGGAGGGCACGAGGAAGCTGGAGCTTGTGCAGCAGCTCTACAAGGTATAAAGCAGCATAGTGGGTGGGTCTTTGCTGGTTAGAGTAAGAATTTTTTCTCTGCATCCGTTGGCACACACTGTTACCTGACTTTTTATCATCGGCCTTGGCCTTTGCTGTTGACCGTGTTGAGCATATTTGTCATTATATCCTGTCCAGCACACTGTGATCCCGTGCAAGGCCACATAGTTGCTCCATGTATATGCAGCTGTCGAATCAGCCACAGCGGCTGCAGTTTTTCTCGTGGGAGGTCGGCTTCCTCACAGGCAGCCTGTGAAAAGTGTTTCACTGCTGGGCTAAGATAGTGCTTAACAGTGTGATCAAAAAAATATTAGCTGATTTAACAGCCTCATTTGTGTATTGGTAGAATTGCCTTAATGGCCATCACCACCACCTATAGTTTGCAATAAGGGATTGCCCGCTGCCGGATTCTAATCCACGATCTCGGTCGTTAAGAGTAAGCCCCTTACCTCCTGGGCTATCACGGCCCATGCCCATCCCACCTATTCTGTATTTACAGTTTGCATTGGCCGACCGTGCATCGTGTCGCCTTTGCTGGTATAGCGGTTTTGGATTCGTGATTGTGCAGCGGTACTGACCAGTATTGATACTGCTCAGGTCGCAAGCTCTTTTCTTTCCTCTTACCCACCCTCTGGAACATGGATTTCTGGTCGCTACTTTTTATCCTGTCGGGTAACAGTTTTTTCTTCAATCCCAGGCCTTCGGATCATGGATGCTTTAATATGCTTCGACGGGTGGTCGGATTTTGGTCACTCGTCTTGCAAGCAGGCATACAGTTCTTATTTTTCTTCGAATGCACATTAGCAAACACCCTCATTTCCAAAAACTCTCTATTGATCCGGCGCAGGCATGCAAAAGGGCTGCTAAACCCAGAAAGCTTTCTAGGTTCATCATTAAGAATTGTAGATCTCCATGGTTAGAGGATCGCTCTGAAAAATCAAAGTATGCAGGTACTTATCCTTCTGTAACCGAGTTCCAGGGGTCAGAGGCTAATTCCAGCCACCATACTCAGGCAATGCTGCCTCTCGCCATGCCGCCGAGCTAGGGTAAGACTAGCGGCCGTCAAGGTAAACCTCTTTATAATAACGCATGCGCCAACAACAACAGGGGAACTAGACAAGTCTACAGGGAGGGTCCTATACACAGTACACTATGGGGGCGCAAGACGACGCAGCAAGCGCAAACAAATGTGTTAGTTGGGGTCAGTCGGCTTCTGCAGTTCTGTCGTTGTACCGACTCCGAATTCAACAGTACAAGCGTACGTCGTCCAAAACCCAGCTGGTTGAGTAACTGCTTGGCTAGTCCGAGTCGACAACTACCACAGTCGTGAGCTTCCACCGAAAGATGCCAACACACGGGGGGGGGGGGGTTCACGAACACGCTACATGGGGTACGCTACACGGGACTCGGAATATACAAGTCTCAACAACGAGTGAGTGGCAGCATCGCCAGAGTATGCCTGCACGAATCCAGGTGCATAACTTGGCGAGACCGGGAGCCTCCAACACCACGACTTACTCGGCCAACTTCTCCTACCCAACAGCCCCGGTGACCTCCCATCACAGCACACACCGGCCATGCCACAGGTCCGACCCCGGCCTAGCCGTTGACCCTCATTACAGCTGTCCGGTCCCAGCCAACCGAACCTAGCCTGGGTACACTTCTATTGGGTGACAGTTTTTTCTTTTAATCTAATAGTCTCTGTGGCTGCACGGTTAGAGGATCACTCTGAAAAATCAAAGTATGCAGGTATTTGTCCTTAAAAAATATAAATATAATTCATTTGTATAGCACCCCAAGAAAACTCAGTCACTATTATTCAGGTGCTTTACATATGCCTCGGGGCTCGAGCCCACGACTTCAGCCAGACCTTGATCTGGGCGAGCACCTTAATCACTGGGCCAAATCAGCTTGGAAAAAATATAATTCATTTGTATAGCACCCCAAGAGAACTTAATCTCGATTCAGATGCTTATATATATATATATATAATTCATTTGTATAGCGCCCCAAGAGAACTTAATCTCTATTCAGGCGCTTCACATATGCCTCGGGGCTCGAGCCCACGACCTCAGCCAGTCGTTGGTCGGAGCGAGCACCTTAACCGCTAGACCAAACCAGCTCGGCTTCATATATGCCTCAAGTCTCGAGCCACGACCTCTGCCAGACCTCGGTCGGGGCGAGCACCTTAACTGCTGGACCAATCCTTCTATCGGGTGAGTTTTTTTTTAATCCTGCCGTTTAGTCCCCTCACCTAGGCCTTCGAGTTAGGCATATTTGAATTGGCAAGAGGTGTGACCATGGTCTGGCATATTTGAATTTGTGAGAGATGTGATCAAGATCATGATGTCCGAATGTCTGTGATAGGCCAAATAAAAAGTGCCACGAAAGATATGAAGTTCTCTGAGGGTGCTATGCAGATATATTATTATTATAAATACTTGAGCTTGGAACAAGTAGTATGCCTAGCCATGATCTGCCTTATGCTGAGGATCTGATTCAATGTTTGCAGACTGGTATCTGAGCTGCAAGCACAAACTGAGGCAAGGCCTTGCTGTTTTGGTTTCTCCTTGCTCCAGTCTGCTGGCCTGTCTGTCGCATGGTATCTAAATTACCGATGGCAGAGCAATGATCGGATGTTTGATTTTGTGCCGCTTCCCATCTAATGTATCTCCATCAGTAACTCCACAAAGTCATAAAGACCATGTGGGTGTTACGCAGGAGAGTATAGCGCACTCACAGCCTAAGCGGCTTTCGGTACGCATTTGGTAGCCAACAGACTTCGTCTCACGCAACAAAGAGAAAGTGGGAAGCATAGCAGAGTCAGGAGAGCAGTTGAGGTAGTGAGTAGCATAGAAGTAGCAGTTCAGGACCGCTGAAAAGATGTGCCATAGTCGGCAGTTGGAGAGTAGATATCGTTGCGTAAGATAGCAGGTCTCCACACATGGTTGCCAGTTCCTGAGCATTCTTATCCATTAGCATGTCTGTCTTCGTCCGTCAGAATCGATACAGGGGAAGATACATTGCAAGCTACTGGTAGTAACTAAAACTAAAAGGAAAATGGCTGAAGATTTAGTCCAGAAAGATTTACCCCCATAAAGTTCCAAACTTGCCGAAGCGATGTCGTAGCACCAGAAAGAAGGGCAGCTATGCCATGCCGTCCTCTGGAGTAAACCCCTGGTCTGTGAAACCGAAGCCTAAGTCATGTCAATTCAACTATTTTGGCTGTACATTGAAAGGGCATCATCGTGTGAACCCGGAAGACCGATCGGATGTGTCTGTCTCGGAATCTTGTGTGGAAAGGTCCTCGCCCTGATTTGGCCGACGACTTGCAGGCTGGTGTAGTACCAGTTGTCGATTCGACCAGAGCTCCGTGTGTCAACCGTGTTCCTGCACTCAGTGCCCACCCAGGGCTTGCCTCCATCCTTGCCAGCGACGTGGGTGGCAGCCACCGAGAGCCCCCCCTCCAAAGACCTGATCTGAGTGGAGAGCTAGTGCCTAACCTAAGATAGCTGACTTTAACCTGCCTTTGTGCTGAATTCACCACGACTTTGCTGCTTACGTGCTGAGTCCGGATCTGCATAATTTGGCAGTCGTGTGCTTGTGGGTGACAGGCATAGCCAAAAAAGTCTTTAAAATGGTAAAGGTGTATCGCCTTTTAGGAGGAGCTTGACCCTTGACCTTACCCGGCAGGCCATTCACAGTGGGGTCGGCTTGCTCCTGGGACTCCATAACAGAGCAGTGGCATGTCAGCCCCCTCGCCCTAGCCCTCCTGTGTTTTAGTTGGCATGGAGTTTACCACATGTGAGGTGATCAGCAGTCTATTACCCAAGTGGTTATATTCCTAGCAACCACTTTCATCCCAAGCTCTTGCATTTTTCAGTTCACAATTGATGTTAGATGGCGTTTTTTATTTCAGGGTTGATGTTAGATGGCGTTTTTTATTTCAGGGTTGACTTTGACCGCTGGCTGATGATGGGTCTAATTGGTCTTAGTGTCGGTGCAGTCGGTTTTTTGCTACATTCCATTATCGATGTTCTTTCCGATGCACGCATGAACCGTGTTCGCCAGTACCTTCAGGTAGGTGGCGTGTTTCGTGCAAAGGATGTCGTTCCCTTGCTTGTGACTTGAGTCAATCGGGACAATCGTATTCCAATATACTTGCTTGGCTGCATGATCAAGCTTGAGGAGAACAGTTCCTGTATTGGGCTAACGTCACCAGCAATTCACATATGCCTCGACTCAGGCTATGATAGCGGCTGTAGCAGGCAGCTTTTCACATGGCATTTAGAACCGCAGCCACAGTGGTTGGTCCAATGTGCCTGCTGAGACTCATAGGGAAATTCGATCACTTTATATTCAGTTGTGCAATGCTGCTTCTCACTTTTCTTTGTGGCTTGAGATTAAGTTGGTTGGCCACTAGGTATTTGCCCTGACAGCCTGATATATAGAAAACTCCAACTTAGTCATCTGGTACCCACCTTGTCATAATACATTTGTGGACTAGGACAGAAGTGCACACTGGCCCGCACCACAGATAAACACGTAATTTTAATGCAAGTGCTCTTCCCTGTAATATCATAACTATTTTGCAAATCGGCAGCAAACAATAATAATAATATTGCACTTGATAAAGCGCCCTCAGAGAACTTAATCTCTTTCTAGGCGCTTTACATTTGCTGCAAAGTGAAATGCAATTGAATGGTAAGTAAAATCATGCTTGAAAAACAAACAAAATGAATAATATGGTTAGGGGTGACATGCACAGGGTCAGCATGCAAATGTGGTTAGTGGCAGCATGCACAGTGTCAGCACGCATAAGCACATCAAGGACGAATCACAGGGACCCACTAAATGCTGTCCTAAATAGGTGTGTTTTTAAGTTTCTTTTAAATGTGGCCAGGTCATGGGATGTTCTGACGCAGGTCGGGAGGGAGTTCCAGACTTTGGGAGCATACGAGCTAAATGCACGGTCTCCAAAGGATTTGAGGTTTGTACGAGGTATTTCCAGACTGTTGGATTCCGAAAAGCGGGTGGTACGATGCTTGGCCTGATGGGGTAGTATATCTGACAGATAGGCTGGAGCCATAGAATGAAGAGACCTAAAAGTGAGCAACAACACCTTGAAGTCGATCCGTTGCTTGACTGGTAGCCAGTGCAGGTCGGCGAAAAGTGGTTTGATGTGGCAACTGCAATGCTCACGACAGACAAGCCTAGCTGCAGAGTTTTGCACCAGCTGCAATCGCCTGATCGTACATGTTGGTAGGCCAGTAAGCAGTGAGTTTCAGAAGTCGAGACAGGATGTCACGAATGCATGGACCAACTTGGACGTGGTATCCTTATCTAAACAAGCCCGAATTTTAGCAATATTATGAAGCTGAAAATAGGCAGATTTGACTGTGGAGCTGATTTGGTCGTCTAACGAGAGGTCGCTTTGGAATATGACACCAAGATTTCGAGCTGATTCAACTGGAGATATGCTGGCAGAGTCAATTTTGAAAGTTAGCCTTTCCAGTTTCTGAATCACACTGGGTTTGCCCATAACTAGTAAGTTAGTTTTATCATTGTTTAGTTTTAGAAAAAGAAAGGTTTTTCCAGAGTGAGAATAGCAGCCTCGGCGTGACAGTAGCATATCGTGCAAATATAAGCATTGCACATCATTCACTGCTGTTCTAGTGTTCTTTGCATTCTTGCTCCACTAAGTGTTTTGTGCAACTGCTACCATCCTGTTCACAGCGGTTTTAATTTAAACAAGGATATTGCAAAAGGACTCTGTATACAGGATTACTTACCGGCCTTCAATTTAATCTAGGGCATTTTGACTTAGTTCTTTTCATGACTATAATAGGTAAGATCTTACAAGATTGCAAAGTAGCATCATGCTGTGGTTACCCTCTTATCACAACAGCAAGTTTCTTAATCATGATTTTTAAGAAAAGTATTCTCAAGAACTGAAATGTCGCTCGTAGAACGTGGCTTGGGCGAATTGGTGCTGCCGAAATCCGGTTACCCAGCAAGGATTTGTAGCAATGTAATGATAAACCTGTAGGTTGAGGACAAATTGAGTCAGTCGCACTGATTTCCTTGGAAATTAACATTTACCGATGTTGAAGTCTGGTTTAGAGCCCGAAGACAATTTAATAGCACAGGCCTCTCTCGAGTTTTAGATTTGTGTATCCTTTGATGCACCAGTAGATTGCAGGCATGCACACTCGATCTCTCTTTTCGTATTTGCACATGTTTGTTCATAAAATAATGCACCCTGACAAACACTACAATGGTCATGATTTTCATGAGATGTCTCCAGGTTGTCTCATTTGAGCTGAGGATCGGCTTCACCAAGAGATTAAGGAAATTCAGAAGAAGAGTCAGAAGTGTAGAGCATATTATAATAACAATATATTTGTATAGGAACCTCAGACCTCAATCTCTTTCTAGGCACTACATATACTCTAAGGGAAGCATTACTAACCCAAGAGATAAGGTGCTTGCTCTTCACGGCCGAGGTCGTAGGTTCGAATCCAGTAGTGAGCAATCCTTTATTTCCAACTGCAAGCTGTGGGGATAGCCGTTAAGACTCTTCTACTGCTATACAAATTAGGCTGTTAAATCAGCTAATATGATCAAATTGTTAGTGGTCACAAGTGCAATATAAAAAAACATAACATGTTCAGAGGTGACATGCACAGGATCAACATGTAAATATGGTTAGTGGCAGCATGCTCAATTTCAGCATACATCCCACACGAACGACATATCACAAGGACCCACTAAGTGCTGTGATAAACAGGCGTGTTTTAGCTTCTTTTTGCAGGTCGTCAAGGGATGCCTGTAACGACTAAGGTCATGGACTGGAACCCTACTGTACTTTTAAAGCACCTGAACAGAGATTAAGCCATTGCCTGGTGCCCCATTAACAACCTTCGAGTGGCAGCCCCGTCAGGCAGGCCCTTTCGAGGCTAAGTTTAATGCCTTATAAATCCAAAATCCAATATCTTGGAATCTTGTGCTCAAGTCATGAGAAATGTGTGCTTACGTCAATATTTGTACAGCAAAAGCTAAATTGCCGAGCTGGTTTGGTCTAGCGGTTAAGGTGCTCGCCCCTACCAAGGTCTGACTGAGGTCGTGGGCTCAAGCCCAGAGGCATATGTGAAGCGCCTGAATAGAGATTAAGTTCTCTTGGGGCGCTATATAAATGAATTATTTTAAATATATTAAAGAGTTTTGTGAAAGCATTAATGGCATGGCCACAAGAAATGCCTTAGTTTTAAATGCATTGTTGTCACGATTAGATTGACTTCTGTCGAATAGCTTATTTGTGGCTAGCTTTTTCTCACTCTTCTTTTGCCAACTCTGCAATAATATGCACAACGTGGTCTGTTTTCAACATAGAGGTGCACACCACCACCATCGCAATCTCCGGCTGCACTTACACCGCTGCATTTAAGTTGAAGCGTATGCCTTACAGTTTAGTCGTGTTCTTGCCATAGTAACCTATGCCTGGCAATTTCATGACATATCCGATTTCTGGGATTGCCTGTGCTGAAGCAGATGGATATGTCATTACTGATGACATGCAATCAGTTGCTTCCTGGCAGTGACTAATCAAGTTCTCACATGATTACTGAGACCTCTCAAGACGCTGAGTTTTGCAGGATAATGAACTTCCGTGCTGATGCTGCTGCTAGCGCTTACAAAAATCTTAGCTGATTTACTGCCTCATTTGTATAGCGACAGTAGAGCCTTTACGGCTATCACCACCACTTGCAGCGGCAATAAAGAATCGCCTACTGAAGGACTCAAACCCACGATCTGGAAGAGTAAGCACCTTGCTTAGTCGGCACGGGACTCCTTAAAGGAGATGGCAAATCACTCGCTTGCTGGAGCTTTACATTTAGGCCTCAAGTATAGTGGCTGTCGTTGGGAGGGTAACGTGTCTGAATGTTGTCCACTAGGTCTCTGTATTCTGCCTCTTTAACGCTGACCTTGTATGAGCATTGCTGTGGCAGAGCAGAACCAGCTAGAAATAGTCCAGGGGGTGGCTCATTGTTTCGTTTGCCTTTGGTGACCCTGCATCACCGGTTGATCATCTTGGCTGTTTATGCTGACATAATGTGCTGCTGTTACTTGCTGTTGTTTACAGAGTCATGGATTCCCATGACTTTGTATTCTTCTGTATGAGTAGTTTGCAGTTCATCGCTATTTGCAGCTGTCTTTCTTTTCCATTCTTGACAACCTTTCCTTCCTTTGACCGAGTGTGTAGTCCTTTTAACTTATGAGCCGGGCTTTTCCCATCTTTTAAGCTTAAAGCTTTTTGATCAAGCCTGCTTTCTCCTATTAAGCACGAGCTATACTCAAGCAGTACACACTCGCATCGTTTAAGCAGCAATTGAAGGGCTAGCACTTGAGAACAATTTGTTTTCAGTCTAGTCTTACCCGAGAATAGAATATGCCAGTTTGCACGGGAAGTGTAAAATACTTTCGTGGTATTGTGAATGTATTATTGCTTTTGTGTAGCTATAGCAGCATACAGATGCACGTTTGTCCTTATTGGTTGTCCTCTCTCGTGCAAGCCTGACATCATGCTTCCCATGATCTTGATGTTCTGGTGACGTGTAAAACTGCTCAAAGATCAGGTCGCAAGAAAGTATGCTGTTTTGCAGCATACCTCACCAATGCCATATCGATGCCCTCAGTTGGTACAGTTGTAGAGTCCTTGTCAAAGAGAGCTGTTTCACCGCTGCAATAGTTTCAGCTTTATTGAGCGCCTTAAAGCAGCTCTATCAAACTGCAGATTCAGTAGGACTAGATTGGTGTGAGACAATAGAAGGAAAGTGATTGCCACGGTTAGCCCACTCAGCTACGTGCATTCAGAGCCTGCTGGTTGCAAAAGAGTTTTCCTATCGGAATGCTCGACCCTTGTTACGGAACATGTGACTATAGCGACTGCCTTTGAAGCCACGACAGATACCTTGTGCTACTTTCACCAATCGATGTTCGGTTCACTCAGACCTGTATACTCGATGATTTCTGTCAGCTCCCCGCTTGACTGCTTCTATCAACTAGCCAGCCTATCGGACTGTTTTCTTGCGAGTTTTCAATGCATCGATGCTTGGGGTCTGTGTTTGGCATGTGCCAGCCAGGTTGGAGATCTGCTTGGGACTCGCCTGCTTAACTGAGTACCTGGCAGATTTTGGACATTTGGCGAGTCGAATAGCCTCATTGGAGTTGTTGCCATCTTTTTTTAAGTCATGCACTCTTAATTTACACAGCTGTTGGGCATTCTCATTGATCCGCCGTGTATTATGTGTCCTATGTATTTTCCCATATAATGAAAGGCCATGTAGCCTCTTTTATCCATGGCTGGTAGGCTTCCACTGCCTTCCGGCAGTTGGTAGTGATTGATTAGTGCCAGTGGCAGCTAGGCCGCTAGACTAACAGCATCTTCATCAGACAGCAGCTGCAGCCACGATGCCAGGTCTGGAATAACCATAGCTTGGCCTGGCTTGCCTGTGCTTAGGTGCCAATATACTTCTTATGTATTGGCCATGCAGGATTGGTTATTCGGCCGGTGCAAGCGTGCTGCGCCCTTGCTGTGGCTCTGCTTTTCATTTTTAACTGACAAGGGGTTGCTACACAACATCGCAATCATGTTCTGTGGTTGTGGGCAACATTTCAATGTTTGTACTAATTTTACATCATGCCGAGAGTACTAGATCTTGCCCAGACTTCTCGATATCCAGCACCATAAACTCCTTAAAATTTGTGAGTGATTTGTTGGTCAAGCAACCTTGATTTCTCATCTAATCTGATTAGGGAGAAATACATCACTGTCGGCTTCTGTAGCGTTCGTAATGTTGTTTGCTTAGACCCAATAAAAGTAACAGCTAGAAAAAATAGCAGAACAAAGCAGTAGAATTTAAAAATGTCTGACTTGCTTTGTCAGAGCATGTGACTGTTCTGGAATCGATTTGAAGAAAATCGTGAATATTACACACTTTTACTTATATATTAAGTAAGGCTGATGAACTGTGGCAAAGCTGCTGCCCTTTGCCGACCAATAAAGCTAGCAAAGTAGGGTACTGTACTGTTGATTTAAGCAAGAAATCTTAGAGTGGCATGGTTATTCTCTTGTAATGACATTAGTAATAACATCAATAAATACATTTTAGAGCATTCTGTATAGCATCACAGACAGCTAAAGCTCCTTCTAGGTACTTTGCATATTTTCATATTTGCATATTCTGGCAAGGAAGAATGCCAGCTAGTTCATGATGTTAACATGCACAATATCAGGGCAGCTACGCAAAGAACCATTGACATTGAAGAAGCAAATTCTGTGAGGAACCGATTGGTTTTTAGCTTCCTCTTAAATGTCGCGGGGTGTCTTTCTATCAGTCGGTAGCCAAGCATTAGAAGCATAGGAACTAAAGGCACGGTCTGCAAAGGGTTTGAAATTTCATAGAGGCCCAATGGCAGAGCCTGAGGAATGGGGGATATACCATAGGAAGCCTGAGGAGTATTTTAATGGGTAATTAGCCAAAGAAATAAATAAATGTAAGGGAAATATTCACTGATATATGCCTATATTCTAAAAGGAATATATCAGTGGATGACAGGGCTGGAGCCACTGCAAGTAGGTGAGAAATGGTATAATGTGCCAATTCACTACAATCGTTGCTGCAGGTTTGTTCCGTCTGTAGACATCTTTCTCACGAAGAAGAACTACCATGAGAAACTTGTAGAGTCTAGTCAGGATTTTGCAAAGGCATGGATCAACTTTGCTTAAAAATGAAAGGCTAGATGTACATAGCTATTACAACGACAATAGGAAGAGAATGTGCTTTGAAAGAGGTGAACGTAAAAGCATATGCCTGTGGCACCGCATATTTTAAAGGCTCACTGGCTGATCGCTAATGTTATATAATTCATTTGTATCGCGCCCTAAGATAATCTCTATTCAGGCGCTTCACATATGCTACGGGGCACGAGCTCACGACCTTGGTTAGGGCGAGCACCTTAACCACCGGGCCAAAGAGCATTGGCATCTGTACTCTTAAATCTGTGCTGAGATAAGACCTAACCTTTGCAATGCAAGGCTAGTGACGCCCAGGCAAGATGTTAGGCATTCAAGCAGGACTTAATAATTAATGGTATCAAAATAGTGCCAAGAGAATTATCAGAATTAGCAGACACCCGATTTGAGTCAATATTCCTGAGAAGATTGTTACACATGCAGTTGTGCAACCACTGAAGTAATTTTTATGCTCCTTAGTTTTTGGCATGTGCGTGTAAGTTTGAGTGATTTTGGTGAAGAATGTTGTAGTGCATGGTGGGCCTTCAAGACGATACAGTTCTTGTTCCGGGTGTCATACGGACACTAAGAAGGCCAAAGAAGGCACTTACAAGTTCACAGCTAGCTACTGTCCTCTTCAGCTACTGTAGAAGCAGGGTTCTTATGATCCGAGATGCAATAGATACCACTTGGTCATCGAGTCATCATTTCTGACCTGACCAGCTAATTCTATACGTCTGATCACGGCCCCAGTAATACATCATCAGACTGTGTTCTGCGGTTGTCAAGCCCCATACTGCAGTCACCTGTGCAGTTCCACAAGGGTCTGTTCTCGGCCCATTGCTGTTCTCCATTTATACGGTGCCTCTCTGAAAGTGGTACACACGGGCCCTTGGCTTCACTTATCAATTCCATGCTTATTACTTGTATGCTCCCAAAGCCTGGAGCTCACTACCGATGCACGTCACAACGTCCCCTGACACGAAACATTTAAAAGAAGCTTAAAAATAACCTGTTTATTACAACATTTGGTGGATCTTTGAGATTCGTTCTTCGTATGCACAGACCTACTTACACTATGCCTGCTGCTTTCGAATGCTACCAGCAATCTTATGGTAATGCTTTCTATGCAGCATCTGTAAAGTGCCTAGAAAGAGATTGACTTTTCTGAGGGTGCTATACAAGCATATTCTTGTTATTGTTATTGTAATCTTTTCTGTTATAGCAGTCCTCACCAGATTTTGTTTTGGCATGGGCATGGGCTACTGGAATCTCAGTGCTGTTCTTACTTGTGAGCTCTTTGCTAGTAGTGGTAAGTACATGCTGACGATTGTTTGTGTCTGATATACAGGTAGTGGAAAGCGGAAGAGGCTGCATATTGAGTAGGCTTTGTGTCGGCTGGGCTTGTCAGAGTATCGTTATGCACACGTGCTGCTTTTACCGCTAGCGTTCGTGGTTTTGGTCCATCTCTACATCTGTGCGTTGTTCTTGAAGTATGTAGCACCAGCTGCTGGAAGCTCTGGCATTCCTGAGCTGATGGCATTCCTCAACGGCACACTGGTGCGTCATATATTTAATGTTCGGACGCTGATTGTCAAGTTCTGCTCATGTGTGCTTGCTGTGGCTAGTGGCCTAGCCGTCGGCCAGGAAGGGCCCATGATTCATCTAGGGTGAGTTGAAGTACTCACTGTAAATGCTTGCTATTTTGTGAATGAGAAGGCAAGAGCCCTGACGTGAATTTCATCGGCATGCAAATGTATTCTTATGTCTAGGAGCATGATTGGTGCCGGGCTAAGCCAGTTCAAATCGGATACTTTGAAGTTTAAGCTACCGTTTTTTCAAAGGTTCCGAAACTCCCAAGATCGGTAAATATATCTGGTTAACTTCATGGCTATCGTGCTTTTGCCAGTTTTTAGATGGGAAGATTTTTTGAAAGTTGTACCTTTGTGTGTTAGGCGGAACTTCATATCAGCTGGTGCTGCTGCTGGAATAGCATCGGCATTCAATGCACCCGTGGGCGGTCTGCTGTTCTCAATGGAAGAGGTGTCATCGTTCTGGAATGAGACACTCTCGTGGCAGATCTTCTTCTGCTGCATGGTAGCTGTCATCACGACCGATCTCCTGAACACAGCACTTGCAGATTTTCAATTGGGTTCATTTGGGCAATTTAAGTCCAAGCGATACATACTGTTTCAGGTACTGCAGCAATAATAGCCGCTGTCTATATTGGCTAACCTTTTACCGTCGTTGCTGCATCGGTCTTCTTTTGCTTGCCACGCCATTTATCTGTTCCTTATAACATTTGATCTGTCCACATGAATTGCTCTTTTTGTGCTTATATGAGCTGAGATAGTGCATTTTATTACTAACCAATTGACGAGCTTTCTTTCCAGCCTATGCTAAGTGTCAAGAAAGAGATTAAGTTCTCTCAGTGTATTATACACATTATTTTACTGCTGTTATGATTATTATTAGTAGCCTCTCCATTGCATTTTCGTCACGTTATTCCAATTCTTACAGCTTGTGCTGTATCCTTTCCACCGGGCCTCTTAAAATGCAAATAAAATCGGGTCGTTTAATGGTTTATCTTAATGGCCGATACACATTTCCACTCTGAGGGAAGTGGTTACTAAGTGCTTCTATCGTCTTACATGATGGAAAGCAAGTACTGGTAGACCTAGTGGAGTCCTTCAAATCGTGTTAGTTGCTAAAGTTTCTACGTGCTATATTATGTCCGAATCGGCTGCGGTTTCACTGCATGCCTGATAGTTAAAATGCTAATCCCCTCACTGTCCGCTAAGATTGGCAGTGCTTACCAAGATTAAATGTTTATTTCTAGGTAGTGAGTCAGTTTCTCTATCGTGGTTTCAGTAAAGTACTTTTGCAAGGGTTAATTATTCAATATTAAGTGTTTTATTGTAAGTTTGCACACAACATTGCACATTACAAAAGCTTGTAAGTACTCTAGGTCTAAGCATATGGTCACTATTATGGGCGTTCGATGAGCTATTGAAATGGTCGTACCAAGCATTTGTTAACTTCTCCTAAAAAATAATTCAATTGAGGCCTACTTCGCAAAAATTGACCATGTGCTTGACCAGCGCTGAGTAACTAAACGTCCTAGCGTCTTTGTGGCTGTGTGCGCTTGGGTGTGCATGCTTGTGTGTTGTCATGATACTGCCTGAGCTGCCTACAATCCACGTGAGGCATTCCATTGCTGGGGCCTGTAGTGCGGCTCAAGCCTCGGAGTAGGCTTGTGTAGCACACGGAGATGGATCTTATAAGAAAATGAGACTGCTTGCAAGTGGCAAGGTGCCCTGTAGCTCTTCTGCTTATTCACGTCTGCAAAGTGATTTTGTCGGGCCTTTCACCGTAGCTAGGGTGATGCCTATTTAACGAATCATTCTACTAATTGAGTATAAGTCGCCCTAGTTCCATAGGCTGTTAATTAATGAGGGTGGCGGCTGCATGTGTGAGTGTGATCTATCAAACCAAAACGGTCTTCTTGGCTAGCATCTAGCGTCCAAAGTCTGCCCCATGCATGGATTCTAAAGAAATTGAAAGCAAAGCATATGCATGATTAGCAGGAAATGTGTATAACAAGATATAAAAACTACATTTTTATTAAGTCTACCACATACTGTGCCAGAATTGTACATGACTTCCCATAGCGAGCAGCCACCAGAGAAACCCAAGGTCGAGGCTGATAAACACTTGAATCCATGTGCTCGAGAATGAATGCTGGCTAGTTGCGAGTGCTTTAAAGCAAGACCGCTCGACTACATTCTGTTGAACAGAATTTTGAAAGCATGTAGCAAGGGCCGATATTGCTGTCATATCACTGGAGGATGGGATTGCCATTTTTATTACCAGGTGCTAGGATGACAGGCTAAAGTCGGATGCTAGCCTAAACAGGATGTGAAGTTATTACCACTTAATATGCTGGCGAGGTGTTTGTGCCATGACACCACATGGTTGCCCATCAGATGCTAGCCACTCCCAAGCTAGGCAAGAAAGACTCCACTGTCGTTATGATCAGTGTAGCTATGCTGTGGTTAGACAGGTCAGGAAATGCACCTACTATCTTGCCACTTTTTCTTTCGTTAGCCGGTAGCCAGTTGTTGACAGAAAACTTGCGCTACATAATGTTGCAACGTAAAGTGAGTGCATCGCATCGCCTTTTTCCGTTTCAGGTCAGGCACGGTTTTGACTTCAACCTAGCGATCTTCATCCCCGTCATCATCCTTGGAGTAATCGGTGGTGTATTAGGCTCGCTATTTATTTTTATGAATTTAAAAGTCAACCGGGGCCGGAAAAAGCTTATTTCCGGAATCAGGAGTCCTCGGCTGCAGAAGTTTGTTCGACTTATCGAGCCTCTAGTGGTCGGGGTAGGTCGTGCTGCCCTGGCACTTTCTGGGGTAATTTGTGTGCTGCAGCAGTTTGAAAACATTTCTGTGGAGCGGCATCAGTTCTCCTGGTACAGTCTTGTGCTGATTGTCTTGGCAGCTAGCTGCCAGACGCTGGCCAGGTTGCATGTTAATTGCCTCGCTGTAGCAGCTTGCTTTCGAATTTGTTGCAGATACTGTACATTACTGCTAGCATTTTGATTCCTTACCCTTTTAAATGCAAGTCGGTGTCATGTTCACAACCTGCCAGCAACAGCAGGTAAGCACACTTCGTCAGTGCATCTGCTGCTGCTGCCAGTGGCTTATCGAGTGCTGCGGCTTTGCCGAGCCTCGTTTGGTTTGCTATTCTAAGATTGTAAAGATCAGGCTTCTCTTCAAGTACACCGAACTCGTGTCATGTGTGAGTTTGTGGGCTAGCTGCGTGGACGTGTTTTCAATCGGTAGCCGTGTGACCGCATCCGAAGTCTCGTTTGATAAATCCACCCAGAAGCTTCCAGCAAAATCCGTCGAACTTTTAATGTGTCATTGAAGTCCGAATCTCTGGATTTGTTGTAATCAGAACTTGCAGTGTTTGGCCATGGACGGCCGAACCCTGGAGAGCTTGGGAGGGTTTTGCTAGCAAGACTATGCACCCCCTTGCAAGTCTGTCTTAGCGCGCTTTCCCTGCAGCTGGCACTGCTTCAGTTGCTGGCAGTCTAGCACAGAGTGCCTTGATCGGAAGAGTCGCCATCGGAAGGGGTGGGGAATCGCCCCCCCCCCCTATTCGTAAAAGGTCTATTGAGAAGTAAATTTAGCATATCATACATAGCCCGAGCAATCAATCAGTCCAGGTTTGAGCGATTTGATTTCACCAAGGCCCTCAGCGTTAAATTCTGAATTCGGTCCTTAAAATTCTCTTGCATAATCCTGTTCCCACTGCTTTGAACATGCTTTGCAGTTTCTTCTCTGCTTACTTTACCGTATTTGTGCAACGTCTGCATCCCTGCCTACTCGTCTCAGACCGCCGACGAGCTGGATACTGTTTTGCTGCATCAGTCGTGTTACCTTAAGTTCCACCAGCTCATGAGGTTGAACTTTTGGCGTTAATCGCACATCCACAGCATCCATATCTGCGGGTGCATCCTGTGGCAACTCGTACCTGCATGTCACTGCGACTGTCCTCAGAAGCCCAAGCTATCTGGCCCATAATCAGCAGTAATTATGGTACCGCGTGCCCAGAAACTGACATGCTTTTTCCTCTCCTTACCCATGCCTAGCGCACTGACCTTCAATGTATAACATTTCTCACTACTTGTCCCTTTCCATCACTACTCCTATCATGGCTTGACCGTGGCTGCTGCTGCAACCGCTGCTACAGCTGTCTTCTATCAGCAGCAGAAGCCGAGGTGATTGCATCACTATTCTAGCATGTCCTGCTTGTGGGACACCGACCGTTCGTACAGGTTTTGCATAAAAAAAATCATTTTCATTTAGGCATTTTACTACTCTACAAATGCTTATGCAAGAGTAGAGGTCAGCAACACCCCTCCAGTTTTTTCTTACGACGATGCTGCCACTTCTCTAGAGCCGTTCGCCGGCTCCTGTTTGCTGCCACGTCATCGCCGCACATGCTCTAGCTGCTATCCGATTAAAGCATTGCTCATGTGTGAACACAAAATCTAGTTTCTTAATGCTTTTTCCAAAAATGATCTAGGTTTTGATATTTCTTAAAACCCTCCTTGTGGTCATCAGTTCATCGGTCCAGCTTTTTGGAATAGAATGCTTGAAGCCTCGTTGGATACTGGGTTTTGGTTTGTAAAAAACTTCCGTGGGCAGACGAGTGTCTGTGCCTTGGTAATTAATATGAGGCTTGGCCGTGTGAGCTGCCGAATTTTCTTGAAAAGTTTCACGTATGAGCAATGTCTGTATTTTATTTTAATAATAATGATAATAATACATTGGTATAGCACCCCTAGAGAACTGAATCTCTCTTTAGGCACTCTACAAATCGATTGGACTTTTACTTGGGGAGGTTTGGAAGTCGTTTCTTTTGGCGAAGTGCTCAGTTCAATGTCCGAGATCTCAGCCAATCCCTCATCCCTTGCAGAACGAAAGCATGACGGTTACATGAAAGGCTATTAGTTTTTTTGTGCACCGATATATTGGCTCTGGCATACTAAGTATATCAAAGACGTTGTGCAGTGGTATTTAAATCTAAGACCTCATGATGGCTGCAATGAACTTTTATTTGCTGGCGAAATATACAACGAAGTGCACGATTCCTGTTTTTGCCATGCATACGACAAGCCTGTTTTTGTACGTCCATCAGCATGGTCTATGCCATGTATTTTAAAGGTACAAAAAGGCCTTTGGATTTTATTGCAATTACTTTGCTCAATTATTTACAGCTGTAGAGCATGTATATGCTTCTAAAGGCATATCTTTTTTTTTAGCTCGGGCCAGTGTCTTGTTCCGTTGAATAATGACGACAGCGTGTTCCGAGTAGATGACAGTTTCGAAAACTACACTTGTCCTCCTGGTGTCCTATTTAACACTGGTTTGGTTAACCGCAATAACAGAACTTACGATACCGTATACACCAATGCTACTTACAATCCCGGTACGTGTACATTGAAAATTGGCACTCTTTAGGGCACGAAGTTTTACCCTCCGGAAGCATGGCTCCCCTTTTTGTTCCTGCTGCAGTGGAGCTTCCGGGTGGAACTCGTGCTCAGATGGGTGAGGATCTCTTGCCTCGTTGCAGTTGCCACGTTAACCTTTGGCACCGGCGAAGAAGCCATTCGCCATCTGTTTTCGCGCCAGACCTACGGCGAGTTTGAGTACGACGAGCTACTTACCGTGCTCGGGATTTACTTCGTCGGTGCTTGCTATTCGTCTGGAATGTCGCTGGCCACCGGAATCGTCGTGCCACAGCTGTACGAGTGCAACCTGCCACAGCTGCAAGCCGAATGGAAATTGCACGATGCTCAGTCGTTTGTTTGACATATCTTTTGCATTTCTTTATAGCATGATTGGCGCGCTATACGGTCGCATTGTCGGCCGCATTATGGTGAGACTGTTTGAGCCTCTTCTTGGTACTGACAGCTACTTGTGGATTGACCCTGGTGCCATGTCGCTCATTGGCGCGGCTTCATTCTTTGGCGGAGTTACTCGGCTGACTATGTCGTTGGTAGTAATCATGGTGAGCAATTAGAAAGAGTTCGATTTATGGTTGGTAGTATTGTGGCACATGTGCTACACATGTGCATGCATATCTGTGTACTGTGTTTGTATTTTGTTGCATGTCTTGCCTGGGGTCACACCTAAAAAATGGCAATGCATAATGGCACAGTAAATGCAAATGGTGTTTGGACGGATAGGTTTTGCAGATTTGCTCCACGGATATCCTATGAGCCCTATTGGGCACTTTGCAATCACCGAGACTTTTAACGACAGACTTTTAACAAGACGTGGTAATATCGCAGCTCAACTTAAGGCCATTTGATTCAATCTTATGCATACAAATATAAATGAAAACTGCACCACCTAAGATATAACTCTCCCACCGGTGCAACAGCCCTGCATGTAGTACCGAAACATTGTGGCTCCATTTAAATGGACACAACTCCTCCTCTTTGCATGCACTGTTCATTTCGTAAACGTCTGGATTAAAAAAGAATGTATCTTATGACGAAGCCCAAAAAGGGGATCTTGAAATCTTGGACACAAAGAAGTTTGCACAGAGAGCTAGGGGCTAGGATTTTCACAAAGCAGGTGACACGGTGATTAAGCACTGGTCATACTTAGGCAACTCTGCTCGAACCCTCAAATAAGGAACCTAACTCTGTAAGTTATTAGATATTTCTGTATATTTAATTATTCCTGGAATAATAAGGGTTTGTTGTGTCTAGCTTGTAAATTCGGCTATTTGAGCTTCAGCCGTATCCGGGAGCTTGTTAAGCCTGTATCTAGTGTGTACCTCTGATGATTAGCTAGGCAGTACAGATCTGTACAAATGTATGGAAATCGTAGTTCATTTTTAGTCATTACTATAGAAAAGTATAAAGAATTTGCTGAGTAAGGCATCTATGCTCATCTTAATAAACGTGGTTGGTGACTTCTGGCTACTGGTGGGTAGGTGCAACAGAGCATACGAAGAGATAGGAGAGGAAATCAAAGCTGAGTCCAATGTGATTTTGTGTGGTAGCATTGTGGTGGCCTGAATTTTTAATACTATAATAAGACATTGGTATCGTTCCGTGAGAGAACTACATTTTTTAAACACTTTACACTTCTGGAAAGGAAACGTGTCAATTCTTAAATGATAACATTTACAATGTTAGCATTAATGACAATTCATAAGGACCCAGCAAATGCTATGAGGAAGAGGTGCATGTTTTTTTTTAGCGAGTCAGAGGATATCATGATGTCAGTCGATTGTGAGTTCCAGTCTTTGGGAGCATAGGAACAACAGGCTTGGCCTCCAAAGGATTTTATGTTGTTAAGAGGCAGAGTTAAGAACTTGAGTCAAAAGAGTGGGTGGTACAATGCTTAGCCTTATTGGCAGGTAATTCGGATAAAAAGTGACTGGATTAAACCTTGAAGTCGATACTCTGCTTGAAGGGGAACCAGTGCAGGTCGCTGGGAGTAGTGTAATGTGCCTACTCTGACGTTAACAATAGATAAGCATGGCTAAAGAGTTTTCAACCAACTTTGATGCCATAGTGCATAGGCTGGAAGATCTGCAAGTAGTGAGTTACCGAAGTCGAGATGGCATGTCACAAATGCATACACCGACTTGGATGTGGTATCCCTGTCTAAACATGCTCGGATTTTTGCAATGTTATGTTCTGAAATTCGGCAGACGTGGCTGTAGTACTGATATAGTCGTCTAGTGAAGGGTCACTCTAGAACAGGACACTCAGATTGCGTGCTACTGCTACTGGATATATGTTTGCAGAGCACATTTTGAGGGTTGCGCTTTTGATTTTTCTGAGTAACCTTAGGTTTGCCAATGTAGCGATTGTTATATGAGAGTGTGTACCTCAGCCTATGGCAGTGCTGCCACCTAACTGATGTCGGATACCAGTACTAGGCTGGGCCCCCCCACCTTGGCTAGTGAATCTGAGCGTATTGTCCCTGCTGCTGAGCTCGAGCTAAGATGCTAGCCAACCGGATCACAGCGTTCCTGAGTTACTGTTCGAATCTGCTAGCAAGGAAAAAATACTGCGTTGCTGAGTACGGTTGCTTAAGAGTGCTCCAAATAGTTTGCTGTTTGGCAAGATGTGGACACTTACGTGCACAATACCAGTTACTAGTAAGTTGGTTTTATCGTCATTCAATTTGAGAAAGTTTGTGTCCATCCAAGTTCGAACGTCAGCAATGCGTGCAGCTGAGGAGTTAAGAGAGTTCGACTTGCTGGAATGCTCGAAGGGATAAAAGCGCAGATTGAAGTGTTATGTGAATAGCAATGAAAGCCTAGATTGTGCTTGGCAATTACATCGGCTAGAGGGAGAGTATAAACTGTGAAAAGAAGGGAAGCAAGCACAGATCGATGGATACGCCATGCTTTAGAGGCTCTTAGGTTGACTGATGACTGTTGACATGAATTATATGCTGTCTCCTGCTGAGATAATGATCTAAGCCATTGCAGGGCATCAGTGATGTCCACGTGAGATGAGAGGCACTCAAGAAGGACTTGGTGATCTATAGTATCAAATACTCCCAAAAGATCAATCATATCAAGCAGTGAGATTCAACCTAAGTCAGTATTCCTGAGATCATTTTTACAGTGCTGAATGTATGGGGTAATTAGCTCTCAATCTTGATCGGAACTTACTAGGTAGCTTTGAAGTTCAGATATGAGTTTAAGTCGTCCTTCATTAACTATTCCAGTGTCTTTGATTGGACTGGTAATAAGGAGACTGGGTGGAAGTTGCATACATTCACTTGGTCTAATGTTGCCTCCTTAATGGCCCAACAATGTCTTTTTTCCTTAACTTGTCCTTTTGTACCTGTGTGCTTTTCATGCTCACCGGTGCACGATTCACTGCATGTCACTAGCCAGAGGTCCTACTTACCGGTAGTACTTTCCCCGAGTGTCTTCTTATTAGCTTTAGCATGCTGGCCCTAAGCATGCTACTCTGCTTGCCACTTGCCCTTGGTTTATTGATTTTCTTGCAGTGAGTTGTTAAGTGCCTGGACAGATATTTAGTGGTCAGAGGACGCTAAGCAAACAATCTATTATTACTATTTATTATTATTACTATAGTATTATTTTAGTATAATAATTTTAGTCGCATGCCATGCACTCGTCAAATGAGTCATAATTTTAGTATCCTGTCTTCAGCAAAGCTGTTAACATGTTAGTTAAAGCAAAGCATTGTACAATCCGTGGTGCATGCATGTCCAATGTTTATTGCCACCTTGCTTCTTCTAGTAGGTCATTTTATTTGTAGATGGAGCTAACAAACGACATACAATTTCTCCTGCCCGTAATGGTTACAGTGATGGTCGCCAAATGGGTAGGTGATATACTTACAAAGCCGATGTACCATTCTCAGATGAACCTCAAGTGCATTCCACATCTCAATTCTGAACCAGTAGTCCATGACAGTGCAGGGAAGCGGTAAGTATATGTATACATATACGGTCCCTGCTTACATTCAGGGACATCCGTGCCTTTCATCACTATTGATCATTCTACTTGTTGGACGAGGTGAGACTCGATGATGTTTCCTCTTCACCAACAGAGTCAGCCTGGAGTTGTTCACAGCTGAGGAAGTAATGAGCACTCCAGTTGAGACTGTACAAGAGACGGAGAAGCTTCAGCGAATTGTTCACTTATTGCTCCACACCGAGCATTGTGGTTTCCCTGTCATCCGACGAACAGACGAAGGTATTGATGTCTTCGAGGGCCTCATTACCAGGTAATTGGCGGGTGTGTCGGCTCGTGGTTTTTGCAATCTAACGTCGTGATGCCTTGCCGAGTCGTGCTGATCTGGTTGTCAGCCTTAATGCACTCCTGCACCGTGGATATGCTTCGACTAGTTGTGGTGGTACAGCTTACATTCTCTGCTTTTGCTTAAGTTTGGATGCTCTCCAAACGTCTCCTTTTTTTTACCAGGCTTGAACTTACCGTGCTGCTCATGAAGCAAGCCTTCTTGCCGGAGAGTATTGCGAACAACTTGATTTCACACGTGTCGGAGGTTAGCTATGATCAACTGAACGTCGATAGGCTGTCTAATCCACAACATGTGGAGTCGCAGCTGCAGACGTATGCTTCGGATGAAGCATTCAGGGGCATTCAAATATGGCTTGTGAGTATTCACAAGTGCAAGCCTATTTATGGCAGTCTTGCCTTAATCAGCATTATTAAGAAATGACTGTGTTATTCAAGGTCCATTGGTCCATGCATTTGTAACATCCCTTCTCGACTTCTGCAACTCACTGTTTGCTGGTCAGCCGACCTGTGAAATCAGGTTCTTAAAAAAAATCCTAGCTGATTAAACAGCCTCTTTTTGTATAGCGACAGAAGAGCCTTTTAGGGCTATCACCACCGCTTGCAGTGGCGATAAAGAATCGCCCACCGCAGGAATCGAACCCACGACCTCGGGACCGTGAAAGGTCGTGAAAGCAAGGTCGTGAAAGCAACCGCCTTACCTAGTGTGTCATCACGGCTCACCTACAGTTTGTGCAAAACTCTGCAGCTAGGCTTGTCTGTTGTGAGCATCGAAGTTGCCACGTCACCACTTCTTGCCGACCTGCACTGGCTCCCAGTCAAGCAACTTATTGACTTTAAGGTTTTGTCGCTCACTTGTAGGTCCCTTCATTCTCTGGTTCCAGTATACCTATCAGAACTACTCCCCCACCAGACTAGGCATCGTGCTACCTGCTTTTCTGAATCAAATCTTAGCTACAGCACCTCATACGAACCTTTCGATACCGTTCCTTTAGGTCGTATGTACCCAAAGCCTGGAACTTACTCCCGACTGACGGCACGTCACCCCCTTGACAGCATTTAAAAAGAAGCCAATACGCACCTGTTTTTGACAGCATTTGGTGGGTCCTTGTGATTGGTCATTTGTGTGCTTATGCAGCTGACACTGCATGCTGCTACTAACCACATTTACATGTCGATACTGTGCATATTATTACAACCATGTGTTTCTTGTTGACATTGTGTATGTTACCATTAACCGTTTGATCATGCTTCCTATACAGCACATGTAAAGGGCCTAGAAAAAGATTTATTTCTCCGTGGGTGCTGTGCAATTTATTATTATTATTATGTCAAAGGCCAAATGAGAAGTCCTTAGTATGTGGGACAGTTTCAAGTTGTCACTGTTATCCAGATTCCTTGGCAGTTTGCTCATCCTGTCTGTGTAGTTCACTGAGCTATAATGTCAGCTGCATAATTAGTTTGAATGCAAGCTGACCCACCATAGGCCATCGACGTTCTATAGTGTGCTATTCTCACTTTCCATGTGGGATAGCCATGCTGTCCCGGCCTGTCTGCACATTTTATAATTCACTCTTCTTCTTGCACACTGAGGTTCTCCAAAATTTTGAATATGCCACCCATAATAGTTGTAAGAGGCCAACCGTGGTTGCATTGATTAGGACCAACTAGCCATGCTGCTCTTTTTTATTCTGACTTAATCCCAATTGTTGGCTATGCTACTTCCGGTCTGAACGTGGATGTGTAGCTCTGTAATTAAGTTCTAGCATTGGTCTGTTGCTGCTTGAATAGAGCCGATTGGTGTAGGCTCCCCGGCAAGCAAAAGACTTTTCTCTGCTGCTATTTTGACCTATTTCCTTACAGCGGCCATATATGAACCAATCGGCAATGAGCGTACGACGGAATTTCTCCCTTGAGAGGACGCTGATCCTCGTGCGCTCAATGGGCATCCGGCATGTTACCGTGGTAGACAGCCTTAACCGTGTCATCGGCATCATCACCCGCAAAGATCTGATGGGTGATAGTATGGATTCCAGATTGCGAAGGACAGCTAGCGAGTCATACTCGTCGGGTTCACAGAGTATGCATCGTCTGTTGACACCCATCTAGAGTTGATGTCACTTCCGGCAGCCATTCTACTGAGTCCTCGGTCACTGATAGCTTGACAGCAGCAAGGAACAATCGTAAAGCTATACTTCATGACCACATGCTACGCACGTCTGATCGCAGTGCTCAGTGAGCATTGGATTCATATCGGCCTAGCACGGCAGCTCACCGTGCAGGCACTCAGCAAGCGTTATTCCGTGTTGCTGTATGGGGTGCTTGTTTTCGTCAAGCGATCCGTAACAGGCGCTTCCTTACCGAGCTGCTGGTATCTCGGCAGGCCGAATTTGTTCCACTGCTGTTCGCCTCGGTGATGAGCCAGACGTCAAATCATAATGATGACTTTCTTTGCAATGCCATACTCACACTAATAGCAGTAACAGCAGCAAAAATGCTGCTCTTTCAGCAGTCTTTGGCGTGTTATCGAGCAAGGTTAGCAAACGTGCTCTGGAGGCCCCCGTGTGCGTGGTCGACGTTACTTAGTTTGCTATCGTTGATGTTGATGTATGCTGTTTATTTTGAATTTAATAGGTTTTGCTTTTTTTAAGATTAAAACCACAACCACACATCTTAAAAAAGTGGACATGCACTGATGCTGTTTGGTAGTCAGTGGTTGTGCCTGCTGGTAGGCCTACATGTAAGACAACGCAATCTCGGTCTGTCATAGGGCCGGTTTTCCTTTCAAATGTGCCCTGCTTCTTATAATCAACGCGATGATTTGTGCATTAACCTGTACTGGTACATTTAGGTCTCTGCTGTCAGCGGAGTCGCCGATGGCAATTTCGGACCAAAAAAAAGTGGAAAAGGGTTTTTAGCCCTGGCCTCTCAGGTCATCTAAAGCTCAAAAGTTTAGGTGAAGGTTGAGTCTTATGTTCGATTGCTGTTGTGTATCGAATTTGCTAACTAATTCTAAAGTGTTTTGGGTTTTTATGCCAGATGCTACCGAATGGCCGGTTAAGCTGTGGCAGTAGGTTCGCTTAAGCCAAGTACCACGTATTTCGAGACCGTACTTTTTCAATACGACCGGTAAGTGCTGATGTTTTAGTAGATCAGCAGCCGACTTTATACGTGCGAATTTTATAGATCTTCATAAAGTAAATAACCTTTGGCCCGAATCACTACGTGCGGCGATAATGCAATTCGAATTCAAAATGTACATACCAGCATCATGTAGAGTGCCTATATTTAGTTTTAATTGGGTGCTGAACTGGAGCCATTAAATTTGAGCTTTACTTAAATCTATAGCTGTAGTCGGTGATGAGAGCCGGTACTTGCTACGGTCAATGCGGGAATATCTCTTTCGGGTGATAGGCTTTCCACTAAGCGTACCTTAAGTTAAAGTCGTCAACAGTTGCTGACAAGCTAGATGAAAATATGTAAGCGAACAAAAAATATTGAGGCAGGCTTCGCACTAGGCACTGACTTCCTATTTTAAAAGCATAACCGAATTTCTGGTAAACTTTTTCAATAGCTCTTGCAGTGTGGCTATGAGCAACTTCAATGAATAGTGAAATTCCGCATGTGTCCGTATGCCGCTTACCCAATACGGGCGAAACTGCTTTCTCATTCCTCGATTGCTTCTTAAAATTGACGCTTTGAGCATGCCCAGGCTTTTCAGCTGCTCAACGGTTTCAAAGCTGCTGTCACGAGCTGTCAAATGTAACGCCTGTAGCGTACATGATGCACCGGTACGTTGAGGCAGTGCCTTTTGTTATCAATTTTACTTGCATTAGGCCTTTCATAATGCACACAGTGCTACGAGTCCCTGGTGGCTATTTTCATGCGAAGCTTTACAGCGAGCCCGAACTTATCCATTTCTATGCTAGACTATCATTGCTTTAGACTGTGGTATTGCTGTGGCCCCGGCAGCAGCAGCTCTATTGTACTCTCACGGAGACACGACACGGACGTGAGCGGTAAGCGAGACTCAGATCTTTGTTTCTCTCAACACGTACGTATACGAGAGCTCGATGGATCACAGCAGCCGTCGAATGGCTTAGCTAATTACAACACAAGCATGCACCCGGCGGCGAACTCAAAATCCCTCCCCCCCCCATAGAATGGTCAATAAATCACATAGCCCGCCAGCCTGACTGGGGGCTTCGATCGCGGCCCGAAACTCGCCGTTGGTTCTGCTGCGCTCCCTCAACCTTGTTGTGGCCCCGAACCGTCGTCTGTCGGCATATCATCCGGGTTTCGATATGAATGGATGAATATAATAATAATAATAGTAATAATATTGCACTTGATAAAGCGCCCTCAGAGAACTTAATCTCTTTCTAGGCGCTTTACATTTGCTGCAAAGTGATACGCAATAGAATAGTAAGTAAAATCATGCTTGAAAAACAAACAAAATGAATAACATGGTTAGGGGTTACATGCACTGGGTCAGCATGCAAATGTGGTTAGTGGCAGCATGAACAGTGTCAGCACGCATAAGCACATCGAGGACGAATCACAAGGACCCACTAAATGCTGTCCTAAATAGGTATGTTTTTAAGTTTCTTTTAAATGTGGTCAGGTCAGGGGATGTTCTGACGCAGGTCGGGAGGGAGTTCCAGGCTGTGGGAGCATACGAGCTAAATGCACGGTCTCCAAAGGATTTAAGGTTTGTACGAGGTATTTCTAGACTGTTGGATTCCGAAAAGCGAGTGGTACGATGCTTTGCCTGATGGGGTAGTATCTCTGAAAGATAGGCTGGAGCCATAGAATGAAGAGACCTAAAAGTGAGCGACAAAACCTTGAAGTCAATCCGTTGCTTGACTGGTAACCAGTGCAGGTCGGCGAGAAGTGGAGGTTAGACCAAAGCTAATTTCGCTAAATATAGTGATAAATATCGAAGATAATATTACGAGAGGCAAACAGATGAGTGAAACAGGCCTCTCGCTTTAAGAAATTGCCACAAGCAACTTGAGATCAAATTAGAAGTGTAACCGGGTTCCAGGGGTCAAAGGCTATTTCCCGCCAAACCCGCCATACTCGCTACGCTGCCGCTCGCCATGCCGCCGAGCTAGGGTAAGACGAGCGGCCGTCCGGCTAAACCTCTTTATATTAACGCATGCGCCAACAACAACAGAGCAACTAAACAAGTCTACAGGGAGGGTCCTATACACAGTACACTACAGGGGCGCAAGACGACGCAGCCAGCGCGAACAAACGTGTTAGTTGGGGTCAGTCGGCTTCTGCAGTCCTGTCGTTGTATCGACTCCGAATCCAACAGTACGAGCGTACGCCGTCCAAAACCCGGCTGGCTGAGTAACTGCTGGCTAGTCCGAGTCGACAACTACCACAGTCGTAAGCTTCCACCGAAAGATGCCAACACACGGGGGGGGGGTTCACGAACACGCTACATGGGGTACGCTACACGGGGAACGCGGAATATACAAGTCCCAACAACGAGTGAGTGGCAGCATCGCCAGAGTATGCCTGCACGAATCCAGGTGCATAACTCGGCGAGACCGGGAGCCTCCAACACCACGACTTACTTGGCCAACTTCCCGTACCCAACAGCCCCGGTAACCTCCCATCACAGCACACACCGGCCATGCCACAGGTCCGACCCCGGCCTAGCCGGTGACCCTAACCCTCACTATAGCCGTCCGGTCCCAGCCAACCGAACCCAGCCTGGGTACAGAAGCACGCGGCAAACACACTGTAGACCTTCAACGGAGATGAGATTTCAGTCGAGTGAGAAAAAACATTAAAGATTAAGCCTACGAGCTTGACGCTTTTTAAACTCGCAACCGTACCAATGCATTAATATATCCAGCGATTCTTTCACGAGCCTCATCGGTGCACTTATCCTAAACTAAGCCGTTTTGTACTTCGAAGGATGATACAGAGAAGAGAAAGTCACAAAGTCTGCTGTATGGTGAACTTAGCAGGAACCCAGTGACCATTCAAGCACCTGCTTCTTGAGCGTGATGGACCCTTCCGGCTGAACGACTAACAAGAATGCATCTTATATCACATATTAAATATGCTGACCCTCCTTAATCGATCGTTTTCGTGCACACCCTTGAGCTTCCCGTATACAATCAGATCATACCAAGCCATGCAGCCATACCAATCCACTCTAGAACAGTCAAAGTCTAGCTTATACACAAATATTGTTGAATCACAGATGCACAGCCAGAAAGTGGTAATGTCTGCTATCAACCATCTCCTTAACCGCTTCCAAGTTAGCTCCTTATCTAGTGATGCTTTTGGTGATCTACGTGACCACTTCTTCTCTGGCTTCTTTTTCTCCAAGATTGACATGATCAGATAGTCCACCCCAAGGGTAGCAGATAGGCATACTTAATCATATATATATATACATATATATATATATAATATTAAGTATACTTACACAATATTTCAGTTATGAGGTTAATAGGGCTAGAGTAGTAGTAATCTTCTTTGATTGGGAGATTGATTTTACGATGAGGTTACTCGTGGCCACTTACAGGACTTCCCTCCCTCAAATCCGTAGAGCGCTGAAATATCGAAATTCAAGAAAGTGTGACGGTGTCTCCGGCTGCGGCTGTTCTTGTGGAGTCTCACGGAGACACGAGCGGGTGAACGTGAGCGGTAAACAATGCTCGACGTTTATTCCCTCAGTGGGTACGAGCTGGGGTGGGGCTGACTCACCACAGACAGGGCAGTGCATCTGTGGTGGGCCACATGCTTACATCAAAGGCCGGGCGCTGCACCGAGTCAATTGCAGAACCACCTACTGCAGGTGGGGCATACGTTATTGGCCGAGGCTGCTGTGCTAATTACAATTGCAGGAGCGCAGAACGCAGGTCATGTCTCTGCCCCTTTCAAAGAGGATGTAGTTAGGCCACAAATTAAGAAAACTTAAGAACGGAAAAAATAACCACAGGAAACATAAAAGTACGGCGTACTTACGGGCTCTGTGGTTTATCTTCTTTTTATCCAAGTTTGTAATCTTCCCTTCTGTGATGAGATCGGCAAGACAAATCTGGGCTTTCATTCTATGCAGATTTCTATGCAGATGACGCTCGGTTGCACCTACGTTTTGATCCCTCCCAGCCCTCCAGCACTTCGAATTCTCTCAACTCTCTTAGTGCATGTGTTGATGAAATCCACACATGGATAGCAGCCAACTTACTCAAATTGAATGGTGATAAAACCAAATTACTACTTATGGGCAAACCAAGTGCGATTTAGAAATTTGGAAAGCCTAACGCTCAAAATCGGCTCTGCCGGCATATCTCACGTTGCATCTCCACGAAACTACGTGTTGTGTTCCAGAGCGACCTGACAATAGATGACCACACCAGCAACACAGTGAAGTCTGGCAACTTTCAGCTACATAACATTGCTCTAAATATTGGGATTGCTTAAACAGGGATACTACATCCAAATCGAGATCCGCACATTTGTAACATCCCAGCACGACTTCTGCGACGCGAAGCGTGTTGGTCTACCGGCCTGTGCAATCGGGTGCTTTAGTTTGTACGCTCCCAAAGCCTCGAACTCACTCCCGACTGACGTCACGACTCCACCCCGAGTCGTACGAAAATGAATGGAATGGAGCCAAGGGCGCATCGAATGACGTCATCATTTAAACAAACCATCCTCCGATCAACAATCTCGCTGACGCTCGATTGTTTCTCGCCATCTGGTTCATTTAAATGATGACGTCATTCTCGTGACCCTATTCTCCATTCCATTCATTTACATACCACTTGGAGTTGTGTTAAGTTAATATGATTGCATAAGAGTAAAAAATTTCAATAATTAATTAATTAAATAAATTTTCTATTTTTATATATGCCTCAAAACGTTGATTACTTTATGCGGCGAGAGGGTGAACAATTTAGCAATCGTGCAAGACGTACTAGAGGAGAAGTAAAAAGTCGTACAGGTCTTTTACCAAAATATCCTTTCTCAAAAGATAGTTTAGATGCAATCATTGCAAGTTTAAGAAATCCAACAGTTATAAGATTAGATAATCCTATTGCTAAGAAAAATGTTAAGACTAATAATGTGTGGTATTTCGATAGAGAAGCTAAGAGATTAATGAAAATACAAGAAACAGGATGGTTTTTTAGGAAAAGCTTCTTCAGACGGTAGATTCTTAGATTATGAATATATTGGATTAGAAAAAAAGAAATTGATTTTGATGTAATATATGAGAAGATTGGAGCAGAATTGAAATTAGTTATTAAAGAATTACTTAAAAACAAGAGTACCTTAACAATGACACTTGTTATTTCGCCTATTTTAGCTTCGGAAAGTGGTGCATTAAATTATCAACCATTTGCAGGAGTAAGTAATTCAAAAATAAATAGAGTTTCTGATATTGATAGGATAATTAAAAATCAATTTGCAGCTTTCAAAAAGAGAGTGGAGGAATGGTTAAAAAAGGTTCTAATTGGACTATCATTGGTATTAATGCTATTTATGCAAAGTTTTCTTATTTTAGACATAAATTTGTTGGTAGTTATTTGCCAATGCCAGAAGGATAGGAAAAGCAGAGATAAAAAATTAATATAAAGAATGATTCAGACAATCTGTGCGCTTTGTGGTGTGTGTTAAGATTTCTTCACTGGAGAGAGAAGCATCCAGAATCTACTGCCGATTTAAGAGAAATATTAGATGAAAAGTGCTCACACAAGCTTAAGAGAATACAAGAATTGTTTAACGTTAAGGAGATTTATCCTTCAAATGTGTTAAATTTGTTGATATTCCACATTTAGCAGAGTTATTTAACATTACGATTAATGTTTACGAATATGATAATAAAATGTTAACTCCACTTAAAGAAGTTGATGAAGAAAAAGAGAAACACTTAGATCTTCTTTTATATAGTACTCCAAATTAAAGCAACTCTCATTATGTAATTATTAGGAACTTTAATGGTTTATGTAGAAGTAGAAAAGGTCATGGAAACAACTTACTTGTAAAAGATGTCTGTATAGATTTTACTCTAAAGATAGCTTAGAATCTCACATTGAAGCTTGCAAACGTGGAAATGATGGTAAATCTAGGATAACGATGCCAAGTGCTGATAGTAAACAAGGAGATTAATGTTATTTTAGAGATTATGCAAAAACATTATGGTGTCCTTAGGTTGCATATGCAGACTTCGAATGTTTACTTACAAGTGTTAAGAAAAACTAATTAGGCAGATCCTAATACACCACAAGGTTCTTTTCAAAAGCATAATCCTTATTCATCTACTTATACTACTATAGATTATGAAGGTAAACAAAGAACATTAAAATTATTCAATGGACCTAATGATGTTAGAGAACTATTAAAAAGTTTATAAGAAGAAGTTGAAAAAAGGGGAATGATACTTATTCTCGATAAATATAATAAATTTGATTTTAGTAGTTTTAAAAAAGAAGATAAAGATTTTGATTATGCAACTATTTGTCATATTTTTGGTTTAGATTTAAATGATGATACAGTTTTAGATCATTGTCATCTAACAGGAAAGTATAGAGGAGCTTCTCATAATGTTTGCAATTTAAATCTTAGCATATAATCCTAAGAGATTTAAACTTCCAATATTTACTCACAACTTAAAAGTTTATGATTCACATTTAATAGTACACGAGTTTCAGATTTAAAACTAAACAAAAAAGCTACTGCAAATAACATGGAGAAATATATAAACATAGAAATTGGTTCACTTATTTTTGCAGATTCTTTGCAAATGTTACAAAAAGGTTTAGCAGATCTTGTAAATAATGTTTTTAAGTCAGGAAAACCTTTAGAACAAACAAGAAACTACTTTTCTATGTTAGATGATAAAGAATTTGATCTACTAAAAGGAAAAGGTATATTGTCATATGAATATATAGATTTATTTTCAAAGGTAGATGAAAAAACACTACCTCCAATTAAAAGTTTTCATAGTACATTAAATGATATAAACATAGATGAAAAAGATTATGATCGCCTTAAGAAAGTTTGGGCATTATTGAAAAAATAGATCCTGATACAGAAGATACATTGAAAAAGTATAATGATATTTATCTAACTATGGATGTCCTTTTATTAGCTGATGTATTTTATCATTTTAGACATTTATCAAAGACAATTGATCGTTTAGATCCAGCTAATTTCCTTACAGCACCAGATTTGACTTGGTCTGCAGGTTTGAGATTCTCAAAGGTTAAACGAGATTTATTAATAAGCTTTGAACATTTTGATTTCTTTGAGAGTGCAATAGGAGGAGGAATAACACAAGCATCCTGTAGACATAATAAAGTAAATAATGAGATTAAAAGTGGTTGCGTCAGTGCTGTAGCATATAGTGAGTTTGCATCAAGTTATGATGCTACAAAAGAAAAGAGTTTGTTACTTTATGTTGACGCAAATTCACTATATGCTACAGCAATGACGAAACCACTTCCAATTTCTCATTTCAAGTTTTTAGGTAATAAGCAAATAAAAATGTTTAAAAATAACAAGATATTAGCAATAAAAGAATATGCTGAAACAGGTTATGCACAATCTAGGCTTTCACTTCTATTCGGATGACACTCAGTTGTACCTTTGCTTTGATCCCTCCCAGCCTTCGAGCACCTCAAATTCTCTCAACTCACTTGCTGCATGCATTGATGACATCCGCACATGGATGGCAGATTTTCTAAAACTAAATGACGATAAAACTAACTTACTAGTTATGAGCAAACCCAGTGTGATTCACAAATTGGAAAGGCTGACACTCAAAATTGGCTCTGCCAGCACATCTCAAGTTGAATTAGCTCGAAATCTAGGTGTCATATTCCAAAGCGACCTCTCGTTAGACGACCAAATCAGCTCCACAGTCAAATCTGCCTATTTTCAGCTTCATAACATTGCTAAAATTCGGGCTTGTTTAGATAAGGACACCACGTCCAAGTTGGTCCATGCATTCGTGACATCCCGTCTCGACTTCTGCAACTCACTGCTCGCTGGCCTACCGGCATGTGCAATCAGGCGATTGCAGCTGGTGCAAAACTCCGTAGCCAGGCTTGTCTGTCGTGAGCGGCGCAGTTGCCAAATTACTCCACTTCTCGCCGACCTGCACTGGCTACCAGTCAAGCAACGGATTGACTTAAAGGTTTTGTCTCTCACTTTTAGGTCTCTACATTCTTTGGCTCCAGCCTATCTCTCCGACATACTCCCCCATCAGGCCAAGCATCGTACCACTCGCTTTTCGGAATCCAACAGTCTACAAATACCCCGTACAAACCTCAAATCATTTGGAGACCGTGCATTTAGTTCGTATGCTCCCAAAGCCTGGAACTCCCTCCCGACCTGCGTCAGAACATCCCCTGACCTGACCACATTTAAAAAGAATTTGAAAACCCCTATTTAGCACAGCATTTAGTGGGTCTCTGTGATTCGTCCTCGATGTGCTTATGCGGCTGACACTGTGCATGCTGCCACTAACCACATTTGCATGCTGACCCTGTGCATGTCACCCCTAACCATGTTATTCATTTTGTTTGTTTATCAAGCATGATATTACTCACCATCCAATTGCATTTCCCTTTGCAGCAAAGGTAAAGCACCTAGAGAGAGATTAAATTCTCTGAGGGAGCTTTATCAAGAGCATTATTATTATTAGCAGCAAAGTCATTACCAAGTTTTTGAATTACATCAGCAACACTATCAAATTTTAGTTGTTTGTTCTTTTGATCAATGAATATACTTGATTTAATAGTAAAATTAAATCTTACTCCAATAGTTGAACGTTGAGATAGATCGTAACCACTTAAATCAAGTTTGTTACTTGCTCTTGCTGCAGCATCCTCATGTGTATGTCTCATATCTTCAGTAATATATATCTATGAATTGAAGTAAGATTTATAATCTTTAGAAAGTTTTTCTTCAATGTGAACACGAGCTGGTTTTCTTTGGGGATGAAAACAGAAGAATTTTCAAGCACTACAATTTCTTGTTTTCCATTTCTATAAATGGAAAATAAAATGTTTAAATTAAATTAATAATTGCAGTGTCGTTCCAAAATTGGTTTCTTGCATTAGTTTTAAGAAGATTGGACATATTTTTCCACAATCCGTTTGAACGTATTCCTGTAGTTTAAAAGTCTGAAAGCTTGGTATAACACTAAAATAATTTATTACTTTTGGCATTGGTGGAGCACCAAACAAATCAAGGCAAAAACATTTTTTACCATCTTCAATAAAGTGCTACCAAATGATAGATTGATAAATCGGATTTTCCTGTATTACAAATAAGACATTCATTTTCTAGTGGTTTTTTAGTTCATTCATTGCAAATACATCTCTAAATCTTGTATATCCAATTCTTTTAAATAATTATTTATTTCTAGATCTCTTAGTGGTGTTGATTTTACTCTTTTTAGTTTGTCAATAGTCTTTTTCAGTTCAGCAATTATTTGTTGTTTGTTTTCTACACCTGTTCCAAGTCTTTTACCATGTGAAAAAACACCTTCACCTGTTGATGCTGTTCCAAGTCTTTCACCATGTGTTAAAAACTCATTCACCTGTTGATCCTGTTTCAAGTCTTTTACCGTGTGATAAAACACCTTCACCAGCTGATTCTCCTTTTCATTTGAAAAACTTTGACTTTTTACTTCCACAAATATTACAAACTCCTTTTTCCATACCTCTTATTCCTTTAGTACTATCTACCTCAACACATTCTTTATGAATTAATAATAATAATAATAATAATGTACTTGATAAAGCACCCTCAGAGAACTTAATCTCTTTCTAGGCGCTTCACATTTGCTGCAAAGGAAAATGCAAATAAATGGTAAGTAAAATCATGCTTGAAAAACAAAAAAAAGAATAACATGGTTAGGGGTGACATGCACAGGGTCAGCATGAAAATGTGGTTAGTGGCAGCCTGCACAGTGTCAGCCGCATAAGCACATCAAGGACGAATTACAGGGACCTGCTAAATGCTGTCTTAAATAGGTGTGTTTTTAAGTTCCTTTTAAATGTGGTCAGGTCAGGGGATGTTCTGACGCAGGTTGGGAGGGAGTTCCAGGCTTTGGGAGCATATGAACTAAATGCATGGTCTCCAAAGGATTTGAGGTTTGTACGAGGTATTTGTAGACTGTTGGATTCTGAAAAGCGGGTGGTACGATGCTTGGCCTGATGGGGGAGTATGTCGGAGAGATAGGCTGGAGCCATAGAGTGGAGGGACCTAAAAGTGAGTGAGAAAACCTTAAAGTCAATCCGTTGCTTGACTGGTAGCCAATGCAGATCGGCGAGAAGTGGAATAATGTGGCAACTGCGACACTCACGACAGACAAGCCTGGCTGCGGAGTTTTGCACCAGCTGCAATCGCCTGATCGCACATGCTGGTGCGCCAGTAAGCAGTGAGTTGCAGAAGTCGAGACGAGATGTCACGAATGCATGGACCAACTTGGACGTGGTATCCTTGTCTAAACAAGCCCGAATTTTAGCAATATTATGAAGCTGAAAATAGGCAGATTTGACTGTGGAGCTGATTTGGTCGTCTAACGAGAGGTCGCTTTGGAATATGACACCTAGATTTCGAGCTGATTCAACTTGAGATATGCTGGCAGAGCCAATTTTGAGCGTCAGCCTTTCCAATCTCTGAATCACACTGGGTTTGCCCATAACTAGTAAGTTAGTTTTATCATCGTTTAGTTTTAGAAAATTTGCTGCCATCCATGTGCGGATGTCATCAACGCATGCAGCAAGTGAGTTGAGAGAATTTGAGGTGCTCGAAGGCTGGGAGGGATCAAAGCAAAGGTACAACTGAGTGTCATCCGCATAGAAGTGAAAGCCTAGATTGTGCTTGGCAATCACATCAGCAAGAGGGAGAGTATAAACCGTGAAAATAACCGGACCTAGCACGGAGCCCTGAGGCACCCCATATTTCAGAGGTACTTCAGATGATCTTTGTCCATTCACGTCAATACTCTGGAGTCTCCCACTGAGATAGGACCTGAACCACTGCAGAGCAGTGCCAGTGGTGCCCAGGCGAGATGAGAGGGGCTCTAGAAGAACATTGTGATCGATGGTGTCAAAAGCTGCCGAAAGATCGAGCAAAACAAGCAGAGACACTCTACCCATATCTGCATTCCTAAGTAGGTCGTTGTATACCCTAAGCAATGCTGACTCTGTGCAGTGATTAGCTCTAAAGCCAGACTGGAACTTACTAGCAAGGTATGAGGTTTCGATATATGAGTTTAGCTGGTCTGCCACGACCCGTTCCAGAGTCTTTGATAGAAATGGTAGAAGGGAGACTGAGCGGTAGTTGCATCAGTTGGTTTTTTACACTTCATACAATACATTGCCATATCTATAAATATAAAAACTTTTTTTACTATAGAATGTCTTTGAGAGTTAGAGCATTTAATTTTAGACAGGATACAGATACTGGTCATAAAGAACCATCGCTTAAAGCGCCTATTAGAGCATTAGTACTTGGTCCAAGTGGTACAGGTAAATCACAGTTAGTATTTAATTGGATATTTAATGGAATTTTAAACTATGATACTTGTACAATCATTGCTTCAAGCTTAGATCAAAAGTTATATCGTGGTCTTGTGTCAATGACTAAAGATGATAATTTATATGTTTGTGTTTATGGTATTGGTGATATGCCTGAAGTTGGCTCATATTAGAACTGTAAGAATGTTGTTGTACTTGATGATTAAATGACAGAAGATCAATAAAAGATTTTAGATTATTTTACTAGAGGTAGACATAAAGGATTGAACATATTCTATCTTGCTCAAGGATTTACCAATATTCCTTGACGAGAAATTAGAAACAATATAAATATTGTTATAATCTTTAAACAAATTAATACTGATATTGATAATATTTGCGATGCATATATTGGTGATATAGAAAAGAAACAATTCAAAGAATTGGTTAATTCTTGCACAAGAAATAGATTTGGATATTGTGTTATTGATTTAACTTAAACTGAATCCAAAGGAAGGTTTTGGTCTATTGATAATACACGTAAATATTGATAACTACTTTTAATTGTATATAAAGAATGATTAATGGAAAGATATACGCAAGTAAAAATAAACCTTATTAAAGGAAGTTTTCAAGAAGCAACTGATCTACAAAATAAACTTACAAACTTAGAAGAGTTACGTGTTGCTTCTACACTTGATAATGCTCAAGAAATACACAGAATTGAAGCAGAAATGCTTGCAAGAGATAGACTAGAAGATGAATTAAATTATCGTGCGTTACAAAGATCAAAAGACAATTCAGAAGAAATTGTCATGGATAAACTAAAACGAGTTAGACCAAAACTTACTATAGAAATTAAGAGAAGTGAAGAAATACAAAAAGCCTTGGGTATGGATGTATTTGAATGTGGAGATCAACTAAAAAGTTTGATGGAAATTAGAGATTCAGAATATAAAGATCAACTAAAAATCTATTGGAATATAAAGAAGAGATAAAAAATTATTAAATCAAGCACAAAAAATAATAGAAGAAAAATCAACACCAGATATTTCAAACGCTTTTAAAAGATCAATTGAATCATTCAACAAAGGACGTCCTAGAGAAGCACTTAATAGAATTAATGGTGCTATTACAAATGCACCTAAGGATGAAACAGTGTTATACCTTAAAGAAACTCGTAAATGTATTGCTGATTTTCTTAACGTTCATCCATCAACTGGTTCACCAAAAAAAATAGCAAGAATACAGGAATTAAAAGAAGTTGAACCACTTGCAAGTGCTGCTCCTCCTCCAGTAGTTAATGATAAAGATATTCTTATTGAACTTGTTTCTAAAGACGAAGTATCTGACAATGTGAAAAATAATATAAAAAATCCTAATGACAAAATAAAGAACGATTTGATGGAACTCTTTTCAATATTTTTACAGAATTACATTCAAAGGAGAAAAAACACAAACAGAATAAATAATTTTATGAGTATCTTAAACCAAAGTTTATACCAGAAGAGAAAGTTGGTAAAGGAATAGAAGTAATACAACTAGTAGTAAGTAGTGATAAAGAAGTATTTGATAAGATTGATTTATGGTTGCGTGAACTTGCTGCTGGAAATAAAGGAGTAGTAAGTTCAATATGTGCCGGTGTTGATTTTCTTGCTAAGTCTAGAAAAGTTCCAAAATCTTATATTGCAAAGATAAAATAAACTTTTGCATGAAATATAGAATAAGTGATCTTTCGAAAGTTGTACAAGATTTCTTTAACAGTTTTGAAGGATTTAATTAAGATAGTCAAGCAGTTAAAGATGGGTATATATTTAATATAACTGGAACAACTAATTAAAGTACATATAAATGATCCTATTAAATTAGGAAACAAAAAGTTCAAGATATGTTTTAAGAAGTTCACTAGAACTAATTCTATGAAAAATATAACTACTTCTAATAATACTTTTGTTTATAGAGCTGCAGATGGATCAGAACAAACAGTAACACTTAAACCTGGAATTTAGACTGCTATTACAGACTATGTGAACATTGGTATTGCAGACATAATTAACAACCCAATTACAAAATCTGGAGTTACAACTGATAATTTTATTTTAGGTGTTGACACTGCTACTGCTAATTCTTAGGTTAGTATGCCTATTGGTTGGACATTTCTTGTTAATAAATCTAGTATTTCTAGTATACTTGGTTTTCCTAGTCCTGGTTATACAACAGATCCAAAATTTTCAACAATGTATCCTAGTATTACTCCTGTTGTTTTTACTTCAAATGTTAAATTTATTTCTGAAAATGAAGTTTTTGTTTCAACAATAAATTTAATACTTGTAAGATGCAATTTAGTTGCTAGTGGAACAAGTTATATAAATGGAGATGAAACACAAGCACTAACAAGTTTTGCTTACTGTTCATATCCTTGGGAACAAATGATATATGAACCAAATACTTTTGAATATCATAATTTTGTTGGAGATTCTATTTCTGATATAGTAATAACTGTTACTGATCAAAATTTGAATTTATTAGATTTTAGTTCAGAAAAAATAACTGTTGTTATAGAAATTGTTGAATTATAATACAAAAATGTCTATAAGATTAAGGGGAACTACTAGTTATGATTCAAAAACATTAGTAGCACCAATTATTCTTGGTTCAAACTCTGGTTATAATAAAGTTGGATTGCGTAGAGTAGAGTTTACTTATGCTAATAAAGTTATATCAAATGTTATTGCAGGAGTAAATGATACACTTTGGTTTAGATATAATTTGGTTGACTTAGTTAACTCATCAATTACAATTCCTGCTGGATATTATGATACCAAAAAGAAATTGTTGCAGTAATTAATAATGCTTTAGCTATGACAAAACCTAGTGCATTTTATGACAGCACTAAAAGAAATGCAATTGGAATAAGATTTAGTGTTGATACTGATGATAGAATAATAATGCAAGTAACACCAGATTCTATTGTTCTACTTGGAAGTAATGCTACTGGAGTTGTAAATTCAATTGGTGATACATTAGGTTTCAACTCAAATCAACAAGGAACATTTGATCCTACTCTTGTAGGTGGAACTCCTCATGAATTAATAGAAAAAGCAATGTTTTACTCTGGAATTTATAAAGCATGGAATAAAATGGTATTACAAAATAATAAAGGAATAAGATGGATTATTGTGGATTGTGATTTAGTTGATCCATTTAAAAATTATATAGAAGTTGTACCAGGATATCTACAACAATCTTCATCTTTATATATTATTGATATTAATCCTGAAGATAAAGTTGATCTACATATACCAAATATATTGTACATACCAACACATGGTGATATCGATTCAATAAGTACTTTTAAAATTAGTTTAACAGATCAAAATAAAAACAAAGTTAATATTATTTGTAATGTAGTTGCAACAATAGAAATTTCAAAGTAATACAGAGCAATGGGTAGCTATGCTAGAATTGGACATAGTAGAATAAAAGGAAGTAAATACCATGGATCAGGAGTACTAGATAGAGTAATTGATGATGTTGGTAAAGTAGCACCTGTAATAACTGGATTAACAGGTTTAAGTATGAACATTGCTAATAAAGGTATGGAAATGCATCAAGCAAGAAAACTACTTGAACTAAAAACAAAGAAAGAGAAAGTAGATGTAATGTAATATAATATATCTCCGTCTGTAACTCCACAAAGTCATAAAGACCATGTGGGTGTTACGCAGGAGAGTATTGTATAGCGCACTCACAGCCTAAGCGGCTTTCGGTACGCATTCGGTACCCAACAGACTTCGTCTCACGCAACAAAGAGAAAGTGGGAAGCATAGCAGAGTCAGGAGAGCAGTTGAGGTAGTGAGTAGCATAGAAGTAGCTGCTCAGGACCGCTGAAAAGGATGTGCCATAGTCGGCAGTAGGAGAGTAGTTGTCGTTGCGTAAGAATTGTGGAAGCGAGTTCCACAGTCTAGGACCTGCAGAGCTAAAGCTTCTGTCGCCAACTGTCTTTAAGCGGAGGAATGGGACAGCTAATTTATTTTCCACACAGGACTTCAGGGCACGAACAGGCTGAAACTGATGTCAAGATTATACTATAAAAAGAAGAGAACTACATGATAAACTTGAAGAAGAAAGAAATAATTAGAATATTAACTAGAGAACGTAAGAAAGAAGAAGATTATGATAGAAAGATAAAAGAGATGGATATTGAAATTAAACGTGCTTTGCTTGAAAAACACAAACCAAAAACTAAAAAGAAGCATAAATCAGTGATGGAAGAAGTAGAAGACTATTCTGAGACTCTTAAAGAGAATGATCCAAAAGCTTAAAAGGAAATAGAGAAAGTAATAAAAGAGAAAGCTGTTGTACCAGCTGTTGAAAGAACAAGACCTGATGGTTATGGTCGAAATATGAGAAAAAAATAGGAGCTGGATTATATATTCAAAGTAGAAATTAATTTTTAGTTTTTTCTATAGAGAAGAAATGGCAAGTGCTCATATTGACAGTACACTAGAACTTAATGATCATAGTTTTCCTAATTATGATATTAAAGACTATCAATTTAGAGAATTTTACCAAACAAACGGAATTGAAGCTGATAACATAGCAAATAAGCTAGTAACATGTATTGTACCTGGTGAACAAAAAACGTGCTATGTTCTTTCTGATTCATATCTTCTGCTTGAAGGCCAACTGCAAGTTCAAACAGTTAATAATAATAATAATAATAATATTGCACTTGATAAAGCGCCCTCAGAGAACTTAATCTCTTTCTAGGCACTTTACATTTGTTGCAAAGTGATATGCAATAGAATAGTAAGTAAAATCATGCTTGAAAAACAAACAAAATGAATAATATGGTTAGGGGTGACATGCACAGGGTCAGCATGCAAATGTGGTTAGTGGCAGCATGCACAGTGTCAGCAAGCATAAGCACATCAAGGACGAATCACAGGGGCCCACTAAATGCTGTCCTAAATAGGTGTGTTTTTAAGTTTCTTTTAAATGTGGTCAGGTCAGGGGATGTTCTGACGCAGGTCGGGAGGGAGTTCCAGGCTTTGGGAGCATACGAGCGAAATGCACGGTCTCCAAAGGATTTAAGGTTTGTACGAGGTATTTCCAGACTGTTGGATTCCGAAAAGCGAGTGGTACGATGCTTGGCCTGATGGGATAGTATATCTGAAACAGTTGCTGGTGGTGCTTATGCTGCTCTTAACAGAAATCTTGCTGCAGGATTTGTTAATAACGCTGGAGCATGGATGTTCAGCTCAACCAGAGTTGAACTTGGTACTGAAGAAATAGAAAGTATTTCACTTCAACAAGGACCTCGAGCTGTTTCAACACTTACGGGTCTATTTTTCTATCCCGATGACTATAATAGAACTGAGGGACCTGCAACTGGATTGAAAAAAGATGTAGCTAGTTCGATGGATGATATGTCTTTTAATGTTGTTGCTAATACTATTAATCGTGCTAGTTATCCTTATACTAGTCCTCCTGCAGCATCTGCAACTTCTTCAAAGATCGGTTTTGTTTATAGAAGGGGTTTGTCTTATGTTCTTGCTGATAATCAAGGTACATTCAGTATATCATTGTCACTATCAAGACTCTCTGGTTTCTGTGATGATATGAATAAAATCCTTTATAATGTTCCATTTACTCTTGAAATAAACAGAGTTAGTGGAAATGATTTTGATGAAATTATGACTGGTGCATCTGGTGATGCTAATACTCTTGTAAGTAGAGGTGTTGCTGTTAATGGTGCTGGAAATGGTACTTGGAATGCATTCAGAATTAACAAGAAAAAAATGCGATTGATGGTTCCATGCGTTACTCCTATGATAAACATTCTGAGGTCTATTGCTGATATTACGAGTGAGAGATCGAATAAACTAAAACTCAACGACGGAGTTAGGCGATAGTAGAATATGACGCTAACCAACTTTAATCAAGGTCTAAAATATACAAGAACTCTATCTGTACAAAATAGCATTGGTAAGGTAAGATGGTTGATAGTAGGTGCGCAAAACTATGGTAAATATTCAATCACTGTGATTTTAAGTGTTACTGTGCTTGCAAATGGATCTAAACAATATCCAGCTGTAGCAAGAAGCAGTTATCCTAGAAATGATAGGTGTTCGACTGCATATCTAGATTTTACTCCATTCAGGAAACAATATCTTGGATTGAATGAAGTAACTGAACCTGTCGGTGTTCCTTTTCCTGAATGGCGATCTCTTTATCCTATTCATGTGATTGATCTGCAATACTATGATGAGCCTCTTACAGTAACATCTAAACTTGATGTAAGAGTTGAATTCAATAGTTTGATTCCTAATGCTGCTGCTGCTGTTGCTGCTGCTGGAGCTGATGCTGCTGCTGCAACAATCATCCGTCACTATTTGACTATTTGTGAGAATACTGCTGAATTGGCATCATATGGTAATGGATCAAACTTTATTTGTAGAAAAGGAACATTTGTTTATGATGGAACTTTTAAATAAAATTTTAAAAACAGAATTTCATGCAAAAAATAAATTTTGTTCAAGGATCAGATGAGTGGAAATAATCAATGTCATTGAATAATGGTGGATCAGAATTTTATTCTGTTTTAGGTAATTACATTGTATTTGATTCCAAAATAGATTGTGATATATAATTAATTGCAAATAGAAAATAGAAAAATATATTGCTAATAGTTCACCTATGAGATTTCCTCAAATGCTGTTTTGTAAGGTATTTGAACCTATTGCTGCTAAATTTCTAGAAATGAAACTTGATAGAAAGATTGAGAATGCAAATGATTGTTTTACTAGTGGTGGAGTTTATAGATATTCTCCTGATGGAATAATTTATGAAGATACACTAGTAGAAATAAAATGTTTATGGAGTAGAAGTATAGTTGAAGAATTTATTCCAAAACAATACTTAGCTCAGTGTTTACTTGGATTACATGTTATTAAATTAAATAGATACTTTTACTCTGAGTTTGAGATTTATGTTCCTGGTTTGAGTTGTTATGATGAACCTGTAGACTACATAGCAGCAGGAAATTTAGAATACTTACTAATTTTGATTTTGATATGCCAATTAGAACTCCTTTATTTATGTTGCTTCTTAGAAAAAATACTTTGATTTTGAGTGTGAGATTTCTTATGAACAAGATATTTTAAGATATTTTATATGAACATGGTAGATTTAAATAATATATAAAAAAAATCAGAAATACAAGTAGTAGGAGAAGAAGATTAAAGTAGATTTGCAAGAATAGTTCCAATAGTTATAGACTTGTTAGATAGATCAAATGTTTTGATTAATAAATATATAGATGAATGGAAAGATTCACACTGATGATTATGGGTCAAGAATTAATGGTAGTATACTATCAGATCTAAATGCAAATGGAAATATAATTATAAATATGAGTGATCCTGTTATGGATGCTGATGCTGTAACAAAATATTATGCAGATGCAAACTTTCTTGTTAATTCAGGAGCATCTTTGAATCTTGCTGGTAAACCTATTACAAATCTTGGAGCATGTGTTAATCATGCTGATGGTGTTTATGTAAGTCAGATAAATAATTATGTTAAAAAACAGCTGATACAATGTTAGGAGATTTCAACATGAATATTTATGCTAAAACATCAACATATTGGAATTCAGGAAATGGTAATCCAGTTGTACTAAATGATGATAATTGTGTTACTTATAGTGGAATGAAAAGAGATGTTTTACTAAAAGCTTATCCTTCAACAACAAATACAAATATGGGCGGAAATTAAATAACAAATGTTGCTGATCCTGTTAATCCTTCTGATGTTGCAACTAAATCTTATGTAGATAAAACAGTTAAAAAATAACAGAAGTAATATCGATCTCAATGAATCTCAAGTCTATGAACTCAATTATAAATTTATCAACAGCCTATTCATGGACAAATAAAACAGCTCCACCAATAGTATTAATAAGTGTTATGGTTGTTGGTTCATCGTTTCATCTGGTTGTGTATTTCGTAGACCTAGTAGTGAACCAACTGTTGTATCAGGAGAAATACGTGCTATAAATACTTCTCCAAATGGAGGATTAGACTTAAAGTATTATGCTTATTTTATTTTAGCAAATTACGACTGATTATTACTTCATTGAGAATCTTGAAAATTTAAAGGTAAACCTCTTAGTTAGTTATGTAGCCTCCTGAAAAGTATAGATGAACAATTAACACTACTAACTCTTTTAACTTTGTTGCTTTGCGTTTACATTTAACTAATGGAAATAGTTTTGAAATAGCACAAATAGCTTCATGATCTAAACCATGGTGGAAACATGAAGTTGAAGAACATACTTTTTTAAGTATTTCCTAACTAAAGAATATAGTTTAGTTAATTTCTCTTTTTTGAATGTATTAGAATTTATGTTACAATATGAAACAATTAGTATATCATCATTACGCATAAGACTAGAATCAAATTGAGTTTCATTCATATCAAGATCACAGATATCACAACGAATTTCATACTTTTTTGGTCTCTTTCTTTTTGGCGGTTTAAAATAAGGATGACCTGATTCTAGATATTCGATTTCATTAAATTTTTTAAACACATGTCACAAAATATTTCCATTCTCTATATAATGTTATTTTTAACTCTAAAAGAAAGAAACAAAGAAGGAAAATTCAATCCTGACTCAGATTTAAGTCAAGTGTTCAAACCAAGACCTAAGAATATTCCACAAGGTTTCTTTAAAATTGTTGAACCTAATGAAAATCATCAAGCAGACATTTTGTATATGCCAAATGATTCTGGAAATAAATATGCTTTGAGTGTTATTGATATTGCTAGTAGATATAAGGATTCACGACCACTTAAAACAAAGTCTTCTACAGGAGAAGCACAAGCAATAATAGACATTTACAGAAAAGGACCTTTAGAATGGCCAAAGAAGATAACAGTAGGTCCAGGATCGGAGTTTAAAGGAGAGTTCACGAAAGAAATGAAAAAGCATGAAACACGTATTATAGAAGGTACTAGTAAACAGAGTGCTGCATTTATTGAAACAATGAATAGAACAGTAGTAGAGAGAACATTTTATTGCACAATATGAAAAAATAGAAAGTATTAATAAAGAAGATTATACTAGAAACAAAAAGAGGATTGATAATTTACCAAAGATTTTTGATGATCTAAATAATAGTATTACAAACTGGTGAAAAATCTGCTAAAGCAATACAAAAGGGAATAGTAAAACTAAAGAAACCAAAATACAGTATAGAAGTAGGTGAACAACAATTATTAGAACTTGAAACAACTGTTAGATATTTACTAGAACCAAGTGAAGGAGAAGATGAAGACAGAAGAAGAGCTACATATCCAATATGGAGTTTAAGTTTACATACTATTGTTAGAATAATTCAGATATACTACCCCATCAGGCCAAGCATCGTACCACCCGCTTTTCGGAATCCAACAGTCTACAAATACCTCATACAAGCCTTAAATCCTTTGGAGACCGTGCATTTAGTTCGTATGCTCCCACAGCCTGGAACTCCCTCCCGACCTGCGTCAGAACATGCCCTGACCTGACCACATTTAAAAGGAACCTAAAAACACACCTATTTAGGAGAGCATTTAGAGGGTCCCTGTAATTCATCCTTGATGTGCTTATCCGTGCTGACACCGTGCATGCTGCCACTAACCACATTTGCATGCTGACCCTGTGCATGTCACCCCTAACCATATTATTCATTTTGTTTGTTTTTAAGCATGATTTTACTTACCATTCAATTGCATTTCACTTTGCAGCAAATGTAAAGCGCCTAGAGAGAGATTAAGTTCTCTGAGGGCGCTTTATCAAGTGAATTATTATTATTATTATTATTAATGGTATTGAAAGAATAACCAGTTCGTTATCTCGTAAATGACGTTAAAAGAAATACTGTTAGAGAGGAGTTGCAAGTGATTAAGCAAGATTAGATTCCGCTGTATTATCTAATTGTTTAACTACTATTCCATTAAATTCTATCTTGGTCACCTAATCATCATCTAAAGCATCAACAATCTTTGAAACCGAGTTAAGATTTGATTGAAAAGAGAACGTTTTCTTCTATCAATTTGTGATATTGTACTTTCAACTGATATTAAAATTGTTGTTAGTCCACCTAAAACAGTTACTAATAGTAATGATGCATTTGATAAAGCGCCCTCAGAGAGCTTAATCTCTTTCTAGGCTTTTACATTTGTTGCAAAGGGTCTACATGCGATAATTCATCATACTGTGGAGGAACACATGTGCTAGTTACAGCAATTGCAAGAGTTAATAAAATACTTATAAATTGAAAACAATATCTAATTCATATTAATTTAGTTAAACAACCTCTAATTCTTTCGTTATCTAAAAGTATTCGATAGTATTTGTCGTTAGCAAATTTCGTTCTTAGATCTGACATGATTGTCCCATATTATTTTGCAAATAAATTATTTTACTCTTATACAATCATATTAACTTAACACAACTCCAAGTAGTATGTAAATGAATGGAATGGAGAATAGGGTCACGAGAATGGCGTCATCCTTTAAATAAACCAGACGACGAGAAACAATCGAGCGTCAGCGAGATCGTTGATCGGAGGAAGGTTTGTTTAAATGATGACGTCATTCGATCCCATTCCATTTATGTACATACTACTCCCCGACCTGACGACATTTAACGGAACCAAAGCCGTACGCGGAAATCCTCTGGCGCAGCCCGCTTTCGTGCAGCACGCGAAAGCGCTGCCCGACCGCTGCTCTATCCAGCGAGCAACCTCCCGTTTCATTCGCCCCACCGCACGCGGTGGGGCCGCGCATGCGGCGGGAATTAGACGCGCTCGCCCAGCGTCCGTGAAATGGTCGCGCTCGAGGAGGTGGCCCGGTGGCGAGATGGGTCGCAGGGGAAGGTCGCGGAGTGCCCTCGACCACAGGTCAACTCCCGAGATGCCAGACCATCGCCGCGGCCGGGGTCCGGGTGCGGCGGCGGCGTGCCGAACGCGCCGCCGCCGCCGCCCGCGTGTTTGCTTTTGTCCTTTAAGCCGGCCGCGTGTTTGCCTCCATCCGAACGCTCTACGCGCGGCGGGCTGAAGCCGACTGTGAAGACAAAGCCTCCGGCGGCTGCGACGGCCGACGGGCGGCGGAGGTTGGCGCCGCTCGCAGCTCGACTTCCGGCGGACGACTGACTTGGAGTGCTTCGGCGGCGACGGCGGCGCAGCCGGCGGCGCGCGTTCTAGTTCATTGCTCCTCGCTCCCGCGCCCACCATTCGCCTGCGGCCGGCCATGCCTTCGCTTCGGGCCGCTCGCGCCTCCAAGCGACTGACCAAGTATGGATCGATGGCAAGACCGCCAGCAGCAGACGACGGCCTGGTGTATCACGCCGACTGCGACTTCCCTATTTTTAAGAAGGTATGAAGGTCTCGCTTGCACGCCAGCTTCAAACAGGATCTTATCGTCATCAGAACAATCTTCAGAGGATGGCCTTTTAGGATAGGCATCGAGTTAGTTACAGGGCTTCCCCTTAGGGATAGGTAAAAATTGACACGGGTAAGTAGCCATTTAAATTGTGGGTCAAGTACGGCGTCTCAGTCATTTTTATTCTTTTGGTAGAAGGTATTCTCGATTTCTTTTGCTTCGTTATTCCGCCGTAAAGAGGAGGAACCAGGCAGAAGTAACTGTCATTTACGCGGTTGCTTGGTTCTCTCCACACCACGGGGACTGCAAGCAGCATTGATGGTTTTTTGCCATTCAACCACTGCGAAAGCTGTGTTGTACAGGCAGCACAGCATATATGCGGAGCCCAAGGCTGGTCTTGGTCACCAAACTTGCATCCGAAGTAAAAATGATATGCCATCTTCACTTGAGAAGAGATGCTGTTCTCTGGTTTTCAAATGTCACTTCCCACAAATATAGCAAAACTTGTCCACGGTATTCATGCACTTTCGAGGCATTAGTGTTTTGTTTTGGACCTCAATAGATAAGAGTTTTATGTAACAGTAGCTTAAACTGTCTCTCACAGTCTGAAATATATAAATACTCAACCTTTTCGACTGGGTTTTATTACGTGAGCTCACTGCAGCAGCCACCGGGCAGTAATATTGCATTGCATCAGATAATGATGCAATCAACTCTGGATGATTTTTGCATGACGGTATAGTGCAATGCGATGCAATATTACATCAGTCTAGGTTTAATTAGGATGTTGGTGCAGTCATACTGTATAGATTTACTCGGTGAAATATATAAAAAAAAATAAAAATAATATAAATATAAATATAAATATAAATAAATAAATATAAATAAATATAAATTATATATATATATATATATAATAAAAAAATATAAAAAAATATAGAAAATATAGAAAATTAACTAAAGGAAATATCTTCAAAACGAGAGCCAATAAAAAATTTCACGGTTATTTTCGTGTTCAGCACACCTAGTTACTACAAATTAGGGCATTTGAATTCACTAACGATTTCAATGTTGACAGGTGTTATTATTAGTGATCAGAACTAAAGTTGGGGAATTTTAAACTTAACTATTTTACATTTCTTGTGATTCTGTGGAGCTGATGTGGTCGTATAATAAAAAGACACTTTGAAACAGGACACCTAGTTTCCGTACAGATTTTTTTACCAGGTTTTGATTTTAGTAATAATGCCGTAAAGTACTTTCTTTATCTGTTAAAATGATTTGTCAGTATATACTGACTTTAAAAGAATCTTAAACTAACGCTAGTGCATAGCTCAGTACCTTTTTTATTGCTCTTTGGCTAGAGGGACAATCAATCACTGCAAGGGAGCTGAGAACTAAAGATTTACTGTTAAAAGACCTATTCATACGGACTGGGCGATCGAACACCACTAGATCCGCTTCGGTCTTCCTTCGCATTAAAGTTTTACGTCGTCAATTTTTCTTAAGTCTTACTTGCTACTAGGTCGACCGTCGGAGTGAGCATAGTGAAATTGCCTTTTTAGGGAGGTAGAATATTGTCCTCTGCGATGCACTTTCCAGTGAACTAAAAACCTCTGCGATACCTTTTTCGCCCCTACACTATGATCGAATTCAGATTTGAAGAGGTCGTAGCGTGCCATGAGCAGGGACTCCCCACAGAACAACACTTAACCTCAAGTCTCCCACTAGTCTTCCATAAGTCTTGGACCAACCTCATTCTCTTGCTGACATATGCACCAAAGACTGAATCCGGACAGAAGCAAGACAGAGAATGTAAACGTGGCTTTAATAGTTCACTCTAAATACTGTCACTTATATCCCACCGATGAAGGCCTCGGTCGCGTTCTGTTTTTGAATAGCTGTTTCAGTTGTAGCTGCCATTAGGGCTACGAATGTGGTCACTCAGTTATCCAGAGGTACCGAGTAGCACGGCCGCGGGCCTACTCAGAGCTGATTGAACAGTTGCTTCAGTCCTGCCGCGAATACGGTTGCCAGGCCGATGTAATACAAGGTTGCAGCCCCGCGCCAAACAGCAGTCAAGTGGATTATACAATATGGAATCGATGCAGAGTGTTAGGGCACCAAGCACACAGTTAAAGCCAAGGCTTTAAGCCATTTTTTGGGAGCGGGAGTGCGGAAGTCACTACCGATTAATCGGTAGGGCATCGTCCAAGCCAAATGAAAAGTTAGCGGTATCATTCTCTACTTCAGGTGCATTTTCTGCTCGACGTCCCACAGTGAGCTGCTTCGATAGCCTTGTACTTTAAAGTTATGCTTTTTATACTTACGACCAGCTATATGGAGTCAGGCATGCACACACACACACACACACACACACACACACACACACACACACACACACACACACACACACACACACACACACACACACACACACACACACACACACACATATATATATATATTTATATATACATGCAGAGACGTTATGGTATACATACACAGTATATACATATTTATTTAAATGCATCAGTATATACATATTACTTTATAAAGGTATAATATATAATGAATTGAAAATAAATCAATTTATTTTCCAATATATAGTCGGTAGATACGCGATAGACTCTATCTGCAGCCCTATCGAAAAGTAGTGCGGACGATTTTCTAGCCTTAGAGCACAGCAAAGCATAAGCGCAACAGTATGCACTGTATCAGTCTCGCAGCAAGTTGCACATGTCAAGGCTCTACTGTGGCTATGGCCGCTACAGGAAAAGCAGCCACTTCACTCCTTAGTTCGTCATACGTGCCATATCAGTTGGTAGCTCAAGGGAATAGAAGAATGCTTCCATATCATAGGCTAAAATCCAGTTTCGGTGCGAGAATTTTCAGAAAGAGGGGCAAGGCCGACTGACAATGATGAGCGCAGTTCGCTAATCGCTAGTCTGCTATTAGACATTTGGGCGGCTGCTGCGCATGCCGGTTAAAGGAATGTGACGGTCTCATCATTCGTCACAATCCTTCTGCCGTTTCTCTCTTAACCTACAAAAGCAGTGCGTCGTTGAGGTGGTCTGCACCCATCGTCCTTCGATGGCATGTCTTGGTAAGACGTAATACCCTGGACACGTGTTCGGCCGTGGCGGCTGACAGTGGCAGTGTCGGATTAGGTCACACCAATATGGTACACTTGGTCATATCTGGCCTCGGCCTGACCCGACTCTGCCTGCATGACTGCAAGACCGGAAAGCGCCCCGACGTTCTTCAGTGCCGAGCTCGAATCAATTTCTCTACCAAAGTAGTGAAGCTTCCAGCTCAATAGGATCGTTTATATGATCAGAAATAAAGCTGATGGTAGCTACTGCTCCGCGATCGCTGCTACGCGAACTCTCCACAGAGTGGAGTATAGGTATTTGTTTATAGGTCAGATCAGGACAGCCCATGGGCGTTGGCCTTTTCTACGACGCCGCACTGGTTCGGCCCAGTGTTTAGGTGCAACCGTTGATGTCCTGGGTTGCAGGCTCGAGCCCTACAGTATATTTAATATGAATAATATAATAACAATAATGCATTCGGATAGCGCCCTCAGAGAGCCGAGTCTCTTTCTAGGCACTTTACAGATTATGTACAGAAAGCATTACCAAATTATTGGTGGTAACATCCACAAGCAGCCGGAACAGTATAAACAGGCATGTGCACACGATTGATGAATCACGAAGACACTAAATGCTGTAGTAATCATGTAAGCGTAAGAAAGTCAAGCGAAGCGCTTGGATAGAGATACGGTTCTCCCAATGAGTTATATTTTTAATTACATCATATCCCCCGATATATATATATATATATATATATGCAATTCATTTGTATAGCGCTTTAAGAGAACTTGAGCTCTATTCAGGTGCTTCACTTATGCTACGGGCTCGAGCCCACTACCTCGGTCGCCAAATATGCTAACCTTGACCTTGGTTCGAACAGAGAGCAGCTTAACCACTAGGCTAAACCTGCGTGAAGTGTTAGTTGTGGATTGATAGCGATCCCGGGTGGCGCCCGGCGGCCTGACCCGACTGTTGACCAAGCAAGCTTGTCTGTACCTACATGCTCTGCCGGGTGAAGCTGAGAAATTTGGTGCTGCTGTGTGGTTATAATACAGGCGGCCACAATTGGGCAGCGAAAGCGACAGGTTTATAGTTGGCCGGTGAGCCGTGGGTTACGCTGCACAGGCAAAATCGCTTTACGCTAGGCGAAACGGTACTATCGGGTTAAAAGAAACTACTCCCGAAATCGCGGTACAACGGACCCTCCCACAGGTCTGCAATCGCTAGCGAATATCCCGGTTCCGAAGGCTACAACTCAAACAAGATATTGGCTTCTCTCGGACCCGACTCTTGGTGATCATTCTCAGGTTCATCCATTTCGTTTGTTCGCTTCAAACCACCAGCTGATGGCAGTCTTGCGCCTCCCTAACAGCCTCGTATCTTGCTCTATGTCACCCTTTTGCCGGCCTCCTTCACAGAACGCTCATCTGTCGTGACCGCTCATTATCGCTCCGCGTTATTCTCGCCTCTGAGTAGATCTCCCATTTAGAGTAATGACCCCATCACTCGCCCCGACTTAATTATCGAGTAGATCGTCCTGCCTGCCTGGATCCGAGCCCCCTCCCCGTTGGTGGCTCCAGACTCCCAAGTTAAAACACACTGAGACGAAGGCTCAGATTGTGCTGGCCCCTGAAAGCTGCTCCAGCTACAAGCTAGAGGATAACGGTCCACTGCCCCGCTTGGCTCCGTCGCTGCTCAAGTCTATGGCTGAATCGTGCCACGAAACATGAAAGCGCAGAGTGCATCGCTCTGTATATTGGACAAGCTAGCCGTTCTTGCTTCGACGCGAATGGAAAAGCAAGGCCTTCTGGGCCTTTTATATTTGGCCAAGTTTTCGTGCTCAGCTTTAGTCGCCCTTTGCCATCGGGGCTCTTTTATATGGAAACGAGAGCGCGAAAAGCGAGTCAAATCGACTCCCTAAACGTCGGCCCGTAATAAGGGTGTGCCATTGGAGAAGGACCCTTCGTTGGGTGAGCATATTGTCTCCACTGTCAAGTCGGCGAACTTCCAGCTGAGGAGCATTACTAAAATCAGGGCTTGCTAAGACGAGTATGAATGCCAAACTAGTTCGCGCGTTTGAATAATTGCGTCTAGATTCTGCACTTCTTTTTATTCAGATATACCTTCCAGAGCCCTTAATTGCCCATTATTAGCGCACCACTCAGCAACTCGTCCGGTCTGTCGCCACCGGCGTAGAAGCGGCAGAATACTACTTCCGTCTGACCGTCAGTAGCTCGCTATCGAGCATCGATTCGACTTTAAGATTCTCTCTCAGGCCTAAAGTTCGCTTCACTCCTGCTTCGCACATCCACCTCCATAGCTGACTTTCCTGCTCTTCCAGTGTGCTTTCGAGCGAGCCACCCAGAGACTTCCGTTTCTCGTCTCCCCATTCAAAGAGCGAAATTGAAATACTTTGGCGATCGGGCCTTCAGTTCGTAGGCGCGAAAAGTCTGGAGCCCGCTTCTGTCTTCTGTAACTACCTGCATCGGCTTCTCGTCATCGAAGTCTCATTTAAAGACGAATCACTTCCGCTGAGCGTTTCTTTCTCCCAAATACACTTTTTTGTTTTGTTGCTCTGTGCTTTGCATGCTCATTTTGTGCACGATTAGGTGCATTTTACTGACCAGAGGGCCAGTGGCGCTCCTAGGATATTGTTCACCCCGGGACAAACTAATAATATTATTGTTATTGCACTTAATAAAGCACCATCAGAGAACCTAATCTCTATCTAGGCACTTTACGTATGCTGCAAAGGAGGACGATTAAATGGTTGTGTTCAATGACAACAAGCATAACATGGTTAGGGTGATGTGCGCAGGGTCAGCATGCAAGTATGGTTAGTGGCAGCATGCACAGTGTCAGAACGCATAATCATGAAAAAGAAACAACGAACGAATAACATGGACCCACTAAGTGATGTGATAAATAGATGCATTTTTAGTTTCTTTTTAAATGTGGTCAAGTCAAGGGATTTCATGACGCAAGTAGGAAGTGATTTCTAGGCTCTGGGAGCGTACGAACTCGAGGCACGGTCTCCAAGGAATATGAGGTTCGAACGAGGTATAGATAAACGATTAGATTCCGAAAGCGAGTCGTGCGATGCTTAGCCTGTTGGGGGAGTAGATCTGATAGGTAGGCTGGAGCCAAAGAATAGAGGGACCTAAAAGTGAGTGACAGAATACTGTAGTCGATGCGTTGCTTGACTGGGAGCCAGCGGAGGTCGGCGAGAAGTGATGTGACGTGGCAACTACACAGATAATCCCCGTCTTTTTTTTATTTGAATGTGCTCCCTTTGTCTACGAGGCCTTGCCTCGAATACAGGAGCTTCGAATTCCGACTTGACTTCTTCCAGCTCGGAGCACCCTGGTGCCTAGCAATATCTTCACCGGACGTGGTATAATAAGTTTTATCAAAAGTATTTGGCACCCATTTTGGCGCCCCTCGACCCAGCGCCTGGGTACGTAAGCCACCACTGGCACGCCACTACAGGGTTCTCTCTAACCGATGCCCCGAGTTGCTTCGTCTGTGCTTCTGAAGTCTGGTATAAGGCATGCAACGTGCGTGGTTCTGCATATCATTGTCAAAGCATGACACTTTAACCATCGGTCTTTAACCATCGGTTATTAAATCTTATACAGTGAGTTGTAAAGCATGTGTATAGAGATTTGGTTCTCTTAAGGTGCAATGCGAACGAGTTATTATTAGTACTAGAGCAACTGAGAGGTCCTTCTTTAGCGGTGCTTTTGTTTTGACAGGGTCGGGAAATCGGCGGCAGCTACAGCAATTACGAGTACACGCAGCAGGAACAGGAAACCTTGGCTAGCTATGACAGCATCGACTATCTTCCGTCCGACAGCGAAGTCTTCAGAGCCTGGTTGATGCGGCAGACTAAGAGGTGACGGTTACCCTGCACGCCTGCTTATTGCGCTGTTTGCTGTCTTCCAAGAGCTCACTATGGTTGCATCTTGATCATCAGACCTCGCAGTAACTAGTCCAATTTCTTGGCTGGGTAGTGGCAGTGTTATGCTGCCTCCGTTGACTCCACTATAGCATCCTAATGGGCGTGATTGGCGGATACATGCAGCCATCCATCATGATTCTAGCCTCTGTTGGCGTCATCTAAGATGGGTTCGCCAAGGATTTACTCTGGGTTGACCATTGGAAGTGTCGAGGCCCTGTTTCAAGATATCTTGCTGTGGTTGGTTTACTGTGGTTTTGTCATTTCAGCAACTCAAAACAAATACAACTTAACGTTGTGTCAATTTAGTCAACGACAGGCAACGACCTTTACTATAAGTGCTAGAATTCTACACGTAAGCCTGGGCATGAAAATTTGCACATGGTACTCCACCCTTGGCGTCGATCCGGTCTCGGTGAGGTTTATTTTGGCCTGAGCTGAGTAACGAATTTTCCGGTACCAACGACGGCTGATGTGGCCATTATTGGTCGTTGCTGGTTACGAATTTTGGCGTGTTCCTGTCCCTTCACTGGCCAGATGCAGCCGCACAGTCAGACTCAATCAAGAAATCCATAGCTACTTGTGCTTATGCTGCGAAAATGTTGGATTTAAAAGTATGCTACCTTCTGCTCATGCGAGATACCAAATAACTGCAAATAACAAAAGGTCCAAGCGTCGTCAATCTAAGATTGTCAAAATGAATCGGAGTAATAATGATAAAAATAATACATTTATTTAGCGCCTACTGAGATCTCAATCTATTAATTGTCGCTTTAAATTTGCTGCAAAGGAAGCATAAGTGAATGGCTAGTGGTAGCATGGTCAATGACAACAACCATAACATGGTTAGAGGTGGCATGCACAGGGTTAGCATGCAAATATGTTTAGTGGCAGCATGCACAGTGTCAGCACGCATAAGCACACGAAGGGTACGTTTTCCTCGCAGACCCATCATTCCAGTCATGCAGGTTCCTAAATGTGAGGCTGCCTACGGGCTAGCGTCGGAGGACCGACAGTCTACTTTCTCATCTCTTCATAGTCAACATCGTGCGCCAACAACGACTGGGGAACATGGCAACACTACTGAAAAGACCCTAGATTCAAAACATCAGAGGGAATAGTGAATCAGCAGTCCTTAGATAGCTGTCCACGTTGCTTAGTAACTTTCACGAACCGTAACCCAAGATCCACGGGGATGCAAGACAGGGGATGGCAATTGCTTCCAGTGGTACCGATCTAGACCAACGATATTACAGCAGGGGACGTTCAAACAAGCCATTTAAAGGGGATGCTGGATGTCTTGGAGGCTTACGATCTTCAAAGCAGACAATTCAGTCTATCTTTCCGCTGGCGACCGGTGACGTTGTCCGGGAACACCGGCACCATTATTGTCCGAGGTTATGTAATGTAATGTACCTCCGTCAGTAACTCCAAAAAGTCATAAAGACCACGTGGGTGTTACGCAGGAGAGTTTTGTATAGCGCACTCGCAGCCTAAGCGGCATTCGGTACGCAATTTATTGTCCACACAGGACCTGAGGGCTCGAACAGGCTGAAACTGATGCAGCAGTTCAGCTAGGTACGAAGGAGCTAAGCCGTGGCGGGCCTTGTGGGTCAGCGTAAGAACTTTGCTCTGTATCCTTTGCTCAACCGGAAACCATCCTAGTTCTTTCAGCAGAGGTGACACGTGCTCAAACCGCTGGGACTTGAAGACCAGCCTTGCAGCCATATTCATAGTCAGCTGTAGTGGCATAATAGCTTTCTTTGGCAGCCCAGCCAAAAGGGAATTACAATAATCAAGCCGAGACAGAACTAGAGCTAGTTATGTTTTTTACAAGCCACTTTGGGAAACAGCTTCTAATCTTGCAAGTACTGCAGGACAGGGACAAAAGCACACCCAATCACATATCCGAACGCACCGAAAACTGTCGCGGAACTGCCTCGAGTCCACCTTATCGGCTTCCCTATCTAATCTGTTTAAAAAGCGAGCTTAGCCCCGAAAGCGGCTTAGGCTGTGAGTGTGCTCGAACTACAAAACTCTCCTGCCTAACACCCACTTGGTCTTTATGACTTTGTGGAGTTACAGACGGAGATACATTACATTACATCTGGATGACCCCTAGCTAATCGTATAACATATCAGCAGCACCGGGCTAGACACTATTAGTGTATTCGCTTGCTTCGTAAGTGAAGTTCGCTGTGTTCGCCAACAGCCGCTGCCTATACTGAAGCCCTAGCAGCAGCACATGTCATAATCAATCTCTTTAGTTTAGGTGGCAGCCCGATTCTGATCGCTCGCAGAACTTAAGCACAAGTGATGGTGCTATTCTGGCTGACACAAGTGGTGCACAAGCCATTTCTCCTGTAGTTGTGGCTTGTCTATCTATTTAGCCCGACGGTAGCAGATGCAGCCGACTTTCTCTTGGTCCCTTTGGCGTTAGCTCTCGTGGCCCCCACAGCGCGTGCAGCCGTAGCGCCAACGACCTCCCTGTCATGCGATGGTGACGGTCACTATCCTAATCATGGCCATCGGTCGGTCCTCTCACCCTTGCCGTCGGTTCTTGCACCGTTACTGCCGATTCCATTGTCAACACTACCGGTCCAGTAATCGACGCTGCAGGTATTCCCGTACTTCTGTGGCAGCTTCCGCCTTTCTCGCTGCAATCGCAGCAGCCACTAACAGCATTGGGACACATACATGTTCTAATGGTCATATCCGCCATCGCTGCCGCTGGCACCGAACGTCCTCCAGCTGCAGCTGTAGGGCTCGAATTTAAGATCCTCCCTCAGGGCGACTGGTCACTACGCTAGCTAGCTTGCACGGGCCAAACTATCCGGCTCCTTACTCCTTACTCCTCCAGTCTTCCAGCCTCGAGTCGTTGGCTCCATGGCTGCTCCCACTTGCAGTATCGCAGTTCCTCCCACTAGATTGCAATTTTTCGGCGATCAGCTGTCAGTTTTTTTTGGACGGGCGAACAGCCTGGAATTCGCTTCTGGATTATGTCACCACCTGCGTATACTTTGCACACACCATGCTAGTCTCAGCTAAAGACACACCTGTTCCGCAAAGTTGTCCCATCATCCCAGTGAACTTGTATTGTTTGTTCCTTAATGCTGTAGGTGCTTACTTGTCCAAGATTCAGTGCATGCTTCTAAATAGGGGTCCTACAAATCATTATCTTCGTGTGTACTTTTGCATTCTGGTCTAAGCACGACACCGTGCATGTCAGTAACATTCGGTTGTTGCTTCTCTTGCAGGAGTTGTAAAGCAACTGTATGCAGATTTATTTATTTAATGGGAAAACAAACCATTATTATTATTCTTAATACTATTCAGCGTAGGTCAAATCTCCTCGTCACTCACGTCGTGTGTACGAGTCGCTATCCAGCTGCCTTTCTAGCAGACTGAAAAACGTGCTTAAACTCATCGGTGTTCTGCATTTAGCGAATTTCCAGAAAAGCATTTACGCCTAACGACTATGACTACTGGGGTTTATGCTTGAACTTCATTAAGAAATTGACATGGTTCCTTGGCAGCGTACTTCAACTCCATAAAAATAGTTTAGTTCGCTTTGGGTGCTATACGAGTATCTTATTGTTATCATTATTATTATTAGTAACAGTAGTAGTAGTATTCGTATCTTCAATAATTTCAGTGCTGGGCTAAGCTTCTACTCTTTCGAAATCGACGCATCGTGCTAGCGGTTGGGTACTCAACTGGTCAGCCAATCTACTGATGCCTGCTTAATGAAGAAAACTTAGAATCGAAGTTAAACCTGTGAAATTAGTATTCACTCACTTTTTTGAGGGAGTTGAAAACGCATTTTGCTACATGCCTGCCTATCTATTCCGCCGAGTTATTGTGAATTATCAACGGGTAAGTTCTCGATGAGTTTCAATCTGCCTTTCCATATTCTGGGCATCTTTTTGAGTTTACAAAAATTAATTCAAAAGGGATTTTGCATTGTAAAGTAATGGCTATATAATGGCACTTCAGTGGTAGAGACCCTTGAACTGACTTTCGGATGTGGCTGATAGTGAATGCGCCCCCACCCAGTAAACAGGACTGCATCCATTTCGTGGATTCGACTGTGTCGATAGGCGGACCTGATTGTTAATAACCTGGAGCCTCTCTATATAATGAACGGGGCGTCGATGTCTGAGAAAAGCAGTTAGATAATCCTTAACGATATAAAATACAGTTAGCTGGTTCTGTCTTTTCTCTCCGCGAAACTTCTTTAGTCACTGTGGTAAAGCCGGCGGCCAGGGGTAAGGAGGCGATTACGTGGTCGGAGCTAGGCCTCCAGCAGTAAAATAATGGGCTAGGCTTCAGCAATGATACAGATATTAACCAGATGAGCGAATTTTCTGGGATTGAGATGACCGGGGCACCATGAGCTTTGGCAGCTAGGCATGTTCTCTTAGTATGATCTTAGATCGCGCATTTGAAACTGATAGCGGTTGCAAAATGTTTGCTGCTTTTTTCTTGATGGTGTCATCAGATGCAAACCGTAGCATAGCTGGGTCTTACGCATATTGACTCACCTGTCACACATTTCACGTGCCCAGTGAAAAGACAGACAGAGGGAGAGACAAATAGGGGGCGAGATAAAGACAGAGAGACAGCAAGGCAGAGAGACGGAGAGAGACGGAGAGAGAGAGAGAGAGAGAGAGAGAGAGAGAGAGAGAGAGAGAGAGAGAGAGAGAGAGAGAGCGAGAGATATATATACAGAGAGAGAGAGAGAGAGAGAGAGAGAGATTAGCAGCACCTTTACCAGAAGGGGAAAAAGTACCCTTCCCAGTCATAGCAAGTGTCTGATTACTGTTGTCTCCTCCTATGCAAAGTTGCATGCCCAGTACATTTATGGGAACTTTCCACTGCAGCCATTAATTTACCGTTCTACCGTATCTGCTAAGCTGCTACAGAAACTAGATAGCGTGCATGAAAATGCGTTTCCTAAAACAAAGCCGAAGGAAAGAGCGCACCGTTCTAGGCTGGACTTGGTGCGATGGGTCTTAATGGGGTTCATCGGATTGACAGTTGGCATCGTCGGATTTTTCTTGAGGTCTTTGATAGAACTGCTCTCAAATGTGAGGATGGACTGCCCGCGTGAGTTGCTACAGGTAAGTTATTGTTTGGGCACGGCTATGCAGGACAGCGTCAATTTGGCAAAGAGGTTTTATTATCGTCAGTGGCGGAGCCGGGGAAAGGAGGCCATTTGACCACTGTCCTGACCCTTGCAGCAACTTGGGCCGTGCGAAATTTTCCATGCACCGTCGACCGTCGCCGATGGCGAAATTATGTTTTAATTCCATTCGTTAAGCAGCCACCGAGTTTACGCCAAGTTAACACTATGATTTGGCACTATAATTCTTTGTATTTTCTTTTATTAATTACGAGTTTAGCCCCACATACACGAAAATCTTGCGGGTTTTGCCGCTCGATGAAAATCCTAGCTCCGCCAGTGAATATCGTGGTACGTGAACGCTTATTCGTCCAGTGTCACTCGTAAGAAAGTAACGTACGGAGGCATGATCACTGCAATGAAAAATGACTCTGATAACACTAAACTAAACTCTATACGGCCTACTATTTCCTGAGGCGGCAGGTCACCGAACTTGTACACGCTGCTTTTGTTTTGCATGAACTCTGCATCCGTTCGTGACTGCTTAAATACCTTTTATACATAAAATTCCGGTTTATATTGCACTCGAATTAACTCCAGTTATAATACCTCCGAATTTATTAGCAAGCGAAATACTTACAAACAACTCTTGATCTCCCATTACTATTTGCGGGTTAAGGTCGAAATCGAGGCGGACAGGATTTCGTTGCAATTTAAGGGAGGAAACGGTCGATAATTGCTTTAAATAATTCGCATTTAGCACATTTGTAAGCTGAACTCCCGCGTCAACTCGCGGCCACCTCTCAGCGAATCTGCAGTGCCTCTCTATCTAATGGGATATGTAATTCAAGCTTGTTACATTCACTTTAGATCCCTTCATGCTCATGCTCCGGCCGGCCAATCTAAAGTACAATTGAATCAGGCTTTCCATGGCACCGAACGCCCCTGGACTCGCAGCGTAGTTTGGCTGCTACTCTAGCGAACTGCAAATACTTTGCAGGCCACTCTTTCTGTTCCTTAGCTCCAAAAATTGTAACTCGCTTCTGCTTGACATCGCGGCATTTCCTGACTTTACAGAAAATTTTAAAAAGAAGCCAACAACCACGTATTCCTCACAAACCTCCGTTTGTGTAGATTATTTATTTTTTTGCTTTATGTTTGCAGAAATCTTGAATGTAATCAAGGTTCTTTTGCCGTGCTGGCTTTCCGGCACTAGAGATTCAGTTCTGTTACAACCCTATATCAAATTTTTACTTTTATTATAATCATTGTTAAAAAATGCGAAGCCTTCAAAATTCCAGGTCATTTCTAAAAATTGCGCCATGGTCGGCTTGATTCAAGGCTATGTAAAAGAGCTCGTGAATGTGCGTTAAGGTATAATTGTTACATACCTGTACCTTCTATGCAGATGGCCCTCAGTTTTACTTTTGCTTTGATCTCTCATAGCTCTCCGGCACGTCGAATTCTCTCAATTCCCTAGCTGAATGAATTGATGACATCCGCACATGGCTGGCAGCAAACTTTTTTAAGTTGAATAATGATTAAATCAACTTACTAGTTATGGGCAAACCAAGTGTGATTCAGAAATTTGAAAGGTTAACGATCACAATCGGCTCTGCCAGCATATGTCCTGTTAAATCTGCACGAAATCTAGGTTTCATGTTCTAAAGTGACCTTTTATTAGACGACCACATCAGCTCCTCGGGCAAGTCTGCCTACTTTCAGCTACATAACAATGCTAAAATTCGGACTTGTTTAGACAGGATACCACATTTAAATTGGTCCATACATTTGTAACATTCCGGCTCGACTTCTGTAACTCACTGCTTGCTGGTCTACCGGCCTGTGCAATCGGCGCTTACAGCTGGGGAAAAAACTCTGCAGCTAGGCTTGTCATTCCTCCATGTGTGATCAGGCGCTTGCAGCTAGTGCAAAATTCTTCAGCTAGGCTTGTCTGTCGTGAGCCTCGCAGTTGCCACGTCACACCACTTCTCGCCGACCTCCGCTGGCTCCCAGTCAAGCAACGCATCGACTTCAATATTCTGTCACTCACTTTTAGGTCCCTTCATTCTTTTGCTCCAGCCTACTTATCAGATCTACTCCCCCACTAGGCTAAGCATCGCACTACTCGCTTTCGGAATCTAATCGTTTACCTATACCTCGTTCGAACCTCAAATCCTTTGGAGACCGTGCCTTGAGTTCGTACGCTCCCAAAGCCTAGAAATCACTTCCGATTTACATCACGACATCTCCTGACTTGACCACTTTTAAAAAGAAACTAAAAAGTATCTATTTAGCACAGCATTTAGTGGATCCCTGTGATTTAACTTTTATGTGCTAATGCATGCTGAATCTGTGCATGATGACCTAACCATTTTATTCTTGTTTATTGAGCATGCGACCGCGCTCGTGCTGCCTTGGCAGCAAATGTAAAATGCCTAGATAGAGATTGAGTTCTTTGAGGGTGCAATATCAAAATTATTCTTATTATTAGTATGCGAATCTATGTGCAAGTTTATGCACGTAACACCCACAGTGTATGATTATAAAGTTATTCTACACCATCAGGCCAGCTCGTAGCAAATTGCACCCTTGTTTGCAATATTTTCTTCTCCTCCCCCCTCTCTCTCTCTCTCTCTCTCTCTCTCTCTCTCTCTCTCTCTCTCTCTCTCTCTCTCTCTCTCTGTGCACTATCTTTCTCTCTCTGTCTCTGTGTGCACTATTTCTTTTCTCTTCTCTAAACTTTATCTTTATCTTTCTTTCTTTTCTCTCCTCTAAACTCGATCTCTCTGCTTTGTCTGCCTTGTGCACTCTCTCTCTACTTTATAATCTCTCTGTCTGTCTCTCTCTCTCTCTCTCTCTCTCTCTCTCTGTCCCTCTCTGTCTCTGTCTCTGTGTGTCCCTCTCTCTCTCTTTCTCTCTCTCTCTCTCTCTCTCTCTCTCTCTCTCTCTCTCTCTCTCTCTCTCTCTCTCTCTCTCTCTCTCTCTCTCTCTCTCTCTCTGTTAAGTCGCGAGCAGAAGAACGCAGGTATTCGCTCCAGCTTCACTGCCGTGGCGCCGCCGTTGGTGGAGAAAACGTGCTTGCCAGCACAATGACAAACCCGCAAAAGGCTGTACGTGAGTGAATTCCAAATGCAATTCTGAGTTCTGTCAACAGTTGACCGATATGATATTTGCTGTTGCGATCTTTAGTTATTTGACAATGGCGGAAGTTTTTCTTGCATTCCGTTGCCTACTTGAATCTCTTCGTTATAGGCTAGCTCCATCAATTATTTGGCTGCATGGGGATGGGCAGCTGGATTTGCAGTCGTCTTTTTGTTGGTTGGTTCAGCCCTTGTCGTTGTAAGTTCATTACTGCAACTAAACTATTTGCTGGAATGCATGTTTTAACGCTCGCTTGGCGACTGAGTAGATTAGAAGGCGAAATGAAATGTGGACTCGTTTGAAACTGGCCAGGAGCCTTTCTATAAGTCGTATGAGCTAGTCCTCACAGCCTTTGCTTCGTCTGAGTGAATTATCTCGTATGTGTGCTTCGGTGTTCTGAAATTGTGCATATCGTGGCTAACCAATGGGCATGCTACCTTTTGAGCGAAGTTCGCTGAAAGTGCTTGGTTCTATTGGTGCTATATAAATGTTTTACTCCTACTATTATTTTTGAATAATAATGTATCGAACGTTTACATATGCTAATTGCGACTGTTCATGCATGGTATCGAAAGTTTTTACCCCTGCTATAGTTGGTTTCAAGTGTTTCCATCTGAGACGCTCTATCTATCGCACTGATAGGCTGCTGAGCGCTTGGGGCTAGTTAGCTCGGGTATTCAGGTTCAGGCATCAGTCTGTGACAGAATTCAGACACTGTATTTTAACATGCAACGCACGTCTGTCAAGCCTCAAAGGGAAATTTTTTGTCGAAGCAGCGACTTCAGAATAAGCTAAGAAGGATCTGAACCCCGGTCTTGGATTGCGATTATCAATGTCCGGCTGCATAGCCTCTATTTTTGCGTATTTTTCCTGCTTTAAGTCATGCCAAACTGTATGATGTTTCGCAATTTCAAAGTAAACTGCGTGGTTTTCTTTAATAGATCAATTAATTTGCTATAATAGTGTGCCGAAATTTCCACGATTCGGTCCAAAGTTTATTCATTAGTGGGTGCCGATAATCTTGTTCATTGAACGACGTCTAAGCATTTGACCTCTTCGCTCTGTGGCATTGGAATGCTCTATTAGCCAGATTATGAAAGCCCTGGAGATTATGGTTCTACTATAAAAAATATCAGGAACCAGATGTGTTATGTATAATATTTAGTCTGCAGTGATTCGGACGTTGAACTAATCTTTTGTACTTTGGGAGTCTAAGAGAGTTTTGTGAGCTGTGACCTCTGTGCCTCTAGCGTCTCTCTGTGGCTTTGGAAGAGACTTGGCTGCCTTATCGATGTGAACCTGTCATAATAAAAAGTAAACATCGATAAGGGCGTGGACGCTCTTTATTGCAGCATAGCTCGGCTACCATCGAAATACGTGGGGCGTATTGAGGCTGCGTGTGTGTGCCTGGAGAAGCCTGCTTTACTTGATATTTTTCATGCGTCGGTAAAGACTAGCGCCGTTAAGATCATTGCCTTTATGACCCAATGACCTTATTTTGCTCAGGAGCCGCTACGGAGCGTAGCAGGCATGCGGATTCCAGCAAAGTGAGCAGACCGCGTAACCGCGACTTCCAGTTTGAATTTACTACCGCCGGCCTACCTAGCACTGCTGCACGACTGGAAAGCAAAGTGGAGAGAGAGAGAGAGAGAGCATGAAGCATGGCTGAACTTGTGATTCCGATAGGCCAGTATCGAGAAAGAGTTGTGCACACGGAACGCCATCAGCACATTTAATAGTTGCGACGAGGTTCGCGACTAATGTCAAAGTGCAGGTCCGAACAGTTTACCCTCACCATTTGCTTGCGTCGACATGGGGTCGTAAGTCCTGCTAGGTCTCTTGCTCTGCGTGATGACCCTCGAGTAAGTCTTAAATACGACTCTGACGGTAAGATCCGCAATGGGCTTGGTAGTTAACTAAGTGACCGTGGCAGCTAAAGGTCAAAGGCCGATGCACGGACATAAGTTGCTGTGGCAACTCTGAAAGAGCACCAATTTCAGTCGCTAAAACTTGACTTCATTGCTATACCACTACGCTTGCGACTATTTAAACACATTTAAAACTTCAAGAATGTCACGAATGTGAGATATTCCTTGGAAGTATAAAAATACCAAAGAAAATTCCCAAAGCTAAGCGAGTGAGAACCTGCAGCCGTTTCGCGAAATACGTCGCCTGACAGAGGCTTGCAGTGCAGATGGCGGGTACGTCCAGTGGTTAGCTTCCCGACTCGCCTCTTCAGGGCCGCCTTAAGGTGGCTGCAGCTACAGCCGCCTGAGTCCCTCTTGACTACGCCGTTTGTCCTAACATGGGGCAGGTTTCAAGGTCACGCGTAGATTGCTATAATTTCATTTCGATAGCTTGCACTTCCTTATCTACCTTGTTACCATTAAGATAGTTCTGGACTTCAAAGAAAACTGGTAAATAAGGAAAAACACATCATGCTTCCCTGTTGACTATCACGAGGTTTAAACGATTGAGTGAAGCGGCATTGCATAGTGTCTACACAAGGGGTGTCCAACCTTTTTGCGTTGGAGGGCCACATTTCAAAAATTTAAAAGGTCCGGGGGGGGGCACCTGTAAATTGGCGTAGTTGACCGCATCAGAGAATAATATCGTAATTTTGTATGACTGTTACTATTATAATTAATAAATAAACCGCAATACAATAGTATTTTTAGCATAATTATAATTAAAAACAATAAATAATAACAATTTAATCATGTGTCCTGGAAAATAATTCGATAGATATTATGGCCAATCTTTTACTTTTTGACTTTTATTTTAATAACATGAAGACAGAAACTTATAAAACTTACAAAATTACATGACAAGGACTCACATAATATTAATGTCTTCGGATTAATTAAATGCCACAGGTATTCAATGTCTTCTGCACTGCAGGCATCAATGAGATATGTGGCATTGTGTCTGTTTGCATAAACAGTCGACATTTGCTGACGTGGATGTGGCAATTCTAAGGATTCCTGATAAATGTTCATCTGTGACAACGGATCGAGTCTTTGTTTTCACATTTTTCAGTCTGGAAAAAAGCTGTTCACAGCAATATGTGCTGCCAAAAAGTGCAATATACCTGCGAGCATGTTTGGCTAGGTTAGGAAAAAACTCTGATGAAACTTACTGCTTGTAAAAGGTAACAATGTCATGCTGATCATAAGCAGTTTTTAAATTGCTGTCATTATGAATGTCGATTAGTTCGAGTTGAAATTCATCAGGTGCATCAGAGGGATCGATATTAAATGGATTACTAATCATGTTCATGTCATCCGCATGTTGTTGGAAATCCTGAAACCTCTCTTCGAATTCATCAACAAGTTTGCTAACAAGAGTGGAGTACTTCATATGAGCCAGCGTTTCAGGCGATGTTGTTGCTAGTGTTGTGAAATGTAACAGTTTCTTCTGATCTAAGTGTTTCCGGAAAATTTTCAGCTTTTGCACAAACGCGACAACACACTCATACATTTTATGGACCAGTTGATCCTTACCTTGGAGTTTGACATTAAGATCTGCAAGATGTTTGGTCATGTCCACCAAAAAAGCCAAGTCATTCAACCACTGCTGGTCATCAAGGAAACCAACATCTTTTCCCTTTTCTGTCATAAATGTTTTTATTTTGTCCCGAAGTGACCAAAACCTGGCTAACGTGTTTGCCATACTTAGCCAACGGACTTGGCAGAAATAAATAACATCACAATGATCTGATCCCAACTCTTCAAGGAAAGCCTGAAATTGTCTGTGGTTTAGCGCACGAGACCCTATCCCATTGACTGTTGAAACTACATTGTCCATTACATGTTGCATGCTCAAGACCTTTGCACATAGCTGTTCTTGGTGGATGATGCAGTGATGACTGAAAACTTTGTGAGGTACTAATTTTACCATTAAAGATACAAATCCATTGTGTCTACCTGTCATTGAAGGGGCTCCGTCTGTGGTTAAACCTATCAATTTAGTTTCAGGAAGATTAAATTTTGTGAGGACCCTCTTGACCTGATCCAAAATATCCCTCCCCGTTGTAGTGCCTTTCATTGAACATATATCCAGCAGTTCTTCGATAATGACAAACTTTCCTGTTACTCCGCGTACAAACACCGACAGTTGAGCCGTATCGCTATTGTCCGTGCTTTCGTCGTGCGCAAGAGAATAAAATTCGCATTCAGCAAGTCTTTTACTGAGACTTTCTTCTATGTTGGATGCGAGCTCGTCAGCTCTTCTCGCCACCGTTTGATGAGAAAGACTGACTTTCTCTACTTCTGACTTCTTTTCTGGACAGACCACACCAGTAAACAGCCTGAGGCATTCCTTAACAAATTCACCATTGGAAAATGCTTTCCCCGCTTAGCTATAGCTTCAGCTAATAAAAAAACTTACTTTGGTTGAAGCCTCAGACTTGTTGCTGACTGCTGTAAACAATGACTGCTGTCCGATGACGCTCTGTTTCAACGAGTTCACGCGATCAATTCAAAGTTGACCAGTCAGGCTGTTGTACCTGTCGCCATGCTGAAAAATGTCGCTTAACATTGTACTCCTTTGCAACGGCAATTGTGTCTTGGCATATTAGGCACATTATCCTACCGAAGCGCTCCATTACAAAATAGTCTACAGTCCAAGATGCCTTGAAAAGTCTTCCTTCTGCGTCAATTTTTTGTTTTTTGCTAGTATTCACATTCGCCGCCATTTTTCTCTGTGAAATAAAAAAACAGATCAGTTACGAATTGATTAATTTATATTTTATCACAGCAATATCTTAGTACTAGTAAGTAAGTTGAGCAATACGCGTTTTTTGAAAAACCTACCTGACTGGTTCCAGTTCGTGCAGCCGCAGCTGAGAAACGGTTTTTTTTCTATCCACAGTGTGAAACAGTTAATTCCGCTTGCGGAAGCGTTATAAATGTGATCATAATGGCGCCGCTGTAGCGCAAATATATTACCCCTTCACGCCAAAATGTTCACATGAAGGCTAGCAAAGTAAATCGATTTTTTACTTTCACGCGAAAATAGCCATTCGGACACCTTCACGCTTCACGCGCGCGTGAAGTACATCACAGCGCCTTATATCGCCGTTTGAAATGATTAAAAATTAACGAAAAACATGGTGACAAATATTTTTGGGATAACGTTGCGGGCCGCATAGAAAACCTCGGCGGGCCGGGTTGTAGCCCGCGGGCCACATCTTGGACACCCCTGGTCTACACCGACTGCTTAACTGCTTTCAATCTTGTTGTTACGCATGGAAAGTTGGTTGAGAAGATCTCGTGGCTTCGCAGAATAAAGTATACCGCTTGCTTGCAGTATGTGTCACCAAGCGCAGCAAGCTGTGGTATACCCGAATTAACTGCATTCCTCAACGGGACTCTGGTTCGTCATTACTTCAATCTCAGAACTTTCGTGGTCAAGTTTGCTTCTTGTATACTTGCTGTATCAAGTGGTCTACCTGTTGGACAGGAGGGACCAATGATTCATATTGGGTGAGTTGATAACTCAGTAACGGTCAGCCGCACTGTCCATCTGCATACGGATTTGAGTAGACGATTTCACGCTTGCTCGTGCCTTGTACATACGTGAGTGTGTGCGTGTGCTTTTGTGCATAAAAAATACTAGCAGATTTAAGAGCCTATTTTGTATAGTGACAAAACAGCCTTTACGTCTATTATCACCGCCTGTAGTAGCAATTAAGGATCGCATACCGCAGGAATCGAACCAACGACCTCAGGACAGAGGTCGTGAAAGCAACTGCCTTACCTAGTGTGCCATCCCGGCTCATGTGCTATTACTTGAATGGCACAGCCTCATTCAAATATGAACTGCTATTAGTGCACTTGGTGTTGTTTGAAAGAAACCGCAACCCACTGTCGCTTTGTAGGGGTATCATAGGCTCTTGGCTAAGTCAGTTCAAGTCAGATACGCTTAAGTTCAAGGTGCCCTTCTTCCAGAAGTTCCGAAACTCGCAGGATAGGTAAGTTGGGATTGACGATTTTATGAGAACAGGGCGACTCGGCACTCTCAGTATATCTGACACTGATTCTTTTATGCCACCAGATCTCATGATAAAATTCCAGCACAGGCGTATTAAGGTAACTCCTTGCCTTTCACGACTGTCACTGTGGGATTCGGTCCTGAGTGACAGCATTGACCAATTAAGCAACAATTTGCAGTACGGCGTTTTACTGAAGTATGGGGGTTCTAAGATAATTTTAGCTTCAGGTAGTTAAAATGCGTCACAATGAGAGGTCTTAGATAATACTGGCTTCAGGAAGTTTAAATGCGTAATGTAAAGGTCTGTAAAAGTGCTTAGCTGTCAGTGAATGACCGCTTTTAAAGAAGACCCTATGACGGCCTGATCGCGCGCATTGTATATCATTGTTATAGCGAAGTCATCTTTATCACTGGAGTTCTTAAGAACAAAATATTAATTTAGGCTTCAAAGTTTTTAATATCTATCATTATTTTTAATACCTGTTAACCAGTGCTTCTGATTTGGCACAATGAAAAGCTAGTTGGCCAGCGTGCTGTAAGAAGTAGATAATGGAGCGATTTCCGTTGCGTGGCTCGCGTTTTCGAATTCGATGACATAGTTTTTCTCAACTTTGGCTTCTTTGCAACTTTGTGCAGTTTCAGATCATACGGTCACGCGCCTTTTAAATAATTATGCTGCCCCCCCTCGGTAATACGTCAGTTGAATTTAAAATGCTTGCAGCAGGTAATTTTTTATTGCCCACTAAAAGTGGTTGTGATAGCCAATTAGGCTCATCTGCTTAAATCAAAGAGGCTATTAAATTCAAAAAAAAGATTTTCTTTAAAGAATCATTTTCTTTATTCTCTCATGTGAACGCACATCAAGCCTATGACCGCAATTTGATAGGCCGGTATATATAGGCCGCACAAAACCATTCCATAAACAAATTTAGGCGACAAATTTCAGGTCGTATGGCGTCTATGGTGCGTAATGCTCACACAAAGACCCTTACAATCGCAAATTGTATGCACATTTCCAAAGATATCACATTTTAGCCGTCGCATCTAGAGAAATCGTACAGCACTGTGTTCTGACGTTTTCTGAGGGAAGGCGCAAGAAAACACCTGCAATACGTATACCTTTAGTGACTTGAATGTAACTTTCAAATTAAAGTTCCGAATTTTAAGTGACATCTCCCACAGATATTCTCTCCTCAGATGTCTTTTTTCATTAGTATTCCGACCAACATCGTTTGTTAAGCTTTCACATTAATTAGATGAGAGATTACATTGATAATTTACTTCATAAATGCAAAATTAAAACGGGTACCTGCAATATGCAGTCGTTCAAATCGAGCTTTGCGCAGACGAATTTAAGCTGTGGCTCACTGAAGAGCTCGCGGAAAAAAGGCAGAGGGCAAAGCGGCAAGAGGGCAGAGGGCAAGGGGGCCTGGCGGCACCCTTTCAGTCTTCAGACAAGACAGCGAGCACTTGCATTGGCATTGAAGCTCGTGCGAATGCTTCTAACTATAAATTTCAGCCAATAAAAGTGCGTTAGTTAAGCTTTTTGTGACGCATTTTAGCTGCTACATTGGATCGCCTCGCTCTAGTAAAAAGCCTGCGACAGGGTCTAGCTCGGTCATTGAAGTCGATTGCTCGATAATCACTAGAGCACTGTCTTGAAAGCTCGTAGTTACACTTTAAACTCTATGTAGTGTGCAATAAGTAGTGGAAATTCGCTCAGCTAATTTCCAGTGGATTTGCGGTCTGTTAGGGCATGGACCAGCGGCCGCGGCCTCTCCATGGAATACATCTCCGTGCCTCTCCAGCCTATTTGAGAACTCGGAGAGCGAGAAAAGAGTAAAGCTTTGCTCGTACAAACTAAATGCTTTAACAGTAATATGCAATAATCAAACCAGGGCCATGAAATCAAGAATAATAATAAGAATAAATTTCATATAGCAACCTCAGAGAACTCAATCTCTTTCTAGGCATTTTACATTTGCTGCAAAGAAAGCACGAGCTAATGGTTAGTGGTAGCATGCTCAATGACGGCAAGCATAACATAGGTAGGGGTGACGTGCACAGGGTCACCATGCAAGTATGGTAAATGGCATGGCACCGTACACAGTGTCAGCACGCATAAGCACATAAAGGAAGAATCACAGGGACCCACTAAATGCTGTAATACATGGATGCCTTTGTAGTTTCTTTTTAAATGTGGACTAATCAGGAGATATCGTGACGCAGGTCGGGATTGAGTTCGAGGCTTTGGGAGCATACGAACTAAATGCACGGTCTCCAAACGATCTTTGATTTGTACGAGATATGGGTAAGCAGTTAGATTTCGAAAAGCGGGTGGTACGATGGTTAGCCTGGTGGAGGAGTAGATCTGATAGGTAGGCTGGAGCCAAAGAATGAAGGGACCTAAAAGTGAGCAACAAAACCTTGATGTCGATGCGTTGCTTGACTAGGAGCCAGTGCAGGTCGGAGAGTAGGGGTGTGATGTGGCAGCTGTGACGATGAGGAATGACAAGCCTAGCTGCAGAGTTTTTTCCCCAGCTGTAAGCGCCGATTGCACAGGCCGGTAGACCACCAAGCAGTGAATTACAGAAGCCGAGATGGGACGCTACAAATGCATGAACCAATTTAGATGTAGTATTCCTGTCTAAACAAGCTCAAAGAATAGATATTAACTACCGAAAGACTAACTAACGTACAGCCACTCCAGGTCCCTTAAAAATTTTGGAATTATGTATCAGCCAGATTAAGGTAGCCCTAGAGATTGCTAGTGGTTCCTGAATTACAGCTTGGGTGCAATGTATAATATACAATGATTAGTCAGTTTCGCTTTCGACTCAGAACCATTCTGTAGTACATAATGGATAATGGTTCTGCCGAAATCCAGCCCTCTGCGGCTGTTCAATAGGCTGCTCTACACCTAAGAAGAGCGCTGTTCTACGGCTAAGAAGCTTTTTATTTTAAAGGTACGGGCGCTCTTTATAGCTGCCGCTATTTCCCCTAGAGCACTGTCATGCGGCACCCAAGTTTGTGTGCACCACGGAGCCAGGAGTTTTGTGCAAAAGTAAGTTTACGCGATGGAAGATAGCCAAAGAAATTTGCTAATGAACAAAAGTACGATTCGAAAGACAGAGAGCGAGTATCCACTAGGTGCTCTATCAATGCTTTCTGCATCAAACGTTTCTTCGCAATGGAAGCAAACATCACTGGCGCTGCTTCTCGCTCTGACAGTGATGCCTAACAGCCTTAGCCAGAATTTCAAACTGCTTTGCGTACTGCTTAAAGGAAGAATTTCGTATCCGCCGGGGCTGCTGCTGGAATAGCGACCGCTTTCAATGCACCCATCGGCGGTCTGCTGTTCTCAATGGAAGAGATGTCGTCGTTCTGGAATGAGACGCTCTCGTGGCAGATCTTCTTCTGCTGCACTGTCGCTGTCATCACGAACGTTCTTCTAAGCAAGGCTCTACCGCATCTGATCAGAAGTAGCTTTGGAGACCTGCGGTTTCAGCAATATATACTCTTTCAGGTAAAGATTCCAATTATGAGTTTCTGGTGGTGTGACCATGATGAAAAGTCAGAGACCACGTAATAAGAGTCACTTTGCCGTGTATCTAAAGCTTACCTAATGTCACGTCCAGAACACGGCAAGACTTGTAGAAGAGCTGGGAATAATCATAGGAAGTTAGCTTAAGCTTACTGGTAAGAGAAGAGTGAGGCGTGGACTGCATGCTGCTGATACTAGTACTAGTTGCAATTTGGTTGCTTCGTAATCAAATTAATGTATGGACCGTATTTATATCTACCGCCTAGCAGACTCCGTCGCTCATTGGATTTCCCCTTCTCTACATTTCTTTTTATGAATTTTCCATCGTCTTTTATGCTCTAGGAATCATAAGTTATTTGATGGCTTCATTTAGCTCGACAAGCTCGCGTGGTGACAGCAGACGCTGTAACACCCGCATTAGTTGTCATGTGTCACATATCCCGCTCCAGAAAACACGTGATTAAGACGTCTTTAAACCTGCAGTCTTTCATTTATTCATTCATTCATTTATTCATTTATTCATGCATGTTCTGTCAAATAGTCTAGAGCCGGATGGTGGCGGTCAGCTGCCCTGCCCATCCCATGGAAGATGGTCATTTTGGATTCGGCACAATCTGGTATTGTGAGTCCATTTACACTTAGTGGCAGCCGCTGTTGCCAAGGCACCGAGTAATTCGGGCGCTAGCTCCTCTGCATCAATAGCCAGCCGTTCCCCGTAGATAGTGGCTCCTCTAAAGTTTATTGGAGATTGTTCCAGTGTAAGCTTTCGCAGCCACTTCGGCAGTAAAACAACAGCAAGGTGGCAAAAGCAGCCATCGTCCTACGGCAAATTCCTCGCCCTGCCAGAGGTCTCGTGCAGTATATGCACGAGGCTGTGTGCTACAGGTGAAACACCAGTTCGACTACAGTCTGGCCATTTTTGTGCCGGCCGTCTTGCTGGGTCTGCTAGGAGGATTGCTCGGCGCCGTCTTTATATTCCTCCACGTGAAGATCCATCGAGCTAGGAAGAGGCTTCTGTCCGCCGTACGGATCAAGTGGCTTCGAAGAGCGCTGCGCTTCGCCGAACCAGTGCTGATCGGGGTATACCGCTGCAGCGCTTTCCAGCCTCTACTGCGGCGCCCCAGCAGAGAGCCATTCCGCCTCGAGTTTCGCGAAATGGTGTTGCTATGGCTCGCCGATGCTGAGGACCCGCCTGTGTCCTCCAGGCTGTCTACGCTACGGCGGTCATCTTTATGCCAGCAGCATTCACTTGCAAAAGGTTCAGCTGCTCCGTGCCTATGAGAAGTCTTGTCGGAGAGAACAGGTGGGTTCGGTTCGGGCAATGCGGATGTACTGCACAATTGCTTGCTAGCATGGGGTCGACGCTGTAGCAAACTGTGCTAGCCAGAAACTGGCGTGCACAGTGCTTCAGATGTCAGTGCCGCCGAGCTTTCCTGCAGACTAGCGACGTACTGCGTATGAAACGAGGCTTATTCAGCGCTAGGTCAGACCGGCTACTGTTTTCGCTTGCCGCCGTGGCAGTAACGAGAATAATCGCACAGTAGCGAAAGTTGGACTGCTGGACAGTGAGAGTTCGCAAAAGAAGTTCAGAGCAAGTTTCTGTATGTGGAAAGAACAGGATCGGCTCGAATAGATCAGCAAGATCGGCTCGACTTTCGGCCTTCGGCTTGAATTCACCTTCGCGGCTCTTCCACCAGTGTGCGTGTAGCCTCTCCTTCATGTGACCGCTTACGTGATGAAAACGTCGTCAGATACTTTCGGCTAGTACGTAGTTTATTACTATTATGGCGATGCGCCAGTCCGTAGATCTCAATTAAGTACGTTCCTGTGCAGCCTTTGCTATCCTTGTCACTTTTAACTTTTTCAGCGCATTTCAGAGCGAGCTATTCCTATTGAATAATTCAATTTTGTGAGTGGTTATAATAATAAGAAGACATTTGTACAGCGCCCTCAGAGAAGTAAATCTCTCTCTCTCTCTCTCTCTCTCTCTCTCTCTCTCTCTCTCTCTCTCTCTCTCTCTCTCTCTCTCTCGCTATCGGCTCGATCCCACGACGTTAGTCAGACCTTGGTCGGGGCGAGCACCTTGACCACTAGACCAAACCAGCTCGGCATCACAAAGACCTACCAAATGCTGTAATAAACAGGTGCCTTGTATGCTATTTTTAAATGTCGTCATGTCAGGGGATGTTGTGACATGCGTCGGTAGCGAGTTCAAGGGTTCCAGGATATTAGTATACAATCCGGAGTGGATATAGTGCGTTCTACATAGCACAGTTTATTTTACTACAGAAATCTTTAAAGTAAGAAACTCCTGGATAGGCTCTGTAGCTGCCAAAAATAGCTGAGCAAATAGGTTGAGCATGTAGTCCATTATGTCTACAGGCACATAGTTTCGGCCAGCCAAACAGTAACTCATGCTAGGTCACTGTAAAGACTTCGGCAGGGCTTTGTAATTGCGTTTCGCCATGGTAGCAGGGATAGGAAATGCATGCCGATTGCTCATGTAGCCGAGTGAACTTTTTATTTGACATATAAATGAAGTCATGCAAGCTTAATATATTCTTCAAACATAACTTACCGAAGTACTTTGAGCATCTGGGACAAATAGTAGTATCGGTGAAAGGAACTACTACCTTTAGGTTGGGTTGATGATATTTCAAAATGGGACTTATACCATAGCATTTGGATTTTTTCACATCAGAGAGCTATTTTTTAGGTTACAGTTCTTAATTTGAAAATCAAGTCTTGATTTTAGCATATTTAAAGCCAAGGAACATGCCCAAAAACTAGTTCTGGCTTTTTTGGCTACCTACAACTTTATCTCAAACTTTCTCGAGGTCAAATGAAACATCTCTCACCGTCACTTCAAAATACCGATTGGTTCCTGCCAACGCGAGTCGAAACTTATTTAAAAAACGAGGTGAACTCTGCTAAAGGGCTAAAGACAGGCATTACGGATTTGCTCTGATTTTGCATGCTGCTGGTTGTGTTAACACTACTTCGATCTGAAAGGATCTTACATTTTCATCTAGTGTGAAGTACTTTTCAAGTATTGTTAATACTGGCGGTGGACTTTAATTACATATAAAAGTTCGCCGGAGGCTGACTTTATCGTATTTAAGTTGAGCTGCCCTTGGGTTGCCCGAATGCATTGTAGCTACCGCCGACGAGCTTAGGCATGCCACAATAGCTGCTGCTGCTGATTTCTGGGAAGAGGCATTTTCTATGAGCTTACACAGGTCGCTCCACCAGTGCCTACGGCTCGAGAATGTAATGCAGCCGTCATTCGTGCGCCGTCCAAGTTCGTCCGTGCTTGAATGTCCTGTCCGTGGATTAGCGAGGGTTTCTCGAAGCACCCACGCTTTCGTAGCTAAGCTTTACAGGCAGTATTCCTGCGCAGATCGTACGATTACTGCGCCTTTCGGCCAGGCAGCTCGGAGAATGACCTGCTCGTCGATAGAAACTTCGAGACTTACACCTGCCCCACGGGTGAAGTGTTGAGCGAGACGATCGAAACGGATGACCGGCTCTATCGGCGGGTGCTGCTTACGAACGCCACCTACAGCCCGGGTGAGGGCGCACGGCGACCCCGCACTTTGACGCTCTCGCGCGCGCGCGCGTCGAAGTAGGAGCGGCCCGACCGATGCCGCCAGAAGGGAGACAAATTAGGGTCTGCCTGGGTCTGCTCTGCAGCGGCCATGCTGATGTTCGTCACTGGAGAGAAGATGGTACGCCATCTGTTCTCGAGAGAGACGTACGAGGAGTTTGAATACGACGTCCTTCTGGCCGTTCTGGCCCTGTACTTCATCGGCTCGTGCTACTCTGCTGGTACGTCCATCTCGGTCGGCCTCGTCATACCTCAGCTGTAAGTCGCCTGCGGTGGCCGAAGCTACGCCAAGATGCAGACGAGCCGGCGCCGGGCGGTTGCAGCCCCAGAGCCAACGTCGCGGCACAGCCGATACGCCCATCCCCCATGCGAACCTCTGGCGTACATTGGCATAGACTCGTTTTGGCAGTGTCGTCGGTGCTCTGTACGGGCGAATCGTCGGACAAGCGATGGTGCATATATTCGGCCAGCCAGGCGGCGGCGGCGGCGGCGGTGGAGGTCTGCAGTGGATAGACCCGGGTGCCATGTCGCTCATCGGAGCGGCGTCATTCTTTGGCGGCGTGACTCGACTTACGACGAGCACCGTTGTACTCATGGTGAGATGTGAAATTTGCTGTTTGGCAACAATCCATTCAAACGTTTTTCTCTGACTCGTCTTTTCATTTTCTGCTGCACCAGGTGTGAGAGCCTGGTCGAACCTTGAGTCGAGAGCTCAGGCAAACAACTCTCTATAGAGACTCTGTATTGCAGCTGGCTTTGGAGCTAGCTGGCTTATTGCATCGAAGGCTTTCTTGTAATTTGAGTCAAGAAACACTGAAATTGCTGGGGCCTGTTTAGAGAGCAAGACATGTGCTACGGCAAATGACCATTAGTTTAGCGGATTCAGCTGCCTCCTATCGGCAGGAGATCGGCAGGAGAGCCTTAACGGCTATCGCCGCCGCTTGCCGTAGACAATAAAGGATTGACCGCAGCAGGGCTCAAACCTACAACCTGGATCGTGAGGAGCGAACACCTTACCTCGTGGGCTAAGACCCAGAGGCAGTAAATGCGTTCTACCGAAAGACAGCAGCTTGCTCGAGTATCGTCTGCGATACTCTTATGAAATACTGAGGTTACTTGAAGGACGGCCACAATGGTTCAGGTATGTTTTGACGAATCTGATACAAGACCTTGGGATCGAGACTAAGTGCATGCAATTTGATGATGTGGAACTTAAATTTCCAACTAAGGTCCAAAACTGTATTATATTTGTGGTCAGAGAGCAATTCCGCCGAGCTGGTTTGGTCTAGCGGTTAAGGTGCTCGCCCCGACCAAGGTCTGACTGAGGTCGTGGGCTCGAGCCCCGAGGCAAATGTGAAGCGCCTGAATAGAGATTAAGTTCTCTTGGGGCGCTATATAAATGAATTATATTTATATTTTTAATTATATAATTCCTTCATCGCCTGGTTTGAAGCAGCAGCTTTAGTAAAATGAAACGAGGCATTTGCCAGACAGACAAACCGATCTGCACGCAGCAGCGGTGGTAAGGTACGCCCCGTGAGGGCTTCTACATCGGACAACACCATTCTCAACGCAGGGCGGATGCAGTAGAACTTCATAACTGAGCATCCCGAATTCTGAAGTGTATCTAAATGTTTCCGCTAATAAGTACAAGCTATACTAAATTGATGCACCCATATCGTTATATCGTTAGACCGTATCGTTAGGCCAGGGTCGTTCAACATAGTCCTGATGTGCAATAAGTGAGCTGCGAATCATTCAGGTTCTTCAGGTCCAACGTCGTGGTGTGGTCGATGATTACAATCTCTGCCCTCAGAAGGGAGTCATATTTTCACTGTATTTCAGATGCGTGCAGCACGTCGCTCTACATAGAATGACTTTTTGAGGACCTACCTCTGGTCCTGTTGCATCGAAGGCCTAAACTATCGCGTTAGACTTTAACAACCTGCTTCCTACACGAGAAAAAAAATTGTGAGCACCGTGAAGGGAACTAGTAGCATCATATACTATGCGTCCCTTTGTAGATGGAACTTACCAACGACATGCAGTTTCTACTTCCAGTGATGGTAGCTGTGATAGTAGCAAAAGCCGTAGGTGAGCTAATCACTCACTCCCTCTACAGATCGCAGATGAATCTCAAATGTATTCCACACGTCATCTCAGAGCCTGTCGTTCATGATTGCAATAATGGGAGGTATGTTCTGCTGATTACCTTGTGTCATTTCCGGCAACTTAAAACATCGCCTGGCTTTTCAGTTGTCGTGATTTTATGTTGCTGTTGATGCTGAGGAGGATGCCAGCAAATACAATAATAATATATTTGTATAGCGCCCTCGGAGAACTCAATCTCTTTCTAGGCACTTTACAGATGCTGTATAGAAAGCATTAACAAATGATTGGTGGTAAAATCCGCCAGCAGCAGGCATAGTGTAAGCAGGTACGTGCACACGAAGAATGAATTACAAAGACCCACCAAACGCTGTAATTTTTAAATGTCATCATGCCAGGGGACGTTGTGATGTGAGTCGGTAGTGAGTTCCAGGCTTTGGGAGCATAGGAACTAAAGGGACGGTCTCCATTTTATCTTCTCTACCTCCCAGCAGAAAGCTTGATATCTCTGGCAAGTACAAGTTAACTCTGCCAGCAACATGATCAGAAAACGCGCTCAATCCATGGCTACTAGCTCGTGGCGCAAGACCAGGTGTGAAAGCCGAAGCTGGGCTACAGCCCATTAGATCAAAAAGCTCGGCGTCTATGCTGTGTGCAGCATAAAGAAGTCTGCGCGAGCGACGGTCGCATGAGATCAACGTCTCGCACGCACCCACGAAACAACCGTGCCGCCGCCGCTGCTGCTATGCTCGTACTAGTCGTTAGATAGGCGCTTAAGATCGGTACAGGAAGGAACTGCTCGAATTCGCTTCTTTTTTCAGACTAAATCTGGAACTGTTCTGTGCTGGTGACATTATGAGCGATCCTGTTGAGACGGTATGCCAGACAGAGCGTCTACAACGAATAGCATACCTTCTTCTCAACTCCACGCATGGAGGATTTCCGGTAGTTCACCGCGTTGGCGACGACGCAAACGTTTTCGATGGCATTATCACCAGGTACTTCTAGCGTCCGCCCGTTTGCTGGCCTATGCAGCGCTGGTAATTGTGGCGGGGGCAAGCTACTAGCACAGCGATTGCTGACTGTTGAGTCTGCGAAGCAGGCCAGCACCGCACGACGTGGGGTGACTCGCGGAGCTTTCAGACAGAGAGGCTGTGGAGCAATCCGTGGGTGGAGCGCTCGCTCGCCGAGCTTTCAGACGCCGCACGTGTTTAGCCCTAACCACGTGCGGCGGTTCTTCAAGCCTTCGGACATTACCTGGACGGGCCAACTAGGATGAAGCTTTAGCTCTGCAGGTCCCAGACTGTGGAACTCGCTTCCACAATTCTTACGCAACGACATCTACTCTCCAACTGCCGACTATGGCACATCTTTTTCAGCGGTCCTGAACTGCTACTTCTATGCTACTCACTACCTCAACTGCTCTCCTGACTCTGCTATGCTTCCCACTTTCTCTTTGTTGCGTGAGACGAAGTCTGTTGGCTACCGAATGCGTACCGAAAGCCGCTTAGGCTGTGAGTGCGCTATACAAAACTCTCCTGCGTAACACCCACATGGTCTTTATGACTTTGTGGAGTTACTGACGGAGATACATTACATTACAGTCCGCCCGTTGGCCGCGGGTTGCTATCATTTAGCAGTGGCCCCTCCCCGACGCACCGAAGAACACACTGATGACCGTAGACGAGGTACATCAGGCCGGCCGCCCTACGACAGACTGGCACGCTCTCTCCGGAGCTGCTGCTCGGCGCTCTCTGCTCGGCGGCGCTCATTAAAGAGCTATTCCTAACGAATGTGTATTGCTTAGCGATCTTTTACCCTAAGCAATACAACAGTCGGTGCGGCGAGGCAATAAATACTCCTACTGCCTAGGGCAAACCTGCCTGCTTGGGATAACAAAATTGCAGCGGTCTCGGCCAAGGTTGTATGCGAATGCGAATTCTGGTGTGCTCTCACGAGTGCATCTCCCCCTACGAGTGGGCGCGAACTGTATTGCACTCGTTAAATGCGTTCTACCGTGTGCATGCTCACTTGAATGCCGTAGTACAACAGCTGTCATTTTAACCACGTACACCAGAGCAGTGCGAGCTTTGTAGACATACTGAACGTCTGCCCGAAAGCCACTATTTACAGCGACACCTGTGTAGAAGGACGAGGCAAGATTTGGTAGAGCACCTAAAAGTAATATTGAAATGCAGATCAGTCGATGCCAGGCTGTCAGTCTCCCGAGTGCTGACAGATTAAATTATGTCTTTGCTATTGAATTACCAGCTATGGCGACTAATCACACTGCCAATATTGTGTAACTCCACAGAGGCTTGTGCACTGGTGATGGTTGTGCTTTTCAGCCAACTTACTTAAAATAATAAAGTTACTTGTTTGGCAACCGTAGGAGCATTGCTGGATCTTTGAGTTGGTATGTTTAATCGGTAGAGCATTTGTAAGGTCATAACAAATGGCATTAAACTGGAGCGTTGTCACTGCGCCAGATTTTAGCACATAGTTTAGTCACGCCAATGCATTCGCGTCCAGTCACTGTGCGCACTCCATTTTTAGACCAGACCAGAGCCTCTGCGATGGTCACAAGATCTCCTACTCATGCGTTTGCGTCCTGATCGAGTTATACTTACTCTAGTAGTCTGTCTCGGCTTGATTATTGTAATTCCCTTTTGGCTGGGCTACCAAAGAAAGCAACTAGGCCACTGCAGCTTACTATGAATATGGCTGCAAGGCTAGTTTTCAAGTCCCAGAGGTTTGACCACGTGTCTCCTTTGCTAAAAGAGCTAGGATGGCTGCCGGTTGATCAACGGATACAGAGCAAAGTTCTTACGCTGACCCACAAGGCCTGCCACGGCTTGGCTTCTTCATACCAAGCTGAACTGCTCACTAGTTTCAGCCTCTTCGTGCCCTCAGGTTCTGTATGGACTATAAATTAGCTGTTCCATTCTTCCACTTAAAGACCATTAGCGACAGAAGCTTTAGCTCTGCAGGTCCTAGACTGTGGAACAGGCTTCCACAATTCTTACGCAACGACAACTACTCTCCTGTTGCCGACTATGGCTCATCCTTTTCAGTGGTCCTGAGCTGCTACTTCCAGCTACTTCCATGCTACTCACTACCTCAACTACTCTCCCGACTCTGCTATGCTTCCCACTTTCTTTTTTTTTGCGTGAGATGAAGTCTGTTGGCTACCAAATGCGTGCCGGAAGCCGCTTAGGCTGCGAGTGGCTTAATCTATAAAAAAAACTCTCCTGCGTAACACCCACTTAGTTTTTATGGCTTTGTGGAGTTACAGACGGAGATACATTACATTAGTCCCATGATGGGGCTCCCAGTTTAGAGCAGCTCCAAAATTTTTGGCGTTTCAATAAACGGAGAAGCAGGTGTTGACCTCAGCACGGCGAGGTGTTGAGCTCAATAACGCATGCAGTATATGGCATTTCATTGCTAGCGGTATAATTAAAATCTTGTTCAGGGAGGAACAAACAAGGTGGAATTGGTAAAACAGTTCAAGCTTTTAGGGTGGAGTGGGATGAACATGTAAATCTGAGTGTCGGATCAAATGTACGTTTGATTTAGTCAGGTTACCGGTGGCATTATTGTTAGGCATACTTGGCTATCACAGTACGGTCTCGGAAGACAATATGCAGATGCAATGCTGTGCTTCGGTGTCTCATCGACGTTGCTCTCCGACTAGCATGATTGTGAGAGCATTGTAGGCCGCCTAAGTGAAATAAGAATCGTTAACGACCGTCGCTGCATCGCGTACGCTGCTTCAAGGGGACACAAGTTGGTTGGCGCTCGTGCGTGTGGAACATGGCTTCACCAACCGCGTAGTAGTGCGGCGGCAGGCTGGAGAGGCGACGGGTGGGAAGCCTGAGACGATAGCTAAGTGTCGTACAAGTATAGTTTTGTCGTACAGACTACTGTTTTGCGCCTCGCTTTGCTATCTTCTGCTCAAGCTTCGTCATGGCAATTTAGCCCATGGCCACGGCAACTTTTTTTGTCAAGGATGGAGCTTCTAGCCCTAACGGTGAAGAAAGCTTTCCTGCCTGAGACGGCCCTGAAGGGTCAGACCGAGCCATTGATCCCGATAGAGTACGACCAGCTGAGTATCGACCGCCTATCGAATCCCCAGCTCATTGAGAAGACTCTGCGACAGTATGCTAACAATGTCACCTATAAGGACACCTTGCTGAATCTAGTAAGTATTTCTTCGTCAGAACACCAGCGGCAAATGCACACCAGCATAGCTACCACGTTGGCATAGAAGCCCGGCCGGCTGCCTAGCGACCGCTCGCGCCTCAGTCAACTCAGTTAGCCTGTGACTGCTGCCGTTCGGACCGGTTGAGATTGTATCACAGTAAGGGTAGTCGGAAAGCTCTTCCGGCATCGTCTACTAAAGTCAAGCTTGCATCTCCATCTGGAGAGCCTGATTTTGAACGGCTTGCTTGCTGCTTTTAAAGCTAAACCCGCCGGCTCCCAGTGTCCGTTACAGTCCTTCCTGTGGCTGTCGGACTTCCGCGCACGGGCTACTTCTCTTGGAGTGAGCTCCACATGGGAAACTGTCACTTTATTAGGACACCACGGGAAAGGTTGAAAGGGATGAAGAATTACAATTCATCAGCCTTAGCGTATTGTACCGAGCAGCCCTAAACATCTAGAATTCTTGTGTCTTATTTGCTTTTAGCTTAAGCGTTATTTCAGTTTCTTTAAAAAAAAAATACAAGATGAGAGAGCTAGTTACCGTATTTTGCGATGTATAATTCCCCCCCCCCCGATGCGTAAGCCCACGATTTTTGAACCAGTTCTTTTAGAAATAATATTTCTATTTAACTAATAAAAAAACTGAAAAATATCAAGACTCATTATAAGCACCCATGTCACTATCAATACACTCTGCGTCAGGAATGGCGATGCTACTCTCTCCATCTTCCTCATTCATATCACGGGCTGGAAATTTGGTTGAAGCTCAAGTCCTTGTCGTCGTCGCTCTCTTCATAGACTGCATCCTCTTCCGTTCCGTCAATTGTATTGAAATGCCACACTTCTTGAAAGCTCTGACTATGATATCTGGCTTTATGCTGCTCCAGGCATTCATCACTCACTTACAGACCTGACCAGTGGATGGCTTCTTGATCCTTCCTGCTTGTGCCAGGTTGTCACCTGACTGGCCCATCATCAATTGGTCCAATGTTCTCGTAAGGCCGCTTTGAATGATTTATTGATGCTTACATTCAGAGGCTGCAACTGACTAGTCAGATAACCCAGGATAACTGCCAGCTTATTTTTTATGTCAGCTGCCACTTACTTAAGTTCGTCCTTCAAATGCCCCTGAATGAATCAAACTCGAGCTAGTTTGGTTTTTTGATGCTGGTCATCGTGGCCGGCGTTGTCGTTGTGGACGACGTCGCCAGCTCCATCGTCGACACGGCCTCTGCCAATGTCGTGGCGGCTCTGGTAATGACGCCCGTCGTCGTCGTGGCCGCTTCCATCATTGTTTTAGCCGGATCCGTCGCCTCTATCATGTAGTTCCTCTTCTGTGCAGTCATCGATCTCAATGACACCATCATCTTCGTCCTCCACTGCGAGGACTTTCCAAGTCATTGGAATTTGTTCAAATTTGTATTGATAAATAAACTTATTAAACACATTGTGGTGACCAGTTAATCTTTCTTGGGTGGCATTCAAAGAAGGTACTTCGTTTGGCAAAATAATAAAGCAATAAACTAACCTCCAATGTATAAGTCTCCTCTCCATGATCTGACCTCAAATTTTAGAAACAAAAATGGTGGCGTATACACAGTAAAATATGGTAGTTAACCATCATTCGGGACTTGACGCTAGGAAGTATGCGACACTGCAGTACCATTGATGTGGAGAGGTCGCTCCTTGAGGGCAACAGTGAAGCCCTCTATACACATTTTATAGGACCGGATGCTATAGCACCACTCTCAGCATTGTGGTGATGAATAATGCGACACTCGACAGTTTTGAGTCAAGTGCTAATACTTCAGCCTCTCTAGTGGACGATTATATTTATATGGTAACTTGTCTCCGTCAGTAACTCTACAAAGACTATCTTGGTGTTGCGCATGATAATTTGCTAGAGCATTCGAGCGAAAAAAGAGCGAGAGAGAGACCTGGAGAAAGAGAGAGAGAGAGAAGAAAGAGAGAGAAGAGAGAGAGAGTAGGGGAGAGAGAGAGAGAGAGAGAGAGAGAGAAAGAGAGAGAGAAAGAGAGAGAGAGAGAGAGAGAGAGAGAGAGAGAGAGAGAGAGAGAGAGAGAGAGAGAGAGAGCAAACGAGAACGAAAAAGAGAGAGAGAAGAAAGAGAGAGAAGAGAGAGAGAGTGAGAGGAGAGAGCGAGAGAGAAAGAACACGAGCGAGAGCAGTACCTGACCAGGCTCGTTCGGACAGCTCCTAGCTATCAATCAGCGGCTCTGAGCTTGAAGGTGCGCAACCAACGGGATGCTCATGCCGAGTGCCGCCCACTCGAACGTGGTCGTGAGCAGGCGATGCGATTAGGCCGACGCATTTCCCGTTTCGCAGCGCCCTTACGTCAACCAGTCGGCAATGGCTGTGCGGAGGAACTTCTCTCTACAGCGCACGTACATCCTCGTTCGCTCTATGGGAATTCGTCACGTGACCGTTGTCGACGACCAAAACCGTGTCTCGGGCATTATCACTCGCAAGGATCTGATGGGCTTCAACATTGAGGCCAGATTGAGATCCGTCGTAAGCTGCGGACTGCGGCCGAAGAACGTGCTCTTCACTTATTCGCATGCTGACAGAAAAGCTGAAAGAAACACGGAACACGTGCGACGACCGTTCGCTTATGACGCTGGCCTCCAGAGCCTATCGAGCGCCGAGTAGCTAGCTGTTCGTATCGGCTGTGCAGGAAGCGCCACCCGGCGGGCATCGCTTGGATGCGTCGCCCGTGTCAGAGCCTCGTCTCTGAACTGTCGGCATTCTAACCGAGTCTTACGAGTAAGAAACGCTCGGGAATGCAGTCGAGTCTCCACGCGACGTCAGACTAATGAGGGCGATTACTGCCCGATAAGTGAGAGCGACACTCGCTCCAGCCCAACGCTTTGACTTGGGCTTGCCCATGCAGCTATCCAACTAACATCAGCCTCCATTGTGAGGTCTTCTCTCAAAGCGGCTGCCGACAAGACATTGCTACTGCTCGTCGGAGAAGTGCCGGCAATTCAGCGTGGCCTCGCCATCTCGTTTACGGACTGCTAGTCAGAGAGAGAGAGAGAGAGAGAGAGAGAGAGAGAGAGAGAGAGAGAGAGAGAGAGAGAGAGAGAGAGAGAGAGAGAGAGAGAGAGAGAGAGAGAGAGAAAGACAGAGACAGAGACAGAGACAGAGACAGAGACAGAGACAGAGAGACAGAGAGAAAGAGAGACAGAGAGAGAGAGAGAGAGAGAGAGTAAAACCAGTCACCGTCCGACACCGCTCGGTATGCTGAACAAGCTCAGCGAATAAACAGTAAAAAAAACCAAAAACCTTTCCTCCTGCAGTTCTTGTGCAGTGCGACTTTCGGATTATCTCTGCGACCGATTCTTAAACTTAATTTCGTGTGTCATTCATGGCTGCTTACTCCGATAACTGCTGTATCCGGCGTCTACTATGCGCCATTCCACTGCTTCCTTGTATGAGGTGCCTGGTATTGGCCATCGACAGGTAGATCAAGACCTCTCTTAGGCTTCGGTCATTATTGAGATTCTTAGGCTTCTCTTAAGCTTCAGTCAAGGTCGTTATAAAAAGCACATCGGTAGCCACGAAATAACTTGGCCCCGATGGACTTTGTGGAGTTTACGTTAGAGTGGATCCTTTACTGATTCATCAGAATTCTGCATTTTGGTGTGTACTGGATTCGAGGCAGAAAAGAAAAAACAGAATAGAAAATAGTAAGCAGCAGAAGTAAAGTGAAATAAGCCCAGTCTTGTAAAGCATTGACGATGGGTTAATGCACTGACTTATGTATTAATACTGTACGCCAAACTACTTGTTTGTCATTGGGTAATAGGAGAGCAAAATAATATTCCACGATAGAAATCTGCACTAGTGCTGCTAGCTGGCCAAATTTTGGACTGCGGCTGAGCCCGGAAGAAGAACTTTCGGATTAAAAATGTATCGTGGTCGAAAATGCTGTTATGTCCAGGAGCTCCATTACTAAAAAGCATAAATGTGACTGAAATAATTCGGTTATATATAAGTAGCAAAGTAAGAAAAACAACCTAAGTAATGTCTTAGCGCTAGTGATAAATAAGTAAGTTGATTCTTCAGTAAAACCCCTACTTCTTGCCGCCGGAAGCCGAAGTCCTAGCAAGACACCAGCATTGGTAATCTAATCTTTAAATTTCAAAATACTGCCAGCCTATTTCAAATGGGACGCCAACTGAGCCAATACAATTGCAATGCCCCGTGACTATTAAAAAACTCATTTCTTTTTTATAGCGTCCTAAGAGAACTTAATCTCTATTCTGACGCTCCACATATGCCACGGAGCTCGAGCCCACGACCTCGAACATCGTTCACCTTGACCTTGGTTCGAGTCGAGCACCTTAACCACTGTGCCAAACTATTAACTATAAGCTTGGCTGCTGACTTTGAGTCCGAGAACCACTTGTGAATAACCGCAATAAGCCGAGGTTTATGACCAGTGCATTATACAATAATGTATGCAATGAGATCAATGCATGACTTACGACCTGGACAGTATATAAGGCATACTATGGGCCACAGTCGCTCTCTTGGAGAAATTGTGACAAAAGTGACCTTGCCGTCGTTCGGCAAACAACCACCGAGCCCGAAAAGGACGACTGCCGAACGGCGGAGACTCTGTGAACATTATATGCAACAATCTTGAAAAATGTCTGGGCGTATTTAACCTTTATTAAAATGCATTCATCAGCGTAAGCTGCTGCAGACTAGTAAAAGAGCCTGTCGAAAATCACCTGCCGTATCTGCCTTAATGTACAGGTAGTTCTGTGCGCTTTCACTTATTAGGTGCTGCTGCTAGAAAATAGCTTGCGTAATTTTGCAGTTTTGTCTCGCTGTCGCTTAGTGTATTGCGAGCTTCCGGTCGAGGCAAATTAGAATGCATCTCCCTCCGCCTGTAATATCAGACAGCAAGCAAAGACTAAGTGGGTGTGCATTCGTCGTACCGCTACACTATTTAGTGCGGGACTCCCGGCAGCCATACCACTCGTGTCGGACATAGGAATTACTTGTATTTTGGCGCTCGTACCTTATCCTGCAACTTGTTATTAGCAATGGATGTACATGCACGGCAACTCGCGCGATGCTGTAGCTCGCAGCCAGAGTAGAATGCTAACTAAGGCAGACACGCGCAGTCCCCACGGATATGCATACTGAGCTTTGGCGAACCGGAAAGTAACGAAACAACAGCGCTAGCCTCTGTGCCGACTAATGAGCCTGAAGTAGAGGAGGCTGGCCACCCTGCATAGGCTGACTAGAATAGACTATTTGCTAACTGAAAATTTTTCTCGACAGTCTGGGCAAGAGCATGAAGATTGAGCTTGGGCTGCTAAGGTTATTGTGCTGCTGAAGTTCTGCTGTTAGCTTGGGCCAATAAATAGGGCCACTAAGCAGAGCGAGCTAGAGGCTCGTGTCGTGTCTGCGGAGAGACTGGTTATCCATAGCTCTGGGGAACGTCGCGAGAGCGACTTGGAGGAGCTGAAAAAGAAATGGGAAAAAATCTCGAATAATTTAGAAAAGTAGCATGCTGAAAATGGAAGTGAGACTGGATGCACTTGTTGAATGGTGGTGGGGGATGGGCAAGCTTCAGCGAGCAGAGAGGATATCGAGCCTCCGGTACGGGCGTGCCATCAGGTCAGTATGATAGCTAGGTGCGATGACTGAGATACCTAATCTCTATTAGGCCACGTGTAACGAGAATCCTGAAAATAAGGTTCTGGCTCAGCCGGTGACGGCGACGCCAAGGTTAAATAGCCATCTGCCGATTACGGGATCGTCAGTAATTCAGTTTGCTTTCCAGCCAGCTACGTATGTAAAAAGAGCCAAAATAGCTACATCTAGCAGTAACGGTGCGGTAAGGCGGAAGCCTTAACGTTACCAACTCGTATACGTCGCTGCCACATTGTGCTGAGATCATTCATCTTGTTTCAAGCGTGAAGGGCTCAGCCACAACTGCTGTCTTGGTGGGATTGCAGCTTTTGGATTTTTGAAACATTGGGTGTTAGTTAACGTACTGAAGGCCCGTTTTGAATTTGAAGCGAACGCAAACCAGTGTATGGAGGAGCTATCAGGAAGGGTGTGGCGGAAGGCTGGTACATTAAGCTCGCTGGCATTCGACATTGAGACGCCGGAAAAAAGGCATGCCTACCAGCTAATGAAAGCGCCCTGCTGCCTCTCCTTTCGGGGTTCTTCATAACAGTCATGCAGAAGAACACTCGCGTGGAGTAAATATTTTTGGCAAAGCACAGAAACTCTAAAAGCTGTAGTAGAGGGGACTTGAATTTGAGGAGAACCTCAGAGATTACGAGTTCAAAAACAGGAAAAGTTAAGAAACCAATAATATGAAGGAAACCAAGACCAAAGACTCATACGGGTTCGATTTTAACCGTAGAACTAAGGTACAAGACAGGAAACCGGAATATTGATGTTTTAAGTGCCATAAAATAGGGCACTTACAACGTGACAGTAGAGTCCCTTGGTGGAATAACAGTGTCCACGGTGGCCTACGCACAGCTTTAAGCGAGAGGAATAGACAACAGCGGCACGAATCTACCTTGACTTCAACGAACGTTAACTGTGACGAGATGGACCATTTTAGAAGTGAAAGTCCGTCTTAATCCGTATCGAGGGAATAACAGCAATAGAGGGAGAGGAAAAGATTAGAGATTGATGTCAAGGGAGAGACAATAACTAAAGTTGCTTTAATTCCACTCTCATTAATAAGTAGATAAGCCCCATCTAAGGACCTGTTTAAAGAGAAAATTAATGACACAGTGTTGCATTGCTTGTTGACTCCAACTCCGAATTATTGTTTGTCAGTGCGAATCGTATGAGCCTTGACGGAGTGATAGCGTCCTCAAAGCGTTTGTACGGTGTCACAGGTCACTGCACCACTACGATGTGAGGCCTCAAGGATGCTCTGCTGAGATGCTCATCGGTACTAAGATCAGATGACCCCGGGTCTCTGTGGTCGAAAAGAATGGCCGGAGCATAATTGTTTAGATTAATTACTCCCCGTGGTTAAAGTTAGCCTCTCCGAGATGCGAAGGCAAATCGATAGGCGTCCTTTCAATTTAAATCTCAGTGGGTAAGATAGTGGTAGTGCCAGATATTGGCACTCAATAGTTATACCAGCTCGATCAGTGCAAGTGGCGCGATGTACTGGTGAGCCGTGATGGCACACTAGGTAAGGCGGTTGCTTTTCACGACCTCGGTCCCGAGATCGTGGGTTCAAATCCTGCTAAGGGCAATCATTTATTGCCACTGCAAGCGGTGGTGATTGCCGCCAAGGCTCTACTGGTGCTACACAAAAGAGGCTAATCAGATAGTATTCTATTTAATTTTACAGGTACTATAGATTGAGTATCAGAGGGGCCGTGCAGGTTAAGATTTTGCAGGTAAGGCTGAATATATGTAACCTCTAATTAATTAGCCGTCACCCTAGGCGCGTATCCACGAAACACCTGGAAGTTCCCTAGAAACTTATGAATGATTACGTAAAGCGTGGGGCTTTGGACAAAAATTATAACCCCCTCTACCGATCCTCTTCTGTGGTGTTAATTAAGAAGAAAGATGGTACGGTAGATTTATATCTGTTGCCACAGATTGACGATATCCTAGATATGATGTCCCAATTACTAATTGGTTGTCTACAATCAGATGTGGAACCAAGATTTACATCTAAAGGAAAGACCCGCTAGTAATAAAAAATTAAAGTATATCATAATAGTGTTTATTCTTAACTTACTCGGCTGCTGCTCACAAGTGGCAGTTGGGCATTATTTCGTCGTTCGTGATGGTCGGGGGGAGCGTAAAAAGTCGCTGGTTCCTTAAATACCTTAAATAATAGACTGCAAAGCTAGTAACCAAGGGATTGGTTACAGCCCCAGTGTTAGGATAGGCATAAGCGAGTAATTGCTTATTTCAGTAAAGCTCTAAGTGGTCCTGAAAAGAATTAGTTTGAGGATTCTACGTAGTCTTGAAAGGATTTATGGTGTGACTAGAAATAAATTTCTAGCAATCATAAATATTCTGGGGAACTTTCATCCATGTCTGTATTGGGCTGATCCGGATTGACCTGACTATTGACCATTGACGGATTGATTGAGTGGCTCTGACACGGCTTCGCATCCTTAAAGACCCGAGCTTGTGTTACATATCTACGATTGCTGAATATGCAACAAGTTCAAGGTTTTTTGACGATATTTTTATCGAAACTTATCAAACCGAAATCATGTATTAACTACTGCAGCGGTTTACAATCAGACATTAACTCGCATTTGAAATGTAACGTTAATCCGCTACGCATTGGCCGAGTAATGGAATTTACAAGACACAGAACTACGCTCTATGTGAAGCTGTTTAAAAGTCACGAGCATGTATCTCAACAGCAAACATTTACCTCGATGTACCAAAGTTCAGTAAGTTAAGATACAAGTCGCACATGATGTAGAGATCGGAACGTTTCATATTTGCTGATAGACTGTTTCCGGTGTACTTACGGGATCCACATGATTTGCCTAATCCCTTTTGTAAAGCAATATTTTTATGTGGAAATGATCAAAACATCAGATCCCATTTCCAACATGCTTTTCTTTTGAAATGTGCCTTGAGCGATTATGTGATTATGGAAGCAATCTTCCCAGTATTTTCCCAACATATGCCCTTAAAGTAGCCAACTCATCTGCCATTTGTGTGTGCCATTCTTAGGTAAACTGGTTGTAGTTGACGAAGTACGTATAAGTATAGTACACCTCCAAGCGGTACGATTTGTTAGTGTAATAGGGTTTAGTATTGCAAGACCTTGCTATGCTCTTTTCTATGCTTGTGTAATGATATCAGCTCAAATCCTGATTCTTGGCCATCAGATCTGTATAAGCTTTGTTGATCGTGGCTATTAAGCTGCACTGTTAGAGATTTTCACGATTAACACTGCTTCATGTTCCACATTTGTAGGGTATAACACTCCACAGCTAACCAGTTAAACGGAATTATTAGGCAAAGTGAGTCATTCAGCCCCGCATAGCCCTTTAAGTAGAGGGAAGGCACAAAACGGTTGCAAGCTAGCTTGAGTGATATCGCAAAAATCATAAAAGGCCATTAGATCATATTCAGACTCTGTTAATTCAGTGAGATTCTTTCAACGGTGTAAAATAATACAAAGTGGCCATTTATGAATGCGAAGTTTTGAGGTCTAAAATGAACCACTGTCTACATCTTTTAGCCTGACTCCATATGGGTTAGTGTTTCTCATTGAGGATTTTCATAAAGCAAGCCTTTATATGAGAATTAAAATAATCCGGGATATGTTTTCAGGAGGTTTTTTCTTTGTTAAAACAAATTCGCTTCAACAGCTGGCCCGTACTTCGTGCCACTATGTGCCTACTTCGCCACGTGGTTACCGACATTTCACAAACTCAAGCAGCAGGCCTTCAGCGCTAGAGCTAAAAACAATGGGTGGCTAAGATGCTGAACACCTTCATACATTGATCGTTAGAGGCACCCTCCTTGGGTCGTATGCTATTGTTGCTATGTCGTTTTCTGCGACATTCTTCGGCGGTCTGCCTGAAATACGATGCTTAGCTAAAGCCATGCAACGGTTTACTGCGGGAATTACTCACCATCTCAAAATCACTATAAATACACTTCTTTTGGCAGACACCTGTCGATCCGTCGCCAAATTGGCAGAGTGCACTTCCGGTGAAGATATCTGCAAGCGATTCTTGCCGGGGTTCCAGCCAACTTGCCTTTTTTGGCAGTCTCTACGGGCCACACTGGGCGATGGCACCTGCCTTCACCGTGCAGCAAATTTAAAGTGCCTAGAAAGAGATTGAACTCTCTGAGGGCTCTTTACAAAATGTATTATTATTTTCATTACAATCTCACTGGGGCTATCAGGGTATGTAAGGCAATCGCATCATATACTACTCGGCTCAATGGAGCGCAAGGCTGCTAGCAAAAAGTAGCGGAAGGCGACAGAAGTTATTGATGCACAGCTATGCACTCAGTGTTATCATCTCATCGGCGGCCTAATTAAAAGTATGCACTCCTGCGTTCATGGTCACGAAAACACTGCATGCCAGTTGACACGTTTGGTTTTTGGGCGAGACCTTGGTCCAACTGGGTAAGCTATTCGGACCATCATGTATAGCATAAGTTCTCTGCTGCCAGCATATCCTTGATAAAGATAGCTGTTGTTATCATTTGCCAGCGGCATATTATTAAACTACAAAGATTCTGCAATCAAGGCTAACCCCATGTAAGTGTTCTAAAAAGAATGTTGGCAGGTGGCACTTTCGGGGCACTCGCTTCTTGTATGCAGCTCATGGTCACTACCGAAGAAAGAAATAATCCCATGCTTCTAGGCTCAGGTCTTTTGAGTAGTGATTTGAAGGTGGAGACAGTCTAAGAACTTTTACAAGTTTCAATACTTGCAGCTTCTATTTCGTACAACTGAGTCGCGGATGCCTTGATAATGGGCTCCCATGACGACTCAACTACGCTCGTCGACAACTCGAAGCGTTCATGCTGCCGGTCGCATACACTGCACGCTACAACTAAGAATAGGATCCACATATATTTAGCCTGTCAAGTGGTGATTCCAGCGAAACAAAGACGAGAGGTGCTAGACCTAGTAGTCGAAAATTCAGGACTGCTAAAGGCTCAAAGCTCTCTCGAATCGACGGATAACTTGATGAGGGTGGATAACTGGAGGGCGACATTGTATGCGATCGAACGCCATTTTTACTACCTGACTGCCCTTTTACTTATACTGTACATTCTACCCCTGGAAATGCTTATCGTATTATCACGCACAAAATTCCAGTCGCCTCGCCTCCCCTCCCCCCAGCAGTGGGACAATGGCCTTTTCGGCACGACTGAGTTCTCGTCCCAGAAGCACTCGCCAGCTCGTGCGATTTCGGAACCGACAGCTTTCACGAACAATTCAGCGAGCCCGTCGACGATGCGTCGCCGATCTGCAAGAGCACAAGCTGCCAAATCGGCGCGATTGCCACGTTGAAGATGATTCAGACCACGCTCTGGGCTTGAAAGACGCACAGGCTGGAGAGTTCACGCTTCCAACTGAAGCAGCCGAGCGATGCTCCTAGCTGAAGCGTAAGTGTATTTCGGCAGACGAAGAGCGCGGCGCGGCGGAGCAAGCCTGGCACAGTAAGTGCACGAGTCCAGCTGGATCTCAGTCTGTGTCATTGCTTGCAGGATTTGCTTTTGCATTAATAAGTCATTGCTTGGGATTTGAAGGAGCGAGCCGCTCAGCCTAGCTAGCACGTGTGCAGCAAATCCGCGCGTCACCAATCGCAGTCAGTCCGCCACCAATCGAGACGGCTAAACATGTCCTGGGCACAATGCTGCTGCCGCTCCAGCTCTGAGAGCTAAGTGCGATATAATGAAGCCGGTCATGGAGGTCAGAGCGCGAATTTGGGCTCGCATTTACCACTGCCGCTCGACCAAGCTAGCGAGTGAAGTACAATTTGATCGGTAGCAGTAAACTAATACCTATTCAAATGCCACTAACGCTGTACGATAAATGAAGCTGCGGCTTCATTGGACGTTACTACCCGGACAAAGCCGAGTGGGTATTGTGTGCTGATGACTCACCTTATGCTTCAGCTCGGATGCTTAGCTGTTTTAGTCTGCAAAGCTTGAAACGACTATGGCGGCCTGCTAGCGGAGGCAGAAAGTGTCAGACATGGCGCAGACGTTAGTCATTACTAGCGGTTTTATGACTCAGGATCGCCATTGAGCTCTACTTCCCCCGGCACATCTGTCTCGAGGTGAAAGGCGAGGTCGATCTTCGACACGATCACTCTGGCTTGTCTACCTCCCTCAAAAGCCTCTCTGCTTTCTTGGTATTTGGGCGATAGAGCCATTTGTGCGAGCGTTCGAGCATGTGCTCTCCATCACGGGGTATAGCATCTGGAGTTCACATCACCAAGTGCTATGAATACGTCTGAATGACGTTGTTTACCGAAACAGTAGCAGCACCCGGAAGAAAGTCAAGCCGATAGGCCTGCATACATTTCAGACCGGACACATATACCTGTGGATAGTGCATGCAAGCATGAGCCATGTGGGATTACATCTTGCTGTCATTTTATAGGTCACCTAGTAAATAAAACTGTGTTGGGCTGATATCATACAACAGTACCGTTGTGTTACTTCGTAGATAAATTGTATGTTTGGTCTAGCGGTTAAGGTGCTCGCTCCGACCAAGGTCTGACTGAGGTCGTGGGCTCGAGCCCCGAGGCATATGTGAAGCGCCTGAATAGAAATTAAGTTCTCTTGGGGCGCTATATAAATGAATTATTAATTATTAATTAATTAATCTAGCGATTAAATCGTCGAATTTTCTATCTGCTGCAATAATGACCGGTAAAGATAATAAATATAACAATGATAAAACATATATCTGCAGGCCATTTAACACTGTCGTCGGTAGCTGCCGTGGGTAAGAATAATAAGCATTTCGCATAGCACCCTAATAACAAAAATGTCTCATTAGCCCCCTGAGAGAATTGTATCTCTATTCAGACGCTTTAAAATTCGCTGCTACAGAAGTAATTAACAGTAGTTGACGGAAAACAAGATATCTTACTCGGGCAAGCATGTGAAAGCACACAATTACCGCGCTAGGGCAAGCATGCAAAAGCACAAGAAAGACTAATGGGCGCTGGTTAGTTGGACCCCCGGTTTTGAACACTCAATCGTGCACAGGCAAGCAAAGCACAAAGAAAAAAGAATAATTCCAATGAAGCACAATCAGAAACCATTTCGCTGCTGCCGTTAGTCACAGCATGCACAGTTCATAACGCACGGCTGCATACGAACGAGAGCAATTTATTCGAAAAATAATGATAGTAATAATGCATTTGATAAAGCGCCATCAGAGAACTCAATCTCTCTCTAGGTGCTTTACATTTGCTGCAAAGTGAAATGCAATTGAATGGTAAGTAAAATCATGCTTGAAAAACAAACGAAATGAATAATATGGTTAGGGGTGACATGCACAGGGTCAGCATGCAAATGTGGTTAGTGGCAGCATGCACAGTGTCAGCACGCATAAGCACATCAAGGACGAATCACAGGCACCCACTAAATGCTGTCCTAAATAGGTGTGTTTTTAAGTTTCTTTTAAATGTGGTCAGGTCATGGGATGTTCTGACGCAGGTCGGGAGGGAGTTCCAGGCTTTGGGAGCATACGAGCTGAATGCACGGTCTCCAAAGGATTTAAGGTTTGTACGAGGTATTTCCAGACTGTTGGATTCCGAAAAGCGGGTGGTACGATGCTTGGCCTGATGGGGGAGTATGTCGGAGAGATAGGCTGGAGCCATAGAGTGGAGGGACCTAAAAGTGAGTGAGAAAACCTTAAAGTCAATCCGTTGCTTGACTGGTAGCCAGTGCAGGTCGGCGAGAAGTGGAGTAATGTGGCAACTTCGACGCTCACGACAGACAAGCCTAGCTGCTGAGTTTTGCACCAGCTGCAATCGCCTGATCGTACATGTTGGTAGGCCAGTAAGCAGTGAGTTGCAGAAGTCGAGACGGGATGTCACGAATGCATGGACCAACTTGGACGTGGTATCCTTATCTAAACAAGCCTGAATTTTAGCAATGTTATGAAGCTGAAAATAGGCGGATTTGACTGTGGGGCTATGGTCATCCAACGAGAGGTCGCTTTGGAATATGACACCTAGATTTCGAGCTGATTCAACTGGAGATATGCTGGCAGAGCCAATTTTGAGCGTCAGCCTTTCCAATTTCTGAATCACATTGGGTTTGCCTATAACTAGCAAGGTAGTTTTATCATCGTTTAGTTTTAGAAAATTTGCTGTCATCCATGTGCGGATGTCATCAATATATGCCGCAAGTGAGTTGAGAGAACTCGAGGTGCTCGAAGGGTGGGAGGGATCAAAGCAAAGGTACAACTGAGTGTCATCCGCATAGAAGTGAAAGCCTAGATTGTGCTTGGCAATCACATCAGCAAGAGGGAGAGCATAAACCGTGAAAAGAATCGGACCGAGCACGGAGCCCTGACGTACTCCATATTTCAGAGGTACTTCAGATGATCTTTGTCCATTCACGTCAATACTCTGGAATCTCCCACTGAGATAGGACCTGAACGATTGCAGAGCAGTGCCAGTGATGCCCAGGCGAGATGAGAGGGGCTCTAGAAGAACTTTGTGATCGATGGTATCAAAAGCTGCCGAAAGATAGGGCAAAACAAGCAGAGACACTACCCATGTCTGCATTCCTAAGTAGGTCGTTGTATACCCTAAGCAATGCTGACTCTGTGGAGTGATTAGCTCTAAAGCCAGACTGGAACTTTACTATCAAGTGAGTTATTCTTATTATTAGCAAGGTGTGAGGTTTCGATATATGAGTTCAGCTGATCTGTCACTACCCGTTCCAGTGTCTGTGATAGGAATTGTAGAAGGGAGACTAGGCGGTAGTTGCTTGTGTTATTTTGGTCTGGTGTAGCTTTCTTGAGAAGTGGCCTGACTACAGCTTTTTTGGAAGGTGCTGGGACATGACCTGAGACTAATGACATATCAATGATGTTAGTTATGCATGGCAGCAGCACAGGGCAAAGGTGTTGTGGAATGGGTAGGTTTTCAGCTTCGTTTTAAATATCGTCAAATCAAGCGATGACGTGACGTCAAGTCTGTAGGTAGTGAGTTCCAAGCCATTGGAGGAGCGTAGTAACTGAAGGAGCGGTATCGGGGGGGGGGCATTTAAAGCTAGTTGAGGCATAAGTAATCGACGACCGAGTCATAGTCGGAGCCGACGATGCGCGACGCGACTCGAGGCGAGAAAGTGAACTCTGATAAGTAGGCTGCAACAATGAAATTGGGAGACCTAAAGAGGAGAGTATTATGATCTAGAAGTCCACAAGTTGCTTGAGATCGTGCAGATCGTGCGGATTGGAAGGCAGCGGTAGAAATCGGAAGCCTCGACGTATATGATGGATAAGCCTGGCCGCTGAGTATTGCACCAACTGTAGGCGTGTTATTGCACTGGCGGGAAGACGTACAAGTAGACAATTACAGAGCTCAAGTCGGGAAGTCGCAAATACATGGCGAGCTTGCCTGTGGTTGACCTTATCCAAGCATGCCAGAATTTGTACGATGTCAGGTAGACGAAGGTACGCATACTTGACTATGGAGCAGATGTGCTCATCCGATGGCAAGTGGTTTTTTAATAGAAGAAGACTCTCAGACTCATGTCTGAGGCTGCAGGAGGTGGCAGAGTCGATTAGGGGAACTGGGCTTTCCAGTTTCTATGTAACCCAAAGAGGGCCAATTCACACCCAGGCACTTTGAAAGTCACTGCAAGAAAAGCAGTAAGATATATAGATTATATAGAAAACCAATATTCAATATTAAGAAGCAAGGTTGCACGCTTAGGTGTCATGCTTAGACCGGCACGTAAGACGCCGCTGTTTAGTAGGAACCCTGTTCGTATAGGGAAGCCCACAAAGCGCCAAGGAAAAATGACAAGTTCACAGGGGCGCGAGGAAAGCTGAGTGCAGCAGGTGCATTTCTAGTTCTAACTTCAAGGACGCTAAATCAAGTTACTTATCATTACCTGGATTGTCACGTGTTCGGAGCACACACGATGCGTTGTGCTAGTCATATTCTACAGTTGGCTCAGGTCATATGTTGGATCACAGCGAGGCATCGCAGACCTTGGCACGCTCTAGCTAGACTCGCATCAGAGCTTTTTTTGGTGGGAACCACGAGCAGCAAAATTAATATAGAATAAGTCTAACGTAAGTCTTACGTATTTAAGAACAAAACTGCACGAGCCGGACGAATTCTGGTACGACCGCCGACAGAAGATGCAACGTGATGGCGACGGCGAGCGTCGTAGAAAGCTGCCACGCATTGCACTTCGAAGCACGAGCTGAAATTAACAACGGACCATTGCACACGTTGAAACTGTTGGGAGGCAGTGTGACTAGCAGCAGATGCCGCCTCACTCATTGAAGCTGCTTCTCGCTCGCAAGAAGGTCGATACAAAGCTGTTCGCGTTCCCTTGAATCAGTATCGCCGGGCGAGCGAACCCAGTTGACACGTCCACGCAGCATCCACCACCGATTTGCTGCGAGAAATGCCGCTGCGTTCACGATTCCGCTTCCGCTTTTCTGTCCGAACTCTGAGTCGAGCCGAGCTCCTCGGCAAATAATGGAAACGCCAATGCACGGCAACCTTGGCAAGCACAGGATATACACAGGATGTACATGCTGCGTACAAAATAAAGAGCTGCCAATTCGCTCTTCCCGAAAATGCTTGCCTCCTCTCTGCAGCCATTCGAAGTCCGCTTTGCTACGGGAAATATTCCCACAATTTACCGTTGATCTCGTGCAGCTGCACCAGTGAGCGAAAAACAAATAAAAGTAGCTTGCGGGTGCGATACAGATGAAAGTGTAGAGATTTAGCGTCCCAGTCTGCCCACGGAAGCTGGAAATTCTCGCAAAGCTGGCAATCGATGACGTAACCGCTCTCCCAAACCGCAGCAGACTACTACAATTCAAAAATAGCCGTGCGTTTCAAAAAACCACCGAGTCTCTATGATTAGTGATGGAGGTATATTGATCTCTATAAATCAAAAATATTCATTCATGTGTCCCTGTCGCTAAATTAATTGCTGTGGCTACCGGTTAATCAGCTGATGTAAGGGATAAGTAAGTTGTCAAGTTGACACACAAGGCTCTCCCTGGCTTAGCTCCTTCGTGCCAGCTCAGCTTCTTCACCAGTTTAAGCCTTCTCTTGCAATCATAGACTCGAAAGTAAACGCTTAGCTCTCTTTTATTAATGACTTTTGGTGACATAAGTTTTTGCTTGCTAGTTTGGAGAACGTGCATTTAGTTTGTATGCTCCCAAAGCCTGGAACTCACTCCCGACTTCCGCCACGACTTCCCCTGACTTGACCACATTTAAAAAGAAATTTAAAACGCACCTATTTATAACAGCATTTAGTGAGCCCCTGTGATTCATCCTTTATGCGCTTATGCGTGCTTACACAGTGGAATATGCTGCCACTAACCACACTTGCATGCTGACCCTGTGCATGTCACCCCTAACCATGTTATCCATCTTGTTTATCAAGCATGATACCACTCAAGTATCGATCGTGTTTCATTTGCAGCAAATGTAAAGCGCCTAAAAAGAGATTGAGTTCTCTGAGGGAACTTTATCAAGTGTATTATTTTTATTATATAGTTTGCATCCAAAACAGAGCCACCCAAAGACTTTTCTTGATATAGCATTTCCAGAATTGTTTCCCATCAACTTGAACGAGGTGACCGGTGACGCGTCCAGGCGGGCTATTCAGCTCAGCTTTTTCTATCCCAAACAGAGACAGAGAGACAGAGAGATAGAGAGACAGAGAGACAGAAAGAGACAGAGCGAGACGGAGAGAGACAGAGCGAGACAGAGAGAGAGAGACAGAGAGACAGAGAGACAGAGACAGACAGACAGACAGAGAGAGACAGACAGACAGATAGACAGAGAGGGGGAGAGAGAGGTGGAGAAAGAGAGGGAAGAGAGAGGTGGAGAAAGAGAGGGAGGGAGAGAGGGAAAAAGAGAGAGAAAGAGGGGGAGGGGAGGGAGAGAGAACGGGAAAGGAAAGAAAGAGACAGGGGAGGAGGGAGAAAAAATACTAGCTGATTTAACAACCTCTTTTGTATAGCGACAGAAGAGCTTTTACGGCTATCAGCACCGCTTGCAGCTGAGATTAAGGATCGCCCACCGCAGGATTTGAACCCACGACCTCGGGACCGAGGTCATGAAAAGCAACCGCATTAGGGAGAGAGAGGGAGGGCGAAAGAGAGGGTGAGAGGCGGAGGGGGAGAGAGAGGGGGAAAGAGAGAGATGGAGGGCGAGAGAAAAAGGGAGGAAGACGAGGAGAGAGGGAGAGAGGAAGAGAGAGGGAGAGAGAGAGAGAGGGGGAGAGAGAGAAAGAGGGAGGATGGAGAGAGAGAGTGATCTTGAGTAACTGCATTTGCACGAAGGCAGCAGGGGCATGCTACTCCAGCCTTACGCAGTCCGTGCTGAGGCACTTCGCAGCATGGTCTTTCGCGGTCTCTCCTCCCTGTGCGGTTGTCTGTTGTCGGTGAGAAGTCTCTTCACATGCATAGAATGCCTGGGCGGAACATAGGAACGGTTTCGATGACTACTCCGGCATGAGCCGAGCAGCCATTATTGTCTCAGACCGAGGGAAGCCCGTGAACTTTTAAACATTTGAGACCAAGCCCCGACCTCTCGACTGACGGCGAGTCCACCTCAGCAAGGCTTCGGAGCTGGGATTGCGTGTTGGTGAGCCGAACGGCGCCCGCTCCAGCTGTCTCCGTAAATCGTGCGGAAACGTTCCAAAAAGGCAAGGAGCGAGCGAGAGGGGAATGGCGGCCAAGAGCGTGAATCTGGCGAAAGCTGCTGCCCCGTAGCTGCCCTTCAGTTGGACGATTGATCTACTAAGATAGACTAAGGAGACAAAGATTCTCCTTAGTCTGACGAACCTTCCAAATAGTAGAGGTAAACCCATCAACAGTTTTGTACAGCCATACTATTTCTCTCTGACACAGCTAGGATCGATTTCCACATCTGAGGAAACGACTTTTACGAAGCTCGGAGTTGCTGAACTGATGACTGCTCAGTAGTTGGCAGGTCACCTTGGCTGTGGCTTGTCCCTATTCGTTTACAGAATTCGACATTGCCTGCTGGGAGAGGATAGAATTCAGTGGGTAATGGCATGCTAAAACTGTCCTATCCAGCACTAATCATTTACCAATAATAATACATTTGTTATAGCGCCCCATAGAACTCAATATTTTTCTAGGCACTTCAGACTGGCTTCAATCTCACGAAGAGGCAACAAAGCCTTGGCGGCCTTGAACCCGCCCCCACCATCTCCATCTGACTACGACGCATTACGATCTTCGAATCGTGGAGGTGGCACTACGTGCGATCAGCCAGAGGTACATTTCCGTCGCACCTGACGCCACCCGCGACGGCCGGCCATCAACCCTAGATAAATCATTCTACTCTAGTCACACCATTGTCCCAATCACTACGCCGCTGTCATATCTGAAAGGCCTAAGCCATGCAAATAAATCGTACGCCCGCTGCGGTCGCCAACTTACGCCAGCTTGGGCCGCAGCTGCAGCATGAGCAACTTGAACAGTCGACTGCTCGTCGGGTCGTCCGGCAGCGAGAACGGGCAGCTCAATTCAGCGGCCTTCAGTCCGGCGCCGCGGTTTAATCTGGCCCTGGCAGATCGGCCGAGCCTCGCAATCACTCACCGGGACCAAGTAAGACAAAACGGTTTGTATCTCTTCACGCGATTCCTTCCGCGACACAGCGCTCCGAGCTTCGCTTCTAGGTCTATAACCTCAACGTCAGAGGACTAACTGGGTCGTCTCGGACGACATGATTAGTAACAGTAACACGGAATGCAGTCGATTTCTCAGACTTTCGCCAGTGCGATAGCCGTCGCTCACGCGGGTGCTTTCGCTTGCTCGTTTCAGCACGCTGCTTACACACTTTTGTCGAGTAGTAAGGTAGTGAGTAGCGTAGAAGTAGTAGCTCAGGGCGGCTGGAAAGAATGTGCCGTAGTCGGCTGCAAGAGAGTGGATGTCGTTGCGTAAGAATTGTGCTGCGGAGCAAAAAGCTTCTGTCTCCAACGGTCTTTAGACGGAGGCATGGAAAATCTGATTTATTGTCCAAAGAGAACCTGAGAGAACGAGGAGTCTGAAGCTGATGCAGCAGTTCAGCTAGGTAGGAAGGAGCCAAGCCGGGGCGGGCCTTGTCGGTCAGTATAAGAACTTTGCTCTGTATTCGTCGATCAACCGACAGCCATTCTAGCTCTTTTAGCAAAGAAAACGAGCAGTCAAACCTTGGGAATTTGGTAACTAGCCTTGCAGTCATATTCATAGCCAGCTGCAGTGGCCTAGTGGCTTTTTCCGGTAACCAAGCCAAAAGGGAATTACAGTAATCTAGCTGAGACAGAACTAAGGAGCTAGTTAAATTCTTTGCAAGCCACCGTGGAAGACAGTTCCTAATCTTAGACAGGGATTAGACGTGATGGCTGGCAGCGGAAGCAGCCTTCTCAACGAAGCTTTCAAAAATATTTAGGCAGCCGTCAAGACGACACCTAAATTATGAGCATACGGTTACGACACCTAAATTATGAGCACACGGTAAAGGTCGTACAACATCATAACCTATAGGAAGAGCAGTCTTATAGTTCAGCCACATGCTTGGGGTGTCTTATTTGTAGCAGTTTCGTTTGATCGTCGTTTAGTTTAAGGAGATTTGCCCACATCCAGTATCAAATGTCTGCAAGGCAAGCATGCAGGTAATCAATCGCTGCAGAACATTTCGGTAGTTTAAATAACAAATACATGTGAGTATCGTCATCATAACAGTTATAGCCTATTCCGTGGGCCCAAATCACATTTCCCGGAGGTTTTGAGTATAAACTTAAGAACAGCAAAGGACCAAGGACAGACCTTTGTGGGACTTCACAGGTGACTGATCTGGCGGATGAGACCTGATCCCCCACGAGACATGGATTGGTCACGACCGGACAAGTGTGATTTAGGCCGCGCCAGTGCCTCATCTGCAAAAATGATCTTTGTTCTTAATCGTTCGAGAAGGATATGGGGATAGATAATGTTGAAGGCAGCTGATAGATCTAGCAGTGCTACGGAATCACGTTCCCGTCATCGTTGCTGCATATGATTTCATCCGTTATACAGAGGAGAATAGTGGATGTGGAGTGCTGCCGCTTGAACATGACTAGAATTTTGCTAGCCATTCTTGTCTATGTGTGCTTCAAGCTGCTTATTGATAATTTTTTCAAGAATCTTTGACAATAAAGGAAGAACGGAAACTGGTAGTAGTTTGCAAAGACCTCTGAATCTAGTTTAGGCTTTTAAAGTATAGCACAAACGATGGCCGATTTCAAGGACTTGGGTGTAACTCCCTTTTCTGGAGCAGCACTAAAAAAATCTTAGTTATGGCTGGGCTAAGCTTGTCTGCCAGTGATGACCGCAGATGAGATGGTATAAGGTCTTCAGAAGCAGATCTTTTCTAAGACTTAATTAACGTAGCCACAGCGCGTGCAGAAACACCTCGGAAAATCTCCTGAGGAAGGTCACAGCTTGCGATTCAAAAATTGCTTTAGTCTGAAGGGGCTTTATGGGGGCACTAATGTGCACAATTCTTTCAGTGAAGAAGGCTGAAAAGGCTGTCGGCCGAGCCGTTAATGTCTGGGTAGTCAGACCTCTAAGCATTGGCCAGCAAATTGTTTACCGTCTTGCAAATCTGTTTTGGGTCCGACCGGCAGGACTTCGGTATTTTCGAGTGAAAAAGAAGCGCTGGCCTTTTCTGTGCTTCCAGGCGCAGACTCGAAGGAGAGGAAGTCGTTGAAAGTCTTTGACTAGATCTGCATCAGACCCGGCTTTCTTTAAGCGGCGTTCAAGCCTGCACTTCACAAGGTGGATCTTTAAAAGTTGTTTTTAAACTGGAAGGAATCTCCACGACATTGTACACGGACAGAATGTATGGGAGCATGCTGGCTACGGAAACTCCTGCGTGTCATGTTCACTGCACCAGTGACGTTATAGGGTCTGTCGGTCGATTCTGGGTGCAGATCAAGAAAACTTAAATCGCAGGCCGATTTCGAAGGCATCTCTGTAGCAATGCTCTTTTAAGTTGCGCAGCTGGACACTCACGATGTCACACTTCAAACACAACGGGACAGAAACAGTAAACGAGAATGAGCAATGATCAGAGACGGTCAGCGGGCAAATAACAGGGTCAGCGGGGCAGACATCCTTAGTGATAACGAGATCCAGGATATGGCGACCGACGTGAGTGGCATGATTAACGTGCTGGACCAAACCGAAGTTCTCCTGGCAGTCAAGAAACGAGCAGACTTGGCTGTTGCTGGAGTTGTCAGCGTGAATGTTGAAGTCTCCTGTAATCAGTAACAGCCTGTCACACGCAAGAATTTTGGGAAGGAACTCTGAAATCTCCTCCATAAACAAGGTTAGACAGCTAGGAGGAGGTCGGCAGATCACAACAGTGAGAGACATGGTTTTTTATAAGGATTTGATTTCAGCAGATTCAAACGATTACCCATGCAAAAAACGCATGTCTTACAGCCAAACGATTCACAAACAGCAATAGCAATCCCGCCACCAACCTTGTCAGACCGCATTGACTGAAAGAATGAGTACCGGTGTGGGGTGATGCTATATAAACATTCACCAGAGCGTGGTGTCAACCATGTCTCAATAAGCAGAAATGCATCTGGCTTTTCCTGGACAGCCCGATCGCGGATAAGTAACCCTTTGGATTTTAGTTAGCGGACATTTAACAGGCGGAATCTAAGAGGCTGTCTAATAACTGCGTGACGCCGATTAAGTGGCTTGCATTCTAGACGTCATTCAGCCGGCCTGGCAGACGCTGGGCCTACGAATTTCAATGGAACATTAGTATCGGCCGATGGGTGAATTTTCACAGCATGCTGAGGCACGGCAAGTGAGCTACGAGCACAACGAGTGCCAATCAGCGCTTACTTACTGGTTGTAGGTTTGATAACAGAGCGGTTGATAGGGCAAGCGCATGATGGAAGGAGGTTCTTACTGACCCACCGAAGAAGGGCCGCCGGTAGGTATTAATAATAATAATACACTTGAAAAAACGATTGTACACCTTCCGTACGTAATGCTGTATTTAGGCGCACCCTAACTAAGCCCCAGAACTTTCCTCGTGTTTGCGAGGGTTTGAATTAGAATTTGTACTCACCTTTGGCCGTAACACGCAAATTTGCGTTGGAGTCTCGCCATGGGTTTTATATTTACGTAGAAGCGATTTCTGAGTTCGCGCCTTTTCCATCGGCTGGCCATGCGCTTCGCTGGCCGACCGACCATGGGTGGTTCACTGTTCAATCGCACTAGCACGATCTCAATGCAGTGTTACCATCTAAATACTCACAGCAGCGCCTGCGGCCGCAACTTGGATGTGGCTATCCTGAAACAAACCCAGGCAAATTTTCGAGGCCAACTCGGACCGCAAATTTATCTCCTCCACTGGGCCTTGACATACGACTCCTTACGCTTGTATGAACACACACACACACACACACACACACACATATATATATATATATATATATATATATATATATATTTGCGTAAGATGCAAATACAGATGTGTATGTACAGTAACCCTCCGACTTAAGAAATAGATAGGGACCGGAAAACCTGTCGTTAGTCAAATTTTCGTAAGTCGGGAATGATACGCGATATGCAAAACAGAGCCCTCAGTACCCACAATGCATAGCTATCAGACATCGTTTCCTCCCTAGTGTTTGCGGCCTTGTAAAATCTACTGACCGCGAGCGGATTTTTTAAGTTTCATTGGATACATTTTGATTATCTAGGTTTTGTGCATGACCATGGTCAGGCCGAGTTTGAATCTCCTAATTTTCCCAAGTCGAACCGTCGTAAGTTTGGGGCTGACTGTATCTGTGCATGTATATGTGTGTGCGTACGTGCGCGTGTTTGTGTGCGTGCGTGCATCCATGCGTGTTGGTTTCGAATAAACAATGTGTTTTATATCAAACATACGCTTATTTGTTCCAGTGCAAAAATGCAACAATCCTTTTCTTAGATTTAATAACCTAATACAGTGCCGCCCCACATTTATTTTCAATGCCCCGCAGGACTAGTTCCGGTACAGAGCTGACCTAGACTTTTCAAACCTTTGGATTATGCCACGCCTTGCTTCTTGGCCATCGACGCTAAGCAAACCGTCAGAACCGCTCATAACTCTCTCCAACTTCGTCTCACTAATTTACGATAGGGTTTAATTTAACTGTTGTCAATCTGATCAAAATTACTAATTCACTTGAAATTTCTAAAATAGCTACAAAACTGGGATTCAAGTGAGAGACTGAATGTGTGATGTGTGCTTTGCTGAGAAAGAATGGGAAGCACGTTCCCACCTGAATTTCCGAACGGCTCAACGGCCGTATTTTAGCGATTTGGGAACATGCGCCAGTCCCTACAGAGCAAAGTTCTTACGCTGACCTACAGAGCAAAGTTCTTACGCTGCCTCACAAGGCCCTCCACGGCTTGGCTCCTCCATACCAAGCTGAACTGCTGCATCAGTTTCAGCTTCCACATGTCCTCAGGTCCTGTGTGGACAAGAAATCAGCTATTCCATTCCTCCGCCTAAAAACAGATGGAGACAAGAGCTTTTGCCTTGCAGGTCTTTGACTGTGAAACTCACTTTCATGATTCTACTAAGTAGCCCAGTGGTTTTTTAAGGTGCTCGCCCCGACCAAGGTCTTGCCGAGGTCGTGGGCTCGAGCCTTGAGGCATATGTAGAGCGCCTGAAATGAGCTTAAGTTCTCTTTGGGCGCTATACAAATTAATTATATATATTTTATATATTCTCACGCAATGACATCTACTCTTCTGCTGCAGACTATGGCACATCTTTTCCAGCCGTCCTGAGCTGCTACTTCCATGTTACTCACTACCTCAACTGCTTTCCTGACTCAGCTATACTTCTCACATCCTCTTTGTTGCGTGAGATGAAGTCTGTTGGCTACCGAATGAGTACCGGAAGCCGCCTAGGCTGTGGGTGCTTTATACAAAACTCTCCACCGTAACATCCACATAGTCTTTTTGGCTTTTTGGATTAACAGACAGAGATACATTACATTACATTACCGCTGGGCCTTAGCCCAGAGGTACCGGGTGCTAGCACTTCAGCAGCCATGTTGTGTGTGGTTTAGATTCCTGCATCTTGATGAATACACCTGCTGTCAGGTAAGTATCCTTTCGTTATCTTCTAGCGTTATGACGGTACATTTATATTGCTTGGGATGTGTTAAATTATAGACCTTAGCTTTTTTAATCGAAGCGAAGTACCACTTCGTCAGAATCGCGAACTGGAAGCACGCTGGACAAGCTGGCTATACGAGAGCGCCAAGGCCCAAGAGCCCCCACCGACGCGTCAACGCTTTATGCTTTTCGCAATGGTGATCGAGCTAACGGAAGTTCGGGCGACACGATTCAGTTGAGTAGTCTCTCGTATTTAATGGATCAAGAGGCTCACCGAGTTTACCTATCGTGTATTTCGTCCCGTGAAGCTTGGAGGTTAAAGGCAATGCCAGGTAAGTTCTTAAAGAATGTTCCTTCCATCGGTGTTTCTCAGATTATGATCCGTGCAGTTTCGTGGGATTACAAGTCGCTTCGCCGACCCGGTCGTGAAAATCCGTGCTCGCGGGGAAGTCGAGGTAATCGGCAAAGCTCGCCGAGCATTGCTACCGGTGGTAATATTGCTGTCTCTCTAGATATGGACGCCGCATCGACCGACGACTCCGGCTTTGCAGTAACACTGTTACTAACACGCTGTAGCTACTTCTGCACCGATCTGTCCTGAGGCCGCGAGTACAGTGCTCGTCACTGTTCTAGTTTTAGCCGACGCGTTACAAACGCCGGCGAAGCTGGCGAAGCGCTGCTCCCGAACTGTCGGTGCTACCTTGAAACACGCAGGTATGCCAATAGTAGAAGGTCACCGTAGCAATAAAGAGCGCAAATAGCTTAACAATGCAAGTCCGCGCCGCTAACCGTAGAGCAGCCTATTTCACAGCCACAGAGAGGCATGAGTGTGCAGCCGATCATTGCAGCAGAAAAACCTAGCCGGCTCTGATAGGATTTAATTCATGAACCGCTAGAAACCTCGAGGGCAGTCACAATCTGGCTAGTGTGCTGTGGCATTCCAACGTTTCACTATCCCCTCCCCTAGTGAAGGCCATCCTCGGCCAGGATAATAAAAGAAGCCTAACACAGCCAGCAATAGTATGTGTCAACCTTCACCTTCGCCAACTGGCTAGGCTCCAGCATAAACTGCCATCTAGGATTTTCAGAAAATTTTCCACTGATGTGGTTGTAAACGCCCTGTCTTCATCATCGTCACTGAAAGCAGTGACAGCAACGAACTGGGATTAAGTGCGTCCTCGGAACCTTGGCATTTCAGCTGTTCAGGTCGTTAGCGCACTTCTCCAGCCACCTCGCACCTGTAGCTTCCGTCGATCTCAATTGAGCCGATCTCTGAACTAGAACACAATCCACGTCCGTCCACGTAGCACAAGGAAGACCAACCCTCCATGCGCCTCTGCAGAAGCGATAGTGCGACAGCGACTTATCAGCCGCGATGGTTTGGCCCCGCGGGTTAAGGTGCTCGCCTAGACCACGGTCTGGCCGAGGTCGTGGGCTCGAGCCCCGGGGCACGTGTGAAGCGCCTGAATAGAGATTAAGTTCTCTTATGACGCTATGCAAATGAATTATATATTTTTTATTTTATTTATTTATCAGGTTTCCTTCTCGGGCGTCGTCTCGGCAATCCAGTCATTTCTGCCTAGCATTCGGCTTCGCAGTCTGTGGGGTACGCCAGGCGACGTCCAACTGATCTCTTAGCAGACCGTGCACCCACTGGCAGACTTTTGAAATGCAGCAAAGAAAATAGCACCTACTTCGAATCTTAGCAAGACGTCGAATTAATTTGCCTTTATCTCGCACCGATTCAGCAAACGTATCTTAGTTATTGCTGCACAAGGCTGGTTAGCATGCAAGTACATGAATATCACGACGTTGCACTCAAGAAGTTCCAGCCTCAATTTAATCGTCACAGATGAAGCCACCTAAGCATCACGATACGCCAAAAAGCCAGTATCCCAATTAGGTAAACAACTCCTAGACGAGTCATCAAAATGCAGAAAGCGCGAATCCACAGGCATTCTCTCGTCAAAATAAATCACGGACGTGTGACAGATAGCATTGTCACCATTGTCCCCACACTAACATCGCCAAAACGCTGTTCTTTATCGGACGAGTAGCTAGGGCTGTTAACTAACACACGAGACGCAGTGCAGATACATTCAGCTGCAAGATTGAAGATTATTAGACTAGCTTGACCAGCTGCACAGCTGCAGTCCGTCACAGCAGCAGTGTAGACAATAGCAGATTCGAAGGAGATTGTGGAGCTATTGTGGATAAGTTCAGCACAGAACTGATCTGCAATTCACTTCGTAAGCTCGGCTAAACATCGCTCTTTAAATTCGCTGATGCTCCGCAGAAGTTTCCTAAATCTCCTTCCAAGTCAGGCAAACAAGAATGCGATAATTTCAGCTCTTAGTCACTCATTCCTTAACCATACTTTACAACTATCCAGATCGAACGGCATGCTTCAGCTGTACAACGCTCGCCAATAAAGTCGCGATCAATGAGACTAGCGAAAGATGACTGCTATATGACCTCAGCAATTATCCATTGCCTGTGACACCAAATTACAAGAGCACGCTGCAGCGGCTTCTGCCCTGAAGTCTTCGGAGCATTAATGCCGAGCCAATAATGGTTCTAGTCTTTGCAAGTGCGTGACAAATATAGGGTAAAGCTGCCAGCTCTAAGTCGCCTAGCTAGCCGCCGATGCTGCCTCGATACACGCAGGTATGCTGAAGACAGCAGAGCACGGTAGCAGTTAAGTGCTCGAATTCTGTAAAAATATAAGTCAATGTCTTTCACGTAGACCGGTCTATATTATAGCCACAGAGAAACTCGAGTGCGTAGCACAAAACGTACAACTCACGTTCACGTTCGAAGCCCCGAGTGCTACTGTCACTCTCTCAACTCAAAGTGCAAATGAATAAGTATTAAACTTGACATATCCGGTTCCTATTTTTTATTCAGCAGCCACTAATAATCGCTAAGGTTGCCATTGTCGGGCTGGTATAGCATTCCAACATTTCAGTACTGAAATGTGTGCATGCTATGGTGGTTAAAAAAAGACAGTGCTTCGTAAAAATGTCAGCAGCGTCCGAATTATCACGGTTGGGATTCGGATATGTTAAACTCTAATTTCGACTATAAAATCTCAATTCAAGAGATGGTTGGTCAGTTATGCTCTGGGCTTCGAACGAATTCAATTTATTTTCGGTTTCGTAGTTACTTGTACGCCACGCATGGCGCTGGAAACTCGTGTATTCGTGTGGCTCTAGAATTTACCGTCCTACGCCAATGAGTTGGGCTTGTTTTACCAAGGTCCGTATGCAACGAAAGTCTTAAACTCGCCGATAGCTAGGGTCACTGTCTGCGATGACCCGAGCACCATTTAACTCTTTCGGTCAGCTTTCCCTTCGCCCCCCAGAAAAAAACGTGTCTCGTCTGCTCCTGAGCTCTTTGCGTTCTTACCTGTGTGCGATTCCGTGCATGCTACTAGCCTGAGGTCCAACTCAGCGGCGGTCACGAGTTTCCTTAAGTTTGCTTTAGCATGCTGCCCTAGTCTTGGTAATTGTTTGCTTTTGCATGCCTGATGCCGTGTCACCAACTCCTAGTTATTGCTTCTCGTGCAGCGACTTATGAAATGCGCTTGAAAGAGATTTAGTTCCGCAATGGCGCTATATATAAAACAACCCATTATTATTACTACTATTATCACTACTAAGTTGCGAGCGATATGTATTGCTGATGTGTTATTGCTACCGTCGGCATAGCTGCGCGTATCGAGGCAGCATTTTCGACTCACTAGCCGTACTTCGAGAGGCCAGCTTCACCGGTATTTGTCGTCGCACGTTGGCCAAGACTGGCAACGTTACGAGCGGTGTGTTAGCGGCATAAGGGCATGGTCACAAAAACACGGTTGTAACTTTGCTGATATTTTAAGAAATTCAGCCTCTGCCAGTTAAACCTACCGCAGTTGCGGCAGTTGTAAAACTTACGCTAGTGAGCAAGAATGTGGCCTGAGCGCCAATGATAGGATTATTTGTGAATCGCCGTCGAGACACTAAAGCCCACTTTATCTGACAAACGTCAAGTATGCCGGAGCCTTCAATGTGCAGCGAGTCTCCAGTCTCATTGATTGGATGAAGGTAGCGGACAGGGAATATTTAAATGCGGTTTTTTAAATATTTAAATTTAGGTTGTATGGTAGGAGTCAGCGTACAATATGGCGCTCTTTGCTGGGCCCGAGAGTTTGAAGAAACGATGCTACCTTCGTACATATGACGCTGCATCCTGCTGCACATGGATTCTGTGAGAGAGACGGCACAGTTCGTCAACGCACCAGACATTGAGTGTGTGGACACCTGCGATTTGTCGGCGCCACACGCCAAATTGTGGGGCTTGACAACAAATGTATGCTTTGGCTTTCAATCAACCACCGTTTGTGTGTAAGGTAATCGTTGAGAATCCTTCTTTTTCATTGCTTTACATTAACAACTGGACCGTGGATTGCCGTATTTGGGAAGATTTAATGAAACAATACATACTAATTATTATTGTTATTATTATTATTTAATGAAATATGCAACCTCGGTGAACCAGACGTACTGGTACCAAAGGGTTGTGCTTTATTTTCGCACCTGTAATGGTGTCGTAAGGATTACACATAATGTCAGAGTCCGTATCACTATTACTATCGCTACGATATGCGGTCACAGCTGCATTTCTTATGCGATCTGAGCCCACTTAAAATTTACAACTAATCAAGTATATGGAGTAGTATTACACAAGCTCGAGACCAATCTTGCATCCCCTTTAGCACTATACATCGATAAATATGAATACGGGGTCCACGTGTAGTGACATGCAACAGCTTTCCATGGCCGAAGCCACTGCACGCTCGCTGTACCGAGCGCCCTGTCCTCAAGCATTGCAGTTACAAGAATATTGGATTTGCAAGGCCTAGAGCCGGAGTGTGAAAGTGACCAACGTCGATTCTGCGTTGCTATCGTAGGTTCGGCTGCCTCATAAGATAAACACATGTAACTCGAAGGCACCGACCGACTCCGCCGCTAGTTTCGATCAGCCGCACGAGCGAGCGAGCGTCTGAGCGTTTGGCTTCAGCTCGCTCCGGCCGGCCGCTCTTGAGTCTTGCCGCAGTTCTGGCTCAATGTGGTCCCACAATCTGTACGATCGCCAGCTCTGCAAAGGTTGATGCCATTTGGCATGACCTCCGAATACGAAGGTAACTGCCAGAGACTTCGCATGTGAGTGGCTGAGTCTTTGTCGAACGCGGCTGTAGATCCGGGCGATATTTATATGTAGATATGTAGATATGATGATGTATGATGATGATGAGGATATGATGTAGGATATGTAGATATATTTTGCCACAGATCTAAGGGAGGATATTAGAAAGTCGCTAGCAGAAGACCACTGGCAGACGTAGATTGGAACAGAACCCACTACTCTGCCTCCATTCTGACCCCGCCCTCGTGTATCAAATGAAATTATAATTGCATTGGTAATTAAAAGCATTAGCAAGAGTACTTAGGTCTTGTGGGTTTTTTCAATGCAAGCATGTCGAACTACGCGTGTTGATGCGAAGCTAACATTGACACTGGCCATATTTAAAATAAGCCAAGATTAATATTAAAGTGCCCGAACTTCACGTCCGGGGTTTTGGGGTTCTATTCTGCACCAGGCAGTTTTTATTGTGAACTGCAAGTGTGAGTGATCGCTGCTAGAGCTCTTTGGATGCTATATAAATGACGCTCCGAAGTCAGTTGATCATTAGATTTGTATTCTGAAATAATAATAACAATAGTATATTTGCTTGGCACCCTTGGAGAACTGAATCTCTGTCTAGACCCGTTACGCGTGCTGTAAAGGAAGCACGTCAGTATGGTTAGCGACAGCACGCAACGTAATGGCAAGTTATTGATGTTGCTACCCATGAGCCTCACAGGCAGCCGGCCTGCACTCTCTGCACTTTGACCAACCACCAGAACAACCACACCCCCTGAACGGCCGGGTGCACCGATTGCGGCTCAGCTTCCTGGGCAGCTGGCTTGACACAAATGGCCGGCGGCAGCTGCCCGAGCGAGACAGACACGGCTGGACAGATACTTGGACTGGTAGCCGACGGCTGTTTCTGGCCTCGCTGGCGGCGGTGGCTAGGCGCGGTCTCTTTTGCAGCAGTACGACCGCGCTGCTGTCAGCTCGTGAGGAAATCCGCGAGCTGACGTCCTGCGCTGCTCCATATTTTTTGTAGGCCGTTGGCTTGAGACACTCGACAGCCGGCAAACCCGGCGGAGCGTCGCGAATGGTGCCACTCCTCGCACGGGAGGATGGATTAGCCAAGGCAACTCCGCCTTGGATCTGCGCGCGCCGCTCCATTTATTTATCGCGGCGGAGCGAAAGCACGGCGTCCGAACTTTAGGCACCATCGCTAGCGCTCTTGAGCTTCGCATTCGTTGGTTCTTCTTCGATGAGTGCAGTGCTGAAACTATGACAGCAGTGCTGAAACTCTCTCCGCGGGTCTACCGTGCGCAGCACGCGTAAGGCTGTGAAGCAGACCTGCTCTGCGATTCATGCGAAGATGCTTCAGCTGCTTTAGCATTCGCAGTTTCGGTAAGTAGAACTCACCCAGCAGCTGCTCACATACAAATGGCTTACATGTTTCGGTGGCCATCTAGCTAGTGGCAAGGACAATGGCCCCCATTAGTCGTTAGTTCAAATCGCGCTGGAGAGTGAAAGAATCCTTCATCGGTCAATAGACTTTTAGCATACCTTAGCTTCATAGGCAGCCAGCTAAGCGGTCACCGAGAAAAACACTGACGCCGCGTCGTAGGATCTAGGCGATTCGCCCTCCCGCGCGAATGCGGCCAATAAAAAGAAATACTTAGCTACCGCCACCATCGCGAGAGCTTAGAATGCCTAAAATTTGAATTTTCCCACCGAAGCGTGTTTAGTTTGCTCGGTAACACGGTTGCTGTTTTCGCACCCGGAAATCTATTATCTAAATTTAGAAGAACCGGCGCGGGTCTCATTCGCGAAAATGCGACGCTTCTTGTGGACCGGTTTTTCCAGCCTTCACAAGACAAGACACTAAAACAGACCACGTAAAGACGTGAGCTGGAATGAGCCGAGTAAATGATTACTAAAAATAACTGACAGCTAGCAGATTCTGTGGACTAAACTGATGATGTGAAAAGCAGTGCGGCAGCCATGCAGCAAAACAGAAGGTAGAGAGTCGCTGATTCAACAGACGTCTGGACTTTTGTCGCTCACTGCTTGCTGGTCTACCGGCATGTGCATTCAGGCGCTTACGGCTAGTGCAAAACTCTGCAGCAAGGCTTGTCTGTTGTGAGCGTGCAGTTGCCACACCTCAACCCTTCTCGCCGTCCTGGATTGGCTCCCAGTCAAGAAACGCGTCGACTTCAAGGTTTTGTCGCTCACTTTTAGGTCCCTTCATTCTTTGACTCCAGCCTACTTATCAGATCTACTTCCCCCCCCCCACCAGACTAAGCATCGTACCACCCGCTTTTCGGAAACTGACTGTTTGCCCATTCCTCGTACAAATCTCAAATCCTTTGATGGCCGTGTCTTTAGTTCATACACTCCCAAAGCCTGGAACTCACACCCGACTTGAGTCACAACATCTGACTTTTCCTAATTTGAAAACAAACTAAAGACGAATCTATTTATCACAGCATTTAGTGGGTCCCTGTGATTCGCTCTTCATGTGCGTATGGGTGCTGACACTGCGCATGCTGCCAATAACGAAACTTACATGCTGACCCTGTGCATGTCACCCCTACCCATTTTATTTTTGCTGTTTATTGAGCACGCTACCACTAACCATTTGATCATGCTTCCTTTGCAGCAAATGCAAAGTGCCTAGAAAGAGATTTAGTTCGCTTAGGGCGCTATATCAAATGAATTGTTATCATAATTTTATATTTTAGATATTTTAACAAATCCCTGTACCTTGACCCCGGAAGCCCTGCCCTGCCCTGTCGGGACCCGGGGGGGGGGGGGGCTACCCGCACCTCCCTGTTCAGGAACAGGGACCGCACGGCTGCAGACACGGAAATGGCGTCCGAGACGCACAGCCACCGAAATCGCGTTCGTTAACAAAACATATATAATTCATGTGTATAGCGTCCAAGAGAATTTAATCTCAATTTAAGCGCTTCACATGTGCCTCAGGGCTCGAGCCCACGACCTCAGCCAGGCCTTGGTCGGAGCGAGCACCTTAACCGCTGGACGAAACCAATTAATTTCGCGAAATGCCGAGGTCCGTCAGGCGGGCTCTTTTATCTGGCCACCAGCCATCCAGAGCGCCGCACACAAATGGCCTCACCACTGCCGACCGGTAGCTAGCGTTGTCAGGAAAGACCGGGCTATGGCCTCGTACTTATCAATCTTTCTCCGAGCCGCCACCACAAGGGCATCTTTGCTGCCGTCAAACGGCAACGTTACGTTGACTATGACCGCGGCGACGCGGCTGTCGATGACCAGGTCCGGCTTGAGAGCTGGAACCCCGGCGAGCCGGAAGGCGCGACCTGCGGAGAGGCAGGAAAGTGCTATGGCCGGGAGAGCCCTGATTAGGTGACCCAGAACCAGCTTGTGGTGAGCCTTTATTGGTTGCAGCATCGGTCGGCAGTGGCTCAGTATTACTACTCACATTGCGGCAGCTGAACCTTAGCCGCTGCCATCCCACTTTAATCGGGCAATAAAGAATCGCTCGCTGCAGAACTCGAGCCCACGACTGCTGCCTGCGTTGTGAAGCACGAGCACTCTTTTCTGCTAGCCGAAGACCCGCGTCGGCGGCGTCAGCTGCAGAAGCGCGGTCGCTCGTCGGATGCCAAGACGTGCGTACAAGCTCGCCAGCCGACCCGCCCGCCTCCCTCGCTGGCCACTGAGATGCGATGACGTCTTGGCGATATCTTGGAGCCCGACGACTGGCAGTGTCGCTTGTCTTGCGAGCTTCGCTGCTGCACCACCCTGCTGCGGACGCCCGCTGCGCGCCAGAGACCCAGCCTGCGGTCTTCGCCGAGGCCTGCGACTACGCCGCTCCACTTGCATCACGTTGCAGCTCACCGAAGAGTGAGCCGTCTGCAGCGAGCTAGCAGCCACAGCGAGTGTGACGGCGAGCTCAATCGCGCTGCGCCGCTGCTGCTACTCGCAGTCGCTTAGCTCGACCAATTGCCTAGCTCGACCCACACACAAGCTGTCTGCGGCTTGCTTCGACGACTGTCCACAAAGCAACCGAACGGCAACCGGCAAAGAATTAGGGGCCTGGCGCTTCCTCCGCTAGTAAATATTTTAAACTGCGAAGCAACCACGCCGGTTTCTGGGCCTCCGTGAAATCGCTTAGTCCTTCGCTTAGATCGCTTGGCCAAATGAACAGCTTATAGCTACCGCCGAATGCGAGCTTGCTGAACGGCGTGGCGTCCATGCGCCCCACGCGCAGGTCAGGACTTCGCCGACCGGATAAAAAAAAATGCGGTGACGTCCGCGCACGCTTCAACGGGATATGCCCTGCATCCAATAATTGCGAACTCTAACCCGGCACCAGGTAGGCCGGTGTTTATGCCATTGAACTTGACTATTAATGCCCTGGACCCTCACACGAAACCCGCAAATCGTCGGCTCAGCCGATAGTTGCTTTATTGAGCGCCTTCATGCGTCGGCTCGTGCGAATGTCGTCGACGTAAGAAAATCCAAGAGCGGCGGAGAGCGCATGCGCACGCGTCGGTCTCCAAAACGAAGATTCCGCCGCGTCCGGTCCGACGCCGCCCAGTGGCCGCTAGCCACCAGCTGCAGCGGAAGACCTTTGCTCGGCGCAGGCGCCGGCGATCTCCAGCGCCTGCTTTCGGCCGCCGCGTCGCAATCGGTCTCGACCTCCTAAATCGGACGCTCGCGCGGACTCGGAGCTTCCGACGTGGGCAGCGAGGACGGGGCGGGGGGCAGTGTAGCGTGAGGCGAGCGACGAGCGCCGGCGGCTTCGAGGACCAGCTGCAGCAGCCGCCGCAGCAACGGGAACGGCAGCGAGTTCAATGAAATTGGCTTCGGCGGCGGCGGCGGCGCCGGCGCCGGTAGAGCTCCGAACTCCGCCGGTACTTCGTGAACAGCCTTTTTTTGTTTTCAATTTTAACCGAGTGATCTGCCGATGCTGGCCGACGCACCAGAATTAAAGAAGAATGCGCGTTCCTTCTCGGGTCGCCGCACGAGCCGCGGAAGTCGACGGTTCTTGAGTCGATGCAGAATAAGTGGCGCTCCGCGCATCCGACGACGTCGCCGTTTCCGGCCTGTAGAGCGGCTGCCAGGCGGCAGCACCTGGCCCAAGCGTTCGCCCAAGCGATGGGCGCGTCATGTAGAGAGTCTGTGCCGTAGGAGCGGCTCTACGACGACCATGACCTCCGCGACATTCGACTCCGCTGTTTGACCAACCCTAAGCCCGCTCGCAATGCATAACGATGCGCCGCTCCTCTTTTTGAGACAGTATATCCTGAGGTCGAGTTTCTTACAAGGGGAAATATTTTGGACTGTCAGTGTGCCACACAAAAACGCTCCCGCCTTGTCGAGACCAAACCTTCTAGATTGCGAGGGCGAGGAACCGCATAGGGGGTTAGTGAGCTTTTGTAGTAGACCCGGCCCTGCTGCCGTCACAGTTGCCGCCGAGCTCGCGGGCGTTACCGAAGGACCTGCGCCATTCATCCCGCCGAGCCGTCTAGCGAATCAGGCCCAATGGGGGAGACACATGTTGACCTTGTCAATGAGCCAGCCAATAGCACGAAGGCTGACCGGGCTGTCAAAACGTCTGGCGCCTCTCTTCCGCGGCAGGTAGACGACAAGGACGCTTAAGATCCCCTTTCTGTGGGACGACTTTAGCTTGCCGCGTCGAAGAGCGCTGGTGGACTCGGAGTGATCATGGACGGCGCCGATCAGGGACCGAAATGCCGTCTGCGGTTCGGTATGGACTGAGGCAATAGCGGTCCAGACTTCTAGCTGTCGTGCTTGGCTGTTCGTGGCGGTCTCGGCGGGCCAGATAAAGAGAGAACGGTTATAAATCGAGCAACTGTGTAACTTACTAGGCGACGGTCAGTAGTCTGGCGACGGAACACGGACGGAACAAATGAGCTGAGGTGTTAAAGCAGGTCAGAGGGTTCATTGAGCCGAAGCCTTCGCCTGCCCAGTCTGCCTCTCGACGCCGTGCGCTACGATTCGTTCCGAGGTGATTTTAGTGCTCGGAGCCGCTGCAATGGCGCCAGCACATTTACCCGTCGACCTAAATGTCCAGATCTGTGGCTGAGCACAATTGACAGCCAGAGACCAGTTTGAATGGACTCGCTGCGACAAAGGCTTCGCAACAATACATTCTAGACAAAATATCCTGCAATATATTGGCTACAATATAGCGTGCTGATTCGTTTGACAATACCATTATATTGTACGGTATTGGTTGACAATATCAATTTATTCGACAATATATTGTAATATATTAAGCTATTATTATAAACCTATTCGTCTCTGTCACGGGATACGCAATTCATAAAAATACATTAATTGGCTTTTCACATTTGAAAAGATCCAATTAAAATCATATCCGGAAATATATCTGTATGAATCATTTTTAAACAATCACAATTTTCCGAGTGCACAATCGTGGTGGCGCCATTTTTTGTCTCAGAAGTCGCCAACTTTGAGGTCGAGTTCACGTTCTCGTCCTACAGTCTCACCCAACAACAAGAAGGTCTGTCAGCTTTACTTTGGCTAGAATCCTGTTGGTTCTGAAGCCAATACGTGGAGATGCACTTACAGAACTGTTCGCAAGCAAAACATTAAGCTCTGCTACACGAATCTGATATCCCAAATTAAGCAGAAGCATCCAAATTATCTAGAAATTTTCACTTGGAGCTACAACCATATGGAGACGGAAAATCCGAAACAGCAGGTGTCATCCTCGGAACTGGACAATCAATATCCTGACAGACCATCTTGGAGTACATGCTTGATAGTCGATCAACCAATGTATTCAAATGGCTAGAATTGATTGTCCTGGATGAGCTCGAATTGATCTTTAGCGAAAAAGAGCTCACCCGAAGCAATACAAAACTGAAACCAATCTCTGTCAAAGCACTCAAGAAATATATTTTCAAGTTGGTGGAGGCGGTGGAACAAATATCTATCAAGGTCGCTACTGATATCACTTTCGCTCTTGTGTTTGATGGCTGGTCTGAGGATTAACAGACTTTATTAGTCTTTTTATCGTCTACCCCTGCGAGGAGTGCTGCTGATACTGAAATTCATCTGTTGGCCTTCGCACCTCTCCTTGACTCGACGAATTTTACTGCCGAGAGCCATCTGAATTTCATCAAATTGACATTTGAGTGGCACTCCTTGTCTCTCGACCCCCTTTCTCTTTGATTGGGGACAACTGCTCGGCGAACAAGGCAACAGCGGACCTTCTTGGTTTGCCATTTCTGGGATGCCGCAGCCACCGTTTTAATTTGGCTGTTTGGGCATACATAAGCATATTCCTCGCCAGTGAATTGGAGTGGATTGGGAAGCTCGGGTCAAATTTGTCAACACTCAAACAGTCAGGTTGATTTCGCTTAATGACATCCCTGCGCCCAGTCAAGCGCAACGTCACCCGCTGGACAGGCGTTCCAGATATGTTTCAGCGCTTCGAAAGACTCCTTCTAAATCTTGATGAGGCAGACGATGAAATAATGGACCTTGATCCCACAGCTGGGCAGAAAAGGAATAAAGGAATATTCGGTATCGCAAGCAAGCATTGGCCGATTTAAAAACTGTTATGATAGCGCTGCAGCGACGCGACATGTCGTTGAAAGAATCGGATGTTTTATTTCGATCGATTATCGACTCTTATCTATAGATTGACTTTCACCACTATCTTGGCAACGGTGCAGTTATCATCCCCAGCAAAAATTTGGAAACGGCCCTTGTCAAGATACAAGTAAACGGTAAGAACACTTAAAATTCATGAAGAACGTGCTAATAAACAATTGTTGTTACATGCAGCCCAGGACTCAGAAGAAGCTGTAGGTGATGACGCTCAATTGTCTTTGCTAAGCGAGCACTCAAGCGACAAAATGTTAAAGAGAAGAAATCAGGCAGCAAGTACATCAACACAAGCTTCTTGCTTCCAACATCATGTGAGGTGGAGAGACTTTTCTCCGTGGCAAAGCGAGTGTTCTGTCCTCAACGTAGTAGTTTGCAATCCAGAACCTTGGAGACGCTGCTTTTTCTGAATCAAAACAAGTTACTGTGGAATTTGGGTCCGGTCGCCCAGACAGTGAATTAAAATGACTCAAAGACAGCTGATAATAACGAAGAGAACGAAGAAGAATATGAAGAGGATCGGTAAAATCACAGACACTAAATAGCCATATGTGACGTGTAAACTGCAATATATTGCATTGGTGGCATGGAATATTGCAATATACTCTATTTTATTTTCGGAATTGAATATTACAATATATCTATGGTTGAATATCAGAACGTTGAATACAATAACATATTATTTGCGTAGCTTTGGCTGCGACCAGTAGCGCTAAGTATTTTATGACAGTAATAATAATACGTTTGATAGAGTGCCCTATAGAGAACTCGATCTCTTTCTAGACACTTTACATTTGCTCGTGGTGAATCGTGCGGCTACTTTTTTCAGCCCTGCCTGACAGCCCTGCGATGATACTATAGGACATGAAACCTGCGGCTATCGCAATCGGTTCCAGTATCTTAGTGAGATCTTAATTATTGCGTGGTGCCTGTCGCATATATGGTGATTTGGATCTGCACATGCGGTGTAACCATTTCAGTTTCTCACATGATATATGAAAACAATAGCAAACCCGCACCCTTTAAAAGCAATGGTGAATGCAGATGCGAAAAAGTAAACGCAGGCCTTTCAATTGAGAATCCGAGGACAGTGGTAAAGAAATATCGGCCAAAATAAGTTCTATTCGGCGGGTGGCAAAGGAAGGTTTGAGAAGCTGCTGTAGAAAACTAAATCTAGTTCGTGGCAGACTCAAATGTCAGGGTGACAAGTTAAAGTATGACAAGTACCGGGAAGGATTGCTAAAAGCCAAAAAGATAGTATCGTAGTAACGTACCACAAGCATAGCATATGAGAAGGTTTTCAGCTTTGAATGTGCGGGTAAATATTTAAATGGTCCTTCGTGCTCCTGGCCTATTAATTTTCATCTCTACATCTCTTTATAGTTGAAATCTTAATGACCCCTTCTCCTTTTCGTTACCATAATTAGCACGTCCACCGAATGAACTTGGGCCAATAACTACACGGTATGACATCCGGTAAACGACAGCTCATTCCCTAAAGAGCTTTCTAACTCGGCTCGGCTGGGAAGCACGATCCGGGAAGTCTGGGAAGTCCGGGAAGTCTGGGAAGTCTGGGAAGCACGATGGTCAGGTCTTGAGGATCGAAGGCACCAGCGCCGAGGCCGAGGAGGCCGAGAGCCTTTTATACATAAAACCTGTGTACGTGAGCCTCCGTGAGTCTAGTCTGTTGGCTCCTAAACTTTCACTGCCATCGATTGTTTGCCCACCGAGCAGGAGCTCTTCAGCATTGACGCCATTTGCTGAGACGTGCCGCTGCTTTAGCCGCTGCCCTCGGCGAGGTACCGTGTGCTCCGGGTGCATTTCCATGCATGCTAAAGCTATCAACTGTAAGCCATCGAGGTGCTAGTGAAAAATAGCCTTGGCCAGCAGCTTGAGAGAACCCATCGGTCTCCGCCCCCAGTCACGTGTGGTTAGATGCTATGCAGAGGTTAAGATCTTACCGCCCCAAGCTTCTGGACACGGCATAAACGTAAGCAGGATTCTGCAAGGCTTTGAGGACGAATGAACAACCGCAGACATATATTGCTTATTTTTGGCAGTTACCGGCACATGCAGCTTAAATGCAAGCACTTTTGTTTGTCACACCAACTAAATGGGTTGCCAGTGCGAAGGCTTTAGGCAGGTGGCTAAGCATTCTATACAACCATGCTGGGCAGTTATTAATTAATTTTGATTGCATTTTTCGAAATATTATTTACTCGGAAAAAATGCAATTGAAAGCTTCGAGCACTCGGAAGATGGCTGACTAGAATCTAGGAGGTGCTAGCTCCATTCCTTTTTTCACGCTTTAGGTTTAAATTATAAATAAATAATAAATAATATTAATAATATTAATAAATAAGTTCAGGCAGCATCTACACTATCTTAGAAATCAGTACGAGTTTTGGGCAGAATTCTCTCATCGAAGTCAGTAGGCTGTACACGAGTTTCTAAATATGGCTTCGTGAGAGCCATGTTCATATTTTGACCGAATATCGGCCAAAATAATTTACAATGGGCCATATCTGCTGCACGTAACCAGGCATCGTGCTTTTATACAAGTCTATTCATTCTGGAATAATGATGATGGTAATGGGTAGCCCTTGCATCGCCTTACGAGAACTTAATCTCTATCCGGACGCTCTGCAACTTGCTGCAAGAGAACCAACAACCGAAGATAAGTGGCATGCACAGTACCATTCTTAGACAAGCGTGTATTTAAGCAGAAAAGTATCATACTTAGGTCCAGAATGCTAAACCAAACAAGAAAACACTCGGGGGCCACCGGTAAGTAGGACCTCGTGCTAACAGCACGCAATGATTCGTGTCCGGGTTTTCGAGCACATCGGAGCATAAAAAAGACAAGCTCGCTGGGACAAAAGAAAAGCTGACCGAAACAGGTGCATCTCGAGCTGAGACCTGAAGGCTTGATTAACTCTTAGCATGCGCTGCCTCGTGCACACAAAGCGAGCGCTCAGGAACAAAAAGTACGAGTTCACTGGGGCTGAATGAAATTCTGAGCGGAATCGATGCGTCATTGCAAGCATTCGGGCCTGCTCAGACACGAATAACACATCTAAGTCGGTCCGTGCATTTGTGACATCCCATCGCGACTTCTGTAGCTCGCTGCTTGTATGTCAACCGGCCTATGCAATAAGGCGCTTATAGTTGGTGCAAAACTCTACGGCTAGGCTTGTGTGTCGCGAGCGTCATAGTTACCACATTACAGCACTTCTTGCCCAGCTGCACCGGCTCCCAATTAACCAACGGATCGACTTAAGTTGTATCACTCGTCATCTCAAGCCCCGTATTCTCTTCCTCCAGTCTACCTAGAAGAACTACTCCCAACCAGGCTATGTATCTGACCACCAGCTCTTCTGACTCAAATCGCTTAGCTTTGCCTCAAACTAACCTCAAATCCTTTGGAGGCCGTGCCTTCAGTTCATTTGCACCCAAAGCCGGAAAACTAACGACCCTACTGACGTCACGACGACACCGCTTGTCTTGCCGACATTTAAAAAGAAGCTAAAACCGCAACTACTCGTCGCAGCATTCGATGGTGCGTTGTTAAATGTTCTTTGTGTGCAGACACCATGCATGCCACCAATAACTATATTCTGCATGTTGACACCATCCATGTTAACAAGGGAACAATAGCTGTATGATCATCCCTCTTTAACATTATTTGCAAATTGCCTGGAAAGAGATCAAGTTCTGAGGGGCAATAGAAATGTATTATTATCATTATTATAACTACTTAGCTGAGACTCAAATGATGCAAGGTCATTGCACGTAGTGAGAGTAGCTTGAAGAGAGTTTAAGACTCTCGGTGAATACAAGCTGAAGGCCCGATCACCAAACGATTTCCATTTAGCGCGAAGGACAGCGAGATGACTAGAGACTGAGGGGCCGGTGATGTTCGAGCACACTAAAGGAGTGAGGAGGTGGTATGGGAGACGTTTCCGTTGACGACCGACGAGATACGTAGCTGAGCTTTGCACCCGCTACAGACGTGTAAGGATAAAGACCGGGAGTCCGCGTCGTAGGGAATGGCAGTAATCTAGATGCAGGGTCCCAATTGTGTGAACTAGTTGGGCTGCCGTACTCCTACGTACGTCGGCCCTGATTTTGGTGATGTTCTTCCCTGAAATTTGGCCCGCTTGACCGTGCTTATTTGACGACAAGTCTGTATGTACGAGAAGGCCCCGATTACGCAACGACCTCGCGGGAGTGATGCTAGATGAACCAATCAATGACAATCGGCGCGCACAATCTTCTAAGCGTTTCCAGGCAACGGCTTTTATCTTCGCACAAATAAAGGCGTTGAGCTAGACACCACACCTGTTAAGGTTCAAGCTTAACTTCGCCTCGGCAAAATCCGGGCAACGCCCCTGCTGAGAGCCCCAATAGATAGGAGGATCGCTCGTCGGCACTAATCACAGCCCTGCGGTCGGGCGAGCAATTAATCATGTACAGTTTACCAAACATTAAAATTTGTGCTGGGCCAATAAGGAAATTTCATTTCCTCTCGCCAATTGGATGCACTTTTACCAGCGGCGAACTCTCAGTCTGCAGCGCTTGAGGAAGGACTCTTCGCAACGACGGCGGGAACCGCGGTTTGCAAAGACGCGGCGCTGGCGGCGACCCTTGGATTCAAGTCGGCCTCGACGAGCCTGTGCGCGCGCTTACTATCGCCGCCCGGCCGGCCGCGTCATCGTCGCTTCGGCTGCTCGGCGCATGGAGCGCATGTCGGCTGCACTACGAACGAGGGCCGAAAGCGAAAGCGAGCTTGGATCGCCTCGCCGCCGCCTCGCCGCCGCCGCCGCCGCCGCCGCCGCCGAGCGCCGGCTGCTCACAGCCGCCGCCGCCGCGTCCTCGTCCGCCGACCAGGGGCTGCCGTTCGCGAGCGGTCGAGCTTCGGAAAGCCCGCGCTCGACACAGGCGGCGGTGCGGCCTCGACGCGCGGCGGCGCAAGAGAGTCGCTCCGTCCTGCGGGAGAGCTGCGCCCGGCTTCCCTGCGTACCGCCCCTAATGACTGGCGCTCGCGCTGCATTGGCCGCGCACCGGCTCACGTCACCGACGGCGCATTTTAAAAGCGGTCGGCCGCAGCTCGCCGGGCATCGCCGAGCGAGTCCGACGATGCCCGGCCGTAATGAGATGGAAGCTAGCGAGCCGCGTGCGACAGGTACGGCACGCACCGCCCGCCGCAGCCGACACTGGCTCTCGTTCATTGCTCCGCCGGGGGCCGCACATTCAGGCGCCACCGCGCGATGCGATCGGGCGCCGCGCGCTCTTCCCTATCAGTCCTGCCCCGCCTCAGCGTCGTCCGCTGCTCACCGGCTCGCACCGGCGGTCGTGTGCCGCCGCGCAGGTACCCTGGGAGCCGCCGAATGCTCTCCGTCTCGTGCCGCCGTCGCCGATGCCGCCGCCGCCGCAGATGACCTGGCGCCGCGATGCGGCGGCGCCGGCCTCCAGCAGGCGCCCTGGCCTCGTTTCGAAGCGGGGGCTCTCGCGACGCTCCGCCTCGGCGCGACCGAGCTGGCCGCCAGCGTGGATCGGCAGGAGGCTGCTTGCGCGGCGACCGCCGCCGAGCGCGAGGGCAAGGCGGCGGCGAGCAAAGTGCCTTTTACCATCGACAACATCATGAGCGGAACGTACTCAAGCTGGCGAGCGTCCCGGCCGCAGCCCGCAACCGCCCGCGGCCGCTCGGACGCCTGCGATGCGAAGGCACCGGACTTTTCACCGCCGGCGTACAGAGCAGTCGCCGCCGACTCGTCGGCGGCGGCGGCCTCTTGCGCCGCCGCCGCCGCCGCCGCCGCCGCCGCCGCCGCCGCCGCCGCCGCCGCCCCAAGTGGCTCGGACGCTTATCGCTGCGGCCGCCACACGGCCAAGCTCTTTGCCTGCAAGGACTGCAACCGCGCGTACGATTCGCTGAGCGCCCTCAAGATGCACATTCGAACGCACACGCTGCCGTGCCGCTGCCGATTGTGCGGCAAGTCTTTCTCGCGCCCGTGGCTGCTGCAGGGTCACGTGCGGACGCACACCGGCGAGAAGCCGTTCTCGTGCGGACAGTGCGGTCGGGCGTTCGCCGACCGCTCGAACCTGCGCGCGCACGCGCAGACGCACGCCGGAGCCAAGCGCTTCCACTGCGCGCGCTGCAGCAAGTCGTTCTCGCGCGTCTCGCTGTACGCCAAGCACGGCTGCTCTGTCGAGAGCCGCCCGCCGGCCTGCTGTCACTAGCGGGGGCTTTTTGGGCGGCAGCGGAAATGAGGCTCTGTTGAATCAGCTCGCTTTTAACCTAAGACGCTATGGCAGCTAGCAAGGCTTTGCATGGCGGCTCTTTGCATCTGCTGCTGCGCCAGCCGGCCGGGGGCTCGCCGGCGGAGCTGCGGCAACGCCGGCTGGCGCCGGTGCGTCCCGAGGCTGACGCTAGCGAAGCCGAACGAGGCCGCTAGAGAAGCCTACTGCTACTGCCCACCCGCGAGGAAGAGGGAACGTTCTACGGCGTGCGCTGGCGTGATTAAGTATCAAAAATTACCACGTGCGGGCGTAGGAACGTTTGAATCCGTTTGGATGTTCGCTTTCGAAGCAACGCTAGCTCGTTGCGGCGTGGTCCAACTCTCGTACGGGTCATCTCGAGAAGGAGCCGTCACAAGCTACCACCCGCTACTCCCACCGACCCAAGTGACAGGCCTGGCTGATTCGCGCGGCCGGCGCGTGAGTGCATCAGACAGACGCGCCGCACGGAGGCGCAAGTTAATTTCGGCGCAGAGCGTCGCCGGAATGTCGCGCACAGGCTGTCGTTGGGGGAACGTTGGACGAGCTACAGAGAACGTCGGGGTGCCCGCTTGCGTTAGCTGACTTTGACAGCAGCTTCAGGGGGGTGACAAGCGTGAATTTTTGCTGGAGGTTGCCCTTGAGCAGCCGTCGGAACAGAGCGGCAGTTCTCCCAGGTTAATGGCTAACGGGAGGGAACTCCTAAATTGGGCTAACCGGGAACCGGTCCAGAGCAGGCGCAGTAGCTCCCCCGCTACCGTTATTGCCGCACTTACGGCGCGGCATTCCCATAGACGCCAGGGCCATTATTGTCTAATGTCACCTTAACTGGAGCCCATTTAAAGGACGCGGAGGGTAACTTCAAAAACACCCAGCAGCGGCGTAAGGCGCCGGAGGTGTCGCAGTGCGGCCGGCGCAACGGTATTCCACAGTCTCGCGCGGGCTCTGGTAGCGAAGCGCAGCACTACGCGTACGAGCGCTTCGGGCTTTCTTTCTGCCACTGCGTGCCCCGCGTCGCAACGACCTCCATTTCTTGCCGGCATTGCACCCGTGGGGTCCACTGCGCCATCATTGGAGGTCTCTGTCTGCTTACCTACATGTCTCCTTCTCTCCCACGAGATAATATTCGACCATGGCGAGTGACATATATCACCGAGGTCCTATTTCGAAACGTGTCTCCAGACTCCCGCCGCTAGCATAAGCTCAGCATCGATCGTGCAGACAATATCAAATCGCCCCGGTTTTCAAATGTTGAAGCGCTAATCCAGATAATCTGCACCGCTTACCCAGGCCGTCGTGCGGGCGAGCCGCCGAAGCGGTGGCATATTGGAGATAGGCATATTGGAGATAAGACTCCTGTTAAGACTGTTCAGCATCGACGAGGAACATGACTGTCCCTAGAAAAAGGCGGAGATGGTGAATATTCTGAGCTCGCTCGTCTCGTTCTCTTTTTTATTTAGGCGAGGTAGTGTGCAATATCCGCGCACCGCGAAGCACCAGAGTCTGGTCGAGAATCTCGTGGGATTAATCCACCAGGCTCTAATCGGATCGAAGCGGGTAGCGAGTAAAGTCCATTGTCGCGGCACAAGTTTAATGACGGCGGTACAACAACCGGCATCCACGACACGATGCGGCGCGCCGCTCAAGAAGGTTTAACTAGCTTCAGCGAGGCGCCTTTTTTCGAGGCGCTATGCACATGGCCAATGGTTGCCAGCCAATGGATGCACGCGATGAGCTGCCATAACTTGAACTGAGCGTCCGCGATATCTCGGTAGAACTATTCCTTTCACTTACAGTTAAATCATTCAGTGTTTCTTAGAATTCAATTATCATTTAGAGATAGCAATTTGAATTAGAACCGCGTTATTGAATTCTTCTCGGCTGATGCTCGCATATGCACAAAAAATTGATCGGAAACTATGCTTCCGTATTCATTTATGTTAAATAAATAAGTAGATTATCCCTAGATTTAGGACAGCATTTAGTGGGTTCCTGTGATTCGTCCTTGATGTGCTTATGCGTGCTGACACTGTGCATGCTGCCACTAACCACATTTGCATGCTGACCCTGTGCATGTCACCCCTAACCATATTATTCATTTCGTTTATTTTTTTCAAGCATGATTTTACTTACCATTCAATGGCATTTCACTTTACAGCAAATGTAAAGCGCCTAGAGAGAGATTAAGTTCTCTGAGGGCGCTTTATCAAGTGAATAATTATTATTATTATAGATAAAATCGTAATTTGTGTTTACTGGACACTGCAAACCTACTTTCTTTGTCCTGGTGACGTTGTTTCTCACCCTGGCTTAGTGCCCTACCCGATGCCATAGCTAGAAATTTCGTTAATGGTGGTAGCGAACCTTTGGAAGGAGCTGAGACCGTACGTAGCCTCGTCACGGCTAACCAATCGTAGTGGACGGCGTGACCCAGAAGAGGCGTGTCGCGATGGCTGCTAGTGGGCGTGCTCCCTAGCAGCCTCTCCCCAGCTTTTCGCCAGGTGCGAACTTGTCTCCTCGTGCTCACAACCCTCTACTTTTAAATGTTGTGTGGCACATGCTGCTGCCTCACATTTTTGTATTATTGCAGATTGTATGCTGCTACTCGATTTGAAACATACCGCGGCGTTTTGAGTGTCGGGTGTGGACCATGCAGTTTAAGTATAGTTACAAGTATAGTGTATAAAAGTACGCCTTAAGTATAGCTCATGGAATAGGATATCACTTTTATGCTGACGATGCTCAGCTGTATTTGTCGTTCAAACCGTCGGAATTTGCTGCAGCAACTGAGAAACTGAATGCTTGCCTTGCCGACATTCGATCCTGGATGGCGAAAAACTTCTTGAAACTAAATGACGATAAAACCGAACAGCTGCTCATAGAACACCCTAAGCGTGTGGCCGTATTAAAAAACTTTGTTCTTCTAATAGGTGATGCTGTTGTGCGATCATCACCACGTGCTCGAAATTTAGGTGTCGTTTTCGACAGCTGCCTAAATTTTAAAAGCCTCATTCAGAAGATTGCTTCTACAGCTAACCGTCACGTCCGATCCCTATCCAAGATTAATAATAATAATAATAATGATATTGCACTTGCTAAAGCCCCCGCAGAGAACTCAATCTCTTTCTAGGCGCTTTAGATTTGCAGCAAAGGGAAGTGCAAATGAATGGTGAATAATATCATGATTAGGAGTTGTCTTCTACAGTGCCTTGCAAAGAATTTAACTAGCTCCTTAGTTATGTCTCGGCTTGATTATTGTAATTCCCTTTTGACTGGGCCACCAAAGAAAGCAACTAGGCCACTGTGGATGACTATGAATACGGCTGCAAGGCTAGTTTTCAAGTCCCAGAGGTTTGACCACGTGTCTCCTTTGCTAAAAGAGCTAGGGTGGCTGCCGGTTGAGCAACGGATACAGAGCAAAGTTCTTATGCTGACCCAAAAGGCCCGCCACGACTTGGCTCCTCCACACCTAGCTGAACTGCTGTACCAGTTTCAGCCTCTTCTTGCCCTCAGGTCTTGTATGGACAACAAATTAGCTGCTCCATTCTTCCCCTTAAAGACCGTTGGCGACAGAAGCTTTAGCTCTGCAGGACCTAGGTTGCGGAGCTCGCTTCCACAATTCTTACACAACGACAACTACTCTCCTGCTGCCAACTATGGATCATCCTTTTCAGCGGTCCTGAGCTGCTACTTCCATGCTGCTCACTACCTCAACTGCTCTCCTGACTCCCTGCTATGCTTCCCACTTTCTCTTTGTTGCGTGAGACGAAGTCTGTTGGGTACCGAATGCGTACCGAAAGCCGCTTAGGCTGTGAGTGCACTATACAAAACTCTCCTTCGTAACACCCACATAGTCTTTATGACTTTGTGGAGTTACAGACGGAGACAAATTACATATAGTTCTACCCCAACCGTGTCCGGCTTTGTAGTACTTGGTTGGCCCTCAGAGATGTGTGCTTCCTCGATGAATCTATTTAACACAGTATTTTCAGCACATCTTCACGAAACTATTCACTCGCTAGGATTACTTGTCTGGTTGTAAGCAGTTTTTAAAGGGCATTAGTGGCTTTGTGAAAAAATATTGTTTATTTAGCCCCGCTGCGATCGCGGGCATGAGCAACCGGAAACAACATTACGGAGCGTCAATATCCTTGGACGACTTGCTACGATTAGTACCCATGCATCTCATAGAATGCTACTGGTTAGTAGACTAAAGTTTCAAATTAACAAGGAATATTTTGTAGCGATCCAGTGCCGACATGTTATAGCTATGATATGTGGTGGCTTCGTGACATATAGCGGTAGCCTCTTCAGAAGGTGCGTCTGATTCTGCGCGCCACACATTAATGCACTTTAGCCGCTACAAAAATTGGTATTCACTAGTTGGACGAGCGAGCCTTCAAGGTGCCTTTTAAAAACTAACTGGCTAAATAGGAGTTACTAGCCCCTTTCGTTAGCCTTAATTAAGCTGTGCCCCGAAGACGCCGCGCGGCAGGCTTCTTCGGTCCTACCAGACAAGAACTGGGGCGTCTCTGGAAACGCTACAAAAATGAGCCCGCCCCTTTTGAGAGGAACAAAAATGACGAGCCCCTGTGAAACCAAACCTGAGCGCATGCGACCGAGGCACGCCGCTGCTGAGGCAACCCCTTTCGCTCACTTAAGAAAGAAAAAAACAAAAGTGCGACAGCCAGACAGTTCTCTGGAGGAACACTTTGAAACTTCGCTCCACTAGACGGGCACCACCAGGCAATCGCCAAGAGAGGCACTATTATTGTGGAACCTTCTGTTCGGAGGCCCCCCAGCGAGAGGCCGTCGAGCTTTCAGTGAACTCGTACGCGTCGCATTTCTGACGAAGGGGGCTGAAAATCTGCAGCTTTGGCTGGGCAGCCCAGCCCCCTTGCCGCTCTTTCAGCCCGACACCGACCGAGGGCATGATTCTCACTCTCTCACTCTCTCTCTCTCTCTCTCTCTCTCTCTCTCTCTCTCTCTCTCTCTCTCTCTCTCTCTCTCTCTCTCTCTCTCCTCTCTCTCTCCTCTCTCTCTCTCCCTTTCTCTCTCTCTCTCTCTCTCTCTCTCTCTCTCTTTCCCTCTCACCCCACCCTATGGCCACGTATAAGCATCCCGACATACAACCGACACTCCTACTTGAATTTGACTTGTATAGCGCCTAAGCTATTGACTACTCCTACTTGAATTTGACTTGTATAGCGCCTAAGCTATTGACTATAACGTACCCGGTTTGCATCCGTAATAATTGAGGAGCAGCTAATACTCTCAATTGTCGATTTTAATTTACGCCCTTTGGCATGCACGCGTTTGTCCTATATCTGGATCTGCTTAGACAATAAATCCAGTGGGTTAAGTCCAATCTGATCTGTTTAAAGCCAGACCGTCTTGCGGCTATTGAGGATGGAAATACGAGGATGCGAGAATCACTGACGGTGGTGTACGTTTTTCGGAGCGCGTTGCTTTAGCGAAGCTAAAATACAGTGGTAGTACAGTAAAGCGGGAGAAGGGGCAGCTTTTTATGAATGCATTTCTTACTGAACATTTTTAATTTAGGTTGCCACTCTCACTCACCCTACAACATGGCTACTCGACGGCAGAGGGCTCATTCCGCGCATGTGCGACACTGGGTTTGATGCCCGTGCCTTGGCATAAGTATTAGAATCGTGTCGACATAACTTCATCTTGCGACGTGAATATGTATGCACTTAAATTTATAAAATAATGTGTTTATTTATATAGCCTTTGAGTATATTAATGTTGTGGTACAGTGGCTGCCTGAAAAGCTTGTTGATGAGATAAGGTCAGTGCGGAAACATTGGATTCCCGTCATGCCATTCACGAATTGACTGCCCGCAGAAAATGGTTATTTCGAGAACTTTCTTTGCCTGCTAAATAGGTAAGTGGTAACAGTTTCTTTAATAACTAAGTGTGCGGAGCTATGAAAATTTGTTGGCGAGACGGAATTTGTACCAGTGGCTTCACCATTTGTCGAACGCAGTACCACTCACGGGTCGAGATTGCGGACGTCTGTGCTGTCGGTAAAATAGTAATGAGAGAAAGCTTGGGGTTGCGACAGCGGTTGCAGCAAATATTTCTGTTCGATACGGCGTTCCGTAAAGCCACCGCCGCATCTCCTAGAGGGTTTTGCATACCGGCCCAATGCGCCACACACCGCAGCGCTCCACGGCTGTGCTAGCGGATGCCCTACTGGGTACTAAGCCACTTCGGCTATTCGAAGGGCAGCGTACAAGCTCCGCGGCGAGACCATTCACTGGTCTCGGAAACAACGACCGATTGTCAAAAATGGCGGCTCGCTGTTAAGAGCACACTGGGCTGGCAAAGTACGGTCGCACCAAGCACTCAATCGCGCTCGTCACAGAAGCTGCTGCAGCAGGCTCTGTGCTAATCCTCCCCTGCCTCATTCGAATGGCCCAAGCTGGTACGCTGTCGTTAAATTGGCACTTCAATCAACAGCAGTACGGGTGGTAGGAGGGCAGACTGCAGGCTCGACGGCAGCATTTGCCTGTTGGCCTCCGAGCACTCGTTTTCTGGAGAAAGAAGCTATTTCGGAAAAGGTCAAAAACTCTTAGTAGGTTGACAATAAGATATAATAGGCTGCGAGTCATTAACGCGAGTCATTAACGTAGATTTAAACAGAGATCTTTATGTTTTCTACGCTACCAGTTATTCTTATTCTTGCTATGCATCGGTGGGACTGGGTCCGTTTTGCGATTACGTGCATGGTTCTGAGCTCAGTTTTAATCGTACGCGAGACCAAATTTCTGTCCATGATAAATCGCTGAGAATATAAAAGCTATTCTCTTAATATATGTTAGGTTAACTGCATCCTTCCTCAACCATTCCAAGGCGACAACAGCTAGATTGTAGTTGTGGCCCTCCTCACTCGGATACTGCAAATCCTCAGACACTTAGTATTATATTTTCCCGTCACTCAATGATAATATTATTCATGTATCGGCTGGCATCAAAAGAAACATTTTAGAACACAAAAAAGCTACAAGCAAAATCTGGTTTATCTCGAGTAAATTCTCTAAGTACTATTAGCCTATTGACAGGATAATGAAACCATCTTTGTTGAAATGCAATGCATATAACTACATTTCTCAGGCCACGAAATTTCTGTACTCACCAAGATGATGATTGGAGCTTGAAAATAACAGTCATGTATTAACAGTCATGATATATTATCGGTGGCAGAGTGCAGCATCTCAATTTATCCGAGGTTTACATTGAGGATATTTTAACTTTCTCAAACAGTCATTTCAGATGTCATCAAGATAGAAATTAAATACTGAGCATCCCTTTTGGTTTGGGTTTTTAACTCATAATTAGTGCTTGACCGAGGCGAACTGTAGGCACATGCCGCTGTAATGGCTCCCTTGTGAACCAAAAATATATTATGCTAGTCGCGTATGCCAAAAACACGATTGGAACCCTCTAACAATTATTACGGAAGCAATTGCTGAAGCGTGGACTTTGTACTATGAAGACTGCAGCTAGTTAAGTGATTAGTAATAATCATCTTTTCGTAGAGAGGTCAGTATTTTTCTAGAAAGAAAAAGCCAAACTTACTCCTGCGAGAGACAGAAGTAGGATGACACTTATATTGACACAATATTTTGGATATCAACTCGCATATGCTAGACTAGCCAACACGTGGCAAAGCAGGCAGGAAAACAGATGAGAGAATTTTGGCTCAGACAGATCGTCTGCCTACGTAACGTAAGGCAGCTGCTTGTAACTCTTAAGACTAATGGTTTGCTGGGCGTATATAGCAAGTGATAGTGAATGCAATTGTATTTTCGAATTCTCGAAACTCACTTGCCGCATGTATTGATGACATCCGCACATGGATGGCAGCAAATTTTCTAAAACTAAACGATGATAAAACTAACTTACTAGTTATGGGCAAACCTAGTGTTATTCAGAAATTGGAAAGGCTGACTTTCAAAATTGGCTCTGCCAGCATATCTCCAGTTGAATCAGCTCGAAATCTAGGTGTCATATTCCAAAGCGACCTCTCGTTAGACGACCACATCAGCTCCACAGTCAAATCAGCCTATTTTCAGCTTCATAACATTGCTAAAATTCGGGCTTGTTTAGATAAGGATACCACGTCCAAGTTGGTCCATGCATTCGTGACATCTCGTCTCGACTTCTGCAACTCACTGCTTACTGGCCTACCAGCATGTGCGATCAGGCGATTGTAGCTGGTGCAAAACTCTGCAGCTAGGCTTGTCTGTCGTGAGCGTCGCAGTTGCCACATTACTCCACTTCTCGCCGACCTGCACTGGTTACCAGTCAAGCAACGGATTGACTTCAAGGTTTTGTCGCTCACTTTTAGGTCTCTTCATTCTATGGCTCCAGCCTATCTTTCAGATATACTACCCCATCAGGCAAAGCATCGTACCACTCGCTTTTCGGAATCCAACAGTCTAGAAATACCTCGTACAAACCTTAAATCCTTTGGAGACCGTGCATTTAGCTCGTATGCTCCCACAGCCTGGAACTCCCTCCCGACCTGCATCAGAACATCCCCTGACCTGACCACATTTAAAAGAAACAAAAACACACCTATTTAGGACAGCATTTAGTGGGTGCCTGTGATTCGTCCTCGATGTGCTTATGCGTGCTGACACTGTGCATGCTGCCACTAACCACATTTGCATGCTGACCCAGTGCATGTAACCCCTAACCATTTTATTCATTTTGTTTGTTTTTCAAGCATGATTTTACTTACTATTCTATTGCGTATCACTTTGCAGCAAATGTAAAGCGCCTAGAAAGAGATTAAGTTCTCTGAGGGCGCTGTATCAAGTGCAATATTATTATTATTATTATATTATTAATCATTTGACAAAAGAGGAAGAAAGGAAACTGGGCGATAGTTTGCAAGAACCTCAATATCTAATCCAGGATTTTTAAGTATCTGTCTACCATAACAAGTCACCCAAGCTTGCAAGCATTGAGCCATGTAATTCCTGGATCACCAGGTCTTGAGCGAATTATTTCGCCTGGCCATCACTGGTATTGCCTTGCATGCTTCAGGTACTACCTCAGTTGGAGATTTTGGAGAACAGATTTTAATGACTAACGGTCATCTGGAGAACTTTTAAAATATTGTAATGTTCGAGAAAGCTGCTTTAGATTAACTTCAAGCCGCAATTTATTCTCGCTCTCCTGCCAACCTATAGGCCGAAGACTTCATTTTTTCATGGAGACGATACATATTCGTAGGCTTTATTGTTTGATTCCTTCCCGCCACCCAGGACCTCAAACTATCTTTTCTCCTTTGCAGCATATGTCGCCGACACTGCACATGGACGATAGCAGACTTTCCCAAATTAAATGACAATAACATTAAAATAAGATTTTAAAATGCACCTAGTGTCATTCAGGATTTTGAAAATCTAGCCATTAAGAACTTATTCGGCCAGGCCATCCGCCGTAGCCTGTGCCCAGAATTTTGATGCTCAAATTTCAATATGACCGTTCATTAAAACAGGTTAGATCTACATTCAAGTTTTCTAATTTAAACAAAACGTTCAAAATCTTCCTCATATTAATAAGAATCCCTCTATAGTATCATTATTTAGTCAGGAAAATGCTTTTATAGTGCTAATAATATTAACAATAATAACAGCTTGATTTTGTAGTGTCCTAAGAGAAATGTATCTCTATCCAGCACAGCTCGCTTCGAGAGGCTCAATAACCAAGGGCAGACAAGGACAGCAAGCGTGAAAAAACAAGCAATTATCAAGCTTAGGCCACAATGCTAGAGTATACAGCCACTGTGGTCGCTTAGTGAATAGTCACTTCGGAAAAGGTCATCCAGATTGCGTTCTGAGGTAACAGTCATCTGCCTACTTTCGGCGACCGGAAATTGCAAACATTCGCGCATACTTGGATGAGGATACCACAGCAACCTGGTACGTGCATTTGTAAGTTTTGGTCTTAACTTCTGTAACTCACTTCTTGGAGGGAGTCCAGCCAGTGCAATAAGACACCTACTGTTGCTGCTAAACTCTGCAGCTACGGCTTGGGAGGGACTTAAAAGAGAGTGACAGGATCTTGAAGTCTATATGATGCTTGATCGGCAGACTGTACATGTTAGTGAGAAGCGTTGTGATGTGGTGATTGGGACAATCACGACAGACAACCCAAGTTGCCGAGTTTTTCACCAATTGTAAGCGTAATTATAATGTTATTCAACGTCTCTCCGACTGTAAATCAATTATGTGGGTGTTACGAAGGAGAGTTTTGTATAGCTCACTCGCAGCCTAAGCGGTTTTCGGTACGCATTTGGTAGCCAACTGACTTAATCTCACACAACAAAGAGAAAGTGAGAAGCATTGCTACTGAGCCAGGAGAGCAGTTGAGGTAGTGAGTAGAATGGAAATACTGCGTAACAGTTTAGGACTGCTGGAAAGGATGTGCCATAGTCGGCAGCAGGAAAGTAGATCTTGTGGCTTGCTCGCATTGCCATGACTCCTCTTATTATTTTTGCCAACTTTAAAAAGCAATTTATTCTACGCGTCATAATTAATGTCTACGTGGCATCGCCTATAAGGATTCCATTGACTTTACAGTTTGGTGAATGCAATGCTTTGATCGTCGTGCACATGCCTGTTAACCAACGTCTCGCGGCTTCGACCACGCTGCGGTATCTGAATCGGTATGCCGTAACTGGACTTCATGTTCCGATTCACTGTTACTTAACAGCTCATCGCTTTTTGAAATTCTAACAATAATAATAATAATAATGAAACATGTGTATAGCCCCCTCATGTAACTTAATCTCTTTCTAGGCACTTTAAGTAGGCTGTAGAGAAGGGTCGGCAAACTTTTCGCACTATATGGGTTATTTCGGGAGGTCAAGAAGGCTCACCAGGCCAGCGTGGGCGTGGCCTGACGAACAAACAGACCAACAGTCGCAACAGACGCACAGACGCTCACGGCAGTTATATGGTAATAATAATAATACATCTTTTCCTCAGGGAACTCAATTTCCTTCTAGGAACTTTACATTTGCATCGCGGGTAGGCATTTACCATCCCTCCGCGGTCAGGCACTTCTTTTTCATATAAGGATCTGACATCAGTTCTAAAAAATAAACACGGGCCACCGCTTGAGCTGCAACCAGCAGTAGTGAATCAGAGCGAAACCGTGGCAATTCAATTTGGCCGGATCCAACCACAAATAACTAGGGGCCATTAGGTCTGACTGGAATATAGTGCTAGCTGGGCTACATCTGGCCACTAATGGCCGGAGTTTGCCGACTTTTGCTCTAGAGGAATCATGATCAAATGGTTTGAGCAAGTCTACCAGTAGATGTATGCTCTTAAGAGCTTTTCTGTACATTTTCCTAGGATATTTTGCGCCCGGTAACGAACTACGTAGATTGCGCCCCTTCCCGGTATTGTTCACTCATTTTGACGCCCCCCCCCCGATCCAGCCCCTTGATCGAGCGCCCGGGGACAAATGCCCCCAGTCCCCCTTCGGTACGCCACTGCCTACAGTCTTTGTCTCTCTAAATGTAATGCAGAGAAGACTGGGTCGCTTAGACGATGCCAGTAAAAACCTGATAAGTCGCAGTCACAATCCCTCGTGCCTGGAGGGCTGCTCATTCTTATATTTTGTGTACTAATCTCATTTAAGTTTCTGATCGTTTCACGTTTCTATTGAGATAGAGCTGAAGCTGAAGGCGCTCACCTGTCTCCCTCCAGCCAAGTGAAGTGCAGAGGATCTGAAGGTCCGAGGGTTCTGGTGACGTATAGAAACTCGTTGCTGAAATCGCTGTTGTCGAGAAGGCAAAGACAAGATAACTACAGCGATGGTTTCGAAAAAAGAGTCGGAAAAACTTTGAACATAATTTATGATAGAACCTAGCGAGGTGGCGAAGCCAAAGGTCGGCATCGTTGTTTTCGGTTTCCTTTCCAGCTGGTGAGGATGATCTTAATTTTACGAGGGGACAGTGAACCGAAGGCACGGTAGTATATCAGCCAGATCGCGATCGTGAATGCTATTCGTGGCTCGTGGGTTAGAGCTACTAGAAACCGATTATGTCATAATCCACGATTCGGCGGTATAAAGGCCTAATTCGTGTAATAGGCTGTTGGTTTTGCCCTAGGCATCATGCCAGGCACGAGTTCAGCACTAAACCTTGCGTTGTGGACTAGAGTGTTGCTTCGGGGAGCGGGTCATGCGAGAATTTTTTTGCGGATGCTACAGCTGATGCTGTTCTTCTGTAGCCCTCGGTTGCTTTCCAATAGACTGCTCTCTATGATGTGGATATGAACTTGTCGTTTTAAGCTACGGGCGCCCGTTATTGCTGTCGAGTTCCGCTACCTTCGGGGTACGTGCAAGCATTGGTGCTGCAACAAAACGTCGCTAGCCACGCTCCAAGGCTCAGGGAATCGCTGGTATTTTTCACGAGTAGGAAAGGACTAGCATCCCTAAGACTGTGAAGATGATTTGACTCGTCCACGGACGGCTCACTTTGGAAAAAGATATCCAGATTGCGTACTGACGTAACAGGCGATGAACTGGATGAGTTCAATTTTAGGTTAGGTTTTTCCATGTATGATTAAAACTACGGTTGTCTTTAGCTAATAAGTCTGTTATTATCCTCATTAATTTTGAGAAAGTTTGAGGTCATCAAAAATTAAACTTAACATTAATGAGAACAGTGACAATGCCATAGAGATTTACACTGTTTTAGAGGGGCTGATTAGCTTTTCTGAGCAGATTTCAAAACAAGTCATATACAGTATTTCACTGCCCTTAAAGTCTATGTGTAACCCCCATACCAAAATTTTGGCACCACTCTTGTTCCTTGTACCTCCCGGCCCACCATCAGCTCCGTATCGTTATCTTAATCACGTCATTTAGCTCAGCTTTTAACTAATCTCAAATCTCCTAAAGACATCGTCTTCTATTTTGATACTATCAATGACTGGAAGTCGCTACTGACTGACATCATGACATCTCCTGATTTGAGGACATTTAAAAGGAAGCGATACAAAATCGGGTCCTAACAGAGTTTTGTCCATGTGAAGTCATGTGCTTACTCTTACCGATGTTGTGGGGATGTTTTCACTAGCCATTTTACATGCTTTCGTTACAGCCTCTGAAAAGTACCTTTACAGAGATTAGTTCTCTTTGAGCTCATCACACATTTGTATTCTTATTTATACTACTAATTTCTCTAGCATGCCTTCTCGGTGTAGCCTTGTTGGTATTAGCTCATTCTTTTTTTAGCCTTACCCAAAAGCTCGAGATGGGCAACCAGAATCAGAAAAAGAATCGGGAGGCTGACTTTGAGGCGATATTCAAAATGTTTCTTAACAGGGCTTTGTACTTTTAATTTATTTATTTGGGACTACTGAGGTCTCTAGATTGGTGGGAGCCTACGGTGAGCTCTTTCGGTGCAGTTTCGATTTCCAAAAGGCGCATATCATTTTTAAGAGGACTGCGAGTTACTAAAAAGGAAATCCCTGTTAGGCAGGTGCCATCAAGGGACCTGCAAAGTCGTACGTCATTAAAGGGCAGCTTCAGGCTCTCATAGCGTGTACGAACTACTTGTTTGAGTATCCAAAGAGACCATCGGGCGGAGCGGCGTGAGCGTGGTGCTGTTGGCACTCCTGTGCCATTTTAGGAGCTGATCCTTGGTAAAAAGTTAAAAATAACAATAGCCTTTAGTTCGTATGCTACCAAAGCCTGGAACTCACTCCCGACTTGCGCATGACATCTCCTGACTTGACCACATTTAAGAATAAACTAAAACGCATCTATTTATCACAGCAGTTAGTGAGTCCCTGGGTTTCATCCTGTATGCGCTTTTTCGAGCTGATACTCTTGCATGCTGCCACTAACCATACTTAAATGCTGACCCTGTGCATGTCACCCCTAACCATGTTATTCTTGTTGTTTATCAAGCATGATACCACAAGCCATTCGATCGCGTTTCCTTTGCAGCAAATATAAAGTGACTAGAAAGAGATTGTGCTCGCTTTAATTTTGTATTAATTTTTTATTATTAAGAGCAAATAGCGTTATGAGCTTGGGGTCATTTTGAGCGATTTCGAAGTGAATCCGTGGACCTTGTACTATGCCTCTGAGGGTCAGAATTTAGCCCGCCAATGCAAACATTCTGGCTACCTCATTACATGGCGCCCAAGGAAAAATACTTGATTCCTCTCAATACTGGCGAAAAATGTATACCACATGGCCGGTCATCTGTAATGTAAGGCGTCTGGGAACCAGGCTCGAATTCGAGAGCCGTCGTGGGTGAGCGCCTACTCGTCGGGCGAAAGCCCGCGTGGACCCATCTCGAGTGCCGATCTTGGTGGTAGTAGCGAATACTCAAAGGAGAACTTTGAAGGTCAAAGTGCAGAAGGGTTTCATTGTTAAGATGCTTATTCCATACTATTAGACTAGACATAAGTTGGGAAATATAAAATTATTTGACGCCACTAGCTGTAGCAAATCACAGAGATTTTGGCACTATGAGATCGTAAGCCTGAGAAAAGACTATTCATTGAATGGCTCACTAGAACATGCAAAATTATCAGTATAGGAATCTTGAGATCGATTTAGCTTTAGTGACCCCGGCAGCTACTCCTTGGATACAACGGCACAGAAAGAAATTTAAATGAAACTTCCTTTTTGTTGGCTTTGGTAGTTACACAATAGTGATGTGGGACTACCCGCATGAAACGGTCAGAACTGGGAAGCGATACAGAAATAATCTACTGGAAGACGGGGTTTCAGAAGTTAATGCTCTGCGGTAGTGGGCTATAGATCATCCTGCTTGAATTTATTTTTTGCATCCAATATACATCGGATGCAATAGACTAAGAAGAATTGCAGAGAATACGTGAGCACTGGAAGCCCTCGTAAATTAAATCTTAAGGTATCTGCAAAGTGAGTGCCCATCCAACGATGTTAACAGAAATAGATTATAGGACAATACTATCCAGTAATTATAATATCGAGTGTAGTATGTTCTCAGCACTGCAATTCAGATATTTTAATGACCTCTGATCTGTGCATGAGTAGTTTGTAAAAGCATCAATATAATAAGATCAGTTACATTGAATATAGAACTCAAAGTCTCTTTAGATCCGATCTCCAGCAGGTAGGCTGTAAGCTCTGGGATCTCTTTGCCTTCTTTTGAGCTTGACAGGCTAGTCAAGGCATTGCTTATCCGATTACAAGTGAGTCCGAACGACATCGGACAGCCAACAGTAAAAGATGTTAAGTAAGTGAAGTGAGGCATGGCTTCTTACCTGAACTGACAGTAATACGACCTACGACTTAGCTTTACACGCTAAACTTTGTGACGGTTGGATTTGTTTCAGCAGTAAGAAGCTGCTATGCCTCGAACGCACATGCAGATCAGTAGCTCTTCCCTGGATGAACTAAAAACCCACTTAATAATATTTTAATTAATTTGCCTACATCAAAGACATTTCATATGAGCTAAGATACAACCGAAAGGCTTTAGTGCTACTGGAATGCTCTTTATAGCTCACTACGTACATGCATATTCGTAAATCGGCGACGGTTTAGTAGCTAAGCCTCAAACGGCCTAATGCATTTTCTTCGAACACTTTCGTTACGCTCATCCAGCATCAAAGCTTAGCTTCTAAATATGGAAGCTAGAGGTTCAAAAAATCTGTATGTAATTTGAGGTACAGATAGCGACAACAACTTAAGTAAACAACCGAAGTTTCCGTGTGGCATATCCATTTGACCCCCTATGCTAGTGAGATGAGGTTGAAACAGAGCAGACCGAGGTCGTGAAACTGGCAATTGTTAATCATAGAGTCAACCTGTAACAGTCACCCAAGGTTAAGATGTGTAATTCCTAACGTTGTGTGGTCAATAACCATAAATGGACACCCACTTGAGCTTCTGTTTCAAAAACAGGTGGCAATGGTGGCATCTTTTTTCATCATTGATCTGTGTCAAATCGGCCGTTAATTTAAAGATATGTGACAACATCTTCGACAGTATAAACCTCCTACTCCATCAACTTTTGACTTTCCTTGCATCCCTGCTATGATTTTTCCGAAGCTCCCGTGCCAAGTTTATTGTGCATTCCCGTAAATGACTCAGCGGTGCTCCCATATTGCGGCAACTACTTGGTTTACGATCTATGACCACGTTCTTACGCTAAAACTTCAAAATTCTATTCTTGTATTTTGTGTTCGGCTCATCACATGTGTCTAATTACACTCTTTTTCCGATTACGAGCAAACGAGTGAAAGGATATAAAATGAGTGACAACCTTGAAGTCGATTCGCACCTTGACAGGGAGCCAGAGCAGATCATGAGAAGGCCAGCTGTATAAGATCTCAAAGTGCAGCATATTTCAAGTAGAGGCGATTAAGCCGGCAAGACACTACTGCACTGCTCACCGCTCTACGATGGCTATCCAAGGAAGAATGGGAACTATTGGGACCGTAGCGTGAAGGTCACGGTCATCGGGCTCGGCGCCTGTGCATCATGGCGGGTTGCTAGGAAAGCTTTCTGAGGGCAGAAATTTAGCAGTACGTGTCAGATGTCATTTATTTACCGATAATCTAGTTCCCTTAGGACTGGACCATCTTATTTTAAAGACTGTATATTATTTTTTTAATAGTGTAGTTATTCTTAGAACAACCAGGACGATTGCTTAATAAAGAGCATTATTATGTCGTGACACTCCCCATGTCGGTGGCTGCTTCGTTACCGGACAACAACATCAGTCGGTGCCTGCCTCATGCAAGCCTGGCTTTTAGATGTCGGAACTCAGCTACCAAACAATAAGGTCGGCTAATCAAGCTAGGGAAGCTGTAAGTCGTACATTTTATTATGCAGCTTGATCCGAGCTTTGCATTCGGCATCGGGCTACTGGCCGAATCTCCTGATAGAGCCACTGAACATTATTCTGAAGTTCCGATTTATTCTAGGATGAACTACGATCAGAGAACAGGAAGAAGAACTTACTAATATTGGTAATGCATTACCTTAGTGAGCAAGGGTAAGTTTCTCTAGAGAGAAAAATTAAAAGTGTTCATTTGCTAAAAAAAACAATCAATTGAAGCAATCAGTCTAATTGAATGAAGCCTGGAATCAGCAGAGGGGCCTCGTCGAAAAAAAGGTCTGCTCTATGAAGCCTTTTTATAGTCTACAATTTTTAGTGAAACCACGACTAAGTGTTTGCCCTCTTAACAATCACGATCGCCATTATATTACCTTGGAAGTAGCGGAACAATTTTTAATCAGCCAGTGCAGTTTTTGTAGAAACTATTTAATCATTCCATGTCTCTAAGTAAAGCCTTATAACTTGACAGCTATGTAGAATCAGCAGCGGCTCTTAGCCGTGAGACGAGCATGGACATGAGCAAGTATGAGGTGTGTGACAATGTGGACTTGGAAACTGTGCTCATGGACTACGAATCGTACTACTTCGTACGCTTTCAAAGGTACCCAAAAGTCACGAAGAGACAGAAAGAAATTGGTAAGTAGATAAAAAAAATTCCCTGTTTTTTTCCGGCATGATTGGTGCCAAGCTAGCTTGCAAGTGCAAATAGCGTACCTTCCAGCCAAGACTTTAATGTGCGCTGAGTCAACCGTGCTTGCATGTTACTTCAGTTGATATGAAAGGAGCAGCTGGAAAGTCCATGCTTAAGGGTCAGCTAAATGGTCAGACGTCACTACCTAAAATTCCACAGCGAGCATCTAGCCCGGTATCCAATGGAGCCTCGGGAAGACCGAAATCCAGTCACAAAGCTACTGCACAAAGAGCAGCCGGTGCTGGCAAACGGGATGGAGGAAAGCAGGTGAGCACTGAATTAATAAAGTGTTCAGTATTTTGATAAATTAATCGTTTTTAAATGGCTTAATTTTCAGTTATGCTCTGATTAGACTGTGCATACCGGTGGCAATCACGTGAGCAGGCATTTTAGAAGTAGTCCAGGCTCCTACTACGTGAATTATGAACAATTAATGGGTAATCTTAGAGCTCACGAAGGCTTCTGAAGCTATAGGGGAACTATCCCTCCTAAAACATAGGTTGATTCACTGATATGAGCTCGTGGGCTCTTTCTGAATGTGTTTGCCACTTGGTAATGCAAGTACCTCTTAGTAAGTCATAGGCTAAAATATGAGAAATGTCGGATGCTCACAGTATTTTTTATGCAGTTTCTCCGTATTTATACAGTTTTCAGTTTGTACTTAATTTATTCATAGCTTTTTCATTAAGAAACTTGATAGGCAACTACAACATCAACCTTGTGCAGACTCAAACAAAATTGCTAGTATCCGACTAGTACCTGCTGTTCAACCATCCAACGTCTGTACTCTGCATTTTGCTCTGCATCAGCAAAGTCTTATTATCGCTCAGGATCTGTTCATTGTTTAATTCCTAGAAAGCTCCTGCTATGGCTTCTGGCAGTAACTGATCAGAGTTGCCTATCCAACCTTGTCCTGTATGCTGAATTATGAGCCTTTTCTATTTGTATTGATGAGATTACCCTAGGACACCCTGACCGGTTATCTTGCTTTAGCATAGTAGTACTGCATTAGGCAGCAAATCATGGTAGAGCTTAATCTGTTCACCTGAATGCAATATTTCCATGTCAAATGTAATGGGACGCCTGACGTCTCAATTGTATTGGTACGATTGCAATACAAATAAAGTTATCAATAGCTTGAAGATCATGTTCTAGCTGCTTAATTTTGACTGATTCATTCAATCATAAAGTAAATCGCTCATAGACAGATCGAAATAAGAAAATACAATTTTCATCAGTAAATATTGATTTGAGAACCCGTGTACACACATTGTTCTCTGTAACTTGTCTTTCGTGGAAGACATACATCTATCTTCTGTTGTACGTAGAATTTCTCACTTGCAAAAAATAGTGTCATCAGAGATAGCAGTAGTAACCAGTATGCATCAAAAGGCAATTAAATATCAAAACCTATGATCCTTGGTAACAAATTATATTGTTTAGACGTGCATATGGCTACAAAATAGTATAGGTTAGGTCATACGATGCGTTCGCCTGCTTGCCGAGCTAGTTTGGTCCAGCGGTTAAGGTGCTTGCCCCGGCTGAGGTCGTGGGCTCGAGCTCCGAGGCATATGTGAAGCGCCTGAATAGAGATTAAGTTCTCTTGTGGTGCTATAAAAATGAATTATTCTAATTATTCTACTGATTGAGTCTTTATTTCGAGTGATTCTGCCTATTAAGTATGGGGGCTTCTGTGCAATTCCAATGAGTAGCCCGTCTGTGTAGACTTATCCTGTTTGGTGATGCAAAGTAACACGATCTTTCTGATGTTTATTATGCTACGACCACCTTGTGCTTAATTGCTATTTTACTGGCTCATTTTAGTCTGCAGACAACTACAGTAATGCATCTGGGGCAAGCTTAGACGAGAGCCTCCAGGGTTTACTTGTACAAGGCACCAACCAGCCGCAAGCAGACGGTGATAAAGCCTTACAAAGTGCCTCAAAGCAGAAGCCCAAGGTTAGGTAGCAGTATACTGATACTAGGCATCAAAAATTTGCGTGCTCTTGCTTGTATGTGTGCTAACCACAAGACTCTTTTCTCAGTCTGTCTCTATCCTTGTTTCTCTTTCTCCCTATCTCTCTCTCTCTCTCTCTCTCTCTCTCTCTCTCTCTCTCTCTCTCTCTCTCTCTCTCTCTCTCTCTCTCCCTGTCTCTTTCCCTCTCTCTCTCTCTCTCTTCCCTATCTCTCTCTCGGTCTTTTTCTTTCTCTGTGTCTATCTTTGTCTCACTCTCTCTCTCGCTCTTGCTGTATATGTGCATGTGAGCATGTGTTTGTGTCCCTGTGCGTGTGTTTGTGTGCCTGTGCATGTGTTTGTGTGCCTGCGCATGTGTTTGTGTGCCTGTGCATGTGTTTGTGGTTTGTGTGCATCCGAGTGTGTTTGTGTGCATCCGAGTGTGTTTATGTGCATGTGCGTGTGTTTGTGTGCATGTGCGTGTGTGTCTCTCTTTTTCTGTCTGTGTGTATGTGTGTGTTTGTGCATGCGTTTGTGTGTATCTCTCTCTCTCTCTCTCTCTCTCTCTCTCTCTCTCTCTCTCTCTCTCTCTCTCTCTCTCTCTCTCTCTCTCTCTCTCTACTTGTATGCTGGTGTGGAGCAGTGCTCGATTTACAGGGCTGCTTTTCCTGCGATAGTGCTGCACAATTTCATATTAGTAGTCACTGATGAAGTCGTTCTCAGAATAACATTTGTCTGTGCTAAGTTTATACACACACTTGTGTTTACAGAATCTAATGTCACAATAAGAACGTTCAATGCATGACTTCCATTGTATTGCTATACGCACAAATTCTTTGTGCATGGAAAACTGCTCAACCGTGCTGCAATCGCTACGCGTACGTTAAAAAAACCGTCAGATTGCAAAGCCCGTGAGGAGCTGGTCTGTTTGTATACTGCAAATGGGTAAATATTGTGTCCCTAGCTCCTTCTCAGTTTATTTCTGCTTAGCAAAGAAGCTGGTAGGGTGCAACTAAGCAAAGACCTTGTGCACACTGTGATTGTTCGTGGTCTGTGTACCTTTACATTAGGACTTTACTCCTACTAGTAATCGTACAACCTCCATAACTGATTATATTGAGGACACAAGTCGTGCCCTGCTCAGGACATATGCTGACCACCCAAGTGAAGCCTTGACGATAGTTCTTGCCTTGGTTCTTTGTTTACATAGATCAAAGCCCTGAAAAAGAGAGAGAGAGAGAGAGAGAGAGAGAGAGAGAGGTGCTATGTGAGGCACATATCCAGGGGAATAAATTAATCTCGTGGATGGATGCTGGGCCTACGTGGAATGGGAAGTCAAATTACTGTTACTGCATCAGCTGCATTATGACAGGCCTTGGGGCTCCAGGCAGCTCGACCACCGATTGGTCACTTGATGGTTATGCTAATTGTTAAGTAAAAAAACAATATAATAGTAATAGCAATAAAAATGTATATGCCACTCAAAGAGAACTAATATTTTTCTTGGTACTTTATATGTGCTGAAAATAATAATAATAATAATAATAATTCACTTGATAAAGCGCCCTCAGAGTACTTAATCTCTCTCTAGGTGCTTTACATTTGCTGTAAAGTGAAATGCAATTGAATGGTAAGTAAAATCATGCTTGGAAAACAAACGAAATGAATAATAGGGTTTGGGGTGACATGCACAGGGTCAGCATGCAAATGTGGTTAGTGGCAGCATGCACAGTGTCAGCACGCATAAGCACATCAAAGACGAATCACAGGCACCCACTAAATGCTGTCCTAAATAGGTGTGTTTTTAGGTTCCTTTTAAATGTGGTCAGGTCAGGGGATGTTTTGACGCAGGTCGGGAGGGAGTTCCAGGCTTTGGGAGCATATGAACTAAATGAACGGTCTCCAAAGGATTTAAGGTTTGTATGAGGTATTTCTAGACTGTTGGATTCCGAAAAGCGGGTGGTATGATGCTTGGCCTGATGGGGTAGTATATCTGACAGATAGGCTGGAGCCATAGAATGAAGGGACCTAAAAGTGAGCGACAAAACGTTGAAGTCAATCCGTTGCTTGACTGGTAGCCAGTGCAGGTCGGCGAGAAGTGGAGTAATGTGGCAACTGCGACGCTCACGACAGACAAGCCTAGCTGCAGAGTTTTGCACCAGCTGCAATCGCCTGATCGCACATGCTGGTAGGCCAGCGAGCACTGAGTTGCAGAAGTCGAGACGGGATGTCACGAATGCATGGACCAACTTGGACGTGGTATCTTTATCTAAGCAAGCCCGAATTTTAGCAATGTTATGAAGCTGAAAATAGGCTGATTTGACTGTGGAGCTGATATGGTCGTCTAACGAGAGGTCGCTTTGGAATATGACACCTAGATTCCGAGCTGATTCGACAGGAGATATGCTGGCAGAGCCAATTTTGAGATTCAGCCTTTCCAATCTCTGGATCACACTGGGTTTGCCCATAACTAGTAAGTTAGTTTTATCATCGTTAAGTTTTAGAAAATTTGCTGCCATCCATGTGGGGATGTCATCAATGCATGCAGCAAGTGAGTTTAGAGAATTTGAGGTGCTCGAAGGCTGGGAGGGATCAAAGCAAAAGGTACAACTGAGTGTCATCCGCATAGAACTGAAAGCCTAGATTGTGCTTGGCAATCACATCAGCAAGAGGGAGAGTATAAACCGTGAAAAGAATCGGACCTAGCACTGAGCCCTGAGGTACTCCATATTTCAGAGGTACTTCACATGATCTTTGTCCATTCACGTCAATACTCTGGAGTCTCCCACTGAGATAGGACCTGAACCACTGCAAAGCAGTACCAGTGATGCCCAGGCGAGATGAGAGGCGCTCTAGAAAAATGACGCATGCCAATTGTGAAGGCGTAATTCTGTCGATAATGAGTTCCTGGCTATGGGAGTATGCGAACTGAAGGCATGTTCTATTAAGCATTTCAGGTTAGTGAGGTTGGTTATAGGCACAGCTATACGACTTGAGTCAGAAGAGTGTGTTAAGCGATCCAAGACTGGTAGAAAGTATTTGGGATAGGTTGGCCAGAACAAGAGAATAAAGGGACCTAAAAGTTAGTGATAGAACCTTGCAGTCGATGCACTACTTGATAGGGAGCCTCTGTAGGTCGTTGAGAACTGTAGTAATCTGGAAGTTGCAACGTTCATGACAGACAAGCTAAGTGTCGCTGAGCGAACTGCCCTGTCCACTCATAATCTGAAGTTGCCCACTGTGGTTTGCAGATCTTAGAGATATTTACTTGCATTGTGAGCATTGTCAGGGCATTAAACCTGAAAGCACAGTACGTGCTGCCCTATCCTTGCTCCCTTTACCGAAGCAAACTCTACTTGCTGCTTTCCAGGCCGTTGAGTAACTGACGTTATCATAGCAAATTTTGCAACAAGTTCTGTACAGATAAATGGCCCTTTCAGATGCTACAGTATATGGAATACAAAAGATCTGCCTGACATAGCAACCAGTATACTTTGCTTGACTACATTCGACTCTTTGCTGCAGACTGTTCTACAGCCACACCTACTAGTGGTTCATTGTACCTGCTTGTTCCAGAGGCTCATGGAAAGTTTGCTGACTATTTTAGGCTGGGCTCATTATCGACTACCGCTCGATGATAAACGATGCAACTCGGCTGAACGCTGAAGAAGGCACCGAGGATCGCCTTCTAAAGCCGCTAGGAAGCTACTTAGGCTACACGAACGAGTGGCGAGAGCTCGCACAGGTCATCAGCCGGGTAGGTATGGCCCATCTTCAGGATTCTCACATGTTTGCATATTTGGTGAAATCTAGCGTGGTCTTTCCAGGTTGCATATGGGACGAAGTGGATAGGCAGCCAAACTATGAACATCTAGCTGCAAGCCTCTTGCATCAACTGAAATTGTATGAGACTGCTGCTTTCTCAAGCTAGCGCATGAATGGACACATTCTCTATTTACAGGACATTTTTCTCAGCAATCCCAATGTCAAATGGACTGATATCATCGGGCTTGACGATGCCAAGAGGTTACTCAAGGAAGCAGTCGTTTATCCTATCAAGGTAAGAGCCAAGCACTTCCTCAGGATTGCAGAGAATTTCTGATTTCGACCAAGTGAGGAATGCCTCGCTTGCCTAGCTGCACAATCACGCCCCTCTGCTGTTCCTCGAACAAGTGCAAGCGTTCCAGCGATTTGCCGGAATTTTTTGCCTTTTTTAGCCTTTCCTTGCTTCGTAGCTTGGCGAAGGCATGAGCAAACTAACAATAGGGATCTTTCTTCCTTGACCTCAATTGTAGTATCCTCAGCTATTCACTGGCATACTGTCACCGTGGAAAGGGCTTCTTCTCTATGGACCACCTGGTAAGCATGTTTTACTGACCATATTGCTCTGTTTGTGCAAGTTGGGCTCGTGGGAGCTGTGTTGCTGCAACTGTTATTTGAGTCGTTTTCTTAAGGCACTGGCAAAACCCTTCTGGCAAAGGCTGTTGCTACCGAATGCAAGACAACCTTCTTTAACATTTCGGCATCGAGCATCGTCAGCAAGTGGAGAGGTGATTCCGAAAAGCTAGTCCGGGTAAGAGCCTCTTTGCAGCCGTATTTTCTCGATTATTTTGCCAATCTATCCCTATGTACATATATCTCACCTGTGTGCTATTTGCCATAGAATTTTCATGTAAAACTACTGACTGCTCGTCGATCTTGAAGTTTAATGACGCAAAATAATTATATAAGATGTTCACAGAGAAGATGTATGTGCCCAATAACTGCTCGGTTACGATCTTATCGAACCCTCATTTATTCTGCTGCCTGACCTTCAGTACCTAAGGCAGCATGCAGAACCAACCCCTGTACCAAATGCTGGAGAAAATGTTCTACTGCAAGCAGACTCTAAAACAGGGTTTTTGAGTCTGTGATCGACATTTTATTAAGACTAATCACTTGTTTATGCTGGAGTGCTGAGCTTACTATTTATTTTATGATGATCGTAGATATATCGATGGGGCTTGTGTGGTGTGGGCAGTTTGTTGTTGTGTTTGGGCCTCCTGGCAAGATCTTAGGCGCATCTCTCCAGCGAGCCTGGCCTGATGAAGCACTTCTTTTGAATTGCTGCTCACCCTGTACCACTTTTAGGGTATGCGAACTCTGTGGTTCTTCTTGATGCTATACTCTATGCAAATGCGATTTTCATCCCTTTCCTTCTATCATCTGCCGGTGGATTGTGATAATATAATGCCTGCTAGTTACATGCAAAATGTGAAATGAAAATACCAAGCTGCTGTTGAGTACAATAATTGTGTATATTATCGTGAGCTTTTGGGCTTGTACATGTACATGCAAAATGTGAAATGAAAATACCAAGCTGCTGTTGAGTACAATAATTGTGTATATTATCGTGAGCTTTTGGGCTTGTACATGTCTGCTTTCCCAATCCCTATTATGTGGAACATTTTTATTTGTCTTAGGTTCTCATTATTTGCTGTTTACTCTTAAAGCCTCATTTTCAACTATCCTCTGCATGCTGCAAGGTACAGCCATTGAACCACAGAGTAAAATAAGTTTCCTGTTTGTGTTGAAGAAAGGCCTTGCGTGCATCTTGCATTGAAACACCCACTTATAATAGAAATTAATTGCTTTTCATGTATGCTTCGTGTAGTGTAAAAATGTGAACCTCGTATCCCGTATTTGCTCGTATGTATGCTGACCTGTTGTAAGCAATTCTCATAATGCAGAACCAAATCATTTGCTAGAATGTTAACATATCATGTAATTCAACTGTCTCCTAGTCCAAGATCATCCCGAAGCACCTTTGAAGTCGTAATATTCGGCACCTGTATGAGCAGCTGAGTTAAATGCTATCACATAGTCAATATTGCTTATAATGTCTCTTATGGATCTTTAAAAAAACAAGACATCTTGTTTCATAAAGCAATCTGAAAATAATAGTTCTGGCGTTGTTGTTGTCATTGATTGGATTTTCCATATTCTATAGGTACTCTTTGAAATGGCCAGATTTCATGCACCATCTACCATTTTCCTTGACGAGCTCGAATCATTGATAAGCCACCGTGGATCAGGTAGTGCCGTTGGGTAAGTTTGACATGGGGTTTAGTCGGCTCAGTTGTTCAACCCATGACGTTGATAAGATAGGGCTAGCCATGCACTTGTGTCAGTCGTAGCACACTAAAGTCGTGGTACACTAAAGCAGCACACTAGCTGCCTTTTGGAAATGCTACTGTTGCAGTATACATCTTGTCCATGCTAGGAGATTTTCAGCATACCCTTTAATGCACGACGTTTTTTGGGAACCTGTCGGAATGTCCCTACGAGTAATGAGGTTCTGTGCTCATGCCACTTGTAACCACACTCTTTTGCGACTCAACTCATTTTAACATCTAAAAGCAGCCACATAGTGAGTTCTTAAGGTCTAGATTGCTCAGACTGTGGTAAATGTATTCTTTGTCCGCATTCTGGTTAATGCCGGTGTGTTCTGCGACTGGTTCTAAAATCCAAGGTAGTTGTGCTGCTTGTGTTGCTGCTGCTGTGCTGCTGTCAACCTCAAGCTCATTTCATTACCTACTCAGCACTTAGGCAGTCACTTGGTGACAATGCTGAAGCAACAGGTAATCATAATATGTATCCCTCAAAAACGTCCTGCGTCTATTGCACAAAAGAGAAGGCACACACGTATCTGATTCTATAAATACATCATGTAAATTAGATCGGTGTTGTTTTTTCTAAACTTTTTTCTAAAGCTCGAGGAGCTGTCAGTCACTTGGTGACAATGCTGAAGCAACAGGTAATCATAATATGTATCCCTCAAAAACGTCCTGCATCTATTGCACAAAAGAGAAGGCACACACGTATCTGATTCTATAAATACATCATGTAAATTAGATCGGTGTTGTTTTTTCTAAACTTTTTTCTAAAGCTCGAGGAGCTGTCGGTACGCATATAATGATGGCCTACTACATACACTTTGATTTGACGAAGCAAAAGTGGAAAGTGTAGCTGAGGTTGAGCAGTTGTATAAGTGAACCTTGAAGAATCTCAAAAGAGTTGCCAGTGAAGAGTTTTCATGATCTGCTTTGTGGATGAAGTTGGAACTTTCGTACAAAGAATCGAGATAACGAACTCTGTGAAGAGACCCCCAAAGTAAGCTGCATTTAGACGAAAGAAGTCTTAGGTGAAAGAAAGGGGAAGCATAGCATGACTCTGGAGGAGCACAAGTTGGTACAAGTTGGCTGATGCAGTATCATCTGCTTGATCGTTAGTTTTTTCAATAATGTCCTACAGCTCACCGTCGGTGCACCCAGTTCTTTAGCCTGCTACTTGCACATGAGGAAGATTGAGGACACTCACAAATACTCGTGCGTTTGATCTCGGGAAAACCTTGCTGCTTCTGGGGATATCCCTGAGGGCTGTTAGAAGCCGCCTGTGCATGGGCTGTCGTTACTTCGTTTACAGTGAACACGAGGGAAGCAAGCGCATGAAAACTGAGCTGCTCATACAAATGGACGGCCTGAGCAAGACCGATGACCTTGTCTTCCTTCTTGCGGCTTCTAACCTGCCGTGGTGAGCTGCACCGTCCATTCGTCTGGCTGCCTCTTATGCGATGCAGCTCCATGTTCCATCAAGCGATTCGTTCATCGGCCTACAGCCAGACAGAGTGATCACAATCCCGTCCATGCAAATCGTAGCTCTCTCAACTGCCGGCTGCCGTCCATGAATCATCGCTTTTTATCCAGGGAGCTCGATCATGCCATGCTACGGCGGCTGGAGAAAAGAATCCTCGTGGATCTGCCCTCTCCCGAAGCACGTGAAGCCATGTACAGACACCATCTGCCACCGGTCGTCACTGCCAAGGAGACTGGTGGTCTTGAATTGCGTTCCGACCTTGACTACCACAAGCTTGCACTGGTACGTCATTGATTATTGCTTGTACCCTGTTCAGGCTAGTAAACTATCGCAGACTATTGTTTGCAATATCTGCAGCCCTTTTCTTGAGTACCAGTTACGTATGTACCTGTAGTTAGGTTTTTTGGCCTGCCTCGTTGCCACACAGGCCCAACTAGGCTGAAGAAGCTGCTGGGCAGGCAAGCAAGCTTGGTGGCCAGTGGCTACTGTACGTCTGATAAGAAACTGACTTGCAATGAGAGCAGCCAGAGAAGCCGTTCACATGATAATCCGATAATAAATGTAATCACTGTGTTCATGATAAAGATAACTGATTAAATGTTCTCAGCAATGCTCTTTGGCTTTCTTGTCGTCCTTCTCGTCTGCAGGAGACGGAAGGCTACTCCGGTTCGGATATACGACTAGTATGTAAGGAAGCTGCAATGAGACCTGTGCGCAAGGTTTTCGATGCTCTGGAAAATCATACTAACGGTATGTGCATTCTGCTCCAACTCTCCACTGGTCCTGACCGCAGTTCATCGAGCCTTTCGGTATGCTCGTACTCGCGTTCTGACTGCCATAGTGTCAAAGTACACATCATGCACAGCAAGAGCAATTCTCTCTGCCGTAGTACAGCTGTTGCGTTATCATTACGGTTGCCTAGTTCGGTGTGGCATGTTAACTGGCTGGATATGTAAAGTTCTCATTTATTGTAGATGAGGAGCTTAATATCACCTTGGATGCCATAACAACAAGAGACGTTATGGCTGCTCTGGCCCATACCAAGCCCTCAGCCAAGCACTTGACTGCCAAATACAAAGCCTGGCAGAAAGAGTACGAGTCTGTGTGAGGTTGGTTGACCTGCAACGGTTAAATCTCTATAGGAATATTTGCCAATTTGGACTACTCCATCCTGTTGACGAGCCCAAGCGATACAACAGGCCCACATATAGGTCATTTATGCTACCACTGGCCTTTGACTGAAGTTATGTCCAATTAAGTAGCATTGCAATTAAACTGGGCAACCTGTGTTAGCAGCATTAGACGACAGACACAGGACAGCCCGGGGGTGACTGAAGGCCGTGTAATTGCAAACTGTGACAAAAGCTGAAGATTGGAGTTCATAGCATCTAACAAGTGGAACATGGAGAAACCAGCGTTCATAATGATGCATGGACCCAGGATCTGACTTCACATTGCTGTACTGTGACCTTGCCCCGCCCAGCTGATGGCAAAACCGGTGCTGATAGCTTATCATGGCCATGTCGGACACGAGAGTGTTCTGCTAGGCCCATAAGGCCTTGAATATTAGTGACTAGGTGGATCTGGCAGGTCAGCCATGCATCGAGTCATGCTGCTCACGCACGTTGTCATATGCACACACATACACTCACTCACGGGCTTGCACTTTGGCTACATGTGTTTATTTGTTTTGTGCTTTTTTGTGCCTATCAAAGAATTATGGCTCACTGCAGTTGGCAATAAAATGTGTATCCTCAGCCTATGATGCTCACTGTAGTTGGTCGTAAAAAGTAAAAAAGAAGTGCTAAGGTATTCCCTGTGCAGAATAGATTAATGTATATTATCCCACTCTGTGCCCATTTCGCATATTATAACCATAGCTATGAGTTACAACTACATGGAAAAGGTGATAAACTGGATATTACATCTAGCAGGCAGTGTAATCATCGTATTCTAAAGAACTGATGGACAATGCGATTGCTGTTCGTATAGGATTTCACTGGAGGGGAACCGAGTTGACCAAACCGGGAGAGTCTTTACGACTCCACACTCGTCCATGCAGTCCTGGGTTCAACTTCTAGTGCTGACACGGTGTGCTCTTCCTTCTTTCTATCGCTACAGTATCCCTTTCGGATATTTCATTATATTAAATTTGGCTCTAGACCAATAGTTTTAGTCAGTAGTTGCTTGCACCTTGGTTATATCTCCTGCTTGGCATTTTCTGTTGGCGTTGCGACGATTTAGGCTATACTGTATGTTTGAAGTAGAAGCAATGTAGAAGATGACCTAAACGTGGCCTGCTTAATTTTTGTTTTTAATTTTAAAATAAATTGGGCTACCACCCCTCGGTCTCAACCTAGGGGTGGTAGCCCAATATATACCCTAGGACACACTTCAAGACCCGGGATGTGGGTTCAAGTTCTTCAGCTGTATACATAGGGTTACTAAATTAGTCAACCTCTAGTTTTTTACAGGCACACAGCTAGCTAGCTGTACCTGTGCTTTTATACCTAGCTGCCCTCCAGCACGTCTAACTCTATCTACTCCCTTGTTGCATGTATTGCTGACATTCACACGTGGACGGCAGCATACAATCTCAAATTAATGACAACAAAATTAACTCACTAGTTACAGGCAAACCTTGTGTGACTTAGAAATTGGAAAACTGTCCCTTAAAATGGGTGCGTCCCGTATATCTCCTGAAGCATCTATACTCAATCTGAATGTTCTGTTCCACGGTAACCTTTGTCCAGACGACCTCTCATCAGCTCAACAGTGAAGTCTGCCTACGTTCAGCTATGTAACAATCCAACAATGTGGGCTGGCCTAGACACGGATACCACATCCAAAATGGCCCATGCATTTGTGGCATCCCATCTTCACTTCTAAAGCTCTTACTTGCACGGCTTCTGGCCTGTACAATAAAGTGCTTAGATTTGGTCCACAACTCAGTGTTTGTCCTGAACGTCCTAACTGCCATGCCACATTGTACTACTTCTCACCGAGCTGCACTGGCTCTCAATCAAGCAATGTACCGACTTCAAGATTCCCATTCGGTTGACATTTGATGCTTTGTCATGAAGCTCGATTCTCCTGCTAATGTTAACTAGGGAGGCGTGCTCTCCTGCAGCTTCATAATTTGCTCGCAATCCTCTATGCAGAATTCCTGCCGCTGGTCCACGCAGTCTATCAGCTGCATGCAGTCATAAGTTCACTAGACTTCTTATGTAGTCGTCAACATAGCAGATATTTTGGGCTGCACTGCCAGACAAAATTCGCATTGAGACCAATCTGGCCTACTGGCATATGTACAGGTAGCTCCATAACCGCACATCCACCTAAACAGCTGTTGAAAAAAAGACCGCACTGCTTTCTTCTGCAAACGTAAGGAAGTGTATGCATGCGTGCCTATGCTGCACTGAACTGGTGGCTCCCCTCGCTCTGATTAAAGTATATGCCTCAGCAGATTACTAGGTGTTGGTTGGGTCTGCTGTACCTCGACAGTGGACAACTCCGGTGGAACCCACTGAGGTGAAAATAGCGGACCCACTTGCAGCAGCTGCTTCCAAGCCAGTGTGCTGGCCGTGCGGCCCGGCTCAGCCGTTCCATAATAAACGGCATCTGCCTGAGTCGTCTTCATATGTGCGCGGCTGCCTGCACAAACACAACACTAGGCCCCAGAGTAGACTTCCAGTTCCAACATCAATGTGTTTGCATCCCTTTATGGAAATCGTCTGCTGGCAAGTTGCACGACTTAGGTCTTACTCCCTGCAACATTGCAACGTCGAGTCAGCTGTCCACGGCTTTGGCAACTTGACAAATAATTGTTAGCAAATTAGGATTTGCAAATAATAATAACACATTTGATAAAGCACCCTCAGAGAATTCAATCTCTTTAGGCACTTTACCATTGCTGCAAAGGAAGCAGGATCGAATGGTTAGTATTCACCATCTAGGGGTGCCGAAGCGGTCACTCTTACTACCTCTACAATCCTACTCTACCATCCCCGCATGACCAGCCTCATGCAAACGTCAGCCGACTGGCAAATGTCGTATTTGAGTTGTGTTCCCTATCAGCAAACATGTGTGCATCTTGCATGCACAGCACCTGAATAAGGTTGAATGCATAACGGCTGCGTCCAAGATGCCCGTCTATCGGTGTCATCATCATGTTGCTGTTGGCAGTCTTCTACCGTCTGTCTTCTACTGCTCGACATGATCAACAGTGTGCTGCTGCCGCTCGCTCACTACTCCGAGCTCTTCACTAATGCAACAGCATTCAGCTGCACACCGACACACCTAACTACCTGGAACGGACCTCACGAAAATGACGATCGGCCACAAACCACATGAGAACAATATGAAAGTATGCTGCTACTACTGCTGCTACCACAACAGGGGGGGGGTGTCAGCTGATGGGCTGCTGCCAGTGTAACATCATCCCTGCGAGTACCTAATGGATCATAGATGACATTATACACAAGGTGTAACCTGAGATTAGGTAATCAGTGCCCAACCAGGTTGGATGTAAGACATGTTGAGTCAGTTTCAACCTTGCCCTTTATGTGCATCCACGACAACAAGAACGGCACACGTGAAAGGCAAGCAGGGAAAGCGCGGTCGCGGCAAGCCACGGCACTCTGGTTCGACCGAGGAGCACATGCCACCTTGCACCGTACCTACGTTTTTATTGCCTATTTGGAGATGCTTGGCTCAGGCTTGTCACTGCGAGAACCACGGCAAATTACAGTGGCAAGAAGCAAGTAGCAAAAAACTACGCACTCTGCAGGCAGGAAGCCCCTTGCAAACTAGTGCGCTGTTGTAGGATCATCTCTGTGGGTCGACAGCAGCCCAAACTGCCAGCAGTGCACGTGTGACAGCAGCCGCCAGGCTTCAAATCTAGCAAAGGAAGTGTAAATAGGCCGAGAGGAGAAGTGGCATTGACATTGGCAATAGACATTGATATCGTCAACGGCCACCACCCCACCCGATGCCACTGAGCACGCTGAGAGGCATGCAGGGCTGTCCTCTAGCTCGTTTAAAGTGCTGGCGAGCAGCCTGACGCCATCTGTGCTGCCCTGCTGCTGCTACTTTGGCTAATCGCCGAGCAGCCGGCGGCGACGACAAGCATGTGCTGCGCACCCCTAGACTAGTTAGGCATAGCAAGACGTGGTGCAGCTAACTGGTCGGCAGCTCCGGCCGACGTCCACCCCCCCTTCCTCTGTGGTTCCGTTTGCGTATGTATAGGCACTCGGGAGCCTCGAACGATTCTCTGCGACGGCCAGCTCTCCAGGCCGACCGGGTTCGCCGGGTGCAACCGGGGTATCGTTGGCTACTACCTGCATGCGAGACCACCACAATGAATGAGTGAATTAACGAACGAGCGAGGTGCGGCAGTGGCGCGAGAGTGGCCTCGATCCTGATCCGCCTTTGTCTGCTCGATCCTGCTCCTCCAGTCCTTCACTCGTCGGCCTGTCCGCCGCCGAGCTCGGCGCTCAGAGGGCCCGACGACAGCGGCCGAGACAGGCGACCCGGAGCGGCTGCTGCAGCGGCCGCTACCGACGAGGGCGGAGATCCCTGCTCAATGCCGGCGGCGGCTGAATTGAGCAGGGATCGGCGCAGCGATTGCACCCGGCTCAGTGTCGGCTCGCCGCCGGCTGCCGAGCTGCCTTCGCCTGTTGAGTCGCCCGCCAGGTCGACGGACGAATGTGCGCTCTGTGGCTTGTCGGCGGCCTCATGCGCTGATTCGGCAGCATCCTGCGAGGTGGCATCAGCTCTCTTGTGTCGTCTTAGAAGTGGCACGGGAGCTACTGCGGCTGCCACAGCGGGACCTAGAAGCCGAGCGATCAATGAGTTCACTGACAAGGAGATGCAACCGTGCTCAGCAAGCACATCACAGGCCGTTGGCTTGAGCACCCCGGTGGCCTATGTCAGCAGTCACGTTGCAGCCAAGACCGGTGGCTGTTGCCAAAGCCAAGGCTGTTGCCCGGCGAGGTGCAGCCGTGCAACAGTGGCGACTCGGCTGCAGGAAACTGCTCTCGAAGTCGTAGGCGGGCCACGAGACCACGTGCGCACCTCGCACAACCGTGCTCTCATTCCAAAGTTTGGCTCCGAGAGCAGCTTCTCGCCCCTTCGACACATCCACACACAATGCCGGGCGATGTTTGCACAAGCTTTCCTAGATTAGCTTTTCGAGGTGGGCGAAAGCACCTTAAAAATACTCGGCTGACACAAACAAAATGATTCACGTAAGACAGAAGCTGCTGCTCCTCCTCTTCCTCCTGCTAAGAAGTCTGCAAGATAACCTGCCGGCCTATCGCAATCCGGCTGCAGGCCAGCTACGTAATGCTCGAGGTGCACCAGCTCAAAGTCAAAGCCAATGCCGGTCCTGCTGGTCGCCTCCTTGAACCCAGGCCTTGGAGAATCTTAGAAAGCTGCTTTACACTGGAGTACTTGAACTTGGCAAGCTCGACTAGAGCCAAGTTGGTGGCTATTGGCAAGCCATCCATATACAAATGAAGGAGTACTATTATTATTATTACTACTAATACTGCTTGTGGAGCAGGCAAATGTGTCGGTATGGCTCGCATTGTGCAGCATGATGGCCACATTTCTTCACTTTGTATCCGGACAATGGCCAAGCCAGTCGCAGATCATAGTGTCTTTGCTGGTAAAGAATTGGCAGCAGAGTAATGCACCGAGAGGCTTCGTAACTCAAATGCTATCCAGCCGGATGCTAACCGTGAACGATTGCACATTCGATGGGGAGTGGGCATCACGCCCACTCATACATGTTGGTAAGGTCAAACGGGCGTAGTTGCATTAGAGTTATTTCGGCGGTTCAGGTGCAGCTAGGAAGCACTACACTGACAAAAACCTACTTAAGACACCCTGATCGCCTTCTGATTATTGATCGATTCGGCAAAGAAGGCAAGCTGACACACTTATTGTGTCAAACGAAGGTAAAAGGACCTTTTCAGCAGCGGGATTCCAACAAGCCATACAGATCAACTGCTGCTGGAGCACCGAATCACTCCTTGAGGGCTTGACAGGCTTTCGCATCGAGAAACCGTACCCCAATAAGCGTGACACCCTTAACAATAACTAACAGCATGACCGGGTGAGCGGTGCGGGCAGCCATCTTCCCCAACTCAACTATAGCAAGCTCCGAAAGCCAGCCCACGAGCAGCTTCACCAGCAGCTCAGCAGCACGACGAGGGAGCAAGCACAATTAAGCCAGAACAATTAAACAGCAATCGTCGGCCGAACTTACCACTCGTTATTGGCAGCTCCTTGGCTGCATCGGCGATTGCCAACTCTTTCACGGCCCGCTGTTCATCGCCGGTGGCTTCTAATAATGAAAAGACGATTATAAAAAAATAAGGGCGCAGGGCAGATATCCCAGGATTTTTCAAAAGACCACCAGCGAAGTGCATGCAGGGTGAGCCTAGCATCCAACGTACTTGTTCCTGCATCGTCAAGCCCAGCTTTTCCATCGGGCTCGCATCCGGTATTCGGGTCCGGCACTAGCAAGCCATCCTGCGTGTTTGGCCTGGATCCAGGCTTCGGCTTGGGCAATGGCTTTGGCGGCCGAGCAACAACTGCAGGGGACACACTTCCTCCCGTGGTCGGCTTTTCTGGCAGCATCGGCGAAGACAGAGTGGTCATCGGTGGCGTAGCTGGAGGCGTTGAAGTTGAGCCTCTTGGTGAGGCCTTCACGAAGCCGTCAGTCTCTGGCATGGCCTCTGCAGTGGCACGCTGGGATTTGCTGTCTATTTTGGTTTCCGGAGGGATTGGTGGACGCAGTGGCACTTTCGGTGCAGCTGCTGGTGTCGGTGTTGCCTGAGTAGCCAATATAAAGCCCTGAATTACTGCTTCGTATGTGGCACACTGGCCCACCGATTCCAACGGCCCATTACCCCCCCCACCCACACACTGAACATTGCGAGCTAGCTCAATTGCATCCTGCTGGCAGTTATAGGAATGTCGGGTAAGAAGCTTGAGAGCATAAGAAGTTAAACAGCACCAAATTTTCTAATCGCCCAACACTGACTCCGCAGAGAAACTTGTAGGGGCATGCGATCTGAAAACGACTTACGGCTTACCTGAGCAGAGGGACTCATTGACTGCCTCTTAGCCAACATTTCAGCTAGCAGCTTGTCCGACCCCATTCCTGGTATGGCCGCAGCGCCAATCATTCTCCGTGCACCTGCAGCTCCACCTAATGTTGTTAACACGGGAAGAAGTCAATATGCATGTACATCGGGGAGGGGGCCACAGTAAAAAAAAAAATGTAAAGCTTTCAGACAGTGCTCCATAAATGCTCTGGGTGCCGCTAATAACAATAAACGAATGTCATAATAATGGCTAACAAGTGCAACGGTCACCAATTTAGTGCTTGTACCATGTAGCTCAACCAAAACTGCCCCCAGTGACACTTCGGATTAGTTTTAGGACCTAGTCGGCTAGATGCCACCAGAAAGTCTTTGGATTTTTGGATAATAAGACCCGATAGGTACTGCCTTGGACCTCCAGCTATAGCTTTATTGTCGTATACAAAACAACAAAAGCCTTTTCAAGGGGCTGATGAGTCGGCAAAAGAGTAGAAATCCCTAGTGATCAATTAGGACACCAAGCAAAAAGGTGCAAGTAGTGGCATGTTATGATACTAAAGCAACAAGTAAGCTATTTATCTTCTGAGAAATCAACTCTCGTGAAAGCAAAATTATATTTAAAAATACGATACGAGTACACCTGCTGTATAACAAGCTATATAGATGCATGGATACAGTAAAACCTGAGAATGCAGACACGTCAGGGACCGGGTTCTCATGGGTCCTTGGTGCCCACATAAGGCCCGAGGCTTTAGCACTCTGAAGGCTCAGACTTATTACCCACAAGTTCACTTTCCGGGTCTCGTTGCGTATCTGGCTTCAGCTCCATATAAACTGGCAGGTAGATGAGCACGAATACTAAATTGTAGGTTGCCACAATGTTAATGGGCAACTCCTTCCGAGGGCAGACGTACGACCAAACTAGTTACACGGGTGTCATAAAGCAAATTTCTGAATACTATGACTATAATAGATCACGCCAAAAAGTAGGCTATGTTACATCAGTATTGGGCTCTAGAATACTAGCAGCCAGTACTGATATTTTAAACTCGAATAACCTGCAATTGACATCGAAAACTTGATACCAACACTAGAGGTGAAACCACACAAAGCCACATGTCGGTGACTTAGTATACAGTCTTTTTTCATTACATGTAATGGATTAGATGGTTCATTCACAAAAATGCTATATGCAACGGTTTTGATTAATCGACGGTGACCCAGCAGCCAAACCCACTTCCACAAGGGCACGGCGACTTAGCTTGCTTGAAGTAGTCATTGACAATATCTGAACCACACTTGCTGTGCCAATAGCCTTCTCCCATGGGGCACTAGAATTAGGCATCAAGGACACTGCACCATTGACCTGAATAATTGACCCGGCATGTCAATACCGTCGGTCAAGTCGTATGAAAAATGGCTCAACGAAAGCACAAACGAGACCGGCTGAGCTAACAACAACTTAAGGAAGCTGCTGCTCTTGATCTCACGGTTGACATGTGCTAGTAATAAAGTCCACTTGACATGAGAAGCACAGCTTGCTAAAAAGCTGTGTAAAACGCAAAGCTGGTACTCGGGGCTGTGTTGAGTTTGTCTGCTGGCAAGCCACACTGAACGGTACTGATACTTGGGATAGGCCGAAGCTGCAGCTGACACAAATTCGATGACTGCAAGGCATCTTACCTGTTCCTTCTTCCCCAGCCTCTGGCGGTACATTCTTGCTGCCCTCTGCTACTCGGTGAACTGGGTCCGGTACGTCTCGCAGGCTGATCGATGGCTTTACTCCGTCATCTGCAAAGTAACCATGCCAATCTCTTGCTACGGCAACCACTTTTCTTTCAAATGTCCTGAAGATCAACTTTCTTACACCATATGACTCGCCGTCCGTGCCCACATCGCGACCAGGACAGACATGCTGCACGACCATAGAGGCAACTCCTTTCGCCCAGCTGCATTTACCTGGACTTGACCGATAGCACAAAGCTGCATTCTGTCGATTTAAACTTAGTGTCATTTCACCTGCACTGTATTGGTACTCGTAAAAAAATCTACCTTTCTAACGGTAGCTGCGATGAATATCAGTCATTCAAATGGCTTACCAATATCAGCCACCGATACCAAAGCACTTTTCAGATGATGGAGAGGTTGGCATATACAACATGAATAATGCAGAGCATTCACCGCTGGACAACTTGACTATAGTCATCTTCAGAAAAAGGTGAGATGGCAGAATGGAATCACAGTTGATGCAACATGAGTGGACCTATCAAGAAGCTTATTTAATAACGCTCAGTGACTAACCTGAAAATGTTTAAGGTACAGCTGAGTACAGCAGCTTTGATGGTGATGCTGCTGTGTGACCATCACCACGTGCTCGAAATTTAGGTGTCGTTTTCGACAGCTGCCTACATTTTAAAAGCTTCATTCGGAAGACTGCTTCTACAGCTAGCCATCACGACCGATCCCTATCCAAGATTAGGAGCTGTCTTCCACAGTGGCTTGCAAAGAATTTAACTAGTTCCTTAGTTCGGTCTCGGCTTGATTATTGTAATTCCCTTTTGGCTGGGCTACCAAAGAAAGCAACTAGGCCACTGCAGCTGACTATGAATATGGCTGCAAGGCTAGTCTTCAAGTCCCAGAGGCTTGAGTACGTGTCTCCTTTGCTAAAAGAGCTAGGACGGATGCCGGTTGATCAACGAATACAGAGCAAAGTTCTTACGCTGACCCACAAGGCCCACCACGGCTTGGCTCCTCCGTACCTAGCTGAACTGCTGTACCAGTTTCAGCCTCTTCACGCCCTCAGGTCACGCATTGGACAATAAATTAGCTGTTCCATTCCTCTGCTTAAACACCGTTAGTGTCAGAACCTTTAGCTCTGCAGGTCATAGACTGTGGAACTCGCTTCCACAATTCTTACGCAACGACAACTACTCTCCTGCTGCAGGCTACGGCTCATTCTTTTCAGCGGTCTTGAGCTGCTACTTCCATGCTACTCACTACTTCAACTGCTCTCCTGACTTCGCTATGCTTCTCACTTTCTCTTTATTGCATGAGACGAAGTCTGTTGCTACCGAATGCGTACCGAAAGCCGCTTAGGCTGTGAGTGAGCTATACAAAACTCTCCTTCGTAACACCCACATAGTTTTATGGCTTTGTGGAGTTACAGATAGGTATACATTACATAAATGCTGTGGCAGAAACAGCGATTCATGCCTGAAAATACCTGCAGCAAAATGTCAATATATTCTGGCACAAAAAATGAAGGCAACTATCTAGCTGATGATCGAAGCCCTGGATGGATTGGGATTGGGAGCCAACGATCAGACGAATCGAAGGCCAATTTCGATGTGGTCGGGATAAAATTGAAGAATCGCTGTGAGCCTGACGATCCTCCCCCACCTGCCCCATCCCATTGTCACTATCAACCCCGATGGGAGCTTCGAGCAGCCAGGCCTTGCTGGGCCTTTGGCGACATTGTGACAGAGGTGTATTCCTCTTTGACGGCCACATAGTAAGACGTAGGGAGTGATGGGTACTCATTCGTGTTATTGAGCAGCACGGATTTGAGACTCCTTGCTGAACTTTCTATGAATAGGCACCGTTCACTTGGGTTACATGTGATTTCTATAGCCTCGAATAGACCAGCCACACTGTTTCAGAACATGGCCGATCTTCCCGATTAGAGAAGTTGGAAAACGGCCAGTGATACTTTCTCTCAGAAAACTCGGGGCTGTGTGGTACCTGTCTTTATAAATTGCCTCCACAGACGTACAATGCATGCAAACAAGCAAATAAGTATGCACGTGTGTGTATAGTAAAGAATCGCGTTACAAAATTGATTGTGTTTCGTTAAATATAAAACAAATATAATTCATTCATATAGCACCCTAAGAGAACTTTATCTCTATTCAGGCGCTTCACGTGTGCTACGTGGCTCGAGCCTACGACCTCAGCAGTCAGATGAAATTACCCTGGCCTAGGTCGTAAATGGCTAACACCTTAACCACCCTGCCAAATCAGGATATCAATTGTTTCGTTATTTTTAGTATTAAAGACTCGCTTGCCGTATGCATCCACCTTACTCACGAAATGCTGAAATGTCAACAATGCCGTCTAAAGTACAAGTAGCCTGCTGTCATTGGTTTAGTAAACTAGCCAGCAGAAACTAGCCAGCTTATTCTTGAAAGAGCATGGTGCTACATTTTAGATGACAGAAGACAAGAACCTGTTACAGAAACCAACTAGCATACCGTGTGACTCCTAGTGTCGCTAGGAAAACTCGATGCATAGAAAATGAGCCGTGGCTCAGAGTGAGTTAGCAATGACATTTCAGAGGCTTCCAGAAAGGCATCAAGTGTCTGCTTTCCAGTGGCATTTAATTCTTCCGAACCAGTGACACTGAAGCTCAGACAGTCCTCTATGCAACTTATAAAAGTCCTAAAACCGTCATTAATAACATTCCTGGATATCACTTTTTAATCTAAAGTGTGGTCTGTGTAAAAACAAAAACTAGCACGAAGAAGAACCGCATTCTTATTTCTTTTCCACATAAGTTTCCTAAAGCAGGTTTGTAAAAAAAAATCCTATAGCAAAGCTATTTCGCTTGCACACTAGGATCAGGTTCATCTGCATTCGAACTGGATCGAATAGGGTGCAAAAAGTTCGGCGATCCGGAGCACAACTGACGATTGCAGTCTCATGGAGAGCTGTATTAAATTATTGGCAACGAATGTCAAGCCTGCTGCCGACTGTGGCATTTCCTTTCCAGCCGTCCAGAGCTGCTGCTTATTTTTAAGCCACGTCCTCAATTGCCTTCCTAGCTCAGCTATGCTTCTCACTTTCGCCTTGTTGCATGAGATGAAGTCTGTCTGGTTACTCTATGTGCTTCGAAAGTCACTTTCGCTTTGAGCGTGCTAAATAAAACCCCAGCATAACACATACTTAGTCCTTGTTGCTTTGTGGATTTATGGACTGAGATACATTACATTATAAGCTACCAAAGTCATGCGAGCAGTGCAATATCTTACCAGCAGGCTGGTGCACTTTTGCATCAGCTGTGGCTACACCTTTTGCATTAGATTCATGTTTCTCTGGAATGTCTTTCACAGTCAGTGCCGTACGCTTTGGCATGATAGGTGGCTTTCCTCCAACACTCGGCCCACTAGAAGAGTTCACATCGTCAGCCGACTTGTACAAGGATTCTGTCATCTCTGAGCTTGTCACCTTGTCACCTTCAGGCTTTTTGTCTTTTTTCAGTCCAAATAAATTTGACAGACTGAAAACAGCATTGAATACAGCATACAAACTGTACGTGCAAGCTATGTGCATGTCAGATAAAATTAAATATCTCTATGAATAGCAAAGTAAGAAACAAAAGAAGCCAGTGGTCACACAAATTAAAGGGTAGCCCGTTGGATGGTTGCAAATCTTGTTACAACTGCTCTGAACACAGAGCCTCCATAACACAGTGGTATAAGGGTTGAGCCTCAAATTAGATATAAGATGTAGCAAAAAATTACAGCTATAGTTACACAATAATTTTCGGTGGCATATACACTTATTTACTTTTTGGGTATTTAAGAAACAACATGGGTGACTGCAGTCACTAATGTGCAGCCCATTCCATGAGGGTGCTATGCAGCACAGATAACCAATGGTGTGACCGAAAAGTACGTCCTATACGAAGAGCGAGAACTGGAAAGGAACTAACAGCCATGGCGCTAGTACACCCTGCATGCACGTGTGCGCACCTGCTCGGAGGCACCTAATCAATTTTTAAATGATAAGCGTGAATGTGAAACGAAGAAACTATCTCAGGAGTGTCACCACACCACTAAGCCAGACAGCCTCTGCCTTGAGAGACACCAAAGGCAAACTTGATGCACACCTGAGCGCAGATGCAGGCACCTCATTTTCAGGTCTCTCATTCTTAGGCTCCAGCCTACCTATCAGATCTACTCCCACACGGGGCTAAGCATCGTACCACTCGCTTTTCGGAATCTAATCGCTTACCTATATCACGTACGAGCCTCAAATCCTATTGAGACCGTGCCTTTAGTTCGTGTGCTCTTAAAGCCTGGACCTCACATCAGACTAGCGTCACGACAACCCCCGACTTGATCACGTTTAAAAAGAACTAAAAACGCATCTATTTATCACAGTATTTAATGGGTCGCTGTGATTCGTCCTTTATGTGCTTATGCATGCTGACACTGTGCATGCTGACACCAGCCACACTTGTATCACCTTGTATTGCATGCTGAACCTGTGCATGTCACCCTAACCATGTTATTTTTATGTGAAGTGTCTGAATAGAGATTAAGTTCTCTTGGGGTGCTATACAAATGAATTATATTTGTTTGCTTGTTGCCATTGAGCATGCTACCACTAACAATTCAATCGTGCTTCCTTTGCAGCAAATGTAAAGTGTCTAGAAGAGATTGAGTTTTTCTGAGGATGCTATATCAAATGTATTATTATTATTACCTCCATGTCATACAGTGAATTTTGGAAGCTCAGAAGCACAAATAAAAGCCACTCTTACATACTAACAACCCCAGTAATATTGATAATAGTAAAGACAGCATGCAGTTAAGTACTGATGAGGCACATTCTCAGATTAAGGCATTTTTAAGATTAAGAAACCCCTCGGACCCATAATGGTAGTGCCAACTGAACCAACTCTAGCTCTCTAGCTCTGAAAGTAACAAATGCCAGGCATGGGCCTAGGTGCCTGCAGAACAGCGCTCCTTTTATATTGGAAGCTGGATATTCACCGTAGTACCAGCTTCGTCGAGGTAGCATAGGGGGTGTTTATTTACACAAACTGTGTGCTTAGCTGAATGCCGTCTGCTACCACTGACAAAGGGGTACCTGCAATGGCATCGAGTAACACACGCCCCCCTCCAACAATGCTTCTTCCATACATCGGATCACCAGTAAACGAATGTAGGGGCTGCCAATGTTAGACTGCCTAAGAGGCTAGCCTGACTAAGTTCCCTCCCTGGCCTCGATGTACACGGCAGAATTGCCTAAGAGCCACAGAGGCCGTGGCCCGAACCTAAACTGCTCTTGAGTTGACGAGCAAAAAAGGGTCGATGTACCAATATCAGGTAACCAAAGGAAACCACGCATTTAGCGTTCAATGCAATCTGCCTGCAAATTCATACTGCACATGCATTTTAATAACTGTCGGCATAAACATGTTCTATTTTCAGAAGCAAACTGCTAGCCAATAGCTCGGTGCAAAGCATGCACCGCCAAAGTAGTGGTGATAGGTTTAACCTAACGATGCTCTATGAAGTAAGTACTGTCAACTTCGTAGTAGATCCATAAAGTAACCGATCCAAACGAAACCAGATTTTTTTCATCGATCATTATATGTGCTGCTTCTTACAAATCTGAGGTGAAAGGTGAGATAATGCATTGAAAACTTAAGCAGATAGGATGTGAAACCAAAAAAAAACATTTTGCATAATATGTGCTTGACATATTGGTCAGCCTCCTAAATACAAGCACGGTAATAGTGTTCTAGTGTTTCTACCTTCGCACCTCGTCGAACCAACTCAAAAGCACAAATGATTCTCCAATATATGCCTTTTCTGCTGCAAAAATTCCCACTCTATTTCACCTTCTTCAGCCATAGCTTCATACCATCGGCTCAGCCCTCTGCCGATAAATATGAATAAATAAGCAGCTACACGATCAATTTTTCAGCTGATTACTTTTCTGCTCTGGTTTGGGAATACATTTTGAGCATGCTAGAAAATCCTGTGAGCTTGCCCACATAAAGAGAGCTCGGTTTAAGTAACGGGCAGATAATAATAATAATAAGCAGCATCTAATATGCTTATGACAATAGAGCAAATTACTTTAGCTTCCCCTTAATCTTTTTTAGCTCAACAGGATATCTGGTGTAACAGTCAAATTTACACAGAAAAATAAAGGCAACTTGACCTAAAGGATGGATGGATGGATGTCCTTAACCTGCATTTACAGAGAACCCTCAGCAGTAATGCCGGCCTTCTGCAACTAAAACTACACCGCTTCTCACGAATCAGTCCGTGATAACTTGGCCAATGTGACATTTGCGTTTGCAGCAATAACAAAAAGCCATTGTTTAACATCTTGATTGCATTTTAAAGACTCTTGTAGCTATCGCATGCCCGAAAGTTTGCTTAGATAAGGGCAGTTTTTGAGAAGACACGTTGAGCACGCTCAACCCTTGCTGACACATGCAGGATAGCACAAACCCGTCTAAGGCAACAAACTTACGAGCACGTGCCTCAGTACAGTCAGAGCTGAAAATAAAGGTAGTAAGATACAGTGAACCAACAAAGCATGAGAGCTGAACTTCCATTCAGCAAAACGCCACGTACAAAAATCACAAAAATCGCATGAAAAATAGTTCGATCAAAATACAGTCGGCCTGGAATACAGCGGACCTTGCCATTACCACTGGATGGGTACCGTGTGTTGAAACTATTCGACAAGGTACAGCCAATGCAACTTCACTTGATCAGATGCTTAGTCATGCTGACTTGATACAACTACAATTTGCAAACGATAATAGTGTGTCTCAATTTGCAGATGATAATAGTGTATCTGTATGTCGATATGGGTAGAGTATCTCTGTTTGTTTTGCTCGATCTTTCGACAGCTTTTGATATAATCGTTCACCAAGTCCTTCTTGAGCGCCTCTCATCTCGCCTGGGCATTACTGGCACTGCAGTGCAATGGTTCAGGTCCTATCTCAGTGGGAGACTCCAGAGCATTGATGTGAATAGACAAAGATCATTCGAAGAACCTCTGAAATATGGGGGTATCTCAGGGCTATATGCTTGGTCCTGTTCTTTTCACGGTTTATACTCTTCCTCTTGCCAATGTAATTGCCAAGCAAAATCTAGGCTTACACTTCTATGCGGATGACTCAGTTGTACCTTTGCATTGATCCCTACCAGCCTTTGAGCACCTCTAATTCTCTCAACTCACTTGCAGCATGTATTGATGACATCCGCACATGGATGGCAGCAAATTTTCCAAAACTAAACGATGATAAAACTAACTTACTAGTTATGGGCAAACCCAGTGTGATTCGGAAATTGGAAAAGCTAACGCTCAAAATCAGCTCTGCCAGCATATCCCCTGTTGAATCTGCGCGAAATCTGTGTGTCATGTTCCAAAGTGACCTTTCGTTAGACGACCACGTCAGCTCCACAATCAAGTCTACCTACTTTCAGCTACATAGCATAGCTGAAATTCGGGCTTGTTTAGACAAGGACACCACATCTAAGTTGGTCCATGCATTTGCGACATTCCGTCTTGACTTCTGTTACTCACTGCTTGCTGGTCTACCGGCCTGTGAAATCAGGCACTTACAGCTGGTGCAAAACTCTGCCGCTAGGCTTGTCGTTAGCGTCACAGTTGCCACATCACACCACTTCTCGCCGACCTGCATTGGCTACTAGTACCAAAGCCTGGAACTCACTTCCGACTTGCATCACGATATCTCCTGACTTGACTACACTTAAAAATAAATTAAAAAGCACCTATTTAGGACAGCATTTAGTGGGTCCCTGTGATTCGTCCCTTATGTGATTTTTCGTGCTGATACTGTTGCATGCTGCCACTAACCATACTTAAATGCTGACCCTGTGCACGTCACCCCTACCTATGTTATTCTTGTTGTTTATCGAGCATGCTACCACTAACCATTCGATGGTATTTCCTTTGCAGCACATGTAAAGTGCCTAGAAAGAAATTTAGTTCTCTGAGGGTGCTTTATTAAGTGTGTTATTATTATCTCAGTATTTATTTGACTGGCTAGACAGGTCCTTCCGAATTGAAGTGATGACAGCCAAATTAAATGTAAATGCACGGCCAGGCACTTGCAGATTTGGCATGCATATATTGATAGCATCAACCTATAGAATAAAACCTCCACGACAGAGCTATGCAATCATGTGACTTGCAATAACCAATCATTATCGGTCCATAATGAGCGATTGGCTAAAAGGATCGTGTCTATTGTGCACAGCCGAGCCGATACTGAGTTACCTGCAACAAATAATTTACTACTTGTGAGCCCTTATGCAGAGGAGCACAGAGGGGTCCCGTGTTATGAACATGATCCGTTTCCAGACTGAGTTCATCACCTGTTCGTCACACGGTCATTTGTAACCGAGATTGCAATACTCATACGGTACTATGGGAAAACTTTTAATTCGTACTGAGCCCAGCAAAAACTCGCTCCCAAATTAAAATATTGTGGACTAACCAACTTAAACTTTCCTATTTTTCAAGCTGCCTGAAACAAGTGAATAGATGAATTAAGAACAAAATGAAGATTAACACTATGAGTATCAAAAACATAACTGCAGAACACATATATAACAAATGTAAAAAACATCAACACATAAATACAAAAATACAAGATACTTCCTTCGATCTGAATAAAGTCAGGCCAGAAAAGCTCTGAGACCCTGCAGTTAACACTGCATAACTAACTCGGTAGTCTAGTGTGGCAGCTAACATCGGCTGCATGACTCTAGGGACTCAAGTGTTCTACTGCAGAGCATATATAAACCATGGTGAAATCATGGCTCTCATTGTCAGGGATTTAAACGCCATAGATCGAAATCCAATAACAATACAGCTCGAGATTAGCAATGCAAGGACCAAACCAAAGAAGTGAGCATGTCAAAGCAGTAATACAGCCCCGACATACAATACAGACACTTGACAATACTAGCAGAAAAATGAAGGACATGTTAAAGGCAAGAGAGCCATAGAATAAAACAAGATCATGATGACACCAATAAGCATAACAATTACTATATGTTGTATAAGTTTGCAGCAGTGAAAAATCACGAAAATGACAACTTAGCTTTGGAAGACGGGCCTGAGGGTACACTAAAATAGCTGGTAAGCCTGTCCACTGACTGCCAACCTAAAAGTTCTTAGTTAAAAAAGCAAAATCTATGTAGAGGCAAAAATTAAAACTTATTTCAAAATTATATTTAATAATGTTCTTATAAAACGAACATTAATGTAGCATTATGAAATTCATTCATCAGGACCGAGTAGGGAGTCAGGATTGAGTTGTGTGTACGGGAGCATACAGAGGTGCTGACCATATTTAAATTTTTATTAACTACATAGTAAGCCACCCCTCCCATGAAGAATAATGGGCAGATTTTATTGATGTTCATTGCTTACCAAAGATCCCAAGGCATATTCAATTTAAAGAATGAGCGTGCATGTTGCAGCTATATATGCAAATTAGAAAATTCTTTTCCTTTTTTTGACACGACACTCATCATTGCTGTACGGTCACAGCAGTACTATAAATATATCACAAAGGACATAATGTAAACATGACCATCAGTGACTGTGACGGACTAACTAGCTAACATGGGTTATTATATTATGCTGTATGCAAGCGCTCTATGAGCAGACAGAGATGAAGGGTGAAGCAGGTTCAATCATGCAGATAGTAGAAACAGCAAAGGCCAAATCATTCATCCAGCTAAAGCAGGAATAAGTGATGTTAAGGTGCACACCTTTTCTTGTCCTTCTCCTTAGTATCCTTGACTTTGCTCTCTTTGGTCTCCTTGTCTCTGTCATCCTTCTCCTTTTCTTTTTTAGCCTCTTTGGTTTCCTTGTCTTTAGAGCTGCTTCCAAAAGGCCAAAATGATTTCTTCTTGATCTGAGGGCTGAAATAAAAATGGCAATTCTAAAAAAGTACAGGATGGCCACTGCATTAGCTAACAGCAAGGACTAGTCACATGCTGCCCTAGCTTAGGCCCCCCCCCGATAAGGAGGTCGCCCTTGACGACCAGGGTCATGGGCTCGAGCCCTTCGGCATAAGTAAAATGCCTGGATAGAGATTAAGTTCTCTTATGGTGCTACAAATGAAGTATTTAATTAATGCATAACCATGATGAATAAGTTTCCTATATGACAAGCTGCAACAACAAATGCAACATAAAATGTAGCTCGAAGCAGTAAATTATATGAAAATCATACCAACATGACCGACATGTGAATATGACTCTACCGACACAGTACGTCTAGTAGCCATTACAGAGCCTTCTCTGTTGCCCCTCCAGCCCGGCTGCTTCTCATATGTGAGCACAACGTAGGCTTCCAAACTATATGGGGAGCAGCCATCAACAAGTGAACTAGATCTTGTGCTCAGCTTCAGCCAAAACACAGCTGGTGCTTCAGCAAAGCAGTTTGGAAATTTAAGAAGCTGTATCCAAAAAAAACTGATGCCGAACAACGTTGGGTAGCCACGGGTCACATAAGAGCAGCACATTCAATGCACAAGCTATGAACAGGTACTGCTTTGGTGAGAGATAGACTGAAAAGAAACGTAGTTCATGGACATAACAGTCTCCATCTTTCTGGCCGATGCTACTGAGGCAAGTGTTAATCGCTTTCTGCTTATCAATCATGAATTATCGGGGCATGTGAGAGTTACCTGTCAGCCTCTGTGATGCTCGGTGAGCGGCCAAGGCTGCCAGTCTTGCCACTACTGTTCTGTCCCTTTGACAAGTCTGCCGATGAGGTCACTGAAGCAGTCATGTCCGGGGACTGGCTGAAAAATCGGTCCATCACCTCACCGCCTTGGCCGCTGTCCTCGTCGTTGCCCTCACTGCCCACTGGCATCGGGCTTCCCAGCGGCACGGCAACAGTCCGGCGGCCAGGCATGTGCATCTTTGTCCGCCTAGGCCTGTCCTTCGTCACGTGCACCAGCTGAGGCCCCACATCACCACCAGTGGTTAAGGAATCGAGGTCTATCGGTGCTTCTGAAGAAGACCAACAAGACACATTTATGGATGAGCTGGTCTTACGCTAGACCAGTGGTGCAAGCAAACAAGGATTGCACTTGATGCAGCTGGTCTTACCTGTTTCTAATATCGCTTTGTCTGTAACGTCTTCTTCAAGATCTAACGCAACAAAGGGAGCAAATAGATATAGGCTGTGTTACCGTGGCATGTATTCGACCTTAGCTCATGCCACCCAACTGTACACCTTCCACCGCAAACCAGTATAAATAGTCCAATCATGCTTGCTTCGACGTGCATGCCAAAAATGCGCTTGGCTGCTGCTGCTGGAGCAGCTTGGCGCAGTTGCTGCTGCCACCACATCGCTCAGCAGCGTGTTCATACAGGCACAAGCAGCAGACTAACCATTGCGCATGCTGAAGCTGGTGGATGCAGCAGCAGCCACTCCTGCATTGGGCTCAGCCTCAACAACAGGACTGTCGACGTCAATGGCAGGCTCTACTTCAACAGCATATAGTTGCATGCTCGGGCCTGCAAAGAGCATACAACCGGATGTGTGTCACCACCGCGAACGTGCAGACACGTCGTGCATCGTGACACACTGTAGTGGGAGCAGGAGCTGAAGAAAGAGAAACTCGACAGTACGAGCAGCGGCAAAGAACATCAAAGAAGAAAGCCGACCAACGAGTGCTCACAGCCCATGCAGTGAGCACAAGTGACAGCAGCGAGGCCTCGCCATAAGCAAGGTACAGTGTCCAGGCATGCAAACATGCAATGTAACATAGCGTATCCCCCACCTGCAACTCCACAAACCTACTTGGACTAAGTGGGTGTTATGGCGGATAGTATTCTACAGCAAACTCGAAGCCTATGCGAAATTTCGGTGTACATACCGTAGCCAAGAGACAATACTCCATTTCATGCATTAAAGAGTAAGTGAGAAGCACAGCTGACTCAAAAGGGCAGTCGAGGAAGTGAGTATCATGGAAGCAAAAGGACATGATGGCTGGAAATGATGTTATACAGTCAGCAGTGGGAGATAAATCGTTGCAAAGAATTGTGGCTGTAAATTCCATTTTAGGACCTACACAGCAAAGCTTGTGTCGCCAAAAGTCTTTAAGCATAGGAATAAAACAGCTAATGCATTATGCATACCTGAGAGCCCGAGCAGGCAGAAAGTGGTGCAGCAGTTCAGCTAGGCATGAAGGAGCTAAGCCATGGCATGGCAGGCCTTGTGAGTCAGAACTGAACAAGCATTTCAGCCATAACACTCAAGTAGTCAGCAACAAGTCTTCATCACCGAAAAACCACTGCTGGCACAAGCATTACCAGCCGATCCACCAAAGTGAATAGGCAATTTTAGTGAAAAATGAATATGCTATGCCCATGATAGTAGGGAGAGACAGAGAATAAGAAAATGAGGGGATGGAGAGGAGGGGTGGGGGAGAGAAAAAGGAAAGGAAGTAGAGGAAAGTGCTGGGAGAGGGGGACACAGAGCAAAATAGAAAGACAGAGCAAGATACAGCAACACAAAACAAAAAATGAATAGGAAATAAAGAGCAAGATATAAATAGAAAGAGGCAAACAGACAGACAGACAGATAGCGAGATGGGGAGACAGACAAATAGGAGAAAGCTTATATATTAAGAGGCAGAGAAATACTATGACAGAACACTACTCTCCTCGTATTAGCACCCTATTATTCAGCACACTGGGATCATCGAATAGTCAATTTAGCTCAGGCTGCTATAGAACTGTGCAGGGGTGAAAGGCGTGGATCTAACAGTGTTTTGCTTGCACACAATACTTCTCCCACGCCAACCAATCAAGAATGATAAGACAATGTTCGCCACATATGCTGTTGGTTTTTGTAATACAGCCATCGTAAGATACCACTGTACAAAGTAGAAAAAACTGAAGGTCACTTTATTCAAGCTTATTCGTTTACAGTGAAGCAGACAGTCTTAGCAACTATCAATCCGCTTACAGCAGGCAATAAAGATTTGTCAGCTGATGGAGTCGAACCCACGACCTGGAATTGAAGCGCGGACATCTTATAGATGAGATAATATTCTGTGGCCATTATTGCTGACCACAAATATCCGAAAGTTAACCGTTGATCCTAAACATATCCTTAATCATCAATCCTGAGTATTACTGACCACCACCAAGCCTTGCCGACATCTCACACCTGCCTCACATCATCTCACATCTCACACCTCACCGACAACTCACACTCTCACACCTGCCCAGCTTCCTCTCTGAGCTCCAGTGTTACTATACTGCCACGAGGCTGTTGGAATCTTGAGCAAGAAATTAAGAAGCCTCGGGGTAAATACAAAAAAACAGAAAGCACAAACATCGTGGTAGAACATAACTATTTAATATAATCTGGGGATTGTGCATCCACTATTAGAAGACCTCAAAATTTCAAGTAGCAGCAACAAAGCACAAGACAAGCAGCTGGCAAGCACCTCATGCCCCGTCCAGTCGAGGTTAGCACTGCCAGACCGCCTTATTCTAGATGCTATGAGCTATAAAGGGTAACAACGAAGGGGGTCTAATAACAGCACACGACTAGCATTTAACAGCAGACACTGCCTATATACCTGCTCTGATGAGGTTTCCAACGAGATGGTCTGCAGCAAGGAAGATAAAAAAAAAACTATGTCAATGAATTGCTACTAGTGTTAGTGAATAGCATAGCACAAGACAGTTTTATATATGCCTCGAATCGGTGCTGAATTTATGCGAGTGAAATTATAAGGAAAAAACGTGCACGGCAAGATCAAGGTTGTAGCAGGTGTATCACAGCACTCATTACATGTAATGCTGAAGTACCATGGGCAGAAAGTTTGGGCAGTAGCAGGGACAGCAGGTATTTTGGTCGCATAGGCAGCAGGTATGAGCAGAAGACGACAGTGATGATAAAACAAAACGGCAGAAAGATACCAGTACTACGGTAGTGGCCAACAGTGACAAGTACAAGCTAAGCAGCAGGCATTGCAAGACGGCTGCATACATCATTTTTTTAAATAACTTCAGAAAATTACAACAAGCTCGGGTAAATAAATAGCTGCATGGCAGATAGTTTTGTGCTATGTGGATAAAGCCACAGATAAACGTATTGTAGATATCGGAAAAGCAAGGTTAGCTATAGCAACTGGCCAATACAACAGCAATGCCAATGATTTCTTGTTGCCAGCATCATCAGCCAAGTAGACGTCAGGACAGGCAATGGCAACACAAAGGCAGGCATGCCACACTGCCAACAGTTCAAATCAATACCTCCGAAAGTGTAGGTGCCCCCTAGAGATAATAGGCACAGTGCAATGAGACGATTCAAGACCTTGCCGTGCAAGTGTGGAGCCTACTAGCACATCATTAACACCCTACATCAGCAGCTCGAGCACACTAACAGTACTGCTGGCATGCAGCTCGCAGTCTGGCTCTCAAGATGCTAACGGCGAACAGATGGATAAGCGTTAGCAGATTGGAAAAGACATTCACTACTCTAGCATGAAATTATACTTGCATAGAGGCATGAGATTGTGCAGATATAAAGTTGTGTACCACAGCTGCCGATTTTAAAATGTTAAAATCGCTAATAAAAACTATTAAGAAATTAGATTGCTCAGGTACTATCACGATTTGTTGCACATCACATACAGAATCCAACGGGATTCAAACCATACAGCAAGTGAAGAGAGAAGAGAGACTGGCATTGCTGATTCTTGAACATGCAGTAGGCTCTGCTGGCTCTCTTGAAGTATGCACTAAGTTGAAAGCATAGTGTATGCATGGTAAGAACGTCCCCAAGGCTTGAGCTTCATCTGTGGTAGCCCAAGTTTGCCCTGAAGAAGCTAATCGAAGCTTTGTCAGCACGAAAACTAACCAGCTCAGTAAAATGTAATGTAATATAACGTAATTCATCTCTGGCTAAAACTCCACCAGGCCATAAAGACTGTGTGGGTGTTACAAAGGAGAGTTCTGTATAGCGCACTTACAGCCTAAGCGGCTTTCAGCACACATTCGGTGGCCAACCGACTTGATCTCACGCAACAAAAAGAAAGTGGGAAGCATGGCAGAGTCAAGATAGCAGTTGAGGAAGTGAGTAGCATGGAAGTACCAGCTCAGGACCGCTGAAAAAAATGAGCCATAGTCGGCAGCAGGAGAGTAATTGTCGTTGCATAAGATTTGTGGGCACCTGTTCCACAGTCTAGGACCTGCAGAGCTGAAGCTTCTGTTGATAACGGTCTTTAAGCGAAGGAATGAAACAGCTAATTTATTGTCCATACAGGACCCGAGGACACGAAGAGGCTGGAACTGTCTCCTCCCTCCTATACGCAAACACATTAGTGCTTGCTGAGGCAACGGTACACGTTCTCACAAAACACACACTTCTCACACATCTCTGCTTGTAACTCTGCAACGTCAAAAGGACTAAGTGCGTTTTTGCTGTTTAGCTATATATAGCGCACCGAAAGTCTCAGTGGCTTTCGGTGAGCATGCAGTAGCTAACAGGTTATACTTCACGCAACAAAGAGAAAGTGGGGAGCACAGCTGCCTCGTGCGGCCAGTCAAAGAAGTGGGCAGAATGGAAGTACCAGCGCAATAGGGCTGGAGAGAAGTATGTGCTACCGTCGGCAGCCGAAGAGAAGAAGTCTCTACTTAAGAATTGTGGAAGCAAGTTCCACAGTCTAGAACCTTCAGAGCAAAAGCTTTTGCTGTCAACAGCCTTAAGTAAAGGAACAGAACTGATCATTTATTCTCCATAAAGGACCTGGGGTCATGATGAGACTGAAACTGGTACAGCAGTTCACAAATGCATGTACAAACGCAGGCATGCTCACGCACACTCTTTGCACAGATTTAAATGGTAAACACTCATTTAATGAGCCTTTGAAATGGGCGGACCCCGGAGATCTGCTCTAGGTATGTTCCTTTTCATGCTGTATACTCACCCTACTGCCGATGAAACTGCCTAGCACTATCTAGGCTTTAATTGTAAAGCAAATGGCACACAACTGTGTCTATGCTTTGATCCGTCCTTCCGTCCAGCACGTCGACCTATCTTAACTCCTTTGCAGCTTGTAATATAACAAATGCACTCGAATGGCAGCAAACGCTCTTTAAAATAGAATGATTATAAAACCAACTTAACAGTTGTGGGAAAATCAGTTGCCTTTACATCATATGTTGAGTGCCTAAAGAGATACAACTAGACTTATCTGTCGTGAACTTCCACATTATGCCACTTTTCAACGACCTGCATTGGTACTCATCATGCAGTGCATAAACCTTTAGGTTCTGTCCCTCACCGTCATTCTCTTGCTCATGTCTGAAATGTTTGCTGAATGAATGGTGATTGCCACTTTATAAATAAGGCACCTATCTAGAATGCCTACTCCTCAGGCTTCCTACCATTGCATCCTCTATTTTGACTCTCAAGTACTTTATATGTAATGTATCACTGCCTGTAACTCCACAAAGCCATAAAGACTAAGTGGGTGTTACGCAGGAGATGTGCTTCTAACCAAACACAAATCCTTTAGTGGTCGTGCCTTCAGGTGCATGAAATAAAAGTAAGCTAAAAACCTGCCAGCTTCTCACAGCATTTGCTCAATCTGTGTCACCCGTATGTGCCTCTGTTTACTGATATATAAGTGTTATCACTAATCGCCTGCCGAATTTCCTTTTCACCAAGTGCAGTGTAGCTCGAAACAGACTTGGTTAACTTAAAGTGCTATACTTATATTCAATTATCATTAGAGTTATTATAACTGCATTTTAAGTGAACGAGATGCCTCAGCTACACCTTTTATCCTGCCTATATCTTAATCTTAGGATATTCACAGGTCGAAGAACTAATACAGTCCCTTCGACAAGCAGCAATATTTATAGAGATAGCCACTGTAGCAGCTGGGCAGAAGTAAATAAAACAAGCAATAAAGAGCTGCTTCTTGGACTAACTGGTTGCTCCAAACAATGTAAAGACAATGAGAGCTTGCAAGCAACAGATAACGGTGTAAAGTGCCTCTACCTTACCTACTAACGACTGAGGCCTCCTCATACGTTCGTACAGTTTGGACTTCCGAGTTACAACAGAAACCTTGTTGTCAAGGCTTTCACTTGCTCTCAGCACCGCATCAGCCCCCGGCTCCACAGCAGACTGTAATGTGAAACAACAGAACCTACCACAGTGCCCAGCCAGTAGACAGCCATCGGGTGCAGCATGATGAGCCCTCTAAGCTATAACACTGCCAAAGCGTTTACAGGTCTAGCACAGACCTTCTCAACAATTTCGAAAGCATCATCGGCACCATCTGCTTGCTCGATGTTTATCACGTCCTCGGATATCGAGCCAGCTGAGTGCTTGTTCACATCGGGCTGTTCCTATGTGCAGACCGAGACAAATTGACTAAGCGCTGCTTCGGTCGCTCTTTCGCACGCAGCCAAGAGGACAGCAGTCAGCGCATACTGTAGCCACACAGCAGCTATCGGAGCAAGCCAGTGCTCAGCAACAGCGAGCTGCACCTTCGGAGACCATAGACGCACAAGTGCCTGCCAAATTCGGCCACGAATGTCGTATTTCTCAAGCTTGTTGCCCGTTGCAAGCATCTGGCTCTCGGACCCAGACAGACAGGCGACCGTGCACGATACGAGCGTGCACGTTCGTCACGTTTACCAGTTCACTTTAGCGCTTCGGACGCAAAAGTTGTTCGCAAAATAGAAAGCAAGCAGTAGAGCGGCAATGACAAGAGGATTTGCTCACGGCCTTTGGGTTCTGCTTGAACAGGCGATCCAGCAGTTTGTCCACGATGGAGTCAGCAATGGCAGTTGCTAGCTGAAGGTTCTTCTTCCTATGGAAAAACCGCGGGACTAGCGGCTGTGGAGTGCGCTTGCCTTTGCTGCTGCTGCTGCTGCAGCTTAGGGTCACGCTGTGGAGGCACGCTGAACTCGCACAGCACTATGCACGACGAGAGCGTGGCCAGTCGCCCGCACGTGTGCCCCGCTGGCTCCCCTCCTGCTCGAACGCTCCAGTACCTGAGCTGCGTGGCGACGTTCACCTCTAGCTGATGCTTGATGACAGCTGCCACGAGCTCCTCGCCTGTCGCAATGCAATCCCTCTTATAAACAGCCTCCAGCTCACTAGTGAGGTCGTGCTGCAAATTGACGGGCACTAGTCCAGCAGAGAACAAGCAGGCAGCGGCTGCCAATAACTCGACTGCAGCCTTTTTCCACGTTACGTTTGCATGAACACTATTGGCAGCATGGCAGCATTGGCAGTTTGGCAGCATGCACTGCGCTGATTGGTGCAGTACAAAAGGCTAGCCTGTATCTTGCGGCCCTGTGGTTACATCGATGGTTTGAATCCAGCCAGTAGAAGTAGTTTGTCGGTTTGCAATCGACAGAGACTGGCCACAGCAAGCAGTTAACAGTGCCTTTTCGACACTGACGGCAATAGGGCAAACTGGAAAGGACACCCCAACAGTCTGTAACCGAGCTACAGGTCGGTACGTGAGATATCGCTGTGAGTTCGTAGAAACTAGTTTCTTGTCCATTCGGCATCGTTTTGCCCTTGGTTCTCAAATCGCTGTCACGTTCGTGCTAGATTAAATTTAAACATACAGGACCCGACGGCCAGCAGTTAGGCGTCAGACCGGTTTTTATTAAAAGTCGTTTAAAAGCGATGCATGTTATTAGCACACCACTCAACAAAACGACACCGTCAGCCCAGCATGCAGCTCACCACACGCAACATCTGCCACTACGAAGCATTTCTCCTACACAGCCCCTCATCACCCCTACGGCGGCCCACAGCCAGCTGCTTACACCGTCGGCTCTGGAGCATGCATCGGCAAGTGCTGCACGAACAAATGCACACGACTGCTTTGATCCACCCAGATGACCTGTCACTGAAGAACGCCTGGGCAGCCTCGAGTGTGCAGAAAAGTAATCAACCCGGCAGTCTATCAGCTCCAGCATCGTACGCACGTGCAAAAAAAAAAGAAGCGAGCCCCATAAAAATTGTACTTACATTGGTGCTCAGGAAGTATGGATAGTCGGCAGTTATGCTCTTCAACATTTCAGCAACGGTTGTCTAAAGCACACGGTTTAACATGCAAATGGTCATGCAAGCACTCAGCAACAGGCTGGGTAAACGCTCTAATTATGGCCTGCATACTTCAGCTTCGAAATGTCATGCTGCAGAATAATTTAATGCCAGAAATTCAGGCTGTTAGTTTGGCCAATCTACAGGCAATCACTGATACACGTCACAAGGCTCAACCGTGAAATACGAGTGCACATAATGCACACATTTTTAGAGACACTGTGTAGCTTTCTTGCTATCAGCCATAATTAAAAGGAGGAATCTAAAGGAGGAATCACAGATAGGTAGATAGATGACAACAAAAATAATCCATTTATCCTAAATAAAGAATTTGTCAATGTCTTATTTAAAAGCATTGTCGAAAAGAAAGTGTGCTTTGTAAAAGAGCATTCACTGGGATAACTGTCACTAGGATAAATGCCGTGGCCTTCCCCCCACAATTGTGCTAGTTTTGCTCTGAGACCTACAGGTGAACTCACAGGCTAAAAATCGTTTGGATTTATTATTAATTAAATGTAGCCTTAACAATTAGTACAGGTTTAAGCTTTATTGGGCTCCTAATGAAGTTTAGCAGCAAACCTGACCTCCCACGGCCAAATGGTATTACTCTTTGGCCCACACACACTCTGCATTGTTTCTATTAGAAATCCAACAAATACATATGTATCTTTTTTACGATTGCTACATGCCTTGAGTGGTATGTATCCAGCCACACCAATGTTCTCGATGTTGCAATTAGAATCTTAATACAACATCTACAGAATCAGAACTAGATGGCAAAATGTGTGTGCATGCATCTATGGTATATCTATACATACAGCGCTATATAATATCAAGGATGATTCATTCACGGCCGATTCATCCATAGACGATTTATCTGCTGAATGTTCATGCTGACAAGAAACCCTAAACCCTAATTAAAAATATTTGTTTTAACATATTTTCCAATTTAGTCCTTCAGCAATTCATATTAACAAGTTTCAATATTATTCTGGATGAATCGTCCATATTAAACGTCCTCTGGATGAATCATCCGAGATGAGCAGTCCGTGGAATAGGTGTAATGCTGACGCCAAAGCAGATCCGAGTGGCCGAGCAGTTCAGGAAGCAAGCGCCTAGTACTGCAAATTATCTGCAGAGTATATGGCTGCCAATGAAGATGGCTGTAAGAGCACCACATCAAGAGCATATATGGATATAAATCGACCAAGCTAACCCTGAAGAGTCACAATTTTTAAAACCCAGAGCACATTTTCAGATAATTTTAAATATTTGGGGTGAACTCCCGTGATTTGCCTGCCCCTTGTTCATTCAGCATCATCCGACTGTTTCGGCAGTAGTTCGATCACGCCACATTCCTAGCACTTCAAAAACAATAAATTATCGATAGATAGATACTTGGATTGTCTACTTGGAGTGGGTGAGAGCTTCATGAGATTTAAGCTGGCAACATATGACGGGAGTTCAAGTCAAACTGACGGAAGGCAAGTTTGCCAAAGCTCTCACGTGCATCAAAGCAACTATGCACACCGGAAAGTCTTGCTTCCTCCCTACTTCTGTCATGATTGAATCTTTGATGCACACGTCACCGAGACGGGGCGGGCCAGGCTTAAAGAAGACTTAACACGACTCGGACACTAGACGTGGCCCTACTTCTTGGCCGAGATTCGGTCAAGACTGAACGAATAATCATAGGCACCGTTTAGGGTATGCCTTCTTCATTACTTTTAAATGCATGGCTTAAGACACGACTGGCAAAATCGTCGAAGCGTTCCACGACAGTCTTTGAATATGGAACACTGTGAGCTCATCATAAAAGTGTCAGATCATGAGGAGCCGGCGGCCAATACAGGCAATCGATTAAGTTAAAATTGAGTGCATCGTGGAAGACCCTTTCCTACCACCCTAACAAAGGCAATTTTCCCAACATCACTCTGGGCGCAGAGCAAGTAGGAAGCAAGACTTAGAGAAAGACTTGCCGAGTAAATTTCCTAGAAGGAAGGTCAAAGTAAGACAGAAGCAGGACAGAAGCAAGACTTGCCGTGTAAAGGCGGCTAAAGTAAACGGCTAGCCACGTGAGGGAAGAATTAGGACTAGGGGAAGAAAGCCCCAACGGTTGAGTAAAGCTGTGAAGCCGACAGGCTGAAATGGGCTGAATATCGTGCTTACCGGATGGTTTAAGGTGGATACTATTGATGGAATGACGAGAGCCAATTTCAGCTCTTGGAATAAAAAAAAAACTCCCCTCAATGTCAGCCGAAGAAAAAGTGATGAGTACCATGAAGACTGCATGCATACTATTAAATGCGTCGGTCGTGGAATCGTGGTTTGGGGCTTATTTTCCGTAGCAGGAAACCTCACTGGAAACACTGGAAAATGATCTCCCAAGTTTCCGGTCACCTGCGCATTAACGTGCCTTCCCCGCCCCCCCCCCCCGACTCTTCCGATTGAGCTATTGAGACGATTTTACGTTCAACGCTTACACACTGGGCTGTAAAGCCTGCAGGTACATAATATTGTCTTCCAAAAATCATCTGGCAGGTCAAGTTCTCACAGGCTGAAGAACAGGCTGAAGATACACAGTCTGGTCTACAATGCAAGGAACGAGATGCTATGGGCCCGATGCCAGCGCCAGAAAAATGATACATACTTGATGTGGGATGGGCACCTCGTGAAAATCCACCACTCACTTTCACTATCTTCTCTCTCACGTGACAGTATTTACAACAATGTTCACGATTATTGTGTGCAAGGCTAGATCCTTAAAGTGTGTGGGTTTTTAAAATGTGGTTGTTTTAGAGTCGGCTTGTTCAATTTTTATACATACCTGCGATTGTGGTGCCCTTAGAGTCATGCTCGTTGGTAGCCTTATAATGTGGAGATAATTTCCATTGCTGGGTGCTTACTGCCTCGGCTGCTAGGCCGCTCCTAGCTGTAGTGACCTTGGAAATACTTGCATTCAGGATGTGTAAATACCCATGGATGTGAGTTTATATACCACATCGAAAGCAAAAATTAGCCTTTTTTAACACTGAAAAGCAGTTACATCAGCTTAACTAGCTCAGATCTCATAAAAACAATTATATGCAGCTTGTGAACACAGTTATGAGCTCTGGGTACATAACCCTGCATGTGATGGCACTCTATGCAAGCAAGCCTTCACATTAGGCTACTGTGGGTATTTGGACTTGCAAAAGTGCTTACCTCAATCTGTGAATCAAGTGCCTGCTGCAGACTCTTAGACACTTCACCAATCTGTGAGGACAGCCGATTAGGCTTGGACTCCTGACATTGTGCAACAGATAGTAATTTGTTCATAACCTGTAACAAGCAAGGCCATATACTTCAGCAACTCAATCCAAATCTATTCAATATATGGTCCTCGATCGAACCAAATGATACTCAACCAGTGAGTAATTTTAGTGAGTAATAAAATGTTTTAAAGTAAAAAAGAACCTTGCATCCTGAAAGAGTTTCTCTCTTGAGCAGCTATAAATTTTTTGAAGTCTGGAGAACAGGTCAAACTAGGATACTAACCCGAACTATAAGAGGGCTAACTACAACTTTTTGGCTGGCAAGTTGATGCCCGAGTGGTAGGCAGTTGCTTTTGAAATCAGACACTAACGATAAGGACGCTTAGCAAGACTCTAGCATCAGGCCCTCTTAAAGCAACACATTTGCAGCCCAGCATTTTCCTTTAAGAAATCAGAAGATGGAATGTCAGCATATATCAGCTGTCTAACAGAAACACGAAGGGCAGTAGACACATTCGCCAATGGTGGTGTGGCTTGGCAGCATGATTCGAGTATAGTGACTATGACTCACAAATCCAGTAGAGCGTGACAGCCAAACTTAAAGTATAAAATATACAGGTTCAAACCCTGCTTGGTTGTAAACCACACACAATAACCAAAATTCAAATACACATGATCCGAAGACCTCGGGAAGGGGGACTAAATGCAGAAGCAATTTCACGGTCACCAGGACAGGCATCTTTGGTTTCCCGGATCCGTTGGTCAAAACCACAGAATACAACTACTTTTTTACTGCTCTTTACACTGGGCTTTAAAGCTCTTTTAGCTATCAATAAAGTCACTCATATGCTAAGTCTGATCATTAAGTCACGAGATTATATTATAAGCCCTTGGCAGTAAGCAGAGCACAATCATGTGCGCAGAACATGTGGGTCCAGAATGCTATTAATGCCATTCGAACCAACCAAGATCTTCAATTAGAACATGATCATCTAGAAGCCGAGTGCAAAGAACAAATGGGCTACCACCGAAATCTGATTCTACGACATACAGCAGCAAAAATGCGTAGAAAGAAAAAGGATTAAATGGGGAAAAGGATTACACGGGAAAAGGACTTCATGTAGAAAAGGGACACGAGCAAAAGCATCATTTACTATTTGCATTCAGCTCACTTGATCACATGCCAGTGAACCACATCACCTGGTAGAGGAACTGCTAGTGAGAGCAGCCACTGAGACTAAGATAGATTAATTTCGGGCCGTCGCTCCACTCCCGGTGGACGGCAGCAGCCGAAAATGTCAACACACTGAAATTATAGCTGAGACTAGTAAGATCAACAATCATTCTAGGCAACCCACCCACAACGGTTTATTTGTTCTCGTGGTTATTTATTATTCTTTCAAAAGTGCTCATCCGTTGTGGCACAGGCCCTAAAAACCTTGACCGTCAGGCGATCAATACAGCATCAGCCGATCTATACAGCATCAGTGGATCAATACACTGTCAGCGGATCTATACACTGTCAGACGATCTATACACTGCCAGACGATCTATACACTGACAGCCAACCTATACACTGTCAGCCGATCTATATACATCGATAGACATATAAAAGGAAAGTCGTAGCACTAAAAAGAAATAATGAACCTGTTATGACGTCCTTGATAGCAAAACCTGTGTGCATTTTCCAAATCCAGAGGTGTCGTTGGTCATTCTGACTCACTCATTACGACATTCGTGCTAAAGCTACATCAGTGCTTCAAAGTTCGACAGCATGCCCCGATTACAGAACATGGGTATGTGTGCAAAGAGGAAGTGCTCATATTTAATGTCTACTAGTGCCCATGTCGACTCACTATAAAGCACTTATATGCACTTGTGACACTTGGACCTCACAAGTCTGTCAGCTGTCAGTGTTGGTTGCATTTGCATAGATCCCTTGCTCCTTTTTAGGGCAGTATACACACGATATATAAAATATAATTCAGTTGCACATCGCCCCAAGAGAACTTAATTTCGATTCGGGTGCTTCACATATGCCTCGGGGCTCAAGCCCACGACCTCAGCCAGACCTTGGTCGGGGCGAGCACCATAACCGCTGGACCAAACCAGCTCGGTCCACCTGTACCAAATGAGATGCAACGTTCACCACCTATTCCAGCAGATAAATAATCCATATGAATTCATGATCATAAATAGAGAAAGCACGAGCCTGACCTGTCAGCTAATAAGTTGGAGCCAGTCATGGCATGTTACACCTGATAAGCACCACTTGATACTGGAAATTGGTCAAAATGGGTGAATTTGTATGGATCTAGCATGCAAAAAAAAAATGTGAACTTGGGTGGCAGCGTGTTTTAGGTGTTCCTTAGAAAGTGCAATCCGGCCTACAAAGCATCATCACGACCTTACCAAAACGATTACATCGGTTCGCCAGATCATGACACAATTAACCACCAGATCCTTCTGGTGTACCTAGCCACTGGCTTAGGTATCACTGGTAACAGACCTAAACTTAGTCAGGCCCCACCTCAGTGAGAGAGGAAAGAGTGCAGATGTAAATTGTTGTCGGTCATATGGGGAGTCCTTACAGTATGGGGTACCTTGGGGTTCGATCTTTAGACTTCCTTCTTTTCACTATCTATACTCTCCATCTGGCCAAGGTCATCATGTAACACAATCTTGGCTTTTATTTCTATGCCGATGACACTCAGCCCTACCAATCTTTAGACCCTTCTAATCCTTTCTCCACTGCCTACTCACTTAAATCCCTTGCAGCCTTCATCGAAACATTTGCACTTGGATGGCCAATGACTTACTGAAGCTCAATGATAAAAAGACCAATCTAATAGTTATGGGAAAGCCTCACCAGAAAAATGGAAGACGTCATCCTTAAGATTGGTTTATCTAGCATCACTCCTGTGACGTTTGGCAGTAATCTAGGCTTACTAATATAAAATGGCTAGTCGTCAGGTGAGCGCATTGCCTTTACTGTCAAGTCAGGACGTATTTTTACAAAAGCCCAGCGACCGGAAGCTGGGTCTGAGACAGTTTTGTATCATTTGAGTAGATTGGCACCACATCAGACGTGTGAAGACAGCAAAAACGCCAGCTGCCAAGATGCCTGGATAGCAGTGGGATAGCACTAGGATGCCCTCTCCCACCCTAGCACCATATCTAATGTGATGTAATGCATCTTCGTCTGTCAATCCACAAAGCCAGAATGACTAAGTGGCTATTACACCTGAGATTTTTCTATAGTGCACTCAAAGCCTGAGTGGCTTTTGGTGTGCCGACGGTAGCTTGACCCCAGGGCTGCTGCAGAAATTTGAGTGAATCGACCTTGCTAAGTCGTCAATGCACATAAAGCCACATTTTTTTGCAGCTTGAATAGAGCTTAATTTTTTGTATCGCCCCAGACGAGTTCATCCCTATTTCTTCGATAAGCTGATAAATCCATGCCCTGGCCCACGGCAAGAGACTTGCCATATTATGTTCAGACAAAACTGGCTTCCTATTGGTGATTCAAGTAAGGAGAGCAGCCTCATTTGATCAGCTTTTAACTGTGTCTGAACTGACTCACTTCCCAGATGATGCTTCTAGACTTTAAGCATGCACTGCCCATATGCCCATTTTCTGAATCTAATCGTTTAGCTACACCTCGTACGAACCTCAAATCCTTTGGAGACTGCGCCTTTAGCTCGCATGCTCCTAAAGCCTGGAACTCACTTCCAACTGACCTCACGACGTCCCCTGACTTGACGGGTTTCAAAAAGCAGCTAAAACTATTTATCACAGCATTTAGTGGATCCATGTGATTCATCCTCTGTGTGCTTATGCATGCTGACACTCTGCATGCTGCCACAAACCATACTTGTATGCTGATCCTGTGCGTGTCACCTCTAATCATGTTATCATTGAGCATGCTGCCACTAACCATTCGACCATGCTTCATTTGCAGCGTATGTCAAGAACCTACAAAGAAATTTAAGTTCTCTGAGGGTGCTATACAAATGTATCATTATTTTTATTATTATTATTATTATTATTATTACTATCTTATTATGCTTTCCCCTGTTAAGGTGCTTGCACTTCATGACCAAGATCGTAAGCTCGAGTGGCGTAGCAGGCACTTCGTTAATGCCAATTCTAAGCAAGGTGATAGCTGCTATGGCTCACCTGCTGAAATATAAATATGGGTGTTAAATCAGCTACTCTCTTCTTTTTGCTAAAGCAAAATGGTCTCGTTAGGCCTCCAGCTTGGTCGTGGATTTTTTCGCTACCCGTAAGTGGTCTCTCCAAACGCCGGTAAAGCATTTTTTAATGCTCCAGTCTTCGCTTTACGATTCACTCAGTATGAAACCGTACTTTCGGTTATGGTGAATCAGAAGTACTTTTGACTAGTGCCCCCCCCCGCCTCCTACAGTGCAATAACTTCACCACATTAAGAAGCTTGACGATTCGGTAGTCTTCGGGCATGACTTGTGGGCTTTTAGCAGTTGAAATAGCCATGCTTCCTGCATATGCTGTATATTTCCAGCTCGTGTGCAGCTTTCCTAGTCCGATGATAGCATTTGATTGGCTCGAATTCCCCATGAGTACTAGCGTGAAATTTTTCGAAGATAGACCGTCCAAATATTTTTTGATTGAGTGTAGAATACCCACAGCCCAATGCTATGGAATTCAATAGACCACACACAGGTTTCTCAAATGGCAAAATAGTCCTTGGCTTCCTGTGATGTGAAATCGCCCCCCACAACAGAGTGATATGACTCAAAGCACAAAACTAAGGTAGCCCAGTGGGGCAGAAGCATATTGGACACATTACCTGGCAGACGTTAGTGATATCCTTGGTAGCTAGCTTCAGCTGCTGAGCAGTTTGAGCCATTCCAGGATTAACTCCATTTGGGCTTTCTTTGAAGGACCCATCGTGCAAAGAATGCTGCTTGAGCTTCGACATGTGCTCCTCAACAACCTTAAAAAACAAGACATGAGATGCATCGACTGCTGGCAGGGCAAGGGTGCTAGTCTAGGCCCCTAGGTCTGAGTCGGGGGGGGGGAGGTAAGTTGCTGCAGCAGGCCTTCCTTTTCTGCCCGATGCAAGTGGGGTAGGGTGGTAACCACTACAGCTCTCCAGCTGCTATATAAATGAGGCTGTTAAATCAGCTGACCTATACTTAAGTTTTTTTAGCACATGAATGCTTCACCGACAGGCCAGACCTACTATGCAGCACTGCCAATAATCTGATGATGGGGGCCTCCGTGAAGTCTAGCAATCCACTTAAGATTCGGCATTATGAATTATGTAAGAATTCTAGTAATGGCTTCATCGGCAGACAGATTCCCTTTTTAATGATTGTTGGACTGCAGTCGTTCATCATGCAAAAAACTGCAAAAACTTCTTGGTAAGACTTACTGAGATATAAAATCCTACTTGAACCTTCATGCTATCATGCAAAGCGCCTAGAAAGAGATTGAGTTCTCTGAGGGCACTCTATCAAGTGCGTTATTTTTATTATTAGATTTAGGGCAACGCCTGCTAAAACCTAGCCTATTAATGAGGCATGCACAGCAGCTAAGGTGATGAGTAGCGGTTTCTTTGTCAATTTCATTGAAATGCAATACCGTGGAGTTAGCAGTTGGCATCCAAAGCAAAGCGGGAGGCGAGAATTGATGAAAATCCAACATGCTCGTCCGAGAATACATAGCTTGAGGACAGCAAAATGCAATCAGAGCCTAACAAAAGCTACAAAAAACGATCTACGAGAAAAGCTATTCATACACTGGAAAGAGTGACTGTGATACAGTAAACAGGACATGGCGAAATGGCAACAACCGCAGCATACATTTTGGGTAGAGCTGACCAAGAAACTCTGGTGAAGACGGTATGAATATTCCAATGGAACGTTAACAATGCCATGATTCCTCTGAAGAGATTGCTGCATCTAAAAAGAAGAGCAGATAAAGCTGAAGAACAACTTATGAGTATATAGCCGGTGATTAAAAACCTAACTCCTCATTGAAAACCCTTAACGTACGGATGGAATAAGTGACTTAGCTCTCCTAAATGAGGGCATCATAGTGTGACTATAATTCAGGTGTCCTCTTTGATGACTGCTTAACATTAAAAAGTTTTTTTCCAGAAGACTGCCTCACACCTAATCGTCGTGTTCAATCCATGTACAGGATTAGGGACTACTAAATGCAGTGGCTGGCAAATAGTCTTTCTAGCTCCCCGGTTCTTTATAGACTGGAGGACTGTAATTCGGTATTGATAGGACAGCCAAAGAAAAGCCATTAAGCCTCCTCAGCAGGTGATAAATATAGCCACTAGGTTGGTCTTTACATTCAAGAAATTCAATCACGTATCTCCTTTGCTAGAGTGGCTGCTCTGACTCTAAGTTCATCACTGGATACAAAGCAAACCTCTTACTCTGATCGACAGGACCAACTACAACTTAGCTCCTCCATATTTCCCTAGACCCCACCACCCGTTTCAGCCCCATGGTGCCCTCAAGTGCTCTCAAGACAATAAATTAGCTGTCCAATTCTTTCACTTAAAGATATTTGGCAACAGAAACTTGCTCACTACATGTCCCAGATTGTAGAATTAACTTCAAAAATTCTCTCAAGCATCTTCTCTTCTGCTGCCGACTAGGTACATCATTTCCATAAATCCTGTACTCCTTCATCCATGTTACTCACTTCTTCGAATGATTCAATGCTTCTCATTTTTTGAGATTAAGTATTCGCTATCGTATGCACATCGAAAGCAACTTGGGCTTTCCTAGCTGATTAAACAGCCTCTTTTTGTATAGCGACAGAAGAGCCTTTACGGCTATCACCACCGCTTACAGTGGCAATAAATGATCGCCCACCGCAGGAATCGCACCCACGACCTCGGGACCGAGGTCGAGAAAGCAACCGCCTTACCTAGTGTGCCATCACGGCTTTGAGCACACTATAGAAAACACTAGAGTAAAGTAACACCCACTTGGTATGTGCTGCCTTGCAGAGGTACAGGCAGAGATACCTAAGACTCATTGATCAACGAGAGGCTTGACAAAACAACTTCATGAAAACTTATGCCGAAAAAACACAATGGCAAGTAATGTAGTTTGGAGTAGCTAGCGAATTTTCGACATTACAAACTCTCAAGCATAATTGAAAATGCTTTCAAGCAGACTTGCATCCCAAGCAATGGAATATGCTCCCAAAGCCTGGAACTCACTCCCGACTTGCGCCACAACATCCCCTGACGTGACCACGTTTAAAAAGAACTGAAAAACACACCTATTTAGGACAGCATTTAGTGGGTCCGTGTGATTCGTCCCTATGTGCTTATGTGTGCTGACACTGTGCATGCTGCCACTAACCACACTTGCATGCTGACCCTATGCATATCACCCCTAACCATGTTATTCATATTGTTTATCAAGCATGATATCACTCACCATTCAATCGTGCTTCCCTTTGCAGCAATTGTAAAGCGCCTAGAAAGAGATTGAGCTCTCTGAGGGCGCTTTATCAAGTGTATTATTGTTATTAATAATAATAATAATATTGCACTTGATAAAGCACCCTCAGAGAACTTAATCTCTTTCTAGGCGCTTTACATTTGCTGCAAAGGGATATGCAATAGAATAGTAAGTAAAATCATGCTTGAAAAACAAACAAAATGAATAATATGGTTAGGGGTGACATGCACAGGGTCAGTATGCAAATGTGGTTAGTGGCAGCATGCACAGTGTCAGCATGCACAAGCACATCAAGGACGAATCACAGGGACCCACTAAATGCTGTCCTAAATAGGTTATTATTATTAAATGTGTGCCCACACTAGTTAACCTGTGCTGAACTAAAGCTTGGGATCATATGGCACGTGTAAGGTAAAAGGCAGCCGGACGGCTTACCTTTTCGACGGCTGCTTGCACTTTTTCTGGCTGCGCTCTTGCGGCACTGGCAACGTCCATGACAGGTAGAGGCATGTCTTGGAGGAAGTAATTTCTATAAAAAGAAATGTGATATGCACGTTCAAAACAGATATATGGTTACAGAAAAAGTGATAGTTCGACCCTAGAACTGACTAAACTCGGCTTTCAGTCGGATTAAATTGCATGTCCTGAAAACTGTTGCCACTAGTGTCAGCTGCAATACACATTCGTCAGTAGTTGTAGACAAGTAAACATTCCAGCCACATTGCTACAGCTTCTAGAGCACATACAAACACGTCCACACGAATGCGAACTCGCATACACACAGACACCTACACAAACAAACACTACATCATGTAGCATGCTGGTGCAGGCACCACTTCGGAAAGCCCGTCTGTACGCTATATGAACAAAAACACCGACTATACTCAGCTTGATGAGACAGTAATGAAGCAATGTAACTCATAAGCTAGCCGGCTCAAGCTGGAATAGGTTTAAATAAGCTTAATTATCAAAAATAGGACGGTTATCAGTCAGCACAAAGCTCTGGCACTAAGTTATTAAATATAAATACAGTAACCTGGCTGCATCGACAACGGTGCTACAGAAATACTAGATCCAAACGAACTTGCCCAGCACTGTCGGAAAGAAAAAAGAAGTACACACAGATATGTCTTGTAGAGCTTGGTGGTCAAACGATGGCTTCTTTATACTGAAGGCCTGAGTGTTAGCAACTCGTCGATTTCTAACATTTGAAAATAGAGCTCCTCCAGAGACAAAATTACCTAATTTCAAAGGCAGTATTTTCTTATACAATGACCTTCAGGTGCCAGGGCTTTCATAGGATCTAGCAGTAAAAAAAACTCACCTTTCTATTTCAAGGAACCACAACATCGGTAGGTCTGGATATTATTAAAACGGGCTGCAGCAGCTGCTCCACTAAAGTCCTTTGACACAAACACAGTACTCGTAATGGTGCTAGTTCTTGCCGACACATAACAATTACATGTGAAGCTGGTGCCATGATGCATCTATTATCGTTTTGCTCCGGTCACTCAAACACATTTCTGGTAACAACTGTTGATGTAGGGATTCTTGATTTACTTATTTCCCACAAGAAGCCCAATCGGAGCAAACGAGCAGATTTCCCGCATTTACAGCACTGCCTCCAGCCACAATCTGAGCCCATTCCCTGAAGCACTGCTGCCTCAAGCACTGCTATGAATAGCTCAAACTTAGTAGCCATCAGGCCTTCTATAAAACAGGCGGTCAGCCTTAAAGTTTGCCTCTGGCACTCTTGCTCAATGTGGAATAAACCCATAATAATAGGGGACATGGTCCTTAACGACGCCTTTGACCTGTTTGAAAGCGACTAATAAACAACCCATAATCAATGCCACACCGGCAGGTTTTTCCCTACATATATCAGGGGTCGGCAAACTTTTCGGAAGGCACACTAGGCCAGAAGAAACCACGCCCACTCCCGCGGGTCTGAAGAGTGGGCGTGGCCACACGAACAAACAACCAGTCGCAACAGACGCAGCACAGAAGCACACTGCAATTACAGGGCTAAACATTTATCATTCTTCCCTGGCCAGGCGCTTCTGTTTCATGCAAGGGCCTGACATCAGTTCTAAAAATAAACACGGGCAACAGCTTGAACTGCAACCAGTAATAATGAATGGGAACAAATCCGCAACAATTCAATTAGGCCGGATCCAACTACAAATAACTAGGGGCGTTGGGGTGGACTAGAGTACTAGCCAGGCCACATCTGGCCTAAAGGCCGGAGTTTTCCTACCTCTCCTCTAGATCAATCAAAAGTGGTGCCGTCGTAAACGTCGCACGGTTCTCCCTAAATTTCAAACCGTTTGCAGTACCCTCAAAGCAATTTTCGAATCTCTTGTTTTGAGTCGCTTTAACAGCGAGTTGCCAATGGTGGCAGTAATCAATCGCCCCCTGGTACCAAGTCATCAGTTATTTCAATCTGTTCTGATCTCATTTTGGTTCTGTGTGCAAGATATCGATCTTTTCTTGTCATGTGTGATTTTTTATATTTATTTCGACGACTCAACTAATGCCTTTAGTATACCAAATTTTGTGTGCTGGCTTGGCTCATTTTCTCTTGTGTCTCATGTGCATGACCCCACTCACAACAAAGGTCATAAACTCAATCGAATATTCTTCCTCGATTGTATAGTATTGTGTCCTGTTATCAACCAATGCTGGACATCTGACTACATGTGGATCTCATTCAGTCTTCAGCGTATGCCCTTGCTCAGATCTAACATCATCTGTGAATCAAGAAACCTTAAGAATATTGATATTGAGTCATTTTAATGAGCAACTATCATCCGAGAAACCGTTAAAGTATCGAAGGTATCCAGGGCTCTGTGCTTCCTCAGCTTCTTATCAAAATGATAAGAAGCTTCCTCAATGGTGACTCTTCCTCTTGCCGATGTAATCGCCAAGCACAATCTAGGCTTTCACATCTATTCAGATGACACACGGCTGTACTTATTATTTGGTCCCTCTCAGCTTTCAAGCATGTTAAACTCTCTCACCTCCCTTGCTGCATGTACTGCCGACATCCGCACATGGATGGCAGCAAAATTTCTCAAATTGAATGACAATAAAACCAATTTGTATGGGCAAACCAAGTGTGATTTAGAAATTAGAAACCTTATTGCTCCAAATCGGCTCTGTCGGCATATCTCCTTTAGAAGCACAAAATCTGGGTGTCTTGTTCCAAAGTGACCTTTCACTAGACGATCACTTCAGCTACACTGTCAAATCTGCCTACTTTCAGCTACGTAATATTGCAAAAGCTCGAGCTTGCTAAGACAGAGATACTACGTTCAAATTGGCCCGTGCATCTGTGACATCCCATCTCGACATCTGTCACTCACTGCTTTCTGGTCTACTGGCCTGTGCAATCAAGTGCTCACAGTTGGCGCAAAACTCTGCAGCAAGGCTTGTCTGTCATGACTGTTGCAGTTGCCACACTACACCAATTCTAGCCGACCTGCACTGACTTCCAGTCAAGCAGCATATCGACTTGATGTTATTGAACGTGTTATCATTCACTTTTGGGTCCCTTTATTCTCTGGCTACCTGTCAAAACTGCTTCGAAACCAGCCTAGTCATCGTGCCACCCACTCTGCTGAATCAAATCGTCTAGCCATGCCTCGAACGAACCTGAAATCCTTTGGAACTATGCCTTTAGTTTGCATGCCCCCAATGACTGGAACCCACTCCCGACTGACGTCACGACATTCTCAGACTTGATGTTACGACATTCCCTGACTCGAGGACATTTAAAAAGAAGCTAAAAATGCACCTGTTTCCCACAGCATTTTCTGGGTCCTTGTGATTTGTCTTGCGTGTGCTTATGCGTGCTGACACTGTGCATGTTACCACTAACATATTTACATGCTGATGGTGTCGTGCTGGTTTGGCCCAGTGGCTACGGTGCTTGCCTTTAACGACCGAAGCCAAGGTGAATGCATTTGATGACCGAGGCCGTGGGCTCGAGCCCCATGGTATATGTGAAGCACCTGAAATAAAGATTAAGTTCTCTTAGGGCGTTACACAAATAAATTATATATGTATATACCTCTACTAATTACAGTGAGAAAGTCCACTCTTCCCTGCGTCACACCGAAAGATAGATTGAACAGTCGTATATATATATATATATATATATATATGTATATATATATATATATATATATATATATATATATATATGTATATATATCATATGCATGTTACCACTAACTCTATTGCACATGCTCACACTAAGCATGTTACACTAACCAGCCACATTATGCATATTGACACTGTGCATGTTACTACTAACCATGTAGTCATGCTTATTGTACAGCATTTGCTAAGTGTAGAAAGAGATTAAATGTTCAGAGGGCCCTACATACAAACTCTAATAGTAAGTCATTTCCAAGTATTAATAGCTGATATGCTATTTTGCACATGCAGAAAAAATAGCCGCATAGTCTCGAACCTCTCCAGAGCTCCTGCCACATCTTCCAAGCCATGGGCGGTTACGCTATTCCGGTCCCAATAAATAGTCTTCAGGTGTGAGTTAATAACCAATGCTTTAGCCAACATTTTTGCACCAACATCACCAAACTGGTTGCCACTGAAAATAAACAAGACACGAATGCTAATGAGCATGGGCACCATCACTTCCGGACCACGTGTCAATTGCAATTGCAAGGCACACCTGAGGTCAATCTTCTCGAGGACAGCGTTGCTCCCAAGGGCATTAATGATGACGGTCGTATCAAATTTCAACTTCGAGTCAGCGATGCTCAAGCTTCTCAGAGCCTAGAGCCAAATCACACATACACACAGTCAAAGCATGCCTTCCACAATAACATTGAGAGAGCAATAAGTAGCACGATGGATAGCCGGCCGATGCACAATGCAGACAGCGGCAGAGCTTTGCTCACCAGCTTCTCCGACTGCAAAAAGCATACCACTGAGTCTAGGGCAACCGAAAGCTGTCTACAAAGCGAGAAATTGCACTGGATGAAAGAACCAACATTTGCTGTCAATGGGCTGCCTGCTCTGCTACGCCAACGAGAGTCCTGTGTCAGGAGCAAGGCACCGCATACACAGCCAGCAGCTGCAAAAACAGTACAATGCGCCAAGCTCCTCGAAGCGTGTTAGCATGGTGCCCCCCTTGCTAACCTGTTCTTCAGTGAAGAGAAATTCCTGCCGATTGACAAGTGCTTCAGCGACTTGTTCTGGCCAAACCAGGGCAGTATTTCATGAAGCCTCCCGTCGAGCTCTAGAAATCGAGCCGGGAAATGTTCGCGTGTGCTGCATCCAAACATTACCAAGAATGCAGAAATAAAGATATCGGCAGCTATCAACGCCCATGAAAAGCCAGTGTCCAAAGAAATACTAGCTGATTTAACAGCCTCTTTTGTATAGCAACAGAAGAGCCTTGACGGCTATCACCACCGCTTGCAGTAGCAATAAAAGATTGCCCATAGCAGGATTCGAACCCACGACCTTGGGACCGAGGTCTTGGGTTCAAGAAAATGTAACATCACGGCTCACCACCTGCCAGTGTTGATGCCCCCCCCCCAGAGATGGTAAAGGAATATTACTTTATCCGAATGAGGGCTATTCAGCTTTAGAGAGCAAATTTTAAAATATCTATAAGGGCCTGCTCAAATCAGGACAAGGATTTTAAGATCTTCAAAGGCTTTGTAAAGAATTTTATGACCCACGATGGCAAAACAGAGGAGATGCCTGTGATCTTGCTATTCTAGTAAAAAGACAGTACTGAACTGTACTGTTGTGTAAAAAGACACAGTACTGTTGTGCGACCATAGCTATGTGCTCCAAATGTAGGTGTAGTTTTCGACAGCTGCCTCAACTTTAAAAGGTTCATTCAGAAGACTGCTTCTACAGCTTGCCATGACATCCGGTTCCTATCTAAGATTAGGAGCTGTCTTCCACAGTGGCTTGCAAAAAATTCAACTAGCTCCTTAGTTCTGTCTCGGCTTGATTATTGTAATTCGTTTCTGACTGGGCTACCAAACAAAGCAACTAGGCCACTACAGCTGACTATGAATATGGCAGTAAGGCTAGTCTTCAAGTCCCAGAGGTTTGAGCACGTGCCTCCTTTGCTAAAAGAGCTAGGATGGCTGCCGGTTGATCAACGGATACAGAGTAAAGTTCTTATGCTGACCCACAAGGCCTGCCACGACTTGGCTCCTCCATGCCTAGCTGAAGTGCTGCACCAGTTTCAGCCTCTTCGTGCCCTCAGGTCCTATATGGACAATAAATTAGCTGTTCAATTCCTCCACTTAAAGACCGTTGGCGACAAAAGCTTTAGTGCTCTACAGGTCCTAGACTGTGGAACTCACTTCCACAATTCTTACGCAACGACAACTACTCTCCTGCTGCCAACTATGGCTCATCTTTTCAGCGGTCCTGAGCTGCTACTTCCATGCTACTCACTACCTCAACTGCTCTCCTGACTCTGCTATGCTTCCCACATTCTCTTTGTTGGGTGAGATGAAGTCTGTTGGCTACCGAATGCGTACCGAAAGCCACTTTGGCTATGAGTGCGCTGCACAAAACTCCCACACAGTCTCTATGGCTTTGTGGAGTTACAGATGGAGATATATACATACATTACCTAGTGGTCAAACCTAAGGACCTAGGGACATTCCGAGCAGATTTTTTTCAGTCTGAGTAAACCTAACCATAGCCATCACGTAGATATACTTTATATGCCTACTGATAATGGTTAGTCTGTACTAGTATGCAATAAATGACATCAATGCTGCCTGTAGCTATAATAAATATAATGCTTATATTATATATATATATGAATAGTAATTTTAAATATATATATATATATATATATATATATAATTTATTATTATTGTTGTTATTAAAATGAGTAGTGTTGTTATTATTATTATTATCATTAAATAATATAGTCATAATAGATTAATAATATAATAGTATTAATATAATATATATTATTATTCATATATATGTATATATATATGAGATATAAGGAATATATATAGTGAATCTCGAGCATTGAAAACAGAGGCTGCAAACGAAGTGCCATCAAGGACATTTACTCTGAAAGTGAATTGATCTGGCCTAAGAAGATTATATTAGATCCTGGATCTGAATTCAAAGGAGCTTTCACAATAAAAAATCATGGAGTACGATTGATTGAAGCTACTAATAAGCATGGCATCGCGATGGTCGAAATGATTAACAAGGCAATAGCAGAAAAAGCCTTCATTTACCGATAGAAAAAAAGAATAATGAAGTTTTAGTTACGGAAATTCAATATGATATAGATGCTGGATTGATGACCTAACTGCAAGGCTTTCACTTCTATGCAGATGAAACTCAGTTGTACCTTTGTTTTGAACCCTCCTAGCCATCCAGGACGTCGGATTCTCTGAACTCACTTTCTACATGTGTTGATGACATCCGCACATAAATGGCAGCAAACTTTCGTAAATTGAATAATAATAAACCAACTTACTAGTTATAGGCAAACTAAGTGTGATACAGAAATCGGAAAGGCTGACGCTCAAAATCGGCTGTGCCAGCATATCTCCTTTTCAATCTGCACGAAATCTAGGTGTCCTGTTCCAAAGTGACCTTTCATTAGATGACTACATCAGCTCCACAGTCGGCCTACTTTCGGCTACATAACATTGCTAAAATTCGGGTCTGCTTAGACAGGGATACCACATCTAAATTGGTCCATGCATGTGTGACATCTAGCCTTGACTTCTGTTACTCCCTGCTTGCTTGCCTACCGGCCTGCGCAATCGGGCGCTTACAGCTGGTGCAAAACTCTGCAGCCAGGCTTGTCTGTCGTCAGTGTCGAAGATGCCACATCACACCACTTCTTGCCGTCTTGCACTGGCTAACAGTAAAGCAACGCATCGACTTCAAGGTTTGTCACTCACTTTTAGGTCCATCCATTATTTGGCTCCAGCCTACCTATCAGATCTACTCCCCCACCAGGCTAAGCATCGTACCACCCGCTCTTCAGAATCTAATTGTTTACCTACATTTCGTACAAACCGAAAATCCTTGGAGACCGTGCCTTTAGTTCGTATGCTCCCAAAGCCTGGAACTCACTTCTGACTTGCATCACAACATCTCCTGACTTGATCGAATTTAAAAAGAAACTAAAAACTTATCTATTTATTCTAGCATGTAATGGGTCCCTGTGATTTGACCTTATGTGCTTATGCATGCTGACACTGAGCATGCTGCCACAAACCATACTTGCATGCTGACCCTGTGCATGTAACCCCTAACCATATTATTCATGTTGTTAATCGAGCATGCTACCACTAACTATTCGATCGTGCTGCCTTGGCAGCAAATGTAAATTGCCTAGAAAGAGATTGAGTTATCTGAGGGTTATATATCGAATGTATTATTATTATTACTTTGTGAAGAATGGGCCAAAACTAGGTAGACTACTATCAAATGACCAACAACAAATTTTGACCCAAAAAGATTTATTATTGAAATACTGCCACATAAAAAACTCAATACCGTACTCGATATCGTAAAAATTTCGAGGTCTTCTAATTCTTTTCACTTGCACTTAATGCTAATTGCATTATACATCCCTATCCTCCATCAGGGAGTCCTTATTCAAATAATGGCTGTAACCTGTAATGAAATAACCCCTCGACCAGCAAACCATGAAACATGGTTCTGTAGGATGACTTGCAAGGCAGCAGCAACCATCAATGACACACTTGGCTTCACTCCATTTCGTAAAAACGTGTCGTTCTCTTATACTTTTAGCAGCCTGTTCCCTAGCTGGAGGTATCTCAAGAATGCACTGCCATACAGACACGCTACAATCTTCACCCTCAATTTCTTTTGGGTTAGCAGCTCGTAAATTTTTAATTACCGAGAGACACCAACCAGTAGGCAGCTAACATCAAAACTCAAGCACAGTCAGTCAAATAGGCATGCCCATGCCACCAGGATGCACCAAACACTGAAGCACATCTGTTGGGCACCTGCACACACAAGCTAGCCGCCCCATAAAGCATGACTGTATGGTAGCTCTGCTAGCCCTGTCCTAGCTAGTGAAGGGTAGAGGCCACCATCTGGTCACCAGCTGCTAAAACACGGTAGCAGACGCCAGCAACTTCCCGAATACTGCGTCCTGTAAGTATGTCTGTCTTATAGGAAAGGGCCGTCTCGCCGAGGCACCTTGGATGGCCATACCTCTATGGAAGGCTTGCCAAGGCAGCTTGCTGGGTCTATTCTTAAAGGATGGCTGAGCTTGTCTCCTTGCGTTAAGAAATTCTAAAGCTACACTTCCCTTGGGACCCAACCATATCACTTTATTTACCACAACAGAGAAACAATGTCACGAAAACCCATTTGGTGCTGAACTTTTACTCTGAAAATTCATATTCTTTTATTAATTCCAACCGCAGGACGGCATACGAATCGCATTACTCGTGCATAGCTTTTGCCATTAAGTGTCAGCTCATTTTTCTGAATTCACTTGCACCAGCCGTCACTCTGGCACCAACTTTGTTTCAGCAAAACCCTCTGTTATCTCCGTTATCCTCTATATCTAACAAAAGAAAATTGCTGCGCCCACTACAATAAAAGCTATATCATTAATTTGAACAATGTGTTCGACGTCGGCCGTAGTCGATCAGCCTTCCTCTTTTATGGGCTCCCAACCAGACCATTTTTGAGCACCAGGGTTGGAGGAAGGCCAATCGGAACCGGCACTTAATGTCCTCGACCTTAGATAGTATCGCTTAGATGGTAAGGCTCCCTCCCCTACAGGGTGCAGCATCACTGGTGCACAGCTAAAATATGAGTTTGGAAAGTTACTTCGTGGAGTTAGCAATACCAGGGTCCAATATCACTTTATAAACAAGTTTTGATAATCACGTTGAACATAAACACTTTATTTTCATGCATTTACTTTGCATCGGAACTCACCAAAATCCACTGGGGGAACCGACTCACCTTCTACACTAACCGTAAAAGATTGTAATCAAAAGTGCTCTGCAATGCTTCAAGCAAACGCAGCTACCAGACAAGTTTTTCGGGCTCTACACTACGCCTTGTCATACCCAGTGCCAAGCAGTAACTCTGCACGCATACCATAATCGGTCATAGTTCAATATGGTGCTAGTCAAACTATCCTTGGATAGATCTATTCCAGGAGATCTTAGGCTCATCCAGACAGTAATGGCTAGGACCAGTCATCGACGTCAACTCCTGCTGCAAATTAGAGCAGCTACTGAAGACAGGACCGGCTGTTGGCCAGCAGCATTGCACCATATGGTTTGCAAAACCAACATCGATGCAATGACCCTGGTGGCAACAGCAATGTTCTAGTTGGCAGTATCAGGTGATAACCATTCTTACTCAGACCCACAAGGCCGGCCATGGGTTGGCTACTTCCTACGTAGCCGAACGGCTGCACCGGTTTCAGCCTCCTCATGCCTCCTCATCTATGGACAATAAATTAGCTGCTCCATTCCTACGCTTGACTGTCCGAGGCAGAAGCTTTTGCTCTTCGGGTTCTAGACTGTGGAACTCACTTACTCTATTCTTATGCAACGACATCTTCTCACCTGCTGCCAACTGTGGCACATCCTTTGCAGCATCATTTGCTACTACTTCTATGCTAATAATTTCCTCGGCTGCCCTCCTGACTCAGCTATGCTTCTAAATTTTTCTTTTTTTCTTTTTTCTTTTTTATCTTTTTTATCAATGTATCAATATCTTTGTTGCATGAGATTAAGTCTGTTGGCTACCACATGTCGAAAGCAGCATAGGCTTTGAGTGCGCTAGAGAAAACCCTCAAGTGTAACACCAACTTAGTCCTTATGGCTTTATGGAGTTAAAAGGGGTACATTAGATTACATGGCATATCTGAGGCTGCTACCGTGAGTCCAATTCAATCTTATAGCAAACAAGATTTTGTTGTGTACGGTATGCCTCATGGCACAATTGCAGCTACAACTCCCTGTAGTACAAGCATCTGTGCTTGCATGGGCGACTCAATTATGATACAGTACTGGGTCACTTTGGTGATAGTGGATAACAGTGTGCACAAGATCGGTACACAACCAGTCAATATCAACCAATTGCATCTACAAGCATATGCACGGCAGCTATCGATACTTACCATTGTCAGATATATCCAGGCTACAGACATTCTTCAGCTGTGCAATGCACCCACCAAACACGTTAACACAGTCACCACGAAGCTCATTACTTGAGAGATCAAGTGCTACTTCAAGAGTATTCTCATTGGCCGACAGTCCAAGGAGCAATGCCCTGTCATACGAAAGTGATAAGGGGTAAGTTAAGAAGGATCACACACTAGTTACAACCCACATGTTAATGCCCTAGTGCTCAAAGATGCAAGGTACATCAAAATAAAAAGCCAGCATGTCTACCTGCCTTCACTTTACCAAGTCTAAGGTTCATAACAAATGTCATCATCAATCTAACTAAGAACCAATAGTGAAAATAAAATTGGCATTGCTCACGAGGAAGCATTTACGTAGCTACTTTGTTTCAACAGGAGTAAAGTGCTTGCCTTAAACGACCAGGGTCGTGATCACGACCCCAGCAGCATATGTAAAGCAACTGGGTAGAGATAAAGTTCTCTTAGGGTGATAAACAAATGAATTATTTATTTCATATTTTTTACTTGAAACGTCTAGTCAAGTTGTGGCTAAAACGAAGGCACAGAATGATGTAGGGTGATCATAAAGTTGAAAGGCAAAATAGGTCTACCTTGCTCTTGCTTTGATTCACCTCTGCTTATTGACCAAACACAAACCACAGCACTCTTGACGAAGAATCAGCATTGCCATGAGCTCAGGTGCAGGGAACAAAACCGTATACCCATAATGCATGCCTAAATTAGACCATTGCAACTATTCGATGTGATCCATTTAAACGATGGACTAACAGGTGGTGCTGTAATATCATAACAACGTCAGCCTCATTTACCCCAGAGGTGTGCGGAAGTAAGTAACCACCTTGTATGCTGCTATTTAAACGAATAAGTAATAGAAGACCTGTCAGGCCACCATATTACACAAACCAGCTTACTATGAGAGCACACCAAAACATCTTCCGACATCAGAAAGCCAGCCACTGTAAAGACTGGCGATGAAGATTCCATTAAAACTTTTTACATAGAAATGCTGTCTGACAATTAATTCTTACAAAAAAGCAAGAAATTGCAAAATATGTATATGAATGAGCTTCAATAATGTGTCAGAAACTGTTGCAAGTAACCCTTCATTCAGGAATGTGGTGTACGAATGTATCCTCACAATGTAATGCAACGAAATGTGTTGCATATGGCAAGCATAATAGCCAGCCAGAAGGAGATCGACATGGTACGTGGCAAGGATAACCTGCATATGTGTTGCTCACTGAACCCATATTGCAAATACCAAAATCAAGCTGACTTACTTCATTGCAGCCGATGGCAACTTTGTGCTCCCTAGCAGTATAGTTTTCAGTGACTGGGCATTTTGGAAAAATTGCTTCCATGTGGCCGGAGGCTCCTTAATTTTTTTTGTTGTGAATGGGTCTCTGGAGACATTAAGGAGTTCCAGGTGCTGCAGGCACCCTCTGCCCAATGCCCCAACAAGCTGGAATATAAGAAGCAGCAGCCTCGGCACATCAACAAGAGACAACAAACAAACGATGACCACAGGCTCGTGAATCAAAAGAAGCAGACGTTCACAAACATTTACTGTTCAAGACCAAGATCAAATCCGATAGAACACACCAATAACAATGACATTAAAAAATTAAAGCATGAGCAACCACTGAATAGAGGTCAAATTCATCTCTCTGCGTCACATGGTATACAGACCACATGCATCTAGGTCAAATAAAAATGCTAGATCGATGGATGACTTTCCGTGTCAACCGTGAATGTTTATCAAGATGAAGATATGCTATCAAACTAAAGCAAATGAGCAGGAACTGGGAATCTACATGGTAAAAGATAAGTGGAAGCACATGTGCAATTGGCAGGCACTCATGAAATCTACCTCAGTAATATATGACCCAAAAGAGGCTCGAAAAATGTAACCAATGATCTAGTTGATCTCACTGTGTCCTCTCACTGTCTTCTCTCCATCTCTCTCTTTCTCTCCATCTCTCTCTCTCCATCTCTCTCTCTCTCTCTCTCTCTCTCTCTCTCTCTCTCTCTCTCTCTCTCTCTCTCTCTCTCTCTCTCTCTCTCTCTCTCTCTCTCTCTCTCTCTCTCTTTCTCTCTCTTTCTCTCTCTCTCCCTCTCAACTTTTCCACCTCTATCTCTCCATCTCTCTTTCCCTTTCCACCTCTCTCTCTTCTCTCTCTCCACCTCTCTCTCCCTCTCTTTTGCTATCTACCTATTGATCGATCTATCTATCTATCCATCTATTTATCTACTCTCGAACCTCTGGATTCAAGTAATAGCACAAGTTAGGGGTAAACTCAGAGACCTTGCATACACCTGTTGAGACTACTCTCTGCATTACTACTGCTGATGCCCTTAAAATAAACTTGGGCACGTGCCCGTTTGTTCAAAAACATCTACAGACCACCACTACCAACCAGCCTCAACCAAAAGGAGATAGAAATCTCACCAGCACTCATAAAACCATGTTCCATTGCTATGGTCTACACAAGACAACCAACTGCTTGACAGCATTCACGCTCCCTCACACATATTAACACACCACCTGGGCATCCATTGCAGTGCAACACAACAGAGCACGTCCTGTCTCAGGGCAACATTTCAGAGACTTTGTTCAGATGCTAATGGGCAACGGCCATCCGAGAGCCTTTAAAGTATGGTATACCACAAGGATATGTGCTTGGTCCACTCTTTCACAATGTATACTCTCCCTCTTGTCGATGTAATTGCAAAGCACAATCAAGAATTTCATTTTTATGCAAACGACACACAAGTATGTGTTTTGATCTCTCACTGCTTTCCAGCACTTCAAACAATCTTAACTCACTTTCAGCACATATTCTGAAATTCGCAGGTGAATGGCAGCTAACTTTCTCAAATTGGATGACGATAAAACCAGTTTACTAGTTCCATGCAAACCTAATATTACTTATAAACGGAAAGCCTAAGACTCAAAATGAGCTCAGCCAGAATATTTCCTGTAGACTTGGCACGCAATCTGGGTGTCTTCTTTAGGCAGTCTTTTCATTAGATGACTGCATTAGCTCCACAGTCAACTTTGGCTATTTTCAGCTAGGCACTATTTAAAAAATGTGAGCCTCTTTAGGTAACTACACCCAAGCTGGTCCATGCATTTATGACTAGCTGCCTAGACTTCTGCAGGTCACTAGGTCAAGGTCGGTTGCCAGTGCATGAAGACACAGTACGTGCAAATATCTACAGCAAAGCTTGTATATCCCGAGAGTCCAAACTGCCACATTACATCACTTGCAAGGCCGTGGCACGAGCTCCCTATCGAGCAGCATATCAATTTAAGGTTTTTGTTGCTCACTTATGTCCCTTTATTCTCTTGCTCCGGCACATCTATCTAAAACATGTACTTTTGGAGACCAGGCTTTCAGTTTGCACACTTCAAAAGCCTGGAACTCACTCCCGAGTGATGTCACAAGATAACCTGAAGTCGTCGACATTTAGAAAGAAGCTAAAAACACACCTGTTCCTCACAGCATTTGCTGGGTCCGTGTGAATTGTCCTTTGTGTGCTTATGCATGATGACACCAAACATGTTAGGACTAACCAATTGACCTGCTTATTTAAAATCATGTGCCTAAAAAAGACTTAATTCTCTTTAGGTGCAGGACATATGCCCTATTATGATCACCATTATTACTATCATATTAACTTAGTACGCATGTACACGTGCTGGCTTTCTTGTCTGCCAATTGAGAACAATCAATCGTTCACCCATGTCACATGCCGAACATCGTTGATATGCAACAGGCCCAAGGCCAGTATGTAGTACAAAAATCTCAACATCCGCATTTGCTTCAAGCTAATCATAGCAACAGCTATACTAAAGATCCGTTAGCAAACCATGTGGTAGAGGTGCACAAGCCAATAGCATCTTCCTCACAGCCTCATCACAGTCAAGCACTTAAGCTAGGTGCTAACCATTAACTGTTTACTGGTGTGTTTTCAGTGGGTCTATCCCCCTCACTACTGCTTTTCAGCCCATTATTCACATCTTTTATTCCTGCATAACCTCTGTCATGCCTGTACTTCTTTCACCACTTCTATTGAAAGGCTCTAATCAAACCCTCTCCTATCATGCACACCTAATCTCATTCTTTCTCATCGAACTGTATCCATGCCCACGTTTTAGTGTCTACCACTATAGAATTGCCATCTCAAACTTTGTTGTTGAACATATCTCAGCATAGCTTGTTTTTCACGGCAAAGACTTGTGAACACTGACGTTCAGAAAATATCTCCTGCTCACATGTCCTTCAACCCTAACCCCTGCAAGTGACGGCAGCTCCTCCCACTCCCCGGCCAAAGAAGAATCCCTCGACGGCTACAAAGACTGAAAGAAATCGGGCATATAGTTTGATACTAGAAACTCACGAACCCAGCACAGAAGCAGGTTGATCCTTAACTAACAGCCCAGACGCAGCACTTAGGTGTCACAAATGAACACGGCGGATGCAGTAGGCCGCATACCGATTAATATACTTACACAGTCAACCGGTGACTCAGTATCAGCCATATTTAGCTCTTTTAGTAGGCTTGCTTGCGCCAAGAATGCGTATAGACCCTGCAAACATAAGTACTCTTGTCGACAAGTTCTTATAATCGCTTAGCAATCAAAAAGCAGTCGCCCTAAAAGTCTAACTAGGAACCGAAATTTGGGTCGCATGCCATTCTGAGGCAACGTTTATGACGACATCAGTTTTCAGTTACATCAAACAGTCGTCTTGGTGAGCAAAATAGCACAAGAGAAGCCATTAGATCACTGTCTCGGTGTCCCATCTTGGACACAAAACCTGATCCAAGCCACGGTCATATTGGCAGCATTAAATGTATAAGCTTTTAAAATTGCATGTGTTAACTAAATGTATTACAGATTGATGAAGACCATTTCCACATTGTCAAACAATCAAAAAGAAAATGATGCCCGGGTTCTTGACTAGTTAACCAGTTGACCAGCTTTCAATGCTTAAGAAGGTAGACAGGTTGAGAATCCGTGGACACGGGAGTCAGGCTAGCAGAACCAAAACACTTCAGGTGCCATCATTTTAGTTCCACGACCACCACAGATGATAATGACGGAAGATACAAGCCGATGAAGTTCCATTAGGTTGCCAACACATTTTGACAATCCCTGCCATTTTCTATGGTCAGCCTGGCCGAAGGAAGCGTGCTTAATGCCTTTTACAATTCACCTAACAGACCTGCTGTAACGGTAATATAAATTGTTTAAGAATGGCACTGTTCTTAGTCAAAAGCCTACCATAGATGGAAAAAGCAAAACCACTTGGCTACATAGCCAAAATCAAGGATTCAGCATCAAAGAGATAACTGATCCTCATTAACTGATTTAACAGCCTCATTTTTATAGCAGCAGAAGGGCCTTAATGGTAATAAATACTACAACTTACAGTAGGCAATAAAGGGTCGCGCACTTCCGATTCGAACCCATAACCTCGGTCATGAAGAGCGAGCACGGACCTTACCTCATGGGCTATCGCAGACCTCGTGTCTCACAACCGCCTCAAAGCCAACTCCACACAATGCATGCTACAAAGCCACATGACCATGCATTCCTCTTTGTTGACCGTTGGGCTTCGACCTACTCCTTTTGAAGATCTTGAGGATGATTAGTCAAATGCAATTTACTGTACTACGAAAATCCGAAGATGAAAATATCGATAGCTGATAAATATCTTTGTGGCTCGTTTGCCCTAGGCAGGCTGGGCACTTACAACCCACCCTTAGCAAGCTGCACTCAAAAAGGTCACAAAACTGCCACGGCCTTTAAATGGCCAAAAAGTGATTTTTCAATCAAAGCTATTTTATCACTCGCTCCTACTAAAACAATTCATTCAAGCAAAAATCTAATGGCTATACCTTCGTTACATGCCGTGGCTGTACTCCTTCATACCTTGCTGAATCACGGCAGCAGCATCTGAATCTGTGTGCACTCGGGTCCTCTCAGACAAGTAAACTCTGTTGGTAATTGCAACATGTTTGCTCTGCTACTAAGTTCATACTCACCGAGAGGGAGATACTGCTGTTGCCCCTGCTGCCATTCGCAAAACATAAATTTTACAGTCATGATTTGCTCATGCTTCTGTCTTACTAATTTCCTTAACTATTCTCTATCATCATCTACACTCTACACTTGCACTTTGTTGCACGAGATGTTTTTCCACCAAACTGTGTCCTACAGGCCATTCAGGCTTTCTATTCATTCTAAAAACTTCTATCTTAATAACTTGTTTGTCTTAAAGTTGCAATTTCTAATCTTAAAATGAATATAATGGGCTGACCGGTAAGACGATTCACCTACCCGGTAAAAAACACTAGAGAAAGTATGGAAATACTTCCGTTAGCACGTGTCATGCAGAAACTCGTAGAAGCCAGGATGAGAGTCTTAAAAGAAAATAACAAAGCATTCAACTGGCTAAAAAAAAAGCTATAAATCAAAAGAAAATCGCCATCATAATGTGGCATAAAAGTGGATCAGCTAAGATGACTAGATGATTAGGTGAATCCTGGTGGACATTATTAGATAAGATGCCTGAATGACTCTACTACATCAAGGTCAGTGAACAGACTTTATGATAGTAATCCATTGCATGGCTTCGCCTATTATAATATCGCCGTGAATAGTCACGGGGATATGCTCACTTGCTTTAGAGAAAACAGTAGAGAAAACCATTGAATCAAATCTCATCAGCCAAGCATGGATTGCAAGCATTCTTGTTATAACTGCCACGTTCGATGCATTTTTTTAGTACTGAAGTGAAAAATAAATAGCAAGCAACACAAATGCTCCGTAAAACTTGCAGAGCACCATGAGCAAGCAACAGCTCCAGTGAAATGAATTAGGGCCTAAAAGAGAATGCAATTGTATCGCCAGGAGACAGCAGGCACCAGGCGCCCAGCATCAAAAACCATATTTTAGTTTTACCTGAAGCTCATCGCCTTTCAGTGAATTACCGGACAAGTCCAGAGTCAGCAGAGTGCCCCCAGCGGCAGGGCATTCACTGAGAGCTTTGCCAAGCTGATTCACTCCCTTTGCCGTCAAGCCGGTGCTGGCAAGATTAAGGTTCTGCAGAATGTGCGGCTGTTTGACTATAGCTCCACATAGGTGTGTCAGACCTGAATGGATTCAAGTTGTACATATATGTACATATATACAAGCTTTACATATACTTTTGGTGTCGTGGATGCCGTACAAGAGTTGTTCAAGTGGCAATGCAAACCCCATCCTATTGCACCTCAACCCATCGGTGGTTGCTAGTAAGACAATTGCTAAAGTGGAAAAACTATGCACAAACGATCAATGATATTACCCGAACCTGCAAAAAACTAGCTGGTAAAATGGTCCACCGGAACACTTCACGTCATAGTCAACCCTTGCAATCCCGTGCATGCACAAACAGAAGTTCAAGAAGATAGGTCGGTTACACACTCGCAAAGCCAAGCAACAAAGCCGTGTAACTGGCCTATCCCGATTGAAATAGTTGTCAAGTATGACTTGTAATGCAGGGCAGTTCTCTAAATACGTCAAAAGTTCTATAAAGTCTGAAGAAGATGGCAGTCACTGACAGCTTAGGCTATTACTTGAACGTTTGACAGTAAACAACATAAATCTTAAATTAAAAATAAAATAAATACTAGCTGGTTTAACAGCCTCTTTTGCATAGCTACAGAAGAGCCTTGACGGCTATCACCACCGCTTGCAGTGGCAATAAAGGATTACCAACCGCTGGATTCGAACCCACAAACTCGGGACCGAGGTTGCAAAAAGCAACCACCTTACCAGTGTGCCATCACGGCTCACCAATCTTTTAATACATTACCCTCTCTGATGCAGTAACAAAATTTCAAAGCAGCCACCCTCTGCCATGTGAGATGCATAATCTCATCTGACACATGTACAAATAACTTTTCAGCCTTAAATGAATTATATCTATCGACCCACAAAACCATACATTTAACGACGCCTAACTAGTATGTATGACATGTGAATTTTGTTGCCAGCATAAATTCCCAATCTGCAACACAACGAGCCTCAGTCACAGGGTCAGCATGCAAATGTGGTTAGTGGCAGCATGCACAGTGTCAGCACGCATAAGCACATCAAGGACGAATCACAGGCACCCACTAAATGCTGTCCTAAATAGGTGTGTTTTTAGGTTCCTTTTAAATGTGGTCAGGTCAGGGGATGTTCGGACGCAGGTCGGGAGGGAGTTCCAGGCTTTCGGAGCATATGAACTAAATGCATGGTCTCCAAAGGATTTAAGGTTTGTACGAGGGATTTCTAGACTGTTGGATTCCGAAAAGCGGGTGGTATGATGCTTGGCCTGATGGGGTAGTATATCTGACAGATAGGCTGGAGCCATAGAAAGAAGGGACCTAAAAGTGAGCGACAAAACGTTGAAGTCAATCCGTTGCTTGACTGGTAGCCAGTGCAGGTCGGCGAGAAGTGGAGTAATGTGGCAACTGCGACGCTCACGGCAGACAAGTCTAGCTGCCGAGTTTTGCACCAGCTGCAATTGCCTGATCGCACATGCTGGTAGGCCAGTAAGCAGTGAGTTGCAGAAGTCGAGACGGGATGTCACGAATGCATGGACCAACTTGGACGTGGTATCTTTATCTAAACAAGCCCGAATTAGCAATGTTAATAAGCTGAAAATGGGCGGATTTGACTGTGGAGCTGATATGGTCGTCTAACGAGAGGTCGCTTTGGAATATGACACCTAGATTTCGAGCTGATTCAACTGGAGATATGCTGGCTGAGTCAATTTTGAGAGTCAGCCTGTCCAATCTCTGGATCACACTGGGTTTGCCCATAACTAGTAAGTTAGTTTTATCATCGTTAAGTTTTAGAAAATTTGCTGCCATCCATGTGCGGATGTCATCAATGCATGCAGCTAGTGAGTTTAGAGAATTTGAGGTGCTCGAAGGCTGGGAGGAATCAAAGCAAAGGTACAACTGAGTGTCATCCGCATAGAAGTGAAGGCCTTGATTGTGCTTGGCAATCACATCAGCAAAAGGCAGAGTATAAACCGTGAAAAGAACCGGACCTAGCACTGAGCCCTGAGGTACTCCATATTTCAGAGGTACCTCGGATGATCTTTGTCCATTCATGTCAATACTCTGGAGTCTCCCACTGAGATAGGACCTGAACCACTGCAGAGCAGTGCCAGTGATACCCAGGCGAGATGAGAGGCGCTCTAGAAGAACTTTGTGGTCGATGGTATCAAAATCTGCCGAAAGATCAAGCAAAACAAGCAGAGACACTCTACCCATGTCTGCATTCCTAAGTAGGTCGTTGTATACCCGAAGCAATGCTGACTCTGTGGAGTGATTAGCTCTAAAGCCAGACTGGAACTTACTGGCAAGGTGTGAGGTTTCGATTTACGAGTTCAGCTGGTCCGCCACGACCCGTTCCAGTGTCTTGGATAGGAATGGTAGAAGGGAGACTGGGCGGTAGTTGCTCAAGTTCTCTTGGTCAAGTGTAGCTTTCTTGAGAAGTGGCCTGACTACAGCTTTTTTGAAAGGTGCTGGGACATGACCTGAGGCTAATGACATATTAATTATGTTAGTTATGCAGTTCCGAGCTGTTACTTCCACGATACTCACTTTCTCGACAGCCCTTTTCAGTCAACTATGATTCTCACTCTCTCTCTCTGGCGTGAGATACAGTATGATGGCTACCGTAGGTGCACCGAAAGCCGCTTAGGCTTTGAATATGCTCTAGTGCATAACATCCACTTATTCATTGTGGCTTTCTAGAGTTACTGACGAAGATACGTTACATTACACTATAAAGAATGCTAGCCACAGTGAAGCAAATGCTAGCCACCATGAACCTATTGTAACATCTGCTGGTTATGCATGGTGAAAATAAAGTGGAGACATGCAAAGTTCATGAAGCAATGGTTAAGTGCATAGCTCACCTCGGTCATCGATAGCATTGCCTGCTAAATTCAGCGAAACAAGTGTCGACGACACATTAGACAACAGTGCGGTAGACAGCTTCTGTGCATAATCCCTGCAAGTAGCAGAAGCAAGTTGACAAGGAAACCCATCACTAATACAAGTTCAGAGATAGGTTGACGGCAACAAACAGCCAATGACTTACGACTTTAGGCCAGTGCTGGACAAGTTGACATGCTTCAACGAGGTAGTCTTCTTTAAAACTCTGAGCAGCTCAGTTAAGGTCTCACTCGACTACAAGGTGTGAGAGGATTACAATACCTGAAATTAACTGCTCCAGAAAATTCTCACAAAACAGATGCTCTCAGTAAGGTAGTAATTCGGGAGCAAGTAGTAAATGACAAGCTGTATGAGCAGCAAGTTGTAAGCACGTGCACATTCTATCCTATAACTCATAGCGAACCGGCAACCGAGCTATTTTTGCCCATTGTGGTAAATAAAACATATACCAGCAATACTGGGGTGAAACATGGGAGCTTCTCCCCCACCCACCCACACCGGAAGAAGCCACACCAGCCTTAAGACTAGCCACGCCTCAAAACCCTATAAACGAGCAGTCTGTTTCTGAAAAAGGCCATTCTTAAAAGGGTGCACTGTCGTTAGTTTTCTAAGCAATTATAAGGCTACCAATCCATGCAACCAAGTTCTTACGCTGACCCACAAGGCCTGCCACGGCTTGGCTCCTTCGTACCTAGCTGAACTGCTGCATCAGTTTCAGCCTGTTCGCGCCCTCAGGTCCTGTGTGGACAATAAATTAGCTGTCCCATTCCTCCGCTTAAAGACAGTTGGCAGCAGAAGCTTTACCTCTGCCGGTCCTAGACTGTGGAACTCGCTTCCACAATTCTTACGCAATGACAACTACTCTTCTACTGCCGACTATGGCACATCCTTTTCAGTAGTCCTGAGCTGCTACTTCTATGCAAGCTGGTTTGGTCCAGCGGTTAAGGTGCTCGCCCCGACTTAAGGTCAGGCTGAGGTCGTGGGCTCGAGCCCTGAGGCATATGTGACGCACCTGAATAGAGATTAAGCTCTCTTGGGGCACTATACAAATGAATTACATTATATTATTACTCACTACCTCAACTACTCTCGTGACTCTGATAGGCTTCCCCCTTTCTCTTTGTTGTGGGAGACGAACTCCTGTGTAACACCCACATGGTCTTTATGACTTTGTGGAGTTACAGACGGAGATAGGGGGCACCAGCCAATAGATCCGGTTTGAGCTTGGTCTCAGGGCTAATAATGGCACAGACCACTGTTTACAGTAATGGTGCGACACCAGCGTCACATTGGTGCACCCCCAACCGGACTTGCATGCTCCACACGGCCAAAGAGCATCCTGTGCGTGAGCACATGACTTACCACAGCCTGGGTGTTTCGGCTGACTAAGCATAATTGATAATGAATGGCCTTGTGGGTCATGTGCCTTATCATCACCAACAGTCGACACTTTCTGCCAGTTCGCCGACCTGAGCCGACTCTATCCCCTCGTCCTATCTCTCCTTTAATGCTCCGGAGCAGCCAATACGACGGCTACAACTGCCTTCGTCCAAAAAAGCCGTCGTCATTCTTACAACCCGCATGTGTGGGCTTCATTCATCATTCTTCTTTGTCACGCAGCCGAACAGGCCCATCACAACAGCGGCAGTTTAACAACTCCATCAAGGCAAGCTGCCAAGCCTCCACAAGGAAGGCTGTAAGAATGTGGGCGTGGCTCACTACTGAGTGCTGAGCAACATGGAGCCTGAAGAAGTGAAGCTGAATATAAGCACCCAGCTACAGTGCCTGTTGTGTGCTTGGGTCACCAGCCTGGAACAGCAGCCAAGCAGCATGCACGCCTCCTAGAGGCGAGCACCTTTGAAGTGAAGGGGTCAGCTGCATACTCGCACAAGCGATTGCACACTAAAAGTCCCAGAGTCTGCACCGGCCACTGCTGTCACAGCACACTTAGCCGAGCGTGCATCATGCTTGCATGCTACCCTGAGGTGTCCTCTGCTAAAGCCAAAGTGCACGGAGGCAAATCTTTGCTCTTCATTAATAGTAAATGCAAGGTCTTGGGAAGAAGGGGCTGAGGAGAAAGAAGAAGGGGCAGTTTAGCAGGTATTTTCCCAGGTCTAGAATGCAGCCAATGAAGCAGTCAAGTCAATCATGAGATGCAATCCCATCGAGCACCTCTTGACTGGGCTTAGAATCGGTGGTTTGTCCTCCTTAAATCCCGCAGGCCTATCCCACAAGTTGAGAGACGTATGGCACTTGGAAAAAACAACTAAAATCGATCCAAAGGCAGGCTGCTTCTATGCCCCACTGACTGACATGCTGCAAGTCATTAAAGAAACCTCCGTAGGCAATACCTCATAACATCAGATATGCCAAAAGTTTGCAAAATACGGCGTTATTTTGTCTCAAACAAATAGTACGACAGCTGGGGCATACGCTGGCGTACTGCGTTGAACATGGGGATGCCAAAACTACCTCCAGGGGCTTAGCCTAATGGGCTGTGCTGTAACTTGTAGGATGGCGTGTATATAACATGCGGGTGCGATGTGAATGTATGAGTGTGTCGTGGGTTATTTTGCATACCCTAAAATAGTGTGTTTCCTTGTTGACATTGAAAATGCTACCACTAACCATGTGATCATGCTTCCTTTAACAGCATCTGTAGAAAACCTAGACAGGGATTAAGTCCTCTGAGGGTGCTATGCAAATTTATTATTATTATTATTATTATTATTATTATAGACGCGGCACACCGAGCTCACTCACACGTGCCTCGTCCGTTACAGAAGTTATTGCAAACATCGTATACTGAAACCGATACAACTAAAACCTGTTTAAAGTTTATCTGTTTGTTGTTTGACCGTAGCGCATATGAAATTACATGCCTATGGACATCTAAACGCTTACCACTTCGAGCTGCTGGGTCTCCACATCGGGGGGGGGGCGTTAGATACGCCAGTGGCTAGTAACTTGCATGTTAGTTATAATCGTGTATACCTATGATCGCTTCATTATCGTAGTTCAAATGCATTCCTGGATGTTATTGCAGGTTCGTGAATTATGCATTAACAAAAGAAAAGCGTCCTGGAGCCGCCGTGGAGGTCTGGGGCTGCCAGCTGAGACACTGCTCGTTTAGCAGGAGCTTCGAGTTGAATACCGGCTCGTTCGGTATTCCTAGCATTATCTCGAACCGCTCAGCACGTTCTCCCTCAAGCGTCACTGTGAATTTCTCTAACTTAGTGGTCATCAGAGGCCTGTTATAATTCCGGTGGCCCAACTTAACGTTTGTCTTTGGAATCCTCGCTCAATATGCAATAAAGCCCTAGTATTAAGCGACCTTATTTCTGAAAAAAGGTCTCGACATGCTCGCCTTGACTGAAACTTAGCTCAAATCGGTTAACTGCCCGACAATTAAAGAGGCTACCCCGGCTGGCTTCTCCTTCTTTCACACCCCTAGTTCAATCAAACTGGAGGTGGAATTGCTATTATCACGTGCTCGAAATTCGACCTCAAGCCATTCGCAGTACCCTTGTAGCAGTCTTTTGAATCTATTGTCTTGATTTCACCCGACAACAAGCTATCGATTTTGATAGTAGTCAATCGCCCACCAGGTACCACGTCCACCTTTATCTCAGATTTATCTGATCTCATTTCGATTATGTCTGCAAGAAATCGATCTTTCCTCATTATGGGTGACTTCAAAGTTCATTTTGATAATTTGATAACTTATCTGAAGCCTTCAGCACTGAATTTCGTGCACTGACTCACTCTCTCTTGTGGCTCATGTGCATGGCCCTACTCACATCAAGAATCACACACTCGACCACATTTTCTCATACAACTGCACTTTGTCATGACCAATTATCCCAAATCCTGTGTATCTGATCACAGGCAGATCTCATTCAGTCTAAAATGTGTGCCTTCCTCCTCCTCCTCATCTAAAATCACCTGTGAATCGCGAAACCTCAAGATCCTTGACATTGGTGCTGTCTGTGCGAGAATACCTGCTTCACCTCTGCTGCTCAATCCTCCTTCTGACCTGTCGTCATAAGTTGATTGCTTCAACACGACAGTAGCTGACATGCTCAATGAGTTTGAACCTCTGACTAAGCGCATTGTGCGTCCTCGCCCAGACGGCCTATGGTATACCAAAGACATTAAACTAGCTAGATGTACTAAATAAAAGCTTGAAAAAGCATACAAAAGATCAGGACTGACTATCCATCGACAGGCATTGAGAGACACTCAGACCCTTCGAACTATCAGTGTATAGATGGCTTTCATATATGGTTGTCACACCTGATAAATAATGTTTCCATCTAATCCCATATTTGCCAGCCCACGTGCTAATGCAGAGTGGGCAATACTGTGAAAGTCCCCTCAAAAACCAGTCTAGCCAGGCGTAGTGACAAAGGCCACAGGGGCCACAATCCGATGCCTTCAGGCTGCTACTTGTCAAGGCAATCAGCTGAGAAGACTCGTAATCTAAAGCTCACTTTCAAGAGGTACGTGTCGGCCGAGGTCGCACCGACGATTATCTCAACTCATCAATGAGCAATGGGGTATAAAAGATTTGTGTTGCCTCCGTCTTTACATGCTTGAAAGCCTTTGCTGTCTGCTTGTGGAGTCCTTCACCTTTTCTCTTAGTCAGTCTATGTTGATGCTGAAGATCAGTGGTTGCCAAAGTATCGCCCGAAATTCAATATAGACCAATCTGCACAGTATCTAGTTGTATTGACAATTTCATTCTCATGCTTATACTACAATGAGCTACAGGTGCAAAGTTTCATTGATAATCAGAACAATAATAGTAATGAGACAATTGTGTAGTGCACTAAGAGAACTAAATGTCTTAAGAGGCACTTTACTTAAGCTGCAAAGAAAGCTTATTAATTTGTTGGTGATAGCATGCACAACGTCAGTATGTACAAGCATACCAGGGACAATTCACGCAGACCCAGAAAGTGACGATAGTAGTATGTGAGTTTTGTAGCTTATTTTTAAATGTCCAAGTCAGGGGAACAAGTCGGAGGGGGTTTCAAGGCTTTAGGAGCCAACGAACGAAAGGCACGGTCTACAAAGGATATGAGATTGGTTAGAGGCACAGAGCTAAACGACTTGATGTAGAAGAGTGTATGGTATGATGCCTAGCTTTATTGGGAAGTAGTGTGGCAAGGTACGCTGGAGCAAGAGAATGGAGGCAAGAGCTACGACCAAAAGTGCAAGGCTTGAACCAACATGACTGGAACACATCCATATACAATTCTGGAACTTACGAGACAGCTCGGCTTTCGGCAGGAAGAGCAGGCAGACGAACAGCAGGGTTTACATAAGCATTTTATTTGGCATACCAGTCTACAAGAATAATAGACTGCTTACCGGTTTCACACCAGCCAGGTCAAGAGTTGTAAACCAGTCACTGAACTGCAATGCCGATACAAGTGGTAAGTGATCTCTACAATAACGATGCAAAGTCATATTCACACTATTTGCTGCACAGAAGACCATATTGGCTTGATAAAAAAAAATACATTCCACAAACTAAATGCAAGAAGAATACCAACAATAGTCAGCCACATCACCAGCATTAGCCAGGATTACAATAGGAATAATAGCATTCGCCAGGATTACAATAGGAATACAAGGCAAACAATAACCACGCCAAAAATTAAGTTACAGTACGACCATTCAGGAATATGAGAAGCTGTCGTCTGCCACTTGGCAATGAATCGATTGTAAACGGCCTCTTGATGGTGTTCCCATATCAGCAAATTAAAAAACTAAACTGAGTATTTGAGGATATTTTTTATCCCTATTTATACTTGGCAGAAAATGGAAGCCAGTAAAGCAGCCTCTGCTGAATCACTCGGTAGTAATGATATATATAAATATATATAAATATATAAATATATATTTATATATATATATATATATATATTTATTTATTTATATTTATATTTATATTTATATTTATATTTATATTTATATTTATATTTATATTTATATTTATATTTATATTATATTATATTATATTTATATTTATATTTATATTTATATTTATATTTATATTTATATTTATATTTATATTTATATTTATATTTATATTTATATTTATATTTATATTTATATTTATATTTATATTTATATTTATATTTATATTTATATTTATATTTATATTTATATTTATATTTATATTTATATTTATATTTATATTTATATTTATAATGATATAATGATATGCCTGCAGCCTACGCCTTACGTGGATATGACTGCTGCATCAAATCATGAGTAAAGTTCAATGACAACAGACAAATCAGCAACATGAACTGATAAGCAACACTGTAAACGACCAAGTTAGTGACAATCACAGCTCAGCCAGCAAGCACTCAATAATCTCCACGATAAGAGTAAGCATAGAGAGAAAGACGAATGCAAGAGTTACAAGTGGACCATGCCGACAAAACCGAAGCAGAATTGAAAGAAATATTGAGTAAACCTGGGCATTCCGAAGAGCTACCATGTTTCATACTATAATAGATCAGTTGGTAGATGGCTCTGTCTGCCATGGCATCTTTGATGTTCCGAGTCCAATAATTAATTAACAAGCCGGCAAACAGGATCAGTTACACTGGCAAAGATGCAGCATTGGGCTCCTTAAAGGCTCGTTTGCCAAGAAATGCCACATCGGCTGCAATACATAAGCTCGATCCATATTCGTATATACAAGCACTTGCACAACAGCTAGCACACGAAGCATGTCACTAACCTTGGAGATAAGTGGTCATAATCCTGCAGGCGAAGAGTGTGAAGATCTTTGCAAGAGTATATGGTGTCCAAATCCCATGAGATCTCGTCCATTACGGTACAACCATAATAATCGCACATGCATGAATATATCCGAGAGAATCCATCACAGCCACTAGCGGCTCTATCCAAGATCAAGGAGACTACCGAATTAGGGTTTTCTTCAGCATCTGCATCTGTTAGCAGCCTCAGCCTTGCCGCAGGAGATATTTCCAATTTCTTAATGATTTTCCTGCCAAAAAATACGGTCAGACTCAGACGATTAGCTTCCCTGACGGTGCCTGCACCAATACTAAGCTTCAGAGGCAAGCCTATGAAGACAGACGTAGCGATTTCCGTATGCACTCTGTGTATGCCATGCAATTACCTTCAGCACATGCACATATAAAATGCACTACACTAGCTGCATGCATTCTAGTACACACTCTCATAGCTCCGGTACTAAAAGGGGTCAAGTTCCAATAGTGGAGGACAAAAGGAGCTTACACAGACGGCTTGGGTGCTTAGCAACAGAAATTTTAGATCTCAACTGGTAGCAGCCTAAAAGCCAGTCTGATATAGTAAATGCATGGAATTGTACAAATCAACCATGTTGAGGACAAAAATCCACCCTTTTTTAATCTTGGCGGCTTTTACAAAATCGTGTCTATGAACCTGCGACTTTCTTCCCCGCGCCTTGTTTCACTTCCTTTTTTGGCCATCCAAGCAGGAAATGTCACCCTTGAAGTATGCCAAGGGCAAAGGAGCAGTTATTTTGCAAATGGACCTTTGCTATCCTTTCACACATCTGGCTTTAGCAACCTGGATTGATAAAAATAAATCTCAAATCTCAGGAACAACAGATGCCGTCTTCATGTGTCTAAAGAAAATTCGTTCTGTGAAAATTGCTTACAGTAAGAAGTTAAATATGGTGGTGGCTTGTATCATGGTGATCGTATTATGGCTTGGGGCTCTTTTTCCAGGGCCTATACCGAACCATAGCATCACATTCTTAGTAGTATGAACCACAATATTTATCTCAGCATGTTACAGAACGTCAGAATTCTGTACGTCCGACGACTTTTGGGCAAACGCTTCACATATCAACAGGTCAATGAATCAAATAATATTGAAGAGTAGATCATACAATTCTTTGCAGTCAGTGCAGTGGAGGTAAGTCAATTGTCGGATTCTAATCCTATGGAACATCTGTGAAATGACATATCGGCGATTGAGAACAGCCACGACCTACGATCTCGAATAACTCTTTTTCGTGCTGTGGATGGCTATACTGAAAGAGACCATTCAGCAGCAGGTAGAATCAATACTCAACCAACTGTTGATCATCCTAAAAAATCGAGGAGGATCCATCTCTAGCTATGGAAGCAGTATAATGATGTAGTGCAGCACAATGTTATTAATTAAATAAATATTATTTTGCAGCAGTCGCCCCTTGCATTTTCCAGATATACATAAGGCAGTGCCTATAGAAGTGAACGACTTGTTTCAGCTATCCTACCCAGAACATCGACGGAGGAAAGGGTCAGATGGGGCCGCATGGGAGGGAAATGAATTGGAGGGGGCCTGATGAGACGGGGCTTGACAGGAGGGGGCCTAATTAGAGGGGACCTGCCAAGAAGGGGCCTGACGAGTGGGCCTGATGAGAGGGGGCCTGACAGAGGGGGCCTGACGAGATGAGGGCTTGACGAGATGGGGGCCTGCCGAGAAGGGGCCTGATGAGAAGAGGCCTGGCAAGAGGGCCTACCGAGAGGGAACCTAACAAGAGACCTGATGAGAGGGGACTTGGCAAGAGGGGGCTTGATGGGAAGGGGCTTGATGGGAGCAGGCCTGACGGGAGGGAGCCTGACGAGAGGGACCAGATAGGGCAGTGCCGGCCTGATGGAGCCGGACGGAGGCCTTATGGAGCAGGAGGCCTTATGGAGCAGGACGGAGGCCTGACGGAGCCGGATGGGGGCCTGACAGGGGCCGGGTGGGCCCTGACGAAGCCGGGCGGGGAGAAGCCTCATGGGGAGACCGATGAATCCGGATCGGACGCCGGGGGGCACACTTCGGGGGCCCGATGGGGAGAAGGGGGAGCAGGATGGGCAGGGAAGGTGGGAGCCTGGCGGGCAGAACGGTGGGAACCAGTCGGGGGATGCCAGTGGAAGCCGGACATGGGAGCCACACAGGGGGCACGGTGGAAGCCGGAAAGGGATGGTAGGAGCCGGATCAGAGATGGTAGGAACCAAATGGGGAATGGTGAGAGCCGGATGGGGGAGCAGAGAGAACTGGACAGACAGCAAGGTACCGGATGAAAGGGTGCCGGAAGAAAGGGTTCCAGCAGGCCCAGGTCAAACGACTGGTGCCAAAATGGGACAGACAGTGGTGGAACTACTAGGATACTGAAAATCGAGAATACGTACTCAACGGAAGAAGATATAAATGTTGTCCTCAGCGCATGTCCAATATGTGTGAGCACCAGATCCACGTCAGGATCATCTGCATCCTGAGAAGTGAAATAGAAGGTCCTTCCATCGCTCGTACTTATTCGAAGCTAAAAACAGACAACTCATTGTATAAGTGTATTCAAACGCTAGCATCAGCAACAGTAGCTGTTATATGCTTAATCTCTATCCATATACTGTTCGATGCATACCTAATACATGTAAACCAGAAGTTGCGTGCAGAGTGCACAACTACTCTAAAAATACTACACATATATGCTGCCAACAACACTGGGTGCCAAACCCGAAATCATGTCAATATACGGTTGTTGGCACTGTTGCATGTTGCATGTTCCAGACTCACTGATAGCAGGCGACTATAGCTACATTTACTAGCCTAGAACAGAAGCAAAATGTAATGTTGTCCCACTCTATAGTGTACAATAAATAGTTCAGGATCATTGAGCATTAATCATACCACAAGACATGTTTGTAGACACTTCATTGCATGCTACTCCTGCAGCTCTGACCACAAATGTTGCATCTGCTAAAGGGCCTAGAGGCACAGGGCAGGCCCTGCCTGATCAAAGATGGTGCAGAAGCTGTCCACGACCTATGAATAAGCCAAAATGCAAGTGGAAACATGCTTTGAACATGGAAAAGAGCACTGAGCATAGCAAATCATTACATTACATATTACATTACAAGTGTGCATACATCCTCTGGCCAGGCAAGTAGACCTGCTTGACCGTTCACTGCCATTACAAGAAAATCTTAAGTCTCTGATTGTCCCTATGGTAGATGGTCCAGTAACCGAGATCCAGGATTCAACTGCAGAATGGTCCACCAGAGCATGAGGTTTGTTTACCTTTGGCTAGTTAGCATCGAGTCGACAAACCCATACAGATTACCTTAGTGGTGTTAGCAGTGCAAGCATGTCAAAAGTTACACAAGTCCAACTAAAATTGAAATCTTTGGGTGTTCTGGCCTCAAGTTCGCACGCAAAAAGTCTGAAACTCGCCCGGCTTCTGTAGCCACATGCATTTACTTTGTACTATTTAAGTCTTAGCAAAAGACAGACCTGTTCCGGTCAGCTTTCACTTCGTCCTTGTAAACTTGTCTTTTTTGTTCCCATGGGTCTTGCACTTAATTCAGTGCATGCTAATAACCGGGAGTCCTAAAAATCAATGGCTTTGAGTGTCTTCTTGTGTGCTTCTGCATGCTTGTCTAAGCATAACTCGCATGTGCATTTCATTGCCAGTAAAAGAATGATACCTTACATGCCATTAACTCTTTATAAATTGCTTCTCATGCGACGAGTTGCAAAGCGTCTGCTAAAGATTTGGTTCTCTCGTGGTGCTAAACGAAAGACATTATTATTATTATTATTAACATATTGACTCTTGAACCAGTAACTCGGCATTGACTAGCCTTGCTACACTGATGGCAGCCAGCTTAACATGTCATTCAAGCTACCAGAGAAAGCTACGACAGCAGTCAAGCTAAACAGCTGTCTTACAGACGTTAGGTCACCGACCGAGCCGTTGCTCAACTCCTCCACATCGAACTGAACAGCTACAGCTGCAGCCTCGATCGGCCTCCTTGTGCTCTCAATGACAATAAATTAGCTGTATCTCCCTTTGGCGGTTTGTCGCATGTTTCTGCTCGGCAGGCAAAGGCTGGTTGAAAATCACTCCACAAGACTAACACAGTGATACTGTCCATTCGCCAACGACCAACTCTGGCAGTTCCTTTGCAACGTTACTAGGCTACAAGGATAGCCTCATAAAAAAGTCTGTATCTACAAAAATATCAACCCCTTACCTGATTCGATTTGGTGCTCTCTATGCCTTGAATGTCCAAATAATGCACGGAAGACTCGACCTAAAAAGGAAAAGTGCAGAAATCAAGTAATTGCATGGCACGAAAATTTACTAGTCCTGAACTATTCTTCTAAAGTGTTTCCATGCTACAAACTTGTTCTGTACCACCCACTTCACGTACAGTACTACTTGCAGGCACCCACGTTGTGGTCGTTCACATTCTGTGACAAGCAAACACTCCTTGCCACCGATGTGAACTGCAAATGAAATAACAAGCCTTACCTTGGTGGGTACCTTGCCAGTGAGTATGTATAAACGCCGTGTGCTCAGCACCTGGAAGAAGAGCCAACGCCGGTTGGAATCAACTTACTAACACGTTCAGCAACGTGCTGACTATTAATGGCAAGTCCGTGACGAACAGCTGCAAGTACACATGCTGACAGCCCAAGAGTGGGAACCTTAATGCATAATCAGAGCTAACAGTAACCAGACATTATAAAATTATTGCAATTAAGATATCTGCATGGTGCCCTAAGAGAACTAAATCTCTTTTTATAGACACTTTATAGACACTTTACATATACTGGAAAGGATGCTTGGCAAGTCAAACCGAGCATGATGCTAGATTTACACAATAACTTACCAAAACAACTAGAACCCCATGGAACAGCTCGTGTCCACGTAAGCTGTAACTGTTAGCAAATTCTAGTAAGTACCACTCCCCCTGCTGAAACAGCATTTCTTTATGACCGAGCACCCATAATCAGGCCAAAGGCAGATGCTAGCTGCACGAGTGCAGTAGGTAAACGACATCTCGGTGGATTCCACATCAGAAGAATTCGCTTGAGGTATCACTCAGCCTCTTGATGGATTCATTGCCCACGCTTCATGTCTGCACGAGGATGGACTACACGCTCGGAGCAGGCAAGTCAGCATGGAGCAGGGTTACATGGGCAGTGTCCTTCAGTCGTACTGATCATGTTAAAACGAGGGACTGGATAGCGCAAAAAAGACTTGTGATACCAAGCTGACATACAGTCTTCATAAAAATCTTGCTACATTGCTAAAATTGAACAAATTGGTCAATCGAAGCCTTAGACCGGAGCGAAGGTGCCGGCTACACTGAACCGTGACCACCGCAGGCAAAATAGAGTAGCTGCTGCTTGTAGTTAATGGAGTGTCATAAAACTGCAAAAACCGACTGTGGTTGTTATGGAACGTTTGAAGTTGAACATGAATCAAGGGATTAAATTGTTAAGCTATTGGTTTCATAAGCACTCTCTTATGCCTGCATACTCGCTGTGGTTTCCTGCCTACCAGAAGAGGGCCGGCTTCTTCTGCGTGGCATCAATTTCAAGATGCCCAAGAAGGCACCACTTGATAGCAACACGAACGAGGGGGACTGGATGCCTTGCATAAAATGGACCTAATCAACCAAGAAGTGACACGTATTCTTAAAATCAGTCGCGGTGCAGCAAGTTACACTGCAAACCCGACAAAACACGGCTGCATGTTGTTCTGTACCACAAAAGGAAATGTCAGTGTTGACGACTTTTGACTTAAGCTGGTGCCTCTTCAGCTCATGATGGCATTGCTCTGGGAACTCCTTTACCTTCGGTGAGCGCTATTGACAAGGCTGCTAGCACAAAAGAAGTTTCACGGAGGCTTGGCAGGCACTGAATATGTAGGAGGGTCGACTTTGCTAAGGAGCAGTGCAAAAGACACTGGCTCATTTAACCTCCCCCCCTACCGGACAATGCACAGTATAGAAGACTAGAAGACAGAAGACTAGAAGCAGTACAGAAGACGATTGTTATGGACCAGCAGGTCAAAATTCAGCTATTCACCAACAGAAAAAAAGGGCATTTGCAAGTCAATGAAAGGGCTAGACGAACCACCCTAACGGCTTGCAGCGAACATTGATATGGGATTTCAGTTGCGTCACAGTCTGGGATTGTTTCTGCTCTTCGTGTGTCGGACTTGTTCATGCATTAACAATCTTATGCTGGAAGTCGAAGAGCTAATGCTCTTCTTGGGAACCATTGCATTTGGCAGCAGAACAGTGACCCAAAGTTCACAGCAAAAGCTTCCTAAAGATGCGGCTGAATTAGACTGTCAAGTAAATAGTTGGCTGAGTTAATGGCATTTCCTAAATCCTAGATGGTGCGTTTGGGATAGCCTGAAGCACTATCGTAGGTCTAAGTGTGTGTGTGTGTGTGTGTGTGTGTGTGTGTGTGTGTGTGTGTGTGTGTGTGTGTGTGTGTGTGTGTGTGTGTGTGTGTGTGTGTGTGTGTGTGTGTGTGTGTGTGTGTGTGTGTGTGCTATACCTATAGAAGAGCCCTATAAGAGACTGATTGACTAAGCATGTGGTATCTACAATTAGCAAGTAAAACCGGTGATGAGAAGATCAAGTTGGTTTGGTCCAGCTGTTAAGGTGCTCACCCCGATCAAGGTCTGGCTGAGATCATGGGCTCGAGCCCGTGGCATATGTGAAGCGCCTGAATAGAGATTTAAGTGTTCTTGGAACACTATACAAATGAATTATATTTTATCCCATTCAATTGTATGGCACTTTAACACATTTTAATATTCACAGAACATCAACTACGTATGTAATCGATAGTATGCAGAAATCGGGGTAACTCGTGAGAGTGGTGGAACACTGAAAGCCAAGTGTGCAAAAGCCATTACAAGGGCTGATAGCATGCATACTGCACTGCTAGGAAACACGGCAAAGCTCTGGCAGCCCCTACACACTGCCAAGAGCCTGGTAAATAGAAAAATGTTTAGCTGTAATGCCAGAATCAAGTACTGCAGCATATGTTTACGCCCTCTTAATTATATCGATGCATCAATGTGCCTCGAGCCCGAGCTCAATCCGTGGCAGCAGAAAGAGGGGACCATCGATCACAGAGTAACAATCTGGTAGGGAGGCGAGCACCAACAAAAAGCCGTGAAAGATTGGCCACCGGTCTGTTAAATAGCTATAAAAAGGGGGATCAGTAGGGGGATCAAGTAGGGAGCCAATGGACTATAGATCATGCTCATAGTAAACACAAGAAAGACACACAGCACTTGTCAACAGAACAAGAGGCTGCCCTTACCGATGCTACTTCATGAGTTCAGGATCGTTACTGGCAAAACCCTCCCCGGGGAAATTGCATGACCAACCACCAGCTGCAAAGGCTATACAGAAGCAGTTTTGGTAACCATATCACGATGTATCACACAATAGAAATTGTGGCTAACAACTAGTCCTAGATATGCATGTCATGGAATTTTGCATAAGAGACCTTCGTCTCAACAGTCGATCAATTCATCAATAAAAAGTACTGTTGGTTTACTTACCACTATCCTACTTTCCCACTTATCGGCCTTCTGTTCAAAGTTGAATTGGTGTGCAGAGGTTATCACCACTTTCTTATCGAGCGCGTCTTGGACTCCATCTACAAACATGAAATAAATAGGGGCATCAGCACTCGAAGCCACACAGTTTCTAGGTGTGCAAAAAGAGGAGGCGTGGATCACGAATGAACATACATCCTGGAATAAGTGCACCAAAATACACCCATCCAGCTGGCAGTCATCCACTGTAGCTGCTGGTCATTCGGGTCGCCCTTCTGCATAACAATAGTGACGTCAAAGCAGCATGGCAGTCACACCAGCAGCAGCCAGGCTTCAGGCCACAGCAGGGAGCAGCCACCCAGGTCACCATGCAATTGCATTTTCCTTTGCAGCAAATGTAAAGCGCCTAGAAAGAGATTGAGTTCTCTGAGGGCGCTTTATCAAGTGCATTATTACTATTATTATTATTATTATTATTATAGGTCATCGTATCAGCTGGGAGGGAGGGGTGGAGAACAGTGGTAGCCAGAACATAGCAGCCCGTAGCGACACTTCACACTAGCCGTGGGATTTCCAGAGACCGATTCAACGCATCAGCTTTCCGAGTTTTGGCAGAGCTTTGCTTGATCAGCTTGCCGAGTGTTCCTCAGTCATCGCAGCCTTTAAGAGCTAAGCTAGCACCAACAAATAAGAAAAGGCCATGCAGGCATCACTATCAGAGGTTTATCGATGAGCAGCAGAGTAGCTCGGCTATCGGTGAATAGGCTGCTGTCCCTCACTCATCCAAGCTCTCAGATACTGTGAACAAGTATTGCCTCTCCAATCCTGCCCCACCCACTCCACCATACCAGGCACCAGCATAACCGGTATTACAACCTAGCCATGCCATCGAATGACCAACAGTACAGCAGCTGCACATCCTTGGCAGTGAACAGCCAACCTAGTGTTTTTTTTAAAGCCGGCCGGTGCATGATCAAGCCCCTGGCACCTACCTCCTACTGTATCGGGCAAAACAGCCTGGACTGTTGCTGCTGCCCCCTAAGGCCAGTCTCCACCTGCTACTTGTGCCTGGAGCTGCATTCGGACTGCTGCCTATTAGAGGCCTATGATGAACACAAGGCTTTGCCTGCGAGTGACACCATCTGCTATGCAACGCACGACCATAGCAACTGAAGGGTGCAGCAGCAGATGTCACTCATATGAAACCTATGCTAGGTAGGTCATGTCGTGTGGGGGTCAGGTCTCACACACGAGACCGGTCACCTGTGGAGTCCCTCAAGGGTCTGTACTTGGTCCCTTGCTGTTCTCCATTTATACTCAACCTCTGGGAAAAGTGATTAAGGCCCATGAAATAGGATATCACTTTTATGCTGACGATACTCAGCTGTATTTGTCATTCAAACCGTCGGAATCTGCTACCGCAACTGAGAAACTGAATGCTTGCCTTGCCGACATTCGATCCTGGATGTCGGAAAACTTCTTGAAACTAAATGACGATAAAACAGAACTGCTGCTCATAGGACACCCTAAGCATGCGGCTGGATTAAAAGGCTTTGCTCTTCTAATAGGTGATGCTGTTGTGCGACCATCACCACGTGCTCGAAATTTAGGTGTCGTTTTCGACAGCTGCCTCAATTTTAAAAGCTTCATTCAGAAGACTGCTTCTACAGCTAGCCATCACGTCCGATCCCTATCCAAGATTAGGAGCTGTCTTCCACAGTGGCTTGTAAAAACTAGCTCCTCGGTTCTGTCTCGGCTTGGTTATTGTAATTCCCTTTTGGCTGGGCTACCAAAGAAAGCAACTAGGCCACTGCAGCTGACTATGAATATGGCTGCAAGGCTAGTTTTCAAGTCCCAGAGGTTTGACCACGTGTCTCCTTTGCTAAAAGAGCTAGGATGGATGCCGGTTGAGCAACGGATCCAGAGCCAAGTCCTTACGGTGACCCACAAGGCCTGCCACGGGCTGGCTCCTTCATACCTAGCTGAACTGCCGAACCACAGCCTCTTCACGCCCTCAGGTCCTGTGTGGACAATAAATTAGCTGTACCATTCCTCCGCTTAAAGACCGTTGGCGACAGAAGCTTTAGTCCTCTGCAGGACCTAGACTAGAGGAGCTGGCTTCCACAATTCTTACGCAACGACAACTACTCTCCTGCTGCCAACTATGGCTCATCTTTTCAGCGGTCCTGAGCTGCTACTTCCATGCTACTCACTACCTCAACTGCTCTCCTGACTCCCTGCTATGCTTCCCATTTTCTCTTTGTTGCATGAGACAAAGTCTGATGGCTATCGAATGCGTACCAAAAGCAGCTTAGGCTGTGAGTGCACTATACAAAACTCTCCTTCGTAATACCCACATAGTCTTTATGGCTTTGTGGAGTTACAGACGGAGATACATTACATCAGATGGTGTTCATTCACTGTGACAGACAACCCGAGAGGAATTTCGCTATGACAGAAAGTCACTTTACCTCTACGCTAAAAAGATGGGGGCAACAAAAGTGTCTATACAGTTATGCAGCACTCGTTACCACGTGAGACACCATCGCACTCTGGTCGATGAATAAACGCACAAAAGTTTCGATAGATAACTTTATGCACATACGCACAGGATACAAACAAGCACGGAATGTGCCCAGGATCTGTCGACATTCATTTCCAGCAGGCGAGCATTCTAAACGCACAATGAAATAAATGACCCTACAATACTGAATCTCAAAAAATAAAACCGCTCCAAACAGGCAGCTAGGCAATCGCATCCATTAATGCAGATTTTTGGACGATGCTATACAAAAAAAGAGCCAGTCCTCAAAAATGTGCAGGCAGGGCTTCAGCTGCACAATACCGAATCGCTCAGATGCACTATGAGGCGAATGCAGCTTTGATGTCCACAACTGATGCAAAACGTAACATGCTGAATTTGGTTCGGAGAAAACAAATGACTATAGGGGTTATGTACGAAGGCTCTGAAAATAAGGATTCAACTCAAGGCTGAACGATGTCGACATATTTGTCACCAGTACAGTGCAGTTAAGGCATGCCATCCATCCTAGCTATGGAGTCTAGGTCCGTTGACAGCCACCAATGGGTGACGTTCAGCAGACATTACATGTGGTATAGTGTGGTGCATCGACAAAGTTAAGCGTTGCTAATCGAATAGTAATTTCATCAAATAGCCATCGATAGCTGACAAATAGAAAGCTCGTGAATAAAAAAAAAAGAAGAAGAATGGAAAGACCCACATCCAAATACCAAGGAGGAGATAACCCGATAACTATTCAACTTTGTGCATGAATATTGCAGAAAAGTATAGCAAAAGTTCTTTAGACCTCAAAACAACTGCCTCTAAACATGTGAGGCACAGCAGAAGAGAGTGAGCGGCCAGCACGTGAGCAAACACGTGAGCAGCACCACAAAGCACATGTGTAGCCAAGGCAAGCGGGCCAACGAACCGTGCCCCCTCCCACCCACAGGACTTACCCGAAAAAGGATGTGATGGGCGACTTGATAACCGACACAGCACAACTTCAACCCTCTTATGATAAGCTGCCTTCGGCAATGTCAAATTTTGGCCCTCTCCTTGGCTCAATACCCTTTGTGTCAGTAAGCATGGCTGAAGTTGCCATGGCAGCTCCAAACAAGAAGTGAGGGGCTGCTTGGAAGTAGCAGTAGCCTACGGCAGCTTCATAAATCTTAATGCTGCTTTCCGTGTTGCTAGACATTCCACGATATGGTCGATTTCCAAGCGACTGAAGGCCCCTCAGGTGGCCAATTTACGAGTGCCGACAATTACACCGAAATGAGCTGGAAAGTCAAGGACTTGGCATTCTGCAACACAAGACATCCATAGGCTTCCTAAAGTGAACCGGAGGTCCCCGGGTCCCTCTCCGCCCCCATTAGTAGAGCCCAACAAGTTAGTCATCCAGGAGGCTCACTATACAGCCAGCCCTCTGACTGACTACCTAGGCCAAGATCATGTTGTCTGGTACCTCCTTGGCTTGACCTCTAGCATCCCTTCCAACACATCCGAAATGGGATTGCATGCCCAGGGGCCAAGGAAGGTGCCGGTGCCAGCAGACAGGATAAGCAAGAATAAATGAGGGACTCTAAATGAAGGGCCAACTGAGAAGCTTGCCAACCACAGCAGCAGCCAGCACCAGCACAGTGGCTGCATGCTTCGAAACACAGTCCCTCATTCAACGAGCCAAGCATCGAGCATCGTATGAAGAGGATGACTAAGCAGTGTCAAACTCGGCCGTCCTACACCGGGATTGTCGGTCACACTGTTTGCAAACATGACTGCCGGCTGCTGCAAATGCTGGGGGGCGTGTGACCCTCTGTGCAAGCTTCGGCACCGCCCCCTGTTGATGCAGGTGCTGCAGTGGCTGAAGTACTGCAAACATACTAGCATCCAGCTGTTATCCAGCTGTCAGGGTGAGAAATAATACACTTTGATTCTGGGTGCGTTCTGCACTGCAGCCACCGAATATGACAAGCAAAGATAAGGAAAACAGATTGCAGCATTTGGCCACACCTAGGAAACAGATTAGCTGCCATTTTCAGTTTCATTAGAAGCTTTCCATGAGCAACTGGGACCTGGGATGCCAAGGGCAAGCTAGTATTCCAGCAGGCATAAATTGGGACTTCAAATGGTGAGTTGTGGCAAGGGTACCGAGCACAATTGACAAAACAGGGCCTAATCTTCCAGTGGCCAACCCACCACACCCCGAACCCCCCTCAAAAGCATCAAGGCTATCGAAATCAGTCGTAGCATTCGAAGTTGGACACATCAATGCACACAACAGAAGGCAATCCTAACCCAAACCCTCGAGTTCTTTTAATGTCCATAAAAGCAGCCTGAGCTTATGCCGGTACATTCGGCTTATGCCGGTACATTTCAATGGCTGGGTGAAATAAGGAAGTGTCCAGCAGTCCAAGCCAGTGTATTCTTATACACACTTGCAAACATGAGCACCTTCCTGTCTCCTGCTCTCGGGTTTTGTAGCTAAACCTGGGGCTACTTCCCCATTGCTGATTTAGCCACCCTTCACTGACGGCTTACAAATGAAAAACAATTGAATCTCGGCCACAGAGCAAACCAATGGGTGGGTCTCAAGAGCCAAGAAAAAACCTGGCAGGTGGAAGGAAGTGGTAAAGAAGTTGCCCGTGCTGCCATAAAGCGATTTGCATACGACAGCTGTGCTGCAAGAACCAAAGGCTGGGATGTAGCAAGGCAGCTCGGACCGAAGCTGGCACTGAGTTAGCTCTGTTTACCGAAAAGTATCGGTTGTCAGCCTGACCCGACCAGCTAATAGGTTGAATGGCAGCACATCAGTGGTAGCAAAGCAGCTTGACTTGGCATGCAAGCTGGTGAGCCTCCTAACCGGCCGGAAGGCGGGGTTAACAGCTGACTAAAGTACTCCCACTAACTAACTCAGTAGCACTGCATGCAAGCACAATCAATCAAGCATCTGTCACCCACTTGATGAAACAGAACGTCTAAGCAGTTAAAAAAACGGTCTTCAAGGCCAAGAGAGGAATGCATGGTTACTGTATCAACCTACTATATAACGTTTCCCGAGGTAATGGACAGAAGGTCCATAATTGAATGCAGTACCGCTGGTCACACCGTAAAGTCGATGGGCATCACATCCGGTATCAGCACTAGCTAGCAGCGTCAGCAGCTCTCGGCAATGGTGATTAGTCAAGCCGAGCCTGGGACATCTATTAGGATATATTCCCTGTACCCCCCCCCCAGACTACTCATGACAACTAAGTCACGCATGATTGACTAGATGGCCAGTAGACTACATCTGTAGCATTAAGGCTCCATTGGTGCCCCAACCTGCTGCCTCAGCCACAACCATCGCTGAGGTGCTGCCGCCGCCGACGCCGCTGCAGTCGAGATCCGTCGACTCTGCTGCAGCTACAGTCAAGAACCACCAGTCCTGTTTCTATAGTCATAATCCACCGTTCCAGCTGCTGAAACCAGGAGTCATCGGTGCTGCTGTAACAATCAGTTCCAATTCCTCTAATCTGCCGAAACCTACAACCCACTGACTGGCATCGGCTTACACTCACAATCACTCACTCCTTTTCAGCCGACCTTGCCACTCCATCGATTGTGCATCAAGTAACTGCAGCCACTAGAATTGCTGGACAAGTAGTAGGCACCATCTGACTCAAAATAGGATTCAAATAATGACTGGAAATAGGAACCTGCTTCGTGCTACGAGATCATAAGCAAAATTTAAGACACTGCAGTATGCCACCACTTCCCTTTCCGGCCGCTCAACTGCTGTATGTCTAACGCAAGCGAACGAAAGCACACAAGTATATTCACAAAAATCACACACACACACACACACACACACACACACACACACACACTAATGTACGGGAGCAGACTACTGAACAGCAGTATCGTGAGCTCAATCAATGTTCAATAGTGTGAGCTCATCCGTGATCAATGCAGGGCCCAAATCTTCGACAACAGTGACGTGGTAATAATGAAAAGCCCCCATCAACTGGCACAATTGCTCGGGCACATGGTTCTCGAAAGTTGCCGAAACTCAACTCATAGCAAACCACGGCAGCTAGACAAGAGACAAGCAGTTCGGCCAACGAGAACAAGACAATTTGGACGAAACCGTCCTAAAAAGCCTCTCCATGGGCCAACTGGCCAGAGGTTGGACGGTGCATGCTACAAGTTTGTATGAAGCTAACTTACTTCAGCAGCAGCTGCAAAAGGGCCTCAGTTTACAGCGATAACATTCTCGATAACCTGCATTTAGGCAACTTTCAAAATTCACAACTTTCGATCATGTCTTAAAAGACAGAAAACTGTTCATACGGGAACCTCTGAACGACGCTTTAGAGGGAAAGCAGCCGGCCCGCCAACAGTAGCAGCTCAAACGCGCGGCTACGGTAGAAGCACTCAACCAGCTCACAACCAACGACTAGCAGTCGTTCCTACAATGCTGCAAATGCTGCTGCAAATGCATCCAGTTCTTGTCGCGGCCATTACTAATTGACACCGCCAAGCCGTACTAAAAATCAGGATGAGACCAAAACAAATGGCACACAACCTATCGCGTATTCTACATGCACTGGATAGTAAAGAAGATGTGTTATCAGAAATTGTATCAGCCTAGCTGTGTAAATACACGGATACGCAAGGCCCCACTCAGACTTATGACTAAGAATTCGGTACTCTTACAAGGCAGTCTTCCTCTGGGCAGTCTCTCGCAAGCCTAACGTGTTGCATGGTATCATCACACAAACGAGGTGGTTCGCCACTGTTGCAGCAGTTAAGCTAGGTGTGAAGGAGCCCAAGCTAAAGTGGGCTTTGCAGGTGAATTAGAATTTTGCTCTATATTTGTTGATCAACCAGGAACCGTCGTTGACCAACTAGAAACCAACGAAGCTCCTTCGACATAGGAGACACAAGGCCGAATCTCTTGGATTTGCTGACAAACCTGTCAGCCAAATTAATCACCACCTGCAGGAGGTAGCTTAATGTCATTTGTCGGTAGCCCTGTCAACACTGAATTACCGGCAGTCCATCCTATAGGGAACCAGCTAGCAAAACCTTTAGCCAGCCACTATAGTAAGTAATCCCTAATATTTTGGAGAGGGAGAGAACATGATGACTAGCTGTAGAGGTAGCCTTCTGAATAAAACTTTTAAACGTCAAGCAGTCGTCCAAGAACCCACCTAAATTACAAGCACTCAACGACGGTCACAGGCACCAACAATTAGAAGAGAAAAGTCGCTTATTCTAGCCGTAAGCTTTGGGTCTCCTATGACGAGTTAGGTTTTATCAGACGGTTTAGCTTAAGGAAATTTCTCTTGACATCCAGGACCGAATGCTGCAAGGCAAGCATTCAGTCAATCAGTCACTGCAGTGGATTCTGAGGCTTGAATGAAATGTGTAGCTGGGTGCCATCAGCATAGAAGTGGTCTATGATGCAATGGGCCTGACTTTCTCGAGGGGATCTGTGCAAATGGGAGAACAGCAATGGGCCGAGAACAGACCCTCGTAGAACTCCACATATGAATGGTCTGCTCGATGAGACTTCGCCACCTTTAGAAACAGACTAGATACGATTTTGAAAGTGTGATTCGGACCTCAGTCTCATAAGCCAGATCGATTGTGATCATCGATCGTTCAAGAATGATGAATGGCTGATGCAGGACTCAAAAACACGACTATGGTCGTCGAGTTCCCGCACCTTACTGCTGGGCTACCATGGCAGCACATCAGGACATTGTTTGCGTGAATTCTGATTTACTGTCTTAGCTGGCCATTGAGCCACCTTTAATTGAATCTAGCGGTAGTGAAAATTTGCCACTGTGCTCGACCACGGTTGCTAGCGCAGCCAAGTACTGCGACGGCATGAGTCTCAACCTTTCCGATTTCAGTCCCTAGCTACCTCTCGCGGTTGCTGTTCACGACCTCGGTTCTGAGGTCGTGGGTTCGAATCCTGCAGTGGGCGATCCTTTATCGCCTCTGCAAGCGGTGGCGACAGCCGTAAAGGCTCTTCTGTCGCTGCACAAAAGAAGCTGTTAAATCAGCTTGTATTTTTCATGGAGTTACCAAAACAACGCATCAACCTCGCTATCTTCTGTTCGTTGATACTACTTTTCGCTTACCGTAGCTCTGTTGTGTGTGCCACTTAACTCGCCAACGTCACCATTAGGCTGCGGGTCCCGGTCACCGTAGGCCGGAGTTGAATTCCGGGCCGACTAAATAATCACACCATCCTGGTAACGCACCCGACGAACCCGGCTACGGCAGCATCAGCACCGACCAAGACGGAACACCACAACAGCTTAAAGGTCTCTCACTTAATTTCTGCACGGCCTTTGCCGCTCTCTCACAGCATGAGTGGGAGCCACCCGAGCGAACGCTGCACGGCGACGACGCTGCATAGGGAACGGCACCGCGAGATCAGCTATCCTTTGATGCCGGTGGTGAACGCCGCCGCTAGCCACAGTTCAAACCCCACCCCTTATTAAGGAGGCTGCGTTAAATAGATGCCTCTAGCCGACGCAACTGCGAGTAGGCCATGATGCGCTCGAAATGTAATCTCTGACCTTCAGTTCCGGGTAGGGGCAGGCACGGGCTCGGTCGTGGCAGCAGGTCTTGACTTCCACGAACGACACACTAGAATGGCAAACTCACCCAGCAGCTCCCGCGAAATTCTCACTTCCTTGACCATTCTACGACGAAGAGCCGGGGTGACGCCGTTTAGCTGACGTCACGTCGACAGATCGGTGACTGCTACTGTCGGCGACAGTACCAAGCGCCACTCATATCATCCATGTTTATAATAGGCGTCATATCCGTTCTGTCGGACCGACCATGAGGGGACCGGTGCGCAGCTTATCCCCTCCCACTTAACATACCCGCCCCTCCACTCCCTATTGGGCAATCCCGAACTCCACTTCCTCGTCGATGCGTATGTGTCGGGCATCCTACTAGCTAGTTTTCTCGGCTTGTAGGTAGCTTTCTGAAACTCTTGTGGCATGCAAAAGCCAAGTAATACCTGCGGGCGCCGACATACTTTCGTTAGGCTGTAGGATTGCTTCAACTGGAGGAGTTAATGAACGCTAATTCCTGCCCCAGACGGACGGACGCCGACGCAGTTACTAACGCAGTGTACGGCTTCCACGTCCAGTCAGAACTAGGCCGTAAACCCTGCGCTCGTAGCGGCGCTAGTCTCAGCCGACTCGTGACGAATACCAGTGAAGCCTTAACCTTGTAGCACGGTCAGTTACTTGTAGGTGCTGCACCAGTGCTAACCATTCGATCGTGCTTCCGTTGCAATAAATGCAGAACACCTAGACAGAGATTGAGTTCTCTGAGAGCGCTATATCAAATGTATTATTTTTATTTTTAATATATTATAATTCACGAAGGTAAGCCGGAAGTAGAACGAGCACGGCAGCGACGAAGAGCACTCATAAGTTGAATACCAAGTCCGTTTATATATTGTAGTCTAATTGACAGCAGCGGGCGGTTAACGGCGTTCAACAGTAGCCATAACGTAGACCAACGACACTCCAGCCTTCAGCTAAAATCAGCTCCAATGCCAATGCAAAATCCTGAATCACAATTTGCGTGCCTATCTCATGGGGCCGGCTTTTATACGGCCTCCGCCGTTGTAAAATCGCATAATCGCGAATAACGATAATCAGCCATAATCCGGCAGGTTAAGTTGCCGCCGCTTCACTGCCTCTTCCTTAAATGACTGCCGTTCTCAGTCTTAATAAATAAAAAAACAACCAGCTATGGTAGGTTTCAACGTTAGGTTTCGCCACCTCGCCAAGCTCTAATACAAATTGCTACTGAGGATTTTAGGGACGTCACCTTCGAAGCTGTGGCTGTGGCTGTCTAGGCCTCATCTTTCTAGCCAGCAGCTGCCTCACCAACGAGCTGAACTTCAAAGTGTCTCCCCTCGGCTTTTCACACCTTCAGGTCGGCTTTTACTCCTTCAGGAAGTAATAACACAACTGTTAATAGATATAAATTATGATATTCCAACATGTTTTTACAATCAAACTCTTTCCAAACAGCATTTGCTTTTTTATAACTTTCATCAGATATTCCAGTCATGTAATCACTTGATTAAAAATCTTCCTTATTTGGAAGAGAAGTAACGAAAGACTTCAGGTCCTATCTCTGTGGGAGACTCCAGAGTATTGACGTTAATGGACAAAGATCATCTGAAGTACCTCTGAAATATGGAGTACCTCAGGGCTCCGTGCTAGGTCCGGTTCTTTTCACGGTTTATACTCTCCCTCTAGCTGATGTGATTGCCAAGCACAATCTAGGCTTTCACTTCTATGCGGATGACACTCAGTTGTACCTTTGCTTCGATCCCTCCCAGCCCTCGAGCACCTCAAATTCTCTCAACTCACTTGCTGCATGCATTGATCACATCCGCACATGGATGGCAGCAAATTTTCTAAAACTTAACGATGATAAAACTAACTTACTAGTTATGGGCAAACCCAGTGTGATTCAGAGATTGAAAAGGCTGACTCTCAAAATTGGCTCTGCCAGCATATCTCCAGTTGAATCAGCTCGAAATCTAGGTGTCATATTCCAAAGCGACCTCTCGTTAGACGACCATATCAGCTCCACGGTCAAATCCGCCTGTTTTCAACTTCATAACATTGCTAAAATTCGGGCTTGTTTAGATAAGGATACCACGTCCAAGTTGGTCCATGCATTCGTGACATCCCGTCTCGACTTCTGCAACTCACTGCTTACTGGCCTACCAGCATGTGCGATCAGGCGATTGCAGCTGGTGCAAAACTCGGCAGCTAGGCTTGTCTGTCGTGAGCGTCGCAGTTGCCACATTACTCCACTTCTCGCCGACCTGCACTGGCTACCAGTCAAGCAACGGATTGACTTCAACGTTTTGTCGCTCACTTTTAGGTCCCTTCTTTCTATGGCTCCAGCCTATCTGTCAGATATACTACCCCATCAGGCCAAGCATCGTACCACCCGCTTTTCGGAATCCAGCAGTATAGAAATACCTCGTACAAACCTCAAATCCTTTGGAGACCGTGCATTTAGTTCGTATGCTCCGAAAGCCTGGAACTCCCTCCCAACCTGCGTCCGAACATCCCCTGACCTGACCACATTTAAAAGGAACTTAAAAAACACCTATTTAGGACAGCATTTAGTGGGTGCCTGTGATTCGTCCTTGATGTGCTTATGCGTGCTGACACTGTGCATGCTGCCACTAACCACATTTGCATGCTGACCCTGTGCATGTCACCCCTAACCATATTATTCATTTCGTTTATTTTTTTCAAGCATGATTTTACTTACCATTCAATGGCATTTCACTTTACAGCAAATTTAAAGCGCCTAGAAAGAGATTAAGTTCTCTGAGGGCGCTTTATTAAGTGCATTATTATTATTATTATTATTATTCTCAAATGAATCCATGAACTCGTAAGGATACTCTCTTTTTGTTTTAAGCATATTAAGGTTTCTATTTGGATGTTGTTCTATTAGAACTTAATTAGAAATTGGAAAACGATCAATTGTTTTCCCCATTGTTGATGCTATGAAGTCTAATGAGCCAAGCATAAATTGAGCACTATCCTTAAAAACTAAATCATTAACTCTTAACATCATGTACTTCTCAAGATTATTTGCTATTGGTTCTGCTTCAACACTACAATTTTCAAGTGCTTTACCAAGTATATGTGAATCATTTCCTCTAAAGTTATGAAATATAACAGGAAGCTGCCATTTTTTGAAATGTATTCCAGCTTTTAAGTTACAAAGATGGTGAGCAGCTCCTCTACATTTATTTGCTAGATAACAGTGATCATGAACTTTTCTCATATCCCTCTTTTTTTAATTGAATGGTTCTTTACACATCCAACAGAAAATAGCTTTTTCATGTTCTTCTAGTTCAGTTTCAGTTAAGTCATCCATTTTGCTTTCTGAATTATGTTCAATCAATTTACTTTTTAAAAAGTCTAATACATTGAATAGTTTATGTAAAAAATTAACTACACAATCAGATCAAACATTCATAAACTTATCAAAAACTTCTCCTTTCCAATCAATAATAACATAAGCAGCTGAACATGGAGTATGAATTCATCCATTTTTTCCTTTTTCAATTATACATTCAAAGTCTGCATAACAAACATATGGACATGTATTAAGATTTTTGAAAGAATCAAACTTAATAAACTTACTCTTTTCATTTGGCACTACATAAACTGTTGCTCCAGAGTTTATACTTTCACATAATTCTGAATGTTCATTTACTGTTTTTTATCGAAGAATCTATTTAAACATCAATGACAATAATACTGTTTTCTTCCATATTTTACATTTCTACATAATGAATTGAAATTACTAATCAACATATAATGTTCTTTTTCATCTTTATTAAGTAATGATAGATTTACATGTCTTCCCTCTTTCTCATCTGACTTTTTAACAAATCTTAATGGAGAAACTCTAGACTCTTTATATCCACATGAATAAACATTTACTCTAACATTCATTGCTTTCTCTAATTTATCAACATCTTTAACAATTAAAGGCCATTCAATTTCGTTAATCAAGTGAGAATATTTAATAGATAGTATTTCTTTTAAGTCATTTATCTTCCATTTATTTATTTATGTCTACAGGATTTAAAGCTCTGAAAACACACCATAGAGCGCAAAACTCATCATTAACATTTTTTAAATTCATTACACACTTTTTCTTAACAAGATATTCAGGAGTTTTAATTCCCTTTGCAGCAAATGTAAAGCGCCTAGAAAGAGATTAAGTTCTCTGAGGGTGCTTTATCAAGTACATTATTGTTATTATTATTATTTCAATATATATTCCTCCACCTATAGGTATATATTTACAAATAGCAACTGAAAATGAAGGATATCCAAGAAATAACCATCCAGAAACAATGTTGTGTTCTATTAACATCTCAGAATTTGTTCCTAGCGAAAGCATTATTTTTTCATAAATTTTATTTGCTGACTAACTATCCATAGTTAACATTGATTTTGGTTGTGCCTCTTTTCTTTCTCTTTCTTCATTATCAAACATTTTCATATGAATACAATATAAAATATAAAATATATATATTTTTTCATATATATATATTTTTTCATATATCAAATGATACTTTAAAATGAACTCTAATAAATTGCCATGAACTTCTAACTCAATCAAGTAATTTATTTGTTTGATATCTAAGAAATTCTTTAAGTGATTCAAAGTCTGCATATCTTCTTTTTGTTTTATAAGAAAAAGTTAAAGTATTTCCTCCACCAGTAACAACCGGTTATGTGAAACCAACTTTATCAAGTCTTCCTTGTTTTCCAACATATTTTCTACTTGATGAATCAAAGTCGATATTCATTAACCTTCTAGATTCAAAAGGAAAAGAATTTCTTTGTCTTGATTGAGACGACATTTGCTATATAAGGTAAAAATATCTTTGCTAAAATAAAATAATTATTAAGAGAAACTATAAATTTATTAAACAAATTAACAAAAATGACGCTATCTTAGTGATGAAGGTTTTTTCACGATACGTTATCGGGTAATTTTTGGCTACCGAAGGTGGAACCGAGGTTGAACAAAAATTAGCTGGTGCCGTATGGGGGGGGAACATTCATCAGCGGGCGGTTAATGGCGTTCAACAGTAGCCATAACGTAGACCAACGACACTCCAGCCTTCAGCTAAAATCAGCTCCAATGCCAATGCAAAATCCTGAATCACAATTTGCGTGCCTATCTCATGGGGCCGGCTTTTTTACTGCCTCCGCCGTTGTAAAATCGCATAATCGCGAATAACGATAATCAACCACAATCCGGCAGGTTAAGTTGCCGCCGCTTCACTGCATCTTCCTTAAATGACTGCCGTTCTCAGTCTTAATAAATAAAAAAAAACAGCTACGGTAGGTTTCAACGTTAGGTTTCGCCACCTCGTCAAGCTCTAATACAAATTGCTACTGAGGATTTTAGGGACGTCACCTTCGAAGCTGTGGCTGTGGCTGTCTAGGCCTCATCTTTCTAGCCAGCAGCTGCCTCACCAACGAGCTGAACTTCAAAGCGTCTCCCCTCGGCTTTTCACTCCTTCAGGTCGGCAGCCCTTCACTAGGCTGGAGGTAGAAGAGTGCCTCTAGCCGTGGTGCTATCTTAAATATACCTGAAATGATGTCACACTGGAATGAAATTACTACATACAACATAGAGATAATTCAGGGAGCATTCAACACAGGGAGAGGACCTCCCTGCACCATTGCACGAGCAAACAGTGTCTTCGTCTTATCACGCTCAGTATTGAATTGCCTCAGCAATCCAGACTTGTCTGCCTTCAGTTCAGTAGGACAGTTTGTGTGGTATGGTAGACAACGTCCTGTGTCCAAAGTCTCTTAGAAGTATAGTTACTGCGAATCGGAACAAGAAGTCCCGTGCATTTGTCGATTCAGCAAACGTAGCCACTCCACAAAGATTGACAGTTCACTTTATCAAAAATGACGACATCGCATTCACCAGGTTGCAGAGTCAACGGCATCATCGCAGGAGAAGTCACGCAGATATTAAGATACACGCGAAGAATTAAGACACACGAAGTTTCCTCGAGTCGGAAAGCATGCGAAAATTAGTCTCCATGAAAACGTAGAGCTAGCGACATAGACAAGTAGTCCTCTCCATCATCGTGCAGTAGTGGCATGCGACATATAGTATTGTCACTACACTGAACATTCCAAAAACACCATTCCTCGCCTGACAAGGCTTGGCTACAGTCACCATACTTGTAGTGCCGACATCATCTGTAGTGGGCTCGAAGTCAGAGAAAGCAGTTTGCCCAGCGTTAGAGCAGCAGTCCAGGATCAAGCTCGAACGGTCGCAACCTCGAATTAAGTTACAACGGTCACAGGCTCCACAGTGGCTAAAACCGGCTCTGGAAGAACGACACTTTGCACCTCACATCTTCAGTCAATGCTAAAGTACCATTCACCTACAAGTTATCGGCAGCTAATTCTATGCTCTCGAGTAAAATCATAATCTCCGCCTTCTCTCGATTTCCACAAATGAGCTTCAGCTTCGGCCTGCACCTGTGCTTCACTGGCCACCTTATCGCCCTTGACATCTCATAGGTTAACTTATACGTCGCTCAGCCGCCAGTATCGCCTCGAAATATCCATGGCGGGAGCATTTTCCTAAGTCATATAAGGTCCTATCAATAGTCTTCGCCAATTTGCTTAATTTTAGCCAAGCACGGCATCAAAATTTTCAGAAAGTAAGCAGGGGATTTTTCTGAATCCCGGCGTTCGGCATAGCAGTCAGCTATTTCATCGTTCAACGACTCAATGTAGCGTTCAGATCATAACGTAAACACACCAATAACGAACTCAATCTTTCAGGCTCAACGTTCACCAATAAAGTCACAAGCAATGAGGCTAGTGTAGTTTGAAATTCTCCAAGCGGCAGATATGCGGTATCACACAGAACGCCGAAGGGGGCTCAAAGACGCTTATTCACACGGACGCCGAAGCGGGCCAGTACGCGACTGCCCGCACGACTTCCTCGACCTGACTCTCCGGGCCTTTTCTACCCGTTACTTATATACCAATGCCATAAATCGCAACAGCCCATAATCCAACGACAGTGTCATAATCTCAAAATGACCACAGCCAACGCAAGACAACTGCTAAGGGTTTTCAGCAATTATTCCATACTTCTGGCACCAAATGTTACAAACGCGTAGTACAGCTTCCACGTTCGGTCCGAGCTAGGCCGCAAACAAAGAGCTCGTAACGGTGGTAGTCTCAGCCGACGCTTGACGAATACTGGCGACGCCTGAACCTTGTAGCACGGTCAGTTACTTGTATGTGCTGCACCAGTGCACGTAGGCACGCCGGAAGTAGCAGGAAAACGGCAGCGGCGAATAGCCATACTTTAGAACACCAAGTCCTTCTTCATAATGTGGACAAGTCTATTTGCCCGCAGCGGACGGTTACAGGCATTCAACAGCTGCCATAACGTTCACCAACGGCACTTCGGCCTAGAGTTAAAATCAGCTCAAATGCCAATGTCGAATCCTGAATCGCAACTTCCTCCTATCTCATGGAGCCGGCATTTATACGGCAGCAGTCGCAGATTATTGCACAATCGCATAATCGTGATTAATTAATATAATAATTAATAATTAATATTATTATCAGCCATAATCCGGCTGTTTTAGCTGGGCCACCGTCTCAATGCGGGAGCGAGAAGCACTTGCCAGTGAGGTCACTGCGGCAGTGCAGCACCAAAACTAAAGCAACCCCCTTCACGATTTCAAAATGTTAGCACGACGTCCGAGAGCACTGGAGCACCATCTCTCCTCGAGCCAAAAAGTACGCGAAGCAGAATTGCCTGCCGACTAGGCATCTCCGACTCCGGATTCCAGAGTCGTTTGAAGCGACTCCCAAAAAGTTGCAAAGCAGCTGCACGCTCCAAGCTCCGTAGTTTGGTGGGCAGGGTGGTAGGAGCGCAGACAGAATGCGCATGCAGCAAGCCGCTACTCTCATAGACTCGCTAATCTTCCTTGCTAATTCTTGTACCGTATTTTACCGTGTACAAGCTTCCCTTCACCGATGTATAAGCGCCCTCCCGAAGTTTTCGAAAGAATTCTTTGGAAACAGTTTTTGTATTCAATAGCTGAATGAAGTGATTATTATCGAGGCTGGTGATAATCTCTTGTGTCACTATCACTATCCTCTGCATTAGGAATGGGGATGAGACCCTCTCTATCTTCCTCTTTCCCATCAAAGGCTTAAAATTTGATTGAAACTCCGTTATCAACATTGTCATCGTCACTCTCTTCACAGACTGCGTCATCTTCCGTGCAGTCAATTGCATTTAAAATGCCATACTCCTTGAAACTTCTTGATAAATCAGCGTAGCGGACACATTTTGGGGACCAGCTAATATTTTTTTGGGTGGCATTCAAAGCAGGTACGTTGTTTCGCACAACGTTAAAGCAAAACGAAGTAGCGTCCCATGTAAAAGCCCCCCTCTCCACTATCCGACCCCAAATTTGAGAAAAAATGGGCTTATACGAGGTAAAATACGGTATTTTCTGCATTATTTATGGTTCACATGGAAGAGGTCTAGCGGGCCCTTGCTAACCTTGGACAGACCAAAGGAGTGCGTCTTGCGGTTTCGTTACCAGCTCTTCAACCTTTCTCCCTTGTAGTTTGAGTGTATGCCAGCTCCTCTGATGAGCCTGTGATGTGGCATGGACACAGGCCGGTAGCCGCTGGTGGACAGATGGTGGATTCACCACCAGGGTCGGCCACTGCACAGTTGTGGTCCTCGATGAATCATCGGAGTCAACCAGGGGACTGGAGGAAGGGAAGGAGACTCGAGTGTTATATTGCGTATCACTTTGCAGCAAATGTAAAGCGCCTAGAAAGAGATTAAGTTCTCTGAGGGCGCTTTATCAAGTGCAATATTATTATTATTATTAGTGTGAGAAGGGGGCGAAGGCAGTCGTGCGTCTTGCTGTTCCGCGCCTTGTGCAATAAATCATTGGCGTTGTTCTGGGCCAGCGTTCTGTATGCCGAACCACATCCCTTAAACCTAACTCTTTTTCATTATCTGCCTCTGGCAAGTCCAAGGTTTTGCCTTCCTTTTTGGCTTCATAATCTCCTCATTTTCCTATCAAGCATATTTGAGTTGCCTAAAGAGAGAGAGAGAGGAAGAGAGAGAGAGAGAGAGAGAGAGAAGTTAGAGAAAGAGAGAGAGAGAGAGAGAGAGAGAGAGAGAGAGAGAGAGAGAGAGAGAGAGAAGTTAGAGAAAGAGAGAGAGAGAGAGAAGTTAGAGAAAGAGAGAGAGAGAAGTTAGAGAAAGAGAGAGAGAGAGTTTGTTCTCTTAAGGAACTGTCCAGATATCTTATTATTACTAATATAATAAAGTGGTAAGCCCAGCCGAGGTGGGGTGTCCGGGCTACTTTCGGGCGAGAACTCAATACAACGACCTCGATAGAGAAGGGCTCGTATTGTACCATCAGTCTCCTCCTATTTTTGATCTTGTCATAGATGAGGCATTCTCTCAGCATTGACAACACGAAGCTCCCGGATTTCTCGTAAGCCGCGCGATGGCACATTAGGTAAGGCGGTTGCTCTTCACGACCTCAGTCCCAATGTCGCTGGTTTGAATCCCGCGATGGGCGATCCTTTATTGTCGCTGCAAGCGGCGGCGATAGCCTTTAAGGCTCTTCTGTTTCTCTCGCAATAAAAAAGAGGCTGTTAAATCAGCTAGTATTTTTTAAATTATGTTTTTCTTCTTCAATCTCTTCCTGTTGAAGAGTTTGTTGCGTGCGATTCATTAATTTGAAAACTCGTCGGTCCACAATGACGGGCGTAACTGGCAGGTTTTATCTGGAAATTAGCTTGCACCCGTGAAAAATCGCGGAAAACTCCGACTTTGCTTTTAGAAGGCGAGCCTAAATGTCCCCTGATCTAGTGACCCCCTGATCTAGCTGGTGAGCCCACCCGAATGACGGCCAAGCTTAAAGTTCTTGTAAATGAAACCAAATCTGCACCGGGGAGAAAATGGAAACATACTCCTAAACTACACTTTATAATTTTCTTATAAAAATAATATCAATCTAATTGTATTAAATTTATTTTTTAGCGCTGGGTACTGAATCAGCATTGAGTTGAATGTACGGAACGTGCAGACGTGCTGACCACCTTTTAATGTATGCTGACTTTATAGTAAGCCCCCCCGTGTATAGTCATTGGCAGGTTCTATTTATGGATGTCCATCGCTTACAAAAGGCATGCACAGCAAGGCATATTCAATTTCAACTACGAGAGTACACGTTGCCGCTACACAGGGTAATGAGTAAATTATCTCATTATCGCGTTACCGTCGTAGTAGTACTATAAATATCTCACAAAGGGCACATTATGAGCGTGACATAAGTGACAGTTACGACTCAATAATTAACAAACCTAACTTATTGTAGGGGTTGATTATGCTCACGCCGACAATTTCACGATGCAGTTCTGGCGACCGAGCAGCATGTGAACGTACTAGCCTTGAAAGTATAGATATCCGAAAGGCAGAGTTGCGTCGACGTATGAAGCAAAAGTGAGAATTATCCAACTTAAGTGTCATGGCTAACCGGCAGTCTGCTGAGAGTAATGCTTAAACTGCTAAAACGCGGGATTTTGAGTGCGCTCATGACGGCCAAGGATTGAACCTACTGCAGCCAATCTAGATGTTAAGAGCGCTCTCTCTCCGCGGCTGCCTCGTTCCGCCGCTGCCGTCGGAATACCGGCATGCATCGGTGCCTACGAGTCGCTAGCCCTCGCTCCAAAGCACAGGTCGCCGCCTCAGGTATTCGTCAAGCGTCCGCTGGGACGACCACCTTTACGAGCGTTCTACCCAGACGCGGTAGGCGCTACACCAATTCATAGCATCTCGAGTCAACCTCCAGCGATACCAAACCCCACCCCAACGCCCGGGCGACCAGTACGGTTCGTCGGAAACGGAAACCCGGCGTAAAAAATCTGCTTCATACTATGAGTTGTCACCAACTCAGGCTGGCGACACAGGCGAGCGTCTCTCCGACGCACGCTGAGTTGCACCTGACCTGCACGCAAAAAGCGTTATTAGGAATTGGTGGATGCTTGCTGTAGCCTAATGGTTTTGACGCCATTCACCACGACATCCACTGCCAGCTATGAGCCGCGATGGCACACTAGGTAAGGCGGTTCCTTTTCACGACCTTGGTACCAAGGTCGTTGGTTCGAATCCAACAGTGGGCGATTCTTTAATGCTGCTGCAAGCTGTAGGGATAGCCGTAAAGGCTCTTCTGTCGCTATACAAAAGAGGCTGCTAAATCAGCTAGCATTTTTTATGAGCTAGCCATCATTGGCACCAGCGGTGCCAATGTGACCACTGAAGATACTGTTTTTTGCATTGGAATCCTGTTGTTCTTCTCGAAATTCTCAAATAAAAACGATGCTCCAGACGAGATCATTACACACTTTCAATCTGAGCGCAGTCATCGCACATGTGTCGAATATGCGACTTGCGATCCATCCATAGTGTTTTAAAATAATGATAATAATAATGCATTTGATATAGCACCCTCAGAGATCTCAGTCTCTTTCTTAGGCACGTTTACATTGTCATCAGGGCCGCTGCCCCCAGCTATAAAAATCCCTGCTCCGCCACCAATTTCGCCCTAACTTGATTCAAAGGAACAGATCGACCGGAGGGGGGCGACTGAGCCGCCTAAGGCGTCAAAGTAACTCCCCCACCAAGCTACGAATCGTACCACCCGCTTTTCGGAATCCACATGATTTTGCGCTATATCTAAATCTAAATGATTTTTCGCTATAATTTTTCATTGATTGTAGTCCTAGTACCGCCTCTATGAAAATATTGCGGGTCTTGCCTCCTACATACAAGTTATGGCGATCTTACCATCTGAAATGAAAATCTTGGCTCCCTCACTTTATGCGTGTGTGTGTGTGTGTGTGTGTGTGTGTGTGTGCGCTCATGATCGCCCCGAGCGAAATAAAGCCTCTCTCATACTATCTTATTACACTTGGGCTAGTGCTTCCCGAGAGACTCCCGGCAATTGAAAAATACCGGTGACGCTCGCCCCTGAGAGCACGGTTGGGTGAGTCGTTGGTGTGGCACCAATTCACGCATAACGTGGCAAAAATAAGAGCGCATATTCATGGAGTAGAACAGTCCATTCCAAACCACAGAAACACACGCGTGGACAGGACCTGCCATAGCTCTTCAAAGCCAGAAGCACAACTAACCAATTATCACATATCATATCCGGTTCCTAAAGGTTGTAATTATAGTCATTAATTATCACTAGGGCCTTCGTAAACTGGCCGGTTAAGCATTATAACGTTTCCGTTGGTGTGTGCCCTTTAATTATAACAGTGAATTCGGAATATGTGCGTAGGAGTGAAATCAGAGTATTCGAATGATTCTGGGTTAGGTTGAGTCACAAATAAACGACCAAAGTCAGAGGAGCGGATGGTGCCTGGGAACGTTTGAGGAGTAAATGACTCGTAGCTAGGTACGATCGGGCTAGAGAGTAACTTGCCTGAAAATGTGCCAAAACACCGACACAAGACATCGAGAAGCAAATCACTTTTTCGCAGGCGAAAGTTCGTGCTAAGATAAATGAATCGTGAATCAGATAGGATAAATCAAAATAGACTTGAACAGATCCCAAGATTTTTATGATGTGCGATTCGAAAATCAGCATGAACTCTGTTCTATTTACCTTACCCAGCCATAACAACCTTTGAGTCGTAGCCGGGCGTTTGGGTAGTGCTTCGGGCAAAGGGCGTGGTCGCCTAGTCTTACCGGTCGCTGTCTTTTAGATAAAAATGCAAGTGGGAATCTTTTTTCAAATTGGGCTTGCCTCGACCTACTATGTATGCGACGTGCTGGGCACATTCACCACTCGATACAGCGAGTCAGGAGGGAGAACTGTTAGAATACGCTAAGCTGTCTCAAACCAGTTAATGACCATCTGCGGACGCCCACCTAGATTCAACAAGATACAGATTTTTGGATACATACTTTAAGCTCGATGTCATGAGCGACTCGTAACTTTGGTGAGCTGTAATGGCTCACTAGGTAAGGTGGTTGGTTTTCACGACCTTGGCCCCGATGTCGTGGGATCGAATCCTGTGGTGGGTGATCCTTTATCGCCACTGCAAGCAGTGGCGATAGCCGTCAAAGCTCTTCTGTCGCTATACAAAAGAGGCTGTTAAATCAGCTAGTATTTTTTTAACTCGTGACACTGCTCGAAACTCGCAGGACTCGCTATAGGCGCCACCGAGCGGCGACGGCGCGGCAGGTCGGGCTGCGCGCGCGCCTCCGCGAATTGCCATCCTTGCGCATGCAGCTACCACCCGCTCCTCTCGGCCGCTGCCTGCGGGCGCCTGCGGGCGCCTTCGCCTGCTCAGTGGACCGCTTGGACTCCGCTGCACGCACGTCGCCGGTCTCCGCTCGCGCCCCTACCGCTCGCCCTTCCCTCTACCACTCCGCTGCACGTCGCCTCTCATGCCTCGCTCCTGGCTGTGCGTCGTCGGACTACCCGAGACTCCGCGGACTGCCTGTCTGCGCTGTCCGCCGCCTCCACACCCGCCGCAGTCCTTGCTTCTCTGCCACCGCTCTCTGCGCTCAGGCTCTGCTTCGCTAAGCTTCTCCTTATGGACTTCAATCCGATCGCCGCCGCCCCCCCCCCCCGCAGCTGGTGCTCCATCTTGCCGCGGCATCTACTTTTGGCGCTTCCACAAACCGCACTATCGCCAGCCGGCGTACAGCTGTGTATAATACGCTTGGTTCGATTACTCTCTGTGCGGAGTAGCTGGACGAGCGAAGGCATTTCTCTCGCTAAAACTGCTCTATTTTCAGAGGGCTTCGATATGCACAAGCTGAGAAGCCTCCTTCCGCCAGGATATTGCCTGTTCTGCGCGATGTATATATATATATGTGTGTGTGTGTGTGTGTGTGTGTGTGTGTGTGTGTGTGTGTGTGTGTGTGTGTGTGTGTGTGTGTGTGTGTGTGTGTGTGTGTGTGTGTGTGTGTGTGTGTGTGTGTGTGTGTGTGTGTGTGTGTGTGTGTGTGTGTGTGTGTGTGTGTGTATAAAGAGAGGTGGAAAGAGGGAGGGAGAGAGGGAGGGAGAGAGGGAGGGAGAGAGGGAGGGAGAGAGGGAGGGAGAGAGGGAGGGAGAGAGGGAGGGAGATAGGGAGGGAGAGAGGGAGGGAGAGAAGGAGGGAGGGAAGGAGGGAGGGAGGGAGAGAGGGAGGGAGATAGGGAGGGAGAGAGAGGGAGAGGGGTAGAGAGAAAGAGAGCGGTAGACTAAGAGTTGAAGAGGGAGAGCCATTGCAGAGAGATGAGGAAGGAGAGACAGATTAGAAAGCGAGAGGGGGAATAGAGTGCATGAAGAAGAGAAGAGAGAGGGAGAGAGAGTGGGAGAGCGAGAGGGGGAGAGAGTGTGTGCAAAGATAGTGCCACTTCCGAATGATCTCCGTGAGCTCCCACGAGTCTTTCGACGATTGCCAAACGGCGTGTATGCAGTTCGCCTCCTTGAAGTGCTCGCCCCTCTTCTCCCAAGTCAGACCTCGAACGCAGCAAGTGTCCTAAACACTTAATTTATATCGACGAAACGTACCTGCGTCGTCCGCGCCCTATCGACTCAAGGCAGCAATTTGAGACCGCGGCCGCCTCGAAGCGGCGCTTATCCGACACAGCTATTATCGTAATTGGCCATTTCAACGATTAGCCGCCTAATTGGTGCTTCCAAACAAAAGACCTCCGAGTGTAATAGCCATCATCGACCTCGGTCCGACTGGCGCACGAAGAAAGACCTGTGAAGCCATGGGAGATAATATCGCCAGCAAGATAAGCGTGCCGCTCTCTCTCTCTCTCTCTCTCTCTCTCTCTCTCTCTCTCTCTCTCTCTCTCTTTCTCTCTCTTTTCCTCTCTCTCTCTCTCTCTCTGCGAGATTTGCGGTCGCACCTCTCCCCCCCCCACAGTCTCGCCCGCGAACGTGGGTCGGACGAGCGAAAGCCTTACGGCGAGCCCGCTCGAACTCTCTCCTCGGCGATTACTTTCGCAGAAACGGCGATTTAGCTTCGGGCTCGCAAAAAGTGGCTGCGTGATGCTGCGAGTGTGAGCGTGCGCGTTTCGCGCTCGCTCACGTGCGATCTAGGTGCGATCTACGAGCAGACCGCACTGCGTCGGCTCTCGAAGGTGCGCGCCGCACGAGCCGGGCGAGCGCCCGCGAGACGAAACGACGCGAGCTCGCGCCCCGCGCGCGCACGCGATTTATCCTCGAGTTGACCGTCGGCAAGGCTGAAAATAGGACGGAGGCGAGCTCTCGCGCGATGGCCGCGCCGCGCGTGCGGTCGTCTCTCGAGCTGCCGTCGCAGCTGGGCGACTGCAGGAGCGAAGGACCGCAGGCCGGGAGGGCGGCGGTGGCGGCGGCGGCGGCGGCGGCGGCGGCGGCGGCGGCGGCGCTTCAGCGAGCGCTAAGAATGTTTCGCCCGGTGGCCAACCGAGCATCGAATCAGGTGCCGCTAAGCCGCCAGAAAAAAAGGCGTGCCTATGTACGCAGTTAGTGAGTGCGAACGCGTAGCCGATCCGTCGAGACAGCACTGTGGCCGAGAAGCCACCGCAAATGCTCTGACGGAGCGCGATTGAAGCTGACAGTACGTTTGTCAGTCAGCCAAAGACGCCAGCAGGCAGACCTGAGCGCCCCCTCCCGATGGACAGTAATCCCTTGAAGAGGGTCTCCAAATACGCGCAGAGGCGCCTTGCCGGCGGCTGCCTTAAAATGGCAGAGCACTCGATTTGAAGACGACATCTCCGGTCCTGCGGGGGGGGGCCACCTCTGAAGCACCTAAAGCCGCTCGCTTTTTCCAACGCCGATCGCGCGAGAGAAAGAGACGAGGGGAGCACCGCGACGAAAAAACTGTCACGAGTTCGGAGGCTTCCCTCGGGCGTCCGTCGAGAAGTCGGCGTTTTGCAGCAGGTCAGGCTGCGAGTAGCTGACGCTCGCGCCTCATCGCAACCGCGTAGCGACGACGGTGAAAGGGCAGCGCTTCCATTGTCGTAGCCACCGCAGACGGCACCCAAGAGCGCGGCGAGCAGATTCTCAATGCTGCGCCGCCGCCGCCGCCGCCGCCGCCGCCGCCGCCGCCGCCGCCGCCGCCGCCGCCGCCTCAGTTTCCCCAATCACAATGCCGATCCCCCGCGGCGAGTCACGCGAGCTCTCTGCAGCCTATTTAGCCTTTAGGCTCCGCTGCTTCTGCTTCGCTCGGTACGCTCAGGCTCGATAGCGAGATAGTCGTGCGCGCGGCGCCGCACAAAACGGGGCCAGCGCGACCCGCCCTCTCGCGGACGGAGCCGAATGGGCGTGCCGCGTGGCTGGCAGACTCCGACTGGCTGGCTCCTTCTGCTCTGCCGCGGTTGGGCAGCTTCGGACGGCGTCCGATCCTGACTCGTTCTGCTCCCGGGTATGCCCCCTCGCGCGCAAGCGGATGGCCGCCGCCGCCGACGATAACCACCGCCTCGCGGATAGCATTGCGTGCACGCATTAGTTCGAATGCGAGCGTTCATCTACTTACACGTATGTGCACGCGTGCAAAGCATGCAAAGTCGCACACTGCTCATTGCTTGAGCTCTACAGAACTTTACGAGCGCCGCAACGAACGCCCGAACTGAAACAACTATTTAGGATTAGTCTGCAAATGCCAAAGGGCAATTTTGCCAACAAGAAGACGCTCCGTCGCAAAACGCAACGTAAAACCATTGCACTTGAGCGCTGCAGGCTGCCGCGAATTTCAGATAGCAGAGGCTCAAGCCAAGTGGTTATGTAGAAGTGAAATTCAATTTTTTGAACCTCGCAAGCAGAATTTAGATTGCCGCTCTGCACCCCTATGCTCTCGGGCGAACCGCAGTCTTGAATTCGCGGAATTCACGGGGACAGCCCTGCTCGCCAGGGCGAGGAGGATGACGCCGCGGAGTCCTCCGTTTACTTCTCCTCGAATTTCGTTCGATTGTAAGCCATGCAACGGACGGAACCGTGGCGTCTCAGCCGAGGCGCGAGCGAACCTTCTGCGAAAGGCGAACATTCGGCGCCGAGCCGAACCCGAGACGCCGAGGCCGCCGAGCGCCGTCGCGCCAGGTGCGCTCGGCGAGTAGGCAGCAGTGTAGGCACCGCAGTAGGGACGCCGTTTTTAGGATTACGAATCTAAGGGACTCCAGCCAGCACGCGGGGCACGTCTGGCAGCCGCAGGATGAGTGCCCACGACAGGCCAAGACTTGCGGGGCCACGCGCCACGCCCACGACTGTAGCGGCGTCTTGCATCGCGGCTCGTAATGGCCGACGGGCCGCACTCGCACTACCGAGAGCTGCGCTCTACAGGCCCGCTGCCACAGCTCCTCCACTAATTCTTTTGCCGCCAATTGGCTCAATTTTGACCGTCCATTGGATCGTTTGAGAAATTGCCCGAGATGATCGCTTTTATCGATCATTAATTATAGTCGCGACGCATCCGTGCAATTAGGCAGTTTCTCGAGTTGCCGCGCTGCCGCAGTTTACCACGACGAATCCAGCGAGCGCCGCGTGTATCGAGCGCCGGCCTCAGCGCGGTCGCGAGACTCAGCGGCGGCGGCGGCGCGCTCGACAGGCAGCGCTGGCCACTCCTTGGCGCGCCTGCGGGCAGCGCGGGCCGCCGCCGCCCCCCCCCCCAGAGTGAGTGCCTGAGTCGCGCGCTGTCGGCGCAGCTCAGAGCGACAAAGTGTGGTCGGCGCCCACCCTCTCGCGTCCAGTGACGGCCGAGTTCCGCGCGAGCTTTTCAGAGCCGAAGTTTCCGAGTAGGAGTGGAGCGCTCGGCTGCGGCTCGGCGCGGACCGCCGCCGCCGCCGAAGGAGCACTTCGCGCGCAGCCCTCCGCGCCTTTCCGCCGCCACCTTTCCGCTGCCGCCGCGAGTCCCGCCGGCAGGCAGACGAACTCTGAGACGGCAGATGAACTCTGAGGCGGCCGATGAAGACCCGCCTTCCGGTTATCGAGTTGCACACTTTCTCTCGAAATGACAATGCAGACGCCGTCAGCCGAATTAAGCGCTTGTCTTGCAGCTGCCGCCCGACTGCATAGCATTCGTCAATCTTCAATTCGTCGCCTGCCGTGTCTAGCGTGAGAGAATCGTCGCGGTACATCGCCCACCAGCATTGGGGCACCATGAGGAAACCGTCGTCGCTCCAAGCCGCGTGCCACAGCCCGCTGGAACCAGCGGCTCAACGAAACCCCTGCCCCCCTTTTCAGAACCGGTCTAATGGAGCGCCGAGCAGGGTGAGCCTGGTCACGATAATACCACAACACGACAACAGTGCTCCTTCCGTTTGATGGACACTGATACCTCGCTAGCCCACATCCCGAGTGGGGCTACAGGTGGCCAGCACTCGCGATGGCAAGGGCAATAATAATAATAGTACATTTCTATAGCACCATCAGAGAACTCAATTTCTTTCTAGACGCATTACATTTGCTGGAAATAAAGCGTGATCAAATGGTTAGTGGTGGCATGTGCAATGTCAAGAAGCACAACATGGTTAGATGTGACATGCACAGGGTCAGCATGCAAATATGGTTAGTGGCAGCATGCACAGTTTCAGCACGCATGAGCATAAAAAAGATTAATCACGTGGACCCAATAAATGCTATGACCAATAGATTCGTATAGCATCTTTTCAATGTTGCCAAGTCAATGATGTCGTGACCCCAGTCGGGAGTGAGCTTTTGGGAGGGCTACCTGTCTAGCTACCCAGCTACCTGCCTACTGCACTAAACTGCACCTGAACTAAAGGCGCGATCTCCAAAAGTTTTGGAGTTCGCACGAGGTGTAGCTAAACGTTTCGAGTCAGAACAGCGGGTTGTACGATTCTTTGCCTTGTGGGTGAATAGATCAGATAGGTAGGCTGGAGCAAGAGAACGCAGGAACCTATAAGTGGTTGATAGAACCTTGAAGTCGATGCGCTGCTTGACTGCGAGCCAGTTCAGGTCGGCGAGAAGTGGTGTGATGTGGAAACTGTGACACTCACGACAGACAAGCAGAGCTGCAGAGTTTTGCACAAGCTGTAAGCGCCTGATTACATAGGCTAGTAAACCAGCAAGCAGTGAGCTACTGAAGTCGAGACGGGATGTCACAAATGCATGGAATAATTTCGATATAGTATCCATGCCTAAGCAAGCCCGAATTTTAGCAATGCTATGTAGATGAAAGTAGGCTTGACTGTGTAGCTGATGTGGTCGTCTAATGAAATGTCACCTTGGAACAGGATACCTAGATTACTTGCACAATCAACATACGATTTGCTGGCAGAGCCGATTTTGAGTATTACGTTTTCCAATTTCTGGATCGCGAGGATATTGCCCAGCAGCAGCAGCCAGCTCGTTGCCGGTTGCCGCCACACGACGATTATACTCAAGCACACGTCGGACTGGGATCCAGCCAAAGGAGCCGCCGACAATGGCGTCTCCATATACCAATAAGAGCCGCTCTCTCGAGTGCAGCTTACGAGGCCTCTCGAGGAGGCCACCGAGGAGCGATCAAGATCATGCGAGACAAGTGCGACCAAATCTTAACCCAGTGGTTAAGGTGCTCGCCCCGACCAAGGTGCGGCCGAGGTCGTGGGCTCGAGCCCTGCGGCATATGTGAAGCGCCTGAATAGAGATTCAAGTTTTCTTACGGCGCTATATAAAACGAATTATATATTATATGTATAGTTTCTCTAGCTCAATCGTGTGCGGGCGTGCGCACACAGCGAGCGAACTATGCGCTTCGCTTCCGCACACACCACCTCCAGCACCACCGAGGAGAGACGCGATTGGTCTAGCGATGCCCGGATTGCGAGACATTCGAGCAGCCGGCTCCGAACTAGCTGGCCGTTAATCTTCCGGGCTTGCATGCCGCTAATCTACTGGGCGATTAAAGCTCGCGGATCGAGTCCACGACGACATTCTTTCGTTGAGGAGCGGTAAAAAAGGAGCACTCAAAAGTGTCATGGTCCTGCTCGCCAGCTCTCGGCTGAGTGGGGGGGCGGCTATACGAGATCAGCCGATCGTATTTTGCATTCCTGTTGTGCTCAGCTATCGATTCTCTCGCCTGCAGACGTGACAGGCGATCAGGTCCTGATAGCGAAATCGCTTTCCTCGTATTGCATAATCAATTGGTCAGTGCCCTACAAAAGGCCCACGGCTGCAGCTGGACCGCCAGTGAGCTCGCTCGCTCGGCCGTGGCCGTCGTCAGCAGCACTCCGTCACGGGCTGCCAGCCGCCGCATCGAGGTGAGCTCTCTTTCTCTGTCTGCTCTCTTTCTTTCCGTACGCGCTTTAGCAGAGAGCCGTTTTCACTTTATATAGAATGCTTTTGGAGGATTGCCCCAGTGAGCCCGCTGAATAGTCTCTCTTCTCTGTACAAGTGCTCATTTTTGATCGCGCTATTTCCGGCGTTTCTTCATTTCGACCACTGTGCGTTCCTCCGTGTGCGCACTTTCTTTATTTCTCGGGGCTCGCATTGCCTGCCTCTTCAGTTTCAGCATAACCACCATCAGCTTCGTGGACGTTATTATGCTGTCTATGCTGCCACCTCCCTTCTTTATTCGAACGCACAGAGCGGCGCCCGGAAAAATCTCTCTTCTGAGTGTGCCCTGAGGGGCAGAGGCCATGCGATCGTTGCGGTGGAGAAACCCGGACCCAGATGGAAGAAGAAAATGAATGTGTTCGAAATCAGCCTATACAGATCGGTCCCTTTTTTCTAGTCAATTCCGCGCATTTCAATTCTATAGATAGCTATAGCTATTGACGAGGGGCTCGCTGAACCTGATCAGGACCGTGAGATAGCACACCGGAAGTTTTAGTATATAGATTATGCTTAATACTTAAATACAATTATTCTTTCAAGCGGAAAAAACAAATGTACAGAGTGAGACTGATATTGCAAAAAATCTGGGACGCAGAACTGCTATTCTTATAGACGGAGTATTTTTATATCCGACATCCTTATACGCGGAGATTCAGTAGGCGAAAATGGGGTAGCAAAACTAGAGAAGAAAATATTCGCGGATCGTCACTGAATGCTCAGCTATAATAAATGCTCGAGTACTCTCGCACTAAAACTTAGCAGCCTGACTTGCCAAAGTCGAGTCTCGGGTAGACATTTAGCAGATTGACGCGCTTAAGTGAAAGGCTGCACAAGATGAGCAGAGCGACGGAATGCTCAAGAGCGCGTAGCACCGGTGTCGCCTGAGTGGCTAACTGCAGCTACATGAGCAGTGAAGCAATACCTGCTCTGAAAATGCCGCTTGCAGCGAGATAAATGGATTGCCTGCCCAGTACTAGAACCTACGACTGATTTTAGCAGTTCGAGAAAGTTACCGCTAGAGAACCAAATGTTTGTGGTGGATGGAGCGGAAACCGATGGCGTGTGGCGACTTCAAATGCAAGAGTCGACACATGCGCTTCGCGAGATACTCAAACTAAAATCGGGTTTGTGTCTTCACTGTTGGATCTCATTTTGCAAGGCTCTATTTCATTCGACGGCGATTTCTCTAAGCTAACGCCAAGGCTCAGTTGGTCGCCTATGTGTTTCGTGGATGACTCTTTACAGGAGTTTGTATGCTGTGCTATGCAGGTGGTTACGCTGTCAAAATAATGTGGTCTCCTTTTCTTGAACTTTTCTCTTACTCGAATTGTAATCGTTTAGGTAGAAAAATTGCTCATCGTATACTGACACTTCTCATGCAAGACAAGGCAATCCCACTAGATGAAACAACCTAGTATAATTCTCACGCGCATGATAAATATGCAGTGCGACCTAATTCTTTTAGACGAGCGAAGAGAATGGCGCTCAAAGGATCCGGTTCGCCAGCGGATGAGGCCAAGCACCATCAACACCTCGGCTGTGACGTCCCCAACTCCTGGCCGAAGGAAGTCAGCAGCAGTCCATCGGAGTCTCTCGCGAGTCAATCATCCTACCAGTGGCCGTTTGCTTTAGCTCCTCCACTGCCGGTAGAGCCGAGCGCTCGGGCATGGTGGGAAATGCATTGCTCTGGCAGCGGCTGGGCTCGGGATCCAACGTACGGGGCGAGCGCCTACTGTCACATGCTGTCTGCAGAAGCGGACTACCTGGGTCGGATGTCAGCCGGCGACGCTACGTCGGCGGTCAATCTGTCCCAAAAACCGACCCAATCGATCGGCTGCGGAGCACCGGTTACTTCGCTAGCTCGCAGTGTCCCTTCTCTTTTTTCGCCTGCCACCAAGTCGGCGTCCGGCCGACGGCAGGCTGCCAGCCGCTCGATTTGTACCTGCCCCAACTGCCAAGGAATGCAAGTCGGCCTGCCGGGCGCGGGCGGGTCCAGCGTCAAGCCCGGGCTTCACAACTGTCACATACCAGGCTGCGGAAAAGTATACGCGAAGGCGTCGCATCTCAAGGCACATTTGCGTTGGCACACGGGCGAACGACCGTTCGTGTGCAATTGGCTGTTTTGTGGGAAGCGCTTCAATCGATCCGACGAGCTGCAAAGTCACCTTCACGCACACGGCCTCGATCGACGCTTTGCCTGCACACTGTGCAACAAGACGTTCGCTCGAGGGGACTACCTCGCCAGACACGAGCAGAAGCACCGAAAACAGTCAGATCCGAGCGATCAAGGCACAGCGGGTGTCGTCGCCACTACATCGGGACAGAAAGATCAACCAGCCACGCCCTGAGGCTGAAGAATCTCAACGGACGGGTCGCTCGGCAGGTCGCTCGGCTCTTTCAAAACTTGCGAAAACCCCGCACATTCCCACGGCTTTCACATGTATCTATCGTTCTCGTCTATTCTGCACTAGTGCTACGAAGCCTAAACCATGTATTCGGTCGCCAGTAGAGTGAAATTTGTACCGAGAACTATTATATGATCCGACTAGTCCCTACCGCATGCAAACAGCTGCATTAAATTACTGCATTAATGCATTACTGCATTAAAGTGCAGCCTAAAAACCAAATTTCGCTTTTAAGATAGATGTGTTGACTCTCGAATCGATATGCAGTGTGAACTCGAAAGCGTTTCCATTAGATTGCATGGTGCAGAATACTGTGGATCTTTGTAACGTTGCGTGAGATTAATGTTAACCGATGTAACCAGCAAAATTAAATTATCTTCAATGTAACCGGCAAAACTTTAAAATCTTCAGCTCAATGTGTAGGCACTCCCTGCTTGAAAAAAGTGAGTTCTGTGGCAAGGACGCGAGTTTGAACCAAATAATAGCCCATCTAGCCCGGATTACCGCTATCTTACTAGCTATAATAAACAATACTGACAGGATACATTGCGAAAATCCCACTGCCAGCCATCATACAAAAGCTGCTCAAGTGGCAGTCACTGGGGCCTGTTAGCTCCCAGTAGAGAAGGCTAAAACTACGGGTATTAATGAACGGTCACCATCTCTCCTGATAATCATTAGCCTGCGCTACGGTCAAGGCCTGGTCGTAGCTCCGTTTTCGTTTAATTGATGGCACCGCCCCAGATCGTGCGAGAGGGCTGCTGTGCGAGTGGGCCGCGACACGCGATGAGGTATGCGGTCGGAACGTGCTATTAGCGATTGTTGTGATGAGGGGTTGTGGCACTCCAATGGGCCAGAGGGGCGTGGTGAGTGGTGCTTCCCCCCCCCCAGCTCCTTGCACCGTGGAATAAACTGGTGGTATTGCTCGTCGGCTGGCGTTTTGTGCTGTTCGTGACGATAATTAAACTATAGTATGCTTAGATCTAATGAGGATTATCCCATTAAGCTAAACCCTCGAGGCTGATTTTAGTGGTAGCGGTTGACACGCCCCCGACCAATATCGGACACTTCCTTTCCAGAATAGTATTAAATAAAATACTAGCTGATTTAGCAGCCTCTTTTTCTATAGCGACAGGAGAGCCTTGACGGCTATCGCCACTGCTTGCAGTGGCGATAAAGGATGGGCCACCACAGGATCCGGACCCATGACCTCGGGGCTGAGCTCGTGAAAAGCAAACGCCTCACCTAGTGAGCCATTACGGCTTGAGTATTTCGACAGCTGCTACCTGCCACCTTGTAGGCTTCCGTTTAATCGAGTGATTGCAAGGCTGCGCACAATATTGTTGTATTCAATTTTCTTATGTTTAACAGTAAATACATTGCTATATTTAATTCCAAAATACAATATATTGCAATGCCTAATTCCAAAATACAATATAGTCAAATATATATAATACATATATTTGATAATAAAGCCAAATCTAGCCCAAACAAGGCCGAAGTTTTTCAAAGTTACGACGCTGAAGTAGGCAGCCCAGACTGTGGAGCTGATGTGGTCGTCTTTAGCTGGGACTCAAATTATGCAAAGTCAATGCAAGTGCTGACAAAACCTGAAGCGAGTTAGAGACTTTCTGTGCATTCGCATTAAGGCCCGATCAGTAAAATATTTCAATTTAGTGTGAGGAAGGGAGTGAATACTGGCCCCTTTGGAGCAGGTGGGTCGGATAAGTAGGCTTGTGCAAGTGAGTGAAGTGGCCAATATGCCAAATAGAAGATTTTCAAATCAATTCGATGCTTGATAAGGAGTCAAAGCGAAGTTCAGAGAAAGTGATATGGCAGCTGTGCTGTTGTCGACAGACCAGCTGAGCTTCTGAGTTGTGCACCAGTTGCAAACGATTGAGGGCACAGAAATAGCAGGACGGAGACTGTACACAAGTTACTTAGGTTCTCATGATCTGGAGATGGACTATCCTTAATGATCAAGACAAATGCCTGACAGCAGCTGTTGTCTGATGCATTAGGATTGAACCCGTAATAGGATAGGCATTGCTAGGTAAAAACGAAGCTGCAATATTATAAGTAGGCCAATGATACAAATCTCTCACAAGAGGTAAAAAAATAACGAAGTCCCACCCACAAAATGAAGCAGCATCGTAGCTTGCATGTTCACATATTTCTGGCGATATCTGTTCAAGCATCCTATATATGGCCTGTAGTGCTTAGAAAATGTGAGGGAACCAGCTGGTATCTATTTGCTTCTGCATTTGGCTGAAGCAAGAAAGCTGTCCATAACGCAGGCGAAACTTGCTTATTCCGGTAATCTTATAGATTGAATACAGATGCATTACACACTATACAGCTACTTCCCACGAATTAGTCACAAAGTGATTTCAGTTACCACTAGGGGCTTGGTTAAAAATGTTTGCAATACAATCTAGTAATTTTAGTGGCTTATACCATACAATCTATTCATCAAAAACAGGCACTGCAGCATCACCTTACCTTAAAGTCGAGCTATTTCCCAGCAAGGTAGACATTCAATAATTCGGCTGGGCAGGCACAATTTATAAAGGCTAACTCAAAATCTAATGTCACAGAGCTTTCAATTTTATCAGCACCAGACCAAAACAGTTGCCAGTAGTTTGTAGAGATGTTTCATCAGATGTCATTGGTTAACTAGACGCTATGTCAATGTCCACGTGAAGTCATACAACTACGTGTATAAGCACAATTTTTATTTGGGTGCAACAACCTTCAGCTAGTAATATAAGTTTCACAAAAGGTTCAATTAAGGAAGAGCATGCAGAAAGCAATTTTTGTTACAGACTGCCAATCATACTACGAGTTAAGATCTTGACACATTCTTGCAATTGCAAAATTCCAAGCTGTCTATGCAGTGATTTTATATCCGACAAACGGCCGATCTGCCGACGTGCAAGTTTCGATAGCCAAAACGAGATATTGCTTCGTACTCAACAGGGTTCCTCCACTCAAGAAAGAGTTTATTGATAAGATGAAGCTCTGAACGGCGTGAAATGTGAAGGTGATAGTCCGTGGCAGTTTGTGTCACCCTTGCCATCATTGAAATACAACTGCTATAGCAGGAGCAACAGTGACTTCAGTAACTTGCCAGTTACACTGAAAGTGTAACGACGTGATGCACCTACAAAGATAAAATTTAGTATACCCATAGACATACCTAAAAATAATGCACATGCTGATCCACTTACCTTATGCCTAGAAAGATATGTAGTTCTCTTGGGGTGCTACACACGCATTATTATTATTACTATTATTTCCAAGAACATTTTAAAGTGGCAGGTCATAAACCTTTGACATATTATATGACCCAGCCATTTCTTGATAATGCCCCAAGATTAATCGTGAGGGATGGACAGTGACTAATCCTAGTTAGTTGGTTTTCCTCAGTACAGGTATATGCATCAATATATTCGCCTAGCAACTCAACCTGAAGTACAGCTAAAAGAAGATAGTCTTTCAAGCATGGAGAGCTTTAACTAGCTAGTAGCAAACGACACCTTAACCACCCTTTTCAAGTATCTTCCAATTTGAAAACATGAAATGGAAAAAAATAGTATACACATTCCCAACAACTAAGGCCAGAATCAGAGACTTTTTGATTCTGGTTGTTTTATCATAACTGCCTGAGACACTTGGTCTGGGTAGACCATATGTAGCATAACGAGCAGCAAGAAAAGATACGATGCTGGTTCTCAGTAATCGAAACTGTGATATTTAAAAGACTATTTGCAAAGGAATGAAAATATTCAGATTGCCATCTTACGAAGAAAACCATGGCCGTCTGAACTGAATAGCTAGGCAGTAGCACACACAACTTTGTTTTATATAGAAAACACAAGTAAATGCACTGCATGACCTTTAATAGTTTTCTTGAAACTTGGGACGACAGATAATGACATAGTAAAAATATGCATGTCATTTGCTGGCAATGAGGAGAAGTGGATGAAACAGAATACAATAAAATATCACATAAAATAAACTAAAGAATAGTGGGCTTGTCATGCATCGAATTAAGAATGAGTATAAATAATACACTCAGATATCCCCACCGGTAAAGACCTATAGACAGTCTGAAAAAAAGAGAAAATAAAGGGCACTGCCTACCATGTGTCACTGCAATCCAGCACCACGGAGAAGTGTCATGGTCAATCTTTTGATGTCGGCCCCTAGAAATAAAGAAAAAGTAAGGTGACATAGCATTTCCCAAGATATTCCAGATGCGGCAAACACTTTTGACCTTACCTTTGCAGATGATCCCCATGTGATGTAGTCAGGTTTGGTTGCAGCATTATATTCATCGACCAACTGTTGGATAATCTCCCGTGAATCATCAAACTCGTCTAGGTTATCTTTAAATATTGGCTCATTTCGGAACGGTTCGAGGAAGGCTTCACGCTTTCTCAGTTTGTCATAATTCTTAAGCGTTCTCTCGAAAAGCTATAACACAAGCAATCAGTTGCATGAGAAACCACGTGTTTCACGAAACACATTCGTAAGTATGAACGAAAACACACGTATGTTACCCCAGCCGATATCGTGAGTTAATATCAAGTCGAAGTATCTTAAGGAAAAAGACTACACAATATTAACATCTTTCGACAACCAATCTGGGAAACTAAAGTGTGTAGCCTCGAGCAAAAGTGATTAGATAGCCTTGCTTTACTAAGATCAGGCCCATGCTGCCGGTTCACATGCATTTACACTACAAACGCTCAGATATGGTGCCACTGCAGTTCCAAGAATCATTGTGTCCATCACCATAAGAGCTACGATGGTGTGACACCCAACACACTAACAACAAGTTCGACATGGGCGACAGCATATTACCGAAGCATAAGGCATACCATGGCAATGCTGGTGTGATTGGCCATCATGAGACCATTCACTCTGTGAGCTGATTGCACGTATGGCGACTTCCTCGACAATGCTACTTGAATGCTAGCAGGACCCCACGGAATAAATTGTGCCAGCTTCCTCTCCCTTATACGCTGCAAACTTTTGTGAACCTGTAAACGACACATGGTAAACGGCTCAGCAGGGAAGTACAAATCCCTAGTCTAGACACACAAATACCTGAATGGACACACAAACCATTACAGCAGGAGCACCACAAATCAGACACGTAACTCGGGATCAAAGCAAAGTATAAAAGCCTGCCTGCAACAACATGCCTAAGAGCAGGCCATTTAGATATCGTTTAAAGAATATATGGCTAGCCGTCAGCCGGATTTATAAAGTGCCCAACATCCCAAAGGAATGTCGCAGTGCTAAGCAGAAAAAAGAATATGCCATGTTATCAGCAGAAGTTTAACACATGATATCCAAAACTAAGGAAAGAGTAAACCACTCTCAATAATTCGACTGACGGCCGTTGGTTAATTTCATTGAACAAGGGGCATTCAAAAAATGGCACTTAAAAATAGCAGCGCTGCCAAAACATCAACCAACAATGTGCCATTTGGTATTAGGACAGCACATTTTTACACTCAGCTTAACACGGCAGTCAAAATTGACCCTTGCAATAGCTAAGTGCAAAATAGCACGGCGCTAATGGTACGCAACTATATGCTACACATGGTAGGCAGATTGATGCGCCTTGTGTGCAGGTCGCAGTACTGTAATTCACGGCATGCTGAATGAGACATACCTTCATGCTTATGCAAAGATGCACCTGCAATCGATTTCTGGGGAACAACTAATAGTAATAACAATAATAAAGCTTTTTGCCACAATTTTGTCCATATATAGCAAGTGTTATTTTCTAATATGCCTCAGCAATAAAGAAAATAACCTTTATTCCCTACAAACATTGTTTTTGTGATCAAGACAGCGATAACTTTCAATTAACCCGTTTCCGATGAGAACACTGACAAATTTGCATCTTTCGGTTCACATCTAGTCAGAAAGAACAGTAAATGAATCAAGATTAACATATATTTACTCTGAAGTCATATGAAAATGTCCTTTCAAATGGGTTCAGAAATGAGCAGATTTGTGATAAGCAGATACTGCCAATTGCTTCCTAGAAGAAGCCCTCAAACATAGTCCCCACCCATCACGTTTTAGTTATACTGTCCTAGGTAACGACGTTCAAAGTACATTATATCCCAGTGAAAGTGCTCTCGCCTTGCTCCCCTGAGTAAGATCCCGTGTTCTCCTTAAATTTTTCAAAATGAGCATCAAGGATATGAACCTTGAAGGACATTCTGCATTCCATTTCACATTTCATAGTCCTTTATACGAGACTGAACCGGCTGCTCATTTACTCATAAGCCGAAAACAAATCCTTGCAGTATGGAAGGAGCTGCTGAAGTTTCAGCTGCATTCGTGTGATAAGGTTTTCTACGATGCCAGGCATATTCAAGTTAGGTACAGCATGCACAAATACTTATTGACAGTGTAAATATTTATTGACCGCACAAACAAACCCATCTACTGCTGGCTTCAATAAGCTGAGTGTCACGTCGTCCTATCACGATTATTTATGACCCCCCCTTTCTGGTCGAGCATTGAGGCTAATAGCTTCTCTCTTCTTCTCTTGTCTTTTCGGCTGCAGAACATTCCAGAGTCTGAGGTTTACTCAGGTCAGCTACTGGTGTAGGGTGAACATCCCAGTTCAGCCGCCTGTCGATATCATTCCACAGTCGTTCTATGGGCTCAAAGCAGGCGACAGGCTAGGCTACTGCATTAGCAACCACACAAAGTAGCTGTCCAAAAGTACTTCATTGATTTGGCAGTGCTCAGGGTCGTTATCTTGATGCCGAATGTAACGACCCTCAAGCAAAGTCAAAATCCAACTTGTTCGAACAACTTTAACCTGAGTACAGTACTTTTTGACAAATCCTTGTTTGGTGCTAATGCAGTGGCCCAGCCTGGCGCCTGATTTGAACCCATAGAAATACTATGAAGCAATATCAACAGTAGGCTGAAGTGGATGTTCAGCATAAAGCAGTACCCGACTTTCCCATTAAAATTCAAGCTCGATGGAATGAGCTACAGCAGGAGAGACAACGCAGACGCTGTGGTCTGCACAACTGGTCATACAAGGGATGACATTGAGAATAGCAATCGGCCGATGTCACACTAAATGCATACATACCAATAGCATATCTATTTGTTTCAGGCTGTTAATAACTCTGTCCACATGCTTTCCATAACTTTAGTATGCATGGCAACATAGAAAACCCTCTTAATAAACCAACAATTTTAAAGCCACTGCTGCTGCAGCCATACTGCAAAGATTGTTTGACACTGGGTGTACTTTTAGCCTTGTGACTGCTCAGAAAGCTGTGATCCACCGCAACAAAACTCTTCTAAACCACTCTCTCCATCCTCTTCAGCTTCTTGGAAAATTTGTCATACTCCATGATCTTCTTTATCTGTGGCATGCCGAAGATACAAGTTCTGAACTTTGCCACACACAGCTGTGGAAGGTTGGAGGTTCTTGCAGGAATCTTGAAGGTTCTTGAAAACTGCTGATGCATTGTCTAGAACCACCATAAAAATTGCTTGGTGAGGCCAAACTTCATGTTCAGTTTTGGGATCAGGACCTTCCAAGGTTCTAGAAGCAGCTCCCACTTGATGCTGCTCTTCCATACAGAGAACTCGGTTTGCTGTGGCTAGTCACTTTTGTAAAAGTGTGCGTTAGTGTCCCAGCTGTCCCACTGGCAAAGAAAACAAGGAAACTCTGTGAAACCGCCTTGAAGGCCTGTCAGAAATGACACCATTTTAAGTCCTTAATGATTACCCATCCATAGTCATAATTTTTTAAGGCACTCAGCAAAATGCTGACACTGATCTAGTCCTCTTTGCGGTTCCCAGAGTGAGGCATAGTGTGAGAAAGGTACTTGTTCCTTTACCAAGCAGCACGGCTTTGAGGTACCTGAATAAATTGTCTATGAATAGGCACCATTCACTCGGGTAACAGGTGATTCCTAAAGCCTCGAATAGACGGCCACATTGTTGCGAAAGTGCAGCCCATCTGGGCGAGTTAAGAAGTTGGATACCAGTTGCTGCTACTTTCTCAGCACCCCCCCCCCCGGAATCCTGCCGTTCAACTCCATGCAGCACCTCAATGTTTACATTCAAAGAAGTCACTAGTTACCTCGTCCTGAAGTTCAAATCCCAATCAAAGAAGACAACTAGCCCTCTGGACCCTATTCCCACTGTCCTGCTTCTACGATTCATTGATCGGCTGCTGCCATGCATAACTAATATGATAAACAAGTCATTAGCCTCAGGTCATGCCCCAGCACTTTCAAAAAGGCTGTAGTCAGGCTAGTACTCAAGAAACCGACACTAGACCAAGAGAACTCGAGCAACTTCCACCCAGTCTCCTTTCTACCGTTTCTACCAAAGACACTGAAACAAGTAGTGACAGGCCAGCTGAACTCATATATTGAAACTTCAAACCTTGCTAGTAAGTTCAAGTCTGGTTTTAGAGCTATTACTCCACAGAGTCAGCATTGCTTTGGATGTATAACAGGTACATTATCTCTGCTTGTTTTGCTCGATCTTTCGACAGCTTTTGATACTATTGATCACCAAGTCCTTCTTGAGTGCCTCTCATCTTGCCTGGGCATCACTGGCACTGCATTGCAATGGTTCAGGTCCTATCTCAGTGGGACCCTACAGAGTATTGCTGTGAATGGACAGATCATCCGAAGAACCTCTGAAATATGGGGTACCTAAGGGGTCTGTATTTGGTCCTGTTCTTTTCACGGTTTATATTCTCCTTCTTGCCGATATGATTGTCAGGCGCAATCTAGGCTTTCAATTCTATGCAGATGACACTCAGTTGTAAATTTGCTTTGATCTTTCCCAACCTTCGAGAACCTCGAATTCTCTCAACTCCCTCACTGCATGTATTGATGACATCTGTATATAGTAGGCAGCAAACTATCTTAGATTGAATGCTGATAAAACCAACTTACTAGCTATGGGCAAACCAAGTGTGATTCAGAAACTGGAAAGACTATAACGCTCAAAATCGGCTCTGTCGGCATATCTCCTGTTGAATCTGCACGAAATCTAGGTGTCATATTCCAAAGTGACCTTTCATTGGACGACCACATCAGCTCCACAGTCAAGTCTGCCTACTTTCAGCTGCACAACATGGCTAAAATTCGGGCTTGTTTAGACAGAGATACCACATCTAAATTAGTCCATGCATTTGTGACATCCCATCTCGACTTATGTAACTCACTGCCGACTTTGTGTCTCGACATCTCCCGACCTGACTACATTTAAAAAGAAACTAAAAACGCATCTATTTATCACAGAATTTAGTGGGTCCTTGTGATTCATCCTTTATGTGCTTATGTGTGCTGACACTGTGCATTCTGCCACTAACCATACTTGCACGCTGACCCAGTGTATGTCACCCTCTTCCCTTGCAGCAAATGTAAAGCGCCTAGAAAGAGATTTGAGTTCTCTGAGGGCGCTTTATCAAGTGCATTATTATTATTATTACCTCTAACCATGTTATTCTTGTTGTTGATTGAGCATGCTACCACTAACCATTCGATCGCGCTTCCTTTGCAACAAATGTAAAGTGCCTAGAAATAGATTTGAGTTCTCTGAGGGTGCTATATCGAATGTATTATTATTATTATTATTATTATTATTTCTCAGATCTATCATTTTCACACTTTCATCCCAGTCTCACAACTGAGCCTAGATGTCCAATGCTCAGTATTAGACTAGGTGAGACAAAGGTCTCCAAACAGATCCTTTGAGGTCTTTCTGGCTGAAGAAGTATGGCATTCTCTCCTCAGCTGCATCTGTGAGATTGGAATAAATATATGCAATAATATCCTTTCTGTCTGACATGCTGCTCTCTCCTGAAGATGGCTGATGCCTTTACTGAACGGATGGGGGACTGAGAGCTCAGGGCTGAGAGCTGTGGTATCCCACACAGGCATGCCAAAGTGCATGCTTTTCATTCCTATACCCTAAAACCTAGATGTCGATAAGCTGCTTGATGGGTCACCAGTGCAGGTCGGTGAAAAGTGGTACAATGTGGCGACATTTATGACAGATAAGTCTAGCAGCAGGGTTTGCATCAACTGAAAGCACCTTATTACACAGCCCGGAAGACCTGCAAATAGTGAGCTACAAAATTCGAGGCAGGATGTCATAAATGTGTGGACCAACTTGGATTTGATAGCCCTATCTAAGCAAGCCCAAATTTTTGCAATGTTTCGTAGCTAAAAGTAGGAAAACTGTTGAGCCGATTGTCATCTAGTGAAATTCACTTCAGAACAGAATAGCAAGTTTCACGCAGACGCTAAAGGAGATAGTCTGGCCGGCCCCATTTTGAGTTTAGGTTTCCTATTTATGAGTCACACTACGTTTGCCCATAAGTGGTGTTGGCCGACTGTACATTGTCAACAAAGAAAATTTGGAATGAAGAGGTGGAACGATGCTTCCATATTCTCATGTTTACTTGCTGGCATTTTTGTTGTTGTTGACAGTTATCGATTTACATTTTAGGAACACCTTGCAGGTGGGGTGTGTCCCACTCCTCAGGACGGACTCACACCACTGATCCTCCCCTAGTAATGTGATCCGAACACATCGCTAGTGAGATACACTTTAAACACAATTCCGGAATTTTCTTCTTAGTACGGCAAAGCTGTCTGCTGATCAGTTGGGCGTGAAGTGCATATGGGAATAGCAAGCTGGAGATACCTTTTCAAACAGTACAAACTGGGAACTACATTTGTTCTCAGGCAGGCAAATCACCAGAAACTCGAAAACCTATACAACTACAATCCACTACAAAATTCTCCTGTTTGTATTCTCGAAGGCTCAACATACGACTTCCTCCTTATGATCCTCATTCTCAAAAAGGATCCGTGTCCTAACACATGTCTACTGAAGGGAACACCACAGGCCATAAGAGACATGGTCTAGGAAAGGCTTGGACGTAAGATAATATATAAAAAATAATTCATTTTCATAGCACTGTGAGAGAACTTAATCTCTATTCAGGCGCTTCACATATACCACGGGGTTCAAGCCCACGACTTCAGCCAAACCTTGGTCGGGGCGAGCTACTTAAATCACTGGACCAAACCAGCTCGGCGATGGAGCAGCTACTCCCTGCAACACATGAGACACGGTTACTGATGATTATTCAAGTTCGGGTTCGACTCAAAGACACATAGTCGAATGATAGTCAAGAATAGAGGCACACTAGCTGCATGTCTTGGGTGAACCAGCATATAGAAACTTTCAAAAAGAACCCGTCAATGTCGCAAACATGATGTGATAAGTCTATCACATGAGCGATATTATGTCACGAACATCATATAGTTTGACTTCGCTAGCATCTCATGTACCTGTGTTGGATCTACTTCACCCTGGATAATATTTAAAATAGAGATATAGCAGTGATGAGCCTGACGGTTCACCGGAGTTGATACCATCATGTTCTTCGGTTGTAGAAGGCGTCTCATGACATCCAGAACTGTTGTTTTCCGAACACTTGCTACCTGTACGTTAAAAAGTCACAATGCATGTTTCCCATCTGTTTTTGAACGATAGTCTTAGTCAGGCAGCCCACGAGAGCCCTGCACATTGCTTACAAAAGGAGTTGCACATAGCAGTCCTATACTCAAGGAATGTTTACCTGGGAGTCAGTGGTCAATGGCGTGTAACCGGTCATGAGGAAATGAAGCCGCGGAGTCGGGATTAATGAAGCAATGAGCCCGATTAGGTCATTATTCATATAACCTGGATAGCGCAGAGTTGTCGTACTTGCAGACATAACAGTTGAAACCTGATAACAACAGAAACAGAGAACCGTGTAGCTTAAGTACCCTAGTGAAACCTCCACATTGGGCACAACACGATAAGGCTAGTTTCTCAATATTTGGGGCTCAGCCTTGAGGACTAAAGAGACGAGGCATGAAATCACATGTCAATATGGAAAACTGAAGCATAGCCACATAATTACATGCCACTTTTGGAAAATTCACATCACCTTCCACGCTCAACATACTTATTTACGATAATTTCAAACGAAACGAATCTATACAATAAACAATCTCACATCCGAAGACTGATTTGATTTGTAAGCACATGCCTGGTTTGACCACAGAGAGACAATAGAATGGACAATCGTCCAAAGAAGCATACTAGGCTCTTGCGCAGGATCCTTTTCCTAGACAGGAACAAAGAGAATTTTAGCTCTCTCCCACATCCGTTAGCTATCACTCCATATGCCCACTACAGTATGTAGGCTGCCTTTACCCACATCTTCCTTCAGGCGGCCAACCTTGGATTGTCTTCATATCTCCTGTTGAATCAGCTCGAAATCTGGGTGTCATGTTCCAAAGCGACCTCTCGTTAGACGACCACATCAGCACCAGAGTCAAGTCTGCCTACTTTCAGCTACATAACATTGCTAAAATTCGGGCTTGTTTAGATAAGGATACCACATCTAAGTTGGTCCATGCATTTGTGACATCCCGTCTTGACTTCTGATTTTCACTGCTTGCTGGCATACCGGCATGTGCAATCAGGCGATTACAGCTGGTGCAAAACTCCACAGCTAGGCTTGCCTGTCATCAGTGTCGCAGTTGCCACATCACACCCCTTCTCGCCGACCTGCACTGGCTACCAGTCAAGCAACGGATCGACTTTAAGGTTTTGTCGCTCACTTTTAGATCATTTCATTCCTTGGCTCCAGCCTATCTCTCAGATATACTCCCCCACCAGGCCAAGCATCGTACCACCGGCTTTTCAGAATCCAACAGTTTACGATTACCTCGTACAAACCTAAAATCCTTTGGAGACCATGCATTTAGTTCGTATGCTCCCAAAGCCTGGAACTCCCTCCCGACTTGTGTCACAACATCCCCTGACTTGACCACATTTAAAAAGAACTTAAAAACACGCCTATTTATGACAGCATGTAGTGGGTCCCTGTGATTCGTCCTTTATGGGCTTACGCGTGCTGATCCTGTGCATGCTGCCACTAACCACATTTGCTGACCCTGTGCATGTCACCCGTAACCATGTTATTCATGTTGTTTATCAAGCATGATATTACTCATCATTCAATCGCGTTTCCCTTTGCATCAAATGTAAAGCGCCTAGAAAGAGATTGAGTTATCTGAGGGTGCTTTATCAAGTGCATTATTATTATTATTATTATTATTAAGACATGATCGTTTCATGACAAAATCGTCTAATACAATAGCGGACAGCTAAATACATTCAACAATACTTTTGTCAGCCCATATACGTCCGATTGGAATAGTGTTGGTAACCAGAGTGATTGGATGCTGAGACTAGTTTCCTCTAACCTCAGAAATTGCTAGATTACAAGCATTCTAAATGGCATGCATTGTTTGATAGGCAGTCAACTTTTTTCCCTGAAGGTAGAATGCCTGATCAAATCTGCCATTCTTGTACAGCTGCCCAGTGCTTAAGCAGGTTTTTAGCTAATAATAACAATAATAATAATAATAATACATTTGCATTGTGCCCCTAGAGTACTAAATCTCTTTCTATGCACTTTACATATGCTGTACAGCTAGCAAATTGCATGTCACCTTATGCTCAAGGTGCACAAATCGGCTGCATGATCATCACTTGCAGCCTACACTGCAGGTAACACTCCATAGGAGACAAACATCAATTACCATGCCCTCACCATGGCTGACAGCAGCACCGCGCCAGTTTCACGGCAAACAATTACTATCACTAACAAGTTTGACTGCTATAGAAGATGCACTGTGGCTGTCTACAACGATGGCAGTTTATCGGGTGGGGTAGAAGTCTACATGGTGCCATCTCAATACCTAAGCACCAACTAGATCCTGCGGCTAAGATAGCAAAGGTAATCACGATGCGAATTAAGGACCCGGAGTCCATGGTGCTAATTATAGTCACCGTCAGTCTTGAAGCTAATAAATCTTACAGGACAGTAAGTGAGCTGAGTCAGTACAGTGTTAACTTACAGCACCACAGAGTGTACCATAAATGTTAGAACAGGAGCACTAACTGCAGCTGTTAGGAGCATTAGCTGCAGTTAATTAAGAAATCTCAGGAACCTGAAATACATAACAGAATCGGTCACAGAAGAAAGCCTATAACGTAAACGAATGTTATTGAAATTCAGTGAGAAAAAACTATCACAGAACTTCACCTACCAGTTGATTGATTTGTGCAAACGACGGGTTTTCAATGTGAAGTCTTTCAGATGCAATTCTGTGCAATGCCGTGTTATCCAAAACAACCTGGTAAATCAAGTAAGCAGGAATCCACCGTTTGCAACTTACAGGACAGTGAGTGAATTGTTTACTAAGTAAAAGCATGCAGTGAACCAATAAATAACAAAGTCAAATCAGCAGTCACAAAACAGTTTAATACCAAAACAATTGCTTTGCAGGACATCGAGGTGACGGTGTACACATACTGAAGTAAATATAGACAAACCAAATTCAATGGACTCTTTAAAAATAGAATGGTAAATGATAAATGCAAACTTAAGCACAGGCAATCGTGATCAATCAGCAAAATCTGCAGAGGGTCGGTCATCACATCCCAAGAGACTGCAGTATTGGATGTAGCTACTTTTTTATATGCACCTGGCCACTTAATAAACAATTTGAACATGTAAAATGTCAGAAACGGCACACCTGAGCAATTCCAATGCTCGGATGACTATGTGTATCACAAATGACTACCAAAACTCGGTGTAGGAGTCTATTGCTAAAGTGCCTACTACAGCATTTTTCTAGTAACTAGCTTTACGACTACTACCTGGTGAGCCGTGATGGCCCACTAGGTAAGGCGGTTGCTTTCACGACCTCGGTCCCGAAATCGTGGGTTCGATTCCTGCGGTGGGCGATTCTTTATCGCCACTGCAAGCGGTGGTGATAGCCATAAAGGCTCTTCCGTCGCTATACAAAAAGAGGCTGTTTAATCAGCTAGGATTTTTTTTTACCTGATCAATAGCTCGTTTGGTCCAGCGGTTAAGGCGCTCACCCCGGCCAAGGTCTGGCTGTGGTCATGGGCTCGAGCCCCGAGGCATATGTAAAGCACCTGGATAGAGATTAAGTTCTCTTGGGGCGCTATACAAATAAATTATATTTATATATTTTTTTTTATAAAAATTAATCTATCTATTTCGTTACAAAATTAGGACTGCAGTTTCCAATCTTCATGCACAAACCATATACGCATCCGTCATGCCCGGTTGGATAATAGGTGAATTCAAGCAATGTACAACAAGCCACGGAATAATTTAGCTTTTCGAGCATACTCACAGGCACCTCAGTTAGGATTTGGTGCCAACATTAAGAGAAAATCCAGTTACCACCAGAAAAATTAGGTGATTTCTTACTAAATCTTGACACCTAGTCGGGTCGTAAAGAGCAAGCACCTTGCAACTGGGCTGCATCTCAGTGGCTACATACCTGGCAACGAGGATTCCCTAGGGTTAATGGGATTGTTGGCTGAATAGCACATAAATAGCTCACTTGTCACTTTAAAAAACGTAAGCCTGGAAGTGGACATACTTAAAAAAACTGGTCTTGATCTTGCCTCGGATTGACCAATAGAGGGGAATGGCACCTGGCTCAAGTCCAACTTTCAAGCATGCCTATGGGACTAAATGGAGAGCCAGTTGTCATTCCAAAAAAAGACACATTAACTTTAAATAGCCATGCAAAGATTGCCATTTCACAAAGGCACTTAAACAGAGAAGGCACCAGGGTGCAATACCAGATATAGGTAAAGGCTGACAACGTTGAACAAAAGCAGCTGTGTAAAGTGACACATGGTCCAATAAGTAATGGCAATTGTCGAAAGCAAAACCAACAACAGGCAGTCACGTCAGTATTGAAGCAGGCAACACCTACCACACAGTCGGCATTCTGAGTGAGCCTTTTCAGTGTGAGCAAGGAGTTGTAGGGTTGAACGACAACATCACTGGTCTCATCTTCATTAGGGAACACCGAGTACGTCTGTATCAGCTTCTTAGGGAACCTGAAACAGGAAGTTTTTGCAGGCGAACACACTGTCTATCAAAACTGACAATGGCAGCACCATTAGTCGTGCTGCACCCAGGGACACGGTATGATTTCAAGTAATGATTTTTCAAAGCACTCGGAATCTCATAATCCCTGCATATAGTACTTGGGACAAGGCGAATGCAACTTATAGCAGTGAGCCACACATGGTGTTTCTGGTATACAAAAGCAAATGCTGCAAGATAAAGCCTTGTGAATTATTTTAGTCATTAGGATTTAGTTAGCAGGATCACATTATTTAGATAAATGTCAAGACGATTGACGAGTGGTTAGGAAGCTTGCATTCAAGCATGCGCACTGTGGTAAAAGCTATGAGGGCAACGTTTGCCCTGTGCATGCCCAGCTTTAAAGCCCATCTTTTCGTTTTATTTTAGCAAAGCAGAACAGAGACACAGTTTGTACTCAGAGCATTGAAACGGGTACATCTATACAGCTGCACTTACCGGTCATTTAGCCTTTCAAGTATATATGAGCCCATACCAGAACCAGTTCCACCGGCAATTGAATGGCAGAGCAAGAACCCCTATGAAACATAGTTCAATTTTCGTAGCAAGAAGGCGCTCACTGGGTAACAGAATAACTAGTCACATATGAATAGAGTCACACCAAAACCGCCCAAAAAGAAAATACCTCGAGACTGTCACTGCCATCAGCTTCTCGATCAATGATGTCGAAGACTTCTTCGTAGACTTTCTCACCCTGCAAGTAAAAACATCCAGATACTTTTGCGATAGCCATAGTCTTACGAAGGTCAGGAAGCCCTCAAAGTCTTGTCTGTACTTGACCTTCTAGCATACTAATTCACACGGATTACTAGGTTGGCTATTCATAAGGGCACATCCCTGCAAACATCCTTGGTAAAAAGCATTACCAAATGACTCCTTTTGATGGCTTATTGCAGGAAAAATTATCATAGAATTAGCCACAGAACACATGCTAACATCCACAGACCTTAAAATAAAGATGGGAAAAAGTATGCGCAATATTTTCTTTAGGGGAAGTAAGCTGAATCTTCATAACAAGCAACAAAGACCAAACTTGCACGAACAGCTGTAGTGCCCATTTTTGGATGTCCTCTGTACATTTGCAAAAATGGAACCTGAATCTTGAAGGCTAGGCATAGATACATAATGTTCTTAAGTGCCAGAAAGCTGACCTACCACTACAGCTACCAGCAACCAGCCTAATGACTCGCCTGAGAATGGCAGCAAACTTTCTTAAATTAAATTACCACAAGACCAAACTAATAGTTATGGAGGTATGTGATGTTACTCAGAAATCGCAAAGCTCTATCCTCAAAATGACAATATCAGCTGGACATTCCTTTGCAGTACATTCAAGTGCATAGAAAGACATGTTGTTCTCTTAGAGGGCTATACAAATATCTTATTAGTATTAGTATTATTAAATCCACCTACCTTTAATTATGTAACACAACAAACACTTGGGCAGTCTTAGGTAAAGGCACCACCACCATGCATTTGCGACAAACCATCTACACTGTTGCAGGTTTGCTTTAGAGATCTTACTGCCTGTGCAATAAGTTGCTTACAGATTGCCTAAAAATAGGCATCAAACATTCTTTCTAACGTTGCAACCGCCACATTATACACTTATCATCTACCTGTACAAGCTTCACCTATTAATATGTGTGTGTGTGTGCTCGTGCGTGCGTGCGTGCGTGCGTGCGTGCGTGCGTGCGTGTGTGTGTGTGTGTGTGTGTGTGTGTGTGTGTGTGTGTGTGTGATGTATCTCCATCTGTAACTCCAAAAAGCCATAAAGGCTATGTGGGTGTTATGCAGGAGAGTTTTGTGTAGCGCACTCACAGCCTGAGCGGCTTTCGGTAGCCAACAGACTTCGTCTCACGCAACAAAGAGAAAGTGGGAAGCATAGCAGAGTCGGTCGGAGTTTAATTCAGAAGAGCACCAGCTTGTAATCATGTTCAATCCTGGTCCAGGATTAGGGACACGTACTGTGGAGGCTGGCCAATGATCTCACTTACTACCTGGTTCTGTCTAGACTGCTCCAGCTCTCGTAATTCAGTTTTACCTGGGGTACCAAAAAAGGCCACGAAGCCTCGGCAGCTGGTAATGAATAAGACTGCAAGATTAATAAACCAATCAAAAAAAAATGTAGCCACACGTTTTGCTTACTGAAGAAAAGCTTCGACGGCTACAGGTTGATCAACGAATACAGAGCAATATTCTTACTCTGACCCACAAGGCCCGTCATGGCTTGGCTCCTTCATTCCTAGCTGAACTGCTGTACCAGTTTCAGCTTCCTCATGCCCTCAGGTTAGCTCAAAACAATAAATTACACCTTCATTCTTTTGCTGTTGGCATTATCATCACCTGACCATCCCCAAAAACAGCTTCAAATCGTAATAAACAATATGATCAAAGTGTTCACTGTTAAGTATAGGCTATCTTAAAGTCATTCCAAAGACCTAGATTTTGTCGTAAATTACCAGAACACCAAAGCACTTCCTCCAGGCAACAGCAGCGGTGATCTTATGGCAGAAAACAGAACAACTGAACCACGATTTTTTCTTTCTTTGTCACACTGTTCAAGCAATAAGTGTTATTAAGCAAACACTGATGACTACCAGCAACCTTGATCATCTCATGGATGTAATCTCACTGATGATTTTACAATGCAAGGCAATTGTGATATGGGCACCAAAAAGTATGATTATCTGGTTTTGGCACCAAATAGAAAACTGCTAAAAGCTACGTGATTAAACAACAAGCAAACTAGAATAATCTCTTACTTAAAGCTGAAGACAGAGGCAAGAAGGGGAAGAAAAGAGTCACAGATAGAACCGAGAGAGAGAGAGAGAGAGAGAGAGAGAGAGAGAGAGAGAGAGAGAGAGACAAATAGATGAGGGAGGGAGAGAAGAGAGAGAAGAGAAGGAGGGAGGTAGAGAAAGAGAAAAATTCAAGAGAGTAAAAAGAGACAGCGAGAAAAAAATCCAAGCTCCACATGGCTCCACAGGGGCAGAGGTCTGTAATACACAACTATGCAACACAACCTTCAGATTTTATAAAAACTCTATTTGTACCCACTTAATCCAAGTAAGATGATTAAGTACAAACAAAGCAAAAGATGCATCCTATGCATGCCTCGGTTCACATATATTTAACCAGCAAATGAGGTATCTACCCTTTGATATAAACACATCCAGTCCAACCTAAATATAATGTAGATGCCACCTAGGGGACCGAATAAAAGCAGACTATGAGCAGATGACATTATATGCATGTGGCATTTAGACCAGGTTGGACTATACATGCTGATAATAAAATTTCTTACCTGCGAATAGCCACTCGCCCAATTATTACCAGCACCACCACCGTGTTTTGATAAATAAATATTTTCCGGGTTGTACAAATTGGCATAGGTAGAATTTAATATGCCATTAATCACACGTGGCTCCAAGTCAAGCAGTAATGCACGAGGTATGTAGTGTTCATCGTCGGCCTTCAAATAATGCATATGCACAAATGAGTTTAATGATTGTAACATTATATGCTTGGAAAAAATAGCTAGCAAAAATGTCAAATTGAAAACTAAAACTCGAGGGTATTATCTTTCGCACATAAAATCCCAAGTAAAAGCATTTATGAGGGCCATTTAATATTCTTATCAAGCTGCTATCCAAATAAGCATATTGGCATGATATTTCCCTGAGTGAAACTACAACAAACATGCACACGCGGCATCCTAACAGTTTCAATTATCAGAGAGCTACTTTTGTACATGCACAACTGAGTATATCATCAACAGGAGATGACTGCTCTTTTTAACCCTCTTCATTCGCCTGAGGGCATTGACTCGGTCAGCTTTCAACCAATATTCGGAGACAGTCCTGCTGCTACTTAAACCGAACAGAAAAGTACTCGAAAGACGCCGAGATGCTGTTATCGGCTCTAATGAGTGCTCCTACCTGTCTCACGGATGGCCTACAGGTTGGAGACGTGGAGATGGGCACTGGCATCTAAGGCACGCGAGTCGGCAGCAAAGGAGAGGCTTTGGCGCCAAAGGCTGCATGTTTGGGGTCACTATCCATTTGCAGTCCAAATGCAGTCCTCTACCCACAAGAGCTCTGGGCATGGGGCAAGCCAACATTTTTGACGATGTATAAACATACATGCTTCTATCCATTACCCCAACGATACGGCAAAGAGACCAGACACGGCAAGCCGAAAATTAGACCAAAACAAGCTCCCCTATCACACTTAGCCTTTCGTATTTAAGCAGTTCAGGTGGTACTCTTTGGCTATTTTCTATGGCTAATGATAGCCTTCTGCTTGCCATCTCAGAAGGCCATACATCTTCTTTCGTCGATTTAAAGACTATTCTCTCGTGATAGAGCTTCATCTACACTGGCGAATGTTCGGACACCTGAGAACTTGTCTCGAGTGCAAACGAGTATCGAGTCGAACCGGCCATATCTACACTGGGTACAGTCCAGAGTCAAGCCTAAACTCGTTGTCGGGCTGTTGCTAGTACAATAGCTCTCAGTTGGCAGCAAGAGAGATCTCGGAGATGTTAAGGTCGTAAAGTTTCTCGTTTAGCAGCAAATATAAATTGAGCAGAGGATATCTATGGATACGTATCTGCTGCTGCCTATATATACTTGCATACAAAAGTCATCGAAAATGTAGCCACCATCCTTCTACAAGCAGCTGTCTTAATCGATACATTTCTGTATTCCAAACTCTTGCAATTCAACAGACCGGTCTCCCCACGCAACGTATCTATGAAGGTGGCATACATGTTGCTTATTTGGGTCTGTTCCCGATTAGCCTGGTAAGTCTCCGATATATCGCCCATATGTATCTCCCTCTGTAACTCCACAAAGCTACGAAGACTATGTGGGTGTTACTCAGAAGTGTTTTGCATTGTGAATTCACAGCCTAAGTGGCTTTCGGTAGGTACGCATTCGGTAGCCAATAGACTTCATCTCACGCAAAAAAGAGAAAGCAAAGTGCCTAGAAAGAGATTCAGTTCTGGGGGTGCTATACAAATGTATTATTATTAACGTGAGAAGCATAGCTGAGTCAGGTGAGCAGTTGAGATAGTGAGTTGCAAGGAAGCAGCAGCTCGGGACGGCTGGAAAGGATGTGCCAAAGTCGGCAGCAGAAGAGTGGTTGTCTGCGTAAGAATTGTGAAAGTGAATTCCACAGTCTAGGACCTGCAGAGCAAAAGCTTCTGCGGCCAACGATATTTCAAGCAAAGAAACAAAGCAGCTAATTTATTGTCCATACAAGACATGAGGGCACGAGGAGGCTGACACTGTTCAGCTAGGTATAAAGGAGCCAAGCCGTGGCAGGCCTAGTGGGTCAGCATAGGAACTTGACTCTGTATCCATTGATCAACCGGCAGCAATTCTAGCTCTTTCAGCAAAAAACCTCGGGGATTTGGAAACTAGCCTTTCAGACATATACATAGCCAGCTGCCATGGTCTAGTGGCTCTTTTCGGTGTAGCCCAGCCAAAATGGAATTACAATAATCTAGCCGAGACAGAACTAAGAAGCTAGCTAAATTTTCTGCAAGCTGCCGTGGAAGACAGTTCCTAATCTTAGATAGGGATCGGATGTGATGGTGAGCCGTGATGGCACACTAGGTAAGGCGGTTACTTTTCACGACATCGATCCCAAAGTCGTGGGTTCGAATCCTGTCGTGGGCAATCCTTTATTGCCACTGCAAGAGGTAGTGATAGCCGTCAAGGCTCTTGTGTCACTATACAAAAAGTGGCTGGTAAATCAGATAGTATTTTTTATGGCTAGGTGCAGAAGCAGTCTTCTTAACGAAGCTTTCAAAATTTAGGCGGCTGTCGAAGACAACACCTAAATTCCGAGCACACGGTGATGATCGCACAACAGCATCATCTATTAAAAGAGCAAAGCCTTCTAGTCAAGTCACACGCTTAACGTGTCCTATGAGCAGCAGTTCCGTTTTATCGTCGTTTAGTTTAAGGAGTAGACTGCCCGACTAATTCTTTGAACCTTTTCCTCAAGACTCAGCTCCTTCCGGTTAGTCCCTGCCCTTTACCAATTAAAACTGTGACCTCAAGATCTAGTCTGTCTCGAGTCCAAACCTTAACCGGGGTAGACCAGTTTTAGGTTCCGGTTGTCACCTGTAGAGCAGCCATCCTTACTCGAGTTAATCCTAAATGCTACGAACAAATTCAAAGACTGGTTCAGGAAGAGAAATTCCTACTCAGCAGTCGAATAAAACAAGCAAGCACACTTGGGCTTATTAGCAACAATTAGTCTACAGGAAGTATGCATTCACAATTATTCCCTTTGCAGCAAATGTAAAGCGCCTAAAGAGAGATTAAGTTCTCAGAGTGCGCTTTATCAAGTGCATTATTATTATTATCTACACATATAAATAACCAATAGCTATGAGTAATAGTAACAATAAGCATGCATTCGTAATGTTATGTAGCTGAAAGTAGGCAGACTTGACTGTGGAGGCGATGTGGTCGTCTAACAAAAGGTCACTTTGGAATAGGACACCTAGATTTCGTGCAGATTCAACAGGAGATATGCTGGCAGAGCCAATTTCTCCAACTGAATCTGCACTAAATCTATGTGTCCTGTTCCAAAGTGACCTTTCGTTATATAACCACATCAGCTCCACAATCAAGTCTGCCTACTTTCAGCTACATAACATTGCTAAAATTCGGGTTTGTTTAGATAAGGATACCACGTCCAAGTTGGTTCATACATTTGTAACATCCCGTCTTGATTGCTGTAACTCACTGCTTGCTGGCCTACGGGCATGTGCAATCAGGCGCTTACAGCTTGTGCAAAACTCAGCAGCTAGACTTGTCTATCGTGAGCCTCACAGTTGCTACATCACACTACTTCTAGCCGACTTGCACTGGCTCCCAGTCAAGCAATGCATCAACTTCAAGGTTTGTCACTCACTTTTAGGGCCCTTCATTCTTTGGCTCCAGCCTACCTATCAGATCTACTCCCCCCCACCAGGCTAAGCATCGTACCACCAACCACTTTCGGAATCTAATCGTTTACCTATACCTAGTACGAATCTCAAATCCTTTGGAGACCGTGCCTTTAGTTCGTATGCTCCCAAAGCCTGGAACTCAATCGCGACTTGTGTCACGACATCTCCTGGCTTGTCCTCATTGAAAAAGAAAATAAAAACTCATCTATTTATCACAGCATTTAGTGGGTCCCTACGATTCGCCCTTTATGTGCTTATGCATGCTGACACTGTGCATTCTGCCACTAACCATACTTGCATGCTGAACCTGTGCATGGCACCCCTAACCTTGTTGTTCATGTTGTTTATCAAGCATGATACCACTCACCATTAGATCGTGTTTTCTTTGCAGCAAATGTAAAGTGCATAGAAAGAGGTTGAGCTCTCTGAGGGCACTAAATCAAATGCATCATTGTTATTATAATATCATGCATAAGCACATAAAGGACAATTCACAAGGATGGAGCAAATCTTGTGAAGGAACAGATGAGTTTTTAGCTCCCTTTGAATGTCATCAAATCAGGGGAAGTCACAAAAAGAGGCAGGTAGCCATTTTCAGGCTTTGAGAGCATAGAACTGAAAGCACGGTTCCAAACACAGGTAGATATAGCAGCAGGACCTTCAGGTTACAGCTACTGTAACAGAATTACTTTTGGCAACCTGCTCATTGTCGTCTGCATATATACAATACATGGAGTAGATCTCCAACAGCAAACCATCCAAATTTGAGACTGCTCAGAAAATGCAATGACAGATGGCCAAGTAAAAAAACTTAATTTCAACTACTAGGTATCTGTCGTTGCAATCGACGTTTTGATATTTCTGGCAAGAGAATCTTGGCTATATATAGCAGATCAGAATTGGGCAGTTCGGCAGGGTGCCCGTAAAAAGTGATGAAAGCAGGCTAAATGCCCGGAAGTTCATCGGGTGAGCAGTGATGGCACACAAGGTGAGGCGGTTGCTTTTCACAACTTCGAGCCCGAGGTCATGGGTTCGAATCCTGCGGTGAGCGATCCTTTATTGCTACTGCAAGTAGTGGTGATAGCCGCAAAGGCTCTTCTGTGGCTATACAAAAGAGGCTGTTAAATCCGCTAGTATAATAATGACTACGTTCCCAGGTCGTTCAGAGGCGCACAGTTTAGACTGCTAACTATATTTCGTAGAGCTGTTGCATTACATAACTAGAGCAGGTGCGGGTCCTTGATATGACTGTCGGTTAGTGATCGGTTAGATTAGTTAGTCGGCTGCATTCCCACGGTGCACGTGGTAGCGTTGTGGATAACACTTCGGACAGCTATGATCTATGCAACCCTTAAAAAAGACCTTTGAATCGTTTTTGAACGAGCACTGGTACATTTCCGACCATCGACCTTCCTATCAATTATCCAACCTTATCCGCATGGGTCTACTTAGATGTGCTATTTACTGTGTCTGCACTTGCTAACGCACTAGGTATAACTTTGAACAAAGAGTTCAGGGCTGTCAACAGCGAATGACTGGGAAGAATTTGTGGGGAAAAAAGAAGGACGCAGCCAGACGCAATCACTTTCAAGTGGGTTTGTATGCACTGGGCAAGAGTTTCCAAGGACATACCACTGGCACACGCCTATAGTCCTACATACATACCTACAACCCGCGCGAGGGCGCATTGCTTACCTGGTAAAAAAATACATCTTTTCTGTCTGTCCCTTCTGTGGCAAAGTCTTCTAATATTCCTTCGGGACTAATGCCGTGCTCCGTACATAACTGCTTCCAAAATTCCATCCCAACTAGGTAAGAAACATGAGCTCATTTAACGCGATCCATCTAATAGAGCGCCTAAGGCCTGCATAACGAAGTCAACGATACGGGACGACATTGCGTAGCGATGCCCGTAATAGCATAGTATCCGTACGAGTTGAAAAATTTAAGCCGGGAACGCATGGGAATTCTGACAAGTGATTGCGAGATATAATAAAACCCGCCGAGCCCAGTCATCGCACTAAGCTGACAGTACTACCAATATCTTACTCTGATTCCCGCATTGCCCGAGCTGCAGCGTTATTATCTCCCGCGGCATGGTTCAATCCACAGACAGCCAGCCAGCCCGCCAGAGTGAATCAAATGTGAGAGGGCGCCATTCCCTGGATACACCGGAAGTTTATTTTCTCAAGAATAATAAGCCTCTCATTTGCAGACACGGGGTCTTCTTTCGTAATTTAGCTAAGCTTGGATTCTCCCGTTTGGCTCATTTGGTCACTGCAGATCGAAAAATTAACAATAGGGGCTGCGTCTGAGCCCTAAGACGGTCCCTGTGACCTCGACGCTGCTGACAGCCACGACTTCCGGGTCAATGAATGCCGGTCGAGATTATGTACGGCAGGCAGGCTGTTGGCGACGTTCTGACCACCGGAGCTCTTACTGTTGTTTTCGGAGCTTGCCACCACTGGCTGTCGGTACTTTGGAAGCTACCTTCTTTCATCGTCCCGAACAGCTGGTCTGTTTTTCGTTGCCTAAAGCAGCCGGTCTATTGGTTCCCCAGGCAACCGGTGGTGAACAGACTGCCGACCGATAGGGCGTGAATTCCTTAGCCTCCGCATAACGTTAAGGTCGGTTGATTCAATAGCCTCAATTAGGTAGCGTCGGAAGAGCCGTATAGCCTTTCAACCCAGTTTGCAACTGCTATGAAGGATTACTTGGTGGATGACTCAACTCATGACCTAAATTATGATGTGTCAGCACCTTGCCTAATGTTCTGTATGTTAAGAACCGGTATAATATGGTTGTATCGTAGTGGGTGTAATACAGCACCCAAAATCGACTATGCATGTAGAATATAAAAATTTCAGATAGCTTATATTCCCATGCTATTGTACCCAGTCGCGTGTGAGCTAATCGGCTGAGCCAATGACCAGCGCCCTGATCTCCACGCTTCTCCACACAGTCTGCGGGAGTTTGCCATATTGTACTTGTTGTGTGCGCTGGCCATCGCTCCGGTGCTTGCCTATCCGACGACTGCCGAGCCTTTCGTCGTCTCAACCTACGCCAGTGACCAGGGTCTTGGTGCGGTATTAGAACAAGGAGGCCGAGTGCTGGCGTTCAAGAGCGGCGCCTTGTCTCCTAGCGAACGAAACTACGGCACCATCCAAAAAGAATGTCTGCCACTCATATACGCCTTGAAGGATTTCAGGCACTTCTTCCTGCGCCGACGATTTGAGGCGAGAACCGATCACAATCCGCTTGTGTGGCTTAACGGCCCGACAGCACGGGGATTCTTGCACGCTGGGCTGTCGCCTTACAGTTTGATTTCGGCATCACGTACAGGAGAGCGGAGCTTAATACCCACGCAGATGCTCTGCCGCGCCGGTCAGCTGAGGACCTTCCAGCGTGTCTCGCCTAGGTTCGGCCGTCAGAGGAGGTAAGCGACCTCAGAGAGATGCAGCGGCAAGACCCGTTTTTGAAGGCTATTGTAGACCCACTGGAGGCCGGTTCAAGCCGAGCACCACGTTGGAGCCGCCATCCATTACGGCGGTTCCGACAAGTGTGGGCCAGCTAAACTGGTCGACAGCGTCCTCTACCGCTACTTTTGCCCTCGACTAGGAGCCGAATATAGATATGCTTTGGTCGCACACCAGCCCGCCGAGAAGAACTGCTCAGACGAAACCACGAACAGCATTCAATAAAGTGTAGAATGGACGTACGATCGGACTACGAGACTGCGTTTACTGGGTCAATATGAGCCGAGACGTCGTGCGATATTGCCGATCATGTCAGGGATGCCAACCGGTTATGGGGACACAGTTCGCTAACGCCCCCTTGTACCGATACCTATAGGACGGCCTCGGGACATGGTAGCTGTTGACATCTTGAAGGTTTCCGTGTCAGCGGCGGCCGCGAATACCTACTAGTATTGCAGGACAGCTTCACGAAATGGCTCGAGGCCCCGCCTTTTTGAGACACGTCGGTGCAGACAGTTCGGACGGCCCTGTTAAACATCTTCGTTAGTTTTGGTATACCGCACTTTCTGTACTCTGACCAGGGTATCAATTTCGAGGCTGAAGTGGTAACCACGCTCTGCAATTCTTTCGGCATACGCATGACGTGGACGACGCCTTACCATCCCGCAGGGCGACGGCATGGTTGAGAGAGCCAACCGAACACTACTTACCATGCTTCGAACCTCATGCCTGCAATCAGCCGGGCAGTGGGAGATTCATCTTCCACTGCTTTTATTCACTTACCGTACGGCTCGACATCAAGCTACGGGCTATATTCCCTTCGAGCTGATGTTTGGCCGCGAGGCGAAGTGCCTCGATAGCCTTTCGCAGAGTAGCGAACAATACACAGGCACTACGCCTGCAGCGTAGTGCCTGTCGCATAGCGAAAAGCTCGCCAAATTCCTCGAGCTAGTAGATGTGCAGCTGGCTCAAAGTGCCGAAGAACCCTGCGGCAATAAAAAACACTTCGTATCGTCCCAGAGATCCAGCGTGGCTGTGGGATAGCCGGCTGAGGCACAAGCTCGAACCGAGATGGCCCGGCGGTTGAGGAGTAGAAACGGTCTAGGACCGGTCACTGTGGGCATCATAAATGACGCCGGCCGCCGAAAGGTTGTGCATTTGGATAAAGTTAAAATGCGAGTTCCAAGACTACATGAGTCCTCTAACCTCAATTTAACATGGAGTGGATCAAGCCCGAACTGTATGCCGACAGATAGGCCTCGAATGCTGGTTCGGGGGCCACAGCCTGCTGCGGAAGTCGAGAGCGCCGGGTGAACGCTTTTCGGGCCGTGAGCGCCGCCCTCCAGTCATGCTGGCGGACTATGTGATTTATCCATCATTCTATGGGCGAGGAAGGGACATAGTGTTCGCCGGATGCATGCTGGTGCTGTAATTAGCAAAGGGCCCTTCCATTAATGTACTCCGCACCTGCGGCCAATAGTTCAGCCATTTGACGGCTACTGTGATTCATCGAGCTCTCATATATGTACTCGTTGAGAGAATTTAAGATTGAGTCTCGTTTACCGGTCACGACTGTGAGACTTCACTAGAGCTGCTGCCGCCGGAGCTACAGCAATACTACATACTCGCCGGTGCTGTTCGTCGGAAGAAGGTCCGAAGAAGGACCCTATCTGGAATCGCTCTCATGACCAGTCCATCGAGATTGCGACAGCCATCGCCTTCAACGGCGGGCAGCTCAATCGCCGCCTGAGCAGTACCCGCGCCGACACGTTCACCAAGTGACTGTCGAGCCTCGACAAAGGGAGGGCCGCAACGTTGAGGGGCCGGTCAACAATTAGGACAAGCCAGATGAGGAGGACACATTCGATTTCGACCGTATCTAGGTCAGTTTGGTCCTGCATATCAACGACATCGACCTATTGCCAGAGCAGCCGGATGTCCCGGTGCTCCAGCAGTGACAGGACTTGCAGTTTGAATAAACGAACGACGCATCGAAAGAAATAACTATACTGTGGCACAAACGATGATTTCTCAAGGATTTGCATGATTGTATTGAAAAATATGTATTAGAAATGTATATACTGCATAATACATGCCCGTATCAGAAAAATAACCTTACCCCGAGCCATGCTTCTTCCAGGACAAATGGTTGAACCGTGCTGCTGCCACTCATTCCCATGGTTACGAAAAAGTTTTTGAAACCCTTGGCCACTAAATCACGATGAAAACCCGAGTTTACAATGACTGCCGTTGACTAACGTGGTTTGCAGCAGCAGCTCTTGCCGACAGTTTTGGCTCATAGCGATTTGACTTGAGAGTATTTTACAGCCCCCACATCCTGGGAACTCGTCTGAAAAAACGACTGCCGGCAGATGGTCATCTCGTCAGGCTAAGATGTGTTTCTGTCGAAGCATGCCCGAATTTATGTAAGTTTACGTAGCTGAAAGTAGGCAGACCCGATACTAGAGCCACTGTAGTCGTCTAGTAAAAGGTTATTTTCGAACACAGCAGCCCGATGTCGTGCCAGTTCTAAATGTGATATGCTGGCCGATAGGGCGATTTTTTCTAATTTCCACGAAATAATATTGTTGACGTAGCTAGGAAGTTGGTTTTAAATTTGCGGCCGTCCAATGCGAATGTCAGCACTACATGCAGAAAGGGAGTTGAGAGGGTTCTTCAAGATGAAATGCAGGGGTGGATCAAAGTACAGGTACAGCTGTGTGTCATCTGCATACAAAATGAAAGTCTAGATTATGTTTGGCGATTACATCAGCAAGATGGAGAGTACAAATTCTGATAAGTGGATAATGCAAAGATCGCTGGTACTTTAGAAGCTCCTCGGATCACTGTTAAATAAATAAATAAATACTAGCTGATTTAGCAGCCTATTTTTTTATAGCGACAGAAGAGCCTTGGCGGCTATCACCACCGCTTGCAGTGGCGATAAAGGATCGCCCACCACAGGATTCGAACCCACGACCTCGGGACCGAGGTCGTGAAAAGCCACCACCTTACCTAGTGAGCCATTACGGCTCACCATGCCCATTGACATCAATGTTCTGAAGTCTTACACTGAGCTACGGTCTAAATCATTTCATTGCAGAGTCAGTCTATCCCAGGCGAGATGAGAGGCACTCAAGCGGAACTTGTCTCAGTAATCAATAATATCAAGCGCGGCCTAAAGATTCGGCAAACAGAGAGATTCAACCTAAGTCTGCATTCCTGAGAAGGTCGTTATACAGTCGCAGCAATGCTGACTTGGTGGAGGGATTAGCCTAAAACCCGACTAGAACTTACTTGCTAGATTTGAAGTTTTGATTTAAGAGCAATTTTTCATCAAATTTATTTTTCGTAACTACCGCCAAGTAAAGCAAAGTGCATTGAGATAGCAGTTAGACAGAGACCAGTATCTGTGCTGTCAACGGCATCGGTAAAGCAGGAGTCAACTAAGCCCAAGATCCGATTTTGTGTTCATTAGCTGACTTTTGGCTTCATTGTGTCTAACCACCGGACCATCACACGTGTTGGCCAGCACATCGGGATGGTCGCCGGCTCGAGGCCTCCGGCACAATGAAACTGTGGCATGCTAAATCGGCCAGATCATGACTGATATTCATTACCCACAGTTAGTGAATTCTAACGGCCAGGAGTCGATCATCTAATGATTGATACGGCCAAACAGTCTAAAAGCAGAAGCCGCTTAATAGGTAGGAGTCGTACTTTACCGTTTTTTCTTCGCATTTGAGCTCTAGGAGATTTGAGCCGTAAGAGAGTTGCTGCACTCCAAGGCTACATTAAACGTATGTAACCATCCATTGCTGTCAAACAGACTTTTCTATTCTACGCTACTACTAAAGCTTTTCTATGGTTTTTATGTTAAAGTATAGGCACTCTTCGTCGCTGCCATGTTCGTGCTGCCGTCAGCATTGGTGCAGCACCCGCTAGTCGTAAGTAGCCGCGGTTCCGAGGCTCAGAGCTTCGCCGACATTCGTCACGCAGCGGCTGAGACGAGCGCAGCTACAAGCGGCCGGGTTCTGTCCAAAAGGGAAGTCGCTAAACCTATTTGTTAGAGTATATAAAGTTCCTGGATAGAGGCTTAGTTCTATAATGGCGCTATACAGATGAATTACATATTCCTTCTATTTTTATTTGCAGCGAAGCCTATCGAACATAATTCGTGCGTGCCACCTGAGCTACGCTCACCGAACGCAGCGGTTATCCATGGAGAGAGATCTGGCAGCCAGCCGCAACCTTTTCAATTTCCTCTGAAAACAAGCCAATGTACACTGCAGAACAGCATTAGCACGTAAGATAAGCGTGAAATCATTTTCATTAAAATGGCGTCGATGCGTTCAAAATAGCTAAAATATAATATAATAAATAAAATAACTAATATAAATAATAATAAAATAATAATACATATACATAATAAATACATAATAAATAATATAATAAATAAAATAGCTAATGCCAGCAGCATCCAACCGCGCCATGAAAGTGAATGGCGAAATCGTACATAAATTTGGTGGATATTTTTTTGCCAAGTTTTCTGTACTCTTTGATAAGATCTACGAAATCGACGATGTTTTACCTGTTGTTATGTTTGTGCGGGCAGTCGCGCACAGATCAAGACGGCTCAGGCATATGCCGTTCATTAAAGGAAACCCGGGACCGGGCCACAAGGCCAACACGCTGGCCGGGTAGCAACTGCTGTGCTGCAAGTGGGTCCTCTGTTCTGCCCCAGCGGCTTCCGCCAGACTGGTCGGCTGTCGAGGTACAGCAGACCCAACACCTGTACTTGCGTCATCGCTATTACAGCCCTAAAGCGTGCTCTATCACCTGTATCACTCAAAGTCGATCGCTGATGCTTTATTTCTGTTTCATTCATTTATGCATCCCCCGAGTTCTTTTCACTCGAGCTAGCCGGCAGAAGTCGGATTCAGATTTAGCCTGACAGCCTATGGAGGGTCAGACTGACCATTAGATCTGACCACGGCAATCCACTTACGTATGCATTGCAATATCTTGTGGCACATTAACTGCACCGGAGAGACTAGCTCATACCACACTCCGTGTCGTCGTTTGTAAGCCTATTTATCCAAGCAATGGTAGATAAAGATCCGATACGATCCGTGCTCGTGCAGTTCCGGTTGCAGGCAGCAAGAACAAGGCGATAGCCTGTTATTTACGGCGACCCGGTAGTTATCTCAAGAGTTCTGTCGCCCTGCATCGTTGCCACGGATTCTGGTCCATCGCACTACCTGCTTCGCATCTTATCATCAGATCTGCTGACTCAAGCCGTTTAGATGCGCCTCTCACCACCCTCAAGTCCTCTGAAGACAATGCCTCAAAGTCGTATGTTCGTAGCTTCTAAATCAGAATTTACTGCCACGAAATTTCGCTCATAAGAGTTTCCCTAACTGATTCGGAAGCCTCCGACCGCACGTGGCCTAGAGGTGCGTTATTTACGTAAAATGTTTGCAGTCACAATGGCGGCCCTAAGCCGTTGTCGTCTGCTTCTGGCGGGAGCGCCTTCATGACAGACGAGCCCGGGTGTCAGCTGACTAGCTTCCGACGTGCGACGAGCGTGAGCGGAGACCCGTGCACCGGGTCGCGCTCGAAGCTGCAGCCGCGTGGGCCCGGCTCAGCGGCCGACGCAGCCACAGCGTGGGATGCAGCGCCTTCGGCAGGTGTGCCGCCGCAGCCGTCGACTCCGGCACCGCCGCTGCACCCATCGGCTGCCGGCGGCAAGGCCGCTCCGCTGCCTCCTACTCGCGTGGCAACCGCTGCGATATCGGTGACTGCAAAGGCCGGCGTGTCGGCCTTCGGGTCAGCTTCGCCGCCTACCCATCATGCATCTGTCGCGAGGGCAGCAACCGCCCCTGCAGCTCAGGTCTCCGAAGCTTCGAGGTTGCATCGAGCCGACGAACAAGTGCAGCTGCTGACGCCTGCCGGCGGGGCAGCCGAGCGTGCAGCCCACGTAACCGAGCCGCATCGCGTAGCTGCTTCAGCCGCGGAGGCAGCAGCCGAGGCGGCTGCGGCTGGGATGGCATTGCACAGCATTTTAAATACTGCCTTTATTAAGTTAAGAAGTGCTTTGCTGTATTGTAAACAGGCGAAATCTGCTAGAAGTCAACCGCATGAACTTACCAAGATCGACGAAGGCATTTTCCCCAGTCCGTTGCAAGAATGAATCTCGCGGCAGGCTTTTCTCCACTTTTCTAGCTCCAAGTATCCGCTCACTCCACACCATTTTATAGGAAAGAAAAACCGGTAGTTTGAGACGATTCCAAACGAGACGAAATACCCGAGCGCGAATCGCATTCATTTTTAAGTCTACATAGCATTAGTTCTACCAACATGGTGATTTATGAGTGCATTAGTTCATAGCAAACGTGGTGAAACTTTGGCGTGCTATATCAACCAGACCATGACTGCACAGATATTACTACCGGTTCATAAATTAGGATGTCTCGGAGCCTGTCGTTTCATAATCTGTGGATGGGTGACATAAATGCCCAGGTCATGTATTCATCAGACGGTTGTGCTCGGGGCGTCGAACAGGTCACTTTCGCTTTGGGCTTTCATGCAACGCACGTAGTTCTCTGCGGCCGTCGTACAGACTACTCTACGTTACGGACGTGGACTCGCTGTAGGCGCTCTCGCCCGCGACGGCCCGGCGAAGGAGAGCGAGGAATGATGCCCCCACAGACGCGTCGTGAGCGTGACAGCGACGGCTGTATTGTACGCAGCCGACGCAGCCGAGCGAGCGTGTATGCTCGTGTCGTAAGCTATCGGGAAGGATGCTCCAGAGCTCGAGGTGCGAACAGAGAGAGAGAGGGAGAGGGAGAGGAAGAGAGAGAGAGAGAGAGAGAGAGAGAGAGAGAGAGAGAGAGAGAGAGAGAGAGAGAGAGAGAGAGAGAGAGAGAGAGAGAGAGGCAGACAGACAGACAGAGAGAGAGAGAGAGAGAGAGAGAGAGAGAGAGAGAGAGAGAGAGAGAGAGAGAGAGAGAGAGAGAGAGAGAGAGAGAGAGAGAGAGAGACAGAGACAGAGACAGAGAGACAGAGACAGAGACTGAGACAGAGAGAGAAAGAGAGAGAGAGAAAGAGAGAGAAAGAGAGAGAGAGAGAGAGAGAGAGAGAGAGAGAGAAAGAAAGAGAGAGAGAGAGAGAGAAGAGAGAGAGAGAGAGAGAGAGAGAGAGAGAGAGAGAGAGAGAGAGAGAGAGAGAGAGAGAATAGAGTGCGTACAGGCTGACGAGCAAGCAGGAAGTAGGTCGGTCGCACGACCTAGCTACCCTTCGCAATTAAACCGAGCTCAGTCAGTCGATACCGCCGAACTGCAATGCCTAATGACCTGATCTATAGCGAGCCCAGTAGTCTGGCGGAGTGGTGAGTCTGGCTGGAGGCGGAACGAAATTGTGGCGAGGTCACGCCTACGTCTTTACATAAAATGCGGTATGGTGGTGGGGTTTTCATTGTTGCCCTATTCCCTAAATATCGGAGGCAGCCAGTACGACTCGTTAGCCATGCTACGTGGCACCAACATCAGCTGTATTTGTCGCGAGTCGGCAAGGACTAGAACCTCTACGATCGCTGTGTTTGCAGCCTAAGAGCATTAGCTCAGAAGATTCCACGGTGCATTCGTAACAATATGACTACATTGATCCGCATTTACACCAGTTTCTACCTACAAGGAGTTATTAGAGCAAGTTGACCGAACTTTCGGTCGTACCAACCGCACGGGCTGAATTGACTTAGTTCTTGCGTATAGACTAGCTAACCGTTTCTCGTTACTGCACAGAATATCCAAGACAGTGCCTATAAAGAGATCTAGTTCTCAGCATTTGCCATACAAGTGTATATTATTATTATATACCCACCCTGTTGCGAGTGTGTGTGCGTCTAGCTAAACAGCAAACGACTTTCAGGAGTACTCGTACTAAACAGAACTCGGCAACGTTTTACTTTCAACTCCGTGCAGAAGGTATTTTTAACACGAACTGGTCTGTCGTCTGCAACTCAGGAACGATGCGCTCTGATTCGCTAGCCAGGGCCTAGAACCGACACGCAACAACAATTAAGCGGCGGCAATACCGTAGGGCCGGGTACACACTCGCACATAAAGATCGCTACATACAGAGATTTAGTTCTCTGATTTTGCCATTCAAGTGTATTATTATTGTTATTATATACCCACCCAAAATGCCATTGGGCCCTAGGCTCAGCCGCCAGTATTCAGATGAGGAAGCAGTCTTTACAATTCTGGTAGATATGAAGTATTATGTGCGATATGTACGTAGCTTTGCACGTTCTCAAACGATGAGCTGAGCTAAATCTAAATCCCAGAGAAACAGTCCACCGCTAAGAAACGCTTGGTCGGGGTATTCTTTCCGTCTGGGATTCCCCCCACACTAGCAAGGGTGAGGTTCATCCATACCTACAGTGCGCACTTCTTACTCGTATCGTCTACCGCTATCACGATCTGAAGAAGGAATTAATTTCTACCGCTATTCTGTCAACATTATACGACGGAGCGCTTTCCTTCACGGCATTCTCCAGGGTTGTTGCATTAGGCGGACGGTACTGGATCGCAGAATAGCGGGAGCGCAGCCATGTTTTAATTGGCAGTAACCGCATGACCTTGTCAGTGACGTCAGACCCAAAACATTGCCATCGCGGATGGCTGAGGTACAGCTCCGTACGATATTCAGACCCTATTTAAGAGGTGTGTCATGTCAGGAAGTGGAAAACAAGATTGAGCTACGGGGAGCGGCTGTCTATCGGATCTTGAAAAAGCGGGAATCGAGCGTCCTGCGGTTGCGGGATTTGCTAGCCTGGGAGCGGCCGCAACGCAGCGCCCTGGTGCTGGTCTGCTTGAGCGCTGGTGTCTGGTATGTTCTGCCGTACTGGCAGTGCTCCGCGCCTCTGATCCTGCACTCAGCTGCGCCGCGCGCTTTTCTCAGCGCGGCGTTGCAATTGTTCGAGGATGCAATGTCAAGTAATTTTGAGGCGGCGTCGCAGGCCGAGCAGGCCGAGCATAGTGAGTTGGGAGCGAAGCGTCGAAGCCAGCCAGCTGCTCTGCCTTCAGATGTCTTTGGCTGGAGAATATTTATTTAATGACAGCACCGTGCTTATGAAATGAGAGTGGTGAGCTGTGTGCGACGGCCGGCGCCGGCTATGCACCAGGCGTGAATTAGAGGCGAAAAAGCTCAGAAGAAGCTGACCAGGTACGGTAAATGTAGGGTGTCAAAGCCACTGCTTGAGGAGTCGTGAAGTGGGACACCTGAACGCTGGCTAAGGCGGGAATAAAAACGGCAAGATTATGAGCTTGCCGCCAGCCGGTCGCGTACCTGCTTGAGACGACCGCAGATATCGGCAAGGAGCGTCGCCTGCAGTCCTGCGGTGCAGCGTTCTCTGGGAGGGCGTCGCGAGCGTCTAGGAAGATGCGCGGCTTCTTGACCTGAGAGTGCCTGCGCATTAGTGGAAGCACAGATGTTCTTGTTAGTATACAGCCCACGGCCATGGTCTGAATGGGTAAAGAGGTTTTGTAACGTAGACATACGCATCACACTGATAGACATCCTTTGACCTGAATCTCGTATCTGCTGCAACAGCATTTCTCCTCTGTTTTGAGTTCCGAGGATTCCTGCTCGAGTGCTCGAGTGAGATGCGACACACTTTCAGCACATGTAAAGTGCCTAGAAAGAGATACAGTTCTCTGATGGCGCTATACAAATTATTATTATTATTATTATTCCATTCAGTGAGCGTATTAGATGCACGCGCATGCATTCCGTACTCCTCATGGAGACAGCCAGGTGTCCAACGACAGCGACCGCCGGGCAGCTGAGATAAGAAAAAGGAAAAGGACAGCTGCTCAGAGGCTCAAAGAACTCAACTTACGTGCACGTGCATGTAATTCAGGAAAAGGACAGCAGCGGGATAGAGCACATGTAAAGAGGGCAGAGAAAAAAAGGAGAGAGCAGATGCACGCGGCGCGTGAAAGCTCCCTCGGGTAGCCGCTTGAGCAGCAACGCTAGCCCGGGAGGTATTCTGTTCAGGGGTCACATTCTATTTGTAGCATTGGGGAAGATTAGAAGACTTGGAGCTGTAGGCGGATTTGTCAAGGGTAAATGTCGAGAAAATACTGAAGAATGTGTTCAAAAATCAAGTATTTGCTCAGCGCACCTTTCAAAAGACAAACATGTTAGAAATGGGATCGGTAGTTTTGATAATTTAAATATAAAAGGAATAAATGATTATCCAAACCATGTCTAAACCAGAGGTAAACCGGGAGCAACATATCTACAAGTAAAAAATGTACCGATTTCTGCATCACGTGCGAATTGAGCCCAACTCACTCAACCTTGGTACATCCGAGATACTTGTTTACTACTTGCTGAGGTGCATGCTTGTGACTTTTAAACAGCTTAATTTATGGTCTAGCTTTGTGCCGTGTACAATCCATAACTCGGCCAATACTTCATGGATCAATGTGAAATTTGAAATTTGAGTTCGTGTCTGGTTTTAAATCACTGCAATAGTTTATTTCTGATTTAGGGTTGAATAAGTATTGCTGGACACGTCGTCAAACATCGTGGAGCTATATTTTTCCAATCATGGACATGTTTAGCAGTACTTATCCAATTGAAATAAGAAATAAACTACTGCCGAGATATGCAAGCAGAGCCGAACTCACATTTCAAATTTTACATTCATTCGTGAAGTATTGGCCGAGTTATGGATTTTACAAGGCACAAAGATACATCGTAAATGAAACTGTTTAAAATTTGCAATCATGCACGTCAACATGGTGAAAACATGTACCTCGATATACCAAGGTTAAAAAGCTGGGATACAAGTCGCATAAGATGCTGGGATCGATACATTTTTTATTTGCTTCCGGTTTACTTTTGGTTTAGACTTTGGTTTGGTTAATCATTTTTTCCTTTTATATGTTAATTGTCAAAACTACCGATCCCATTTCTAACATGTTTGTCTTTTGAAAGGTACTCTAAGCAAATGTTCGATTTTTAGATCAATAATCTCAGTATTTGCTTGACATTTAGCCTTAAGTGCATGCATAGATGTGTACTGACCTCAAAGTTTAGAAAGCATGGCTAACATAACCAAATTTTTCATTCTGTATATCAGGTGGAACAAGAACCAATGGTTCCATCTGAGGCTTTCATGCTGCTTCGTCAGAACTGTAATGATGTTTCTTAGCAGTAGGAAGGTCGGATAGACAGATGCTTGCCACTCCATCGATTCTTTACCGTCCGCTATCTTTTTCAGTGCTTGGATGTAGTCTTTTTAGTCGTCGCTGAGGTAACATAAATACTTCACTCATTGTAAAGAAGTAAAACATGCTTACTGTGCTGTGTAGTATTGTTTGTACTGTCGGGCGTGCATTGGATCAGGTAGTTGATACATTTTATGTCTGGTAGGTTGCTAAGCATATTTTTCTCGGGTAAACTTGCGTCCACACACACACACACACACACACACACACACACACACACACACACACACACACACACACACACACACACACACACACACACACACACACACACACACACACACACACACACACACACACACACACACACACACACACACACACACACACACACACACACACGCACACACACATCACGCACGTGCACACACACTCGCAAACACATACATGCACCATGCACACACACGGAGAGAGAGAGGGAGAGGGAGAGAGTTACAGAAAACAGTTGCTTCCTCCTGTCGAATGAGGGGAACATTGTGGTTTATACAACGTGGCTCCTTTTGTTTTACTTTAGAATGACTCTCCAATAGCCTGTTAGGTTGCCATGTTGACAGCAGTAGCACAGCTGAGAATCAGAAAAGTATTTTGCTCTTAATGTTAGGGTATGCTATTAACGGAATTCTGTGACAGCCACTGCTGGTTGCAAGAATTATCTGTCTTCTCAATAGTGCATGTATGATTTCTTTTAATACTGATTTGGTCACTTCATGACCTAGATCGTGGGTTCCAGTCCTACAATCAGCAATTCTTTAGTGGTCACTGTAAGTGCAAGTGATAGCCGCTTAGGGTCTTCTGCTTTATATAAATGAGGCTGTTTAATCAGCTGACCTTCGCCATTTTACATTTGCTTCAAAATGGAGTGTGATGTAATTATCGAGAGTACTCGCCTTTCATTTCTGTGAGCTTGTACTAGTATTTAACGGGTGAGGTGATCAGTTTGTCATTAATGTTTCTTCTGCCATTTTTTATCGTTTCATTTGTTATCTTTAAATCTGCCAGGTGTGTGTGCCATAGTGTGCTTGGCTGGCAATCATGGATTACATACGCACGCACGCGCGCACACGCACAGTGTCCTACACAATGAGACTGCAGTCCCGTGTAACTCAAGGGTGTTCGATCATGTGTGCTTGCTTTCATCATCGAGTGGTCTTGTAGCTCACAACGGTTTTGCATGCATCACAGTGAGCTGCAGGCTGTGTCACTCAGTCTCTTCAAAGAAGGCTGGTCCGTTTGCAAGCTGCAACAGAGTGCTGCCTCCTTTTCCTTTGCACTGATCAGAGACTTGCGCCCTGCTCTATGCAGCAGGCAGGCAGCATAACAGAGCAGTAGATGGAGCAGCATTTGGAATGCAATCCTCACTTTCCCTACCTTGCTCCCCCAGTAGGGAACTGCCAGCTGTCCCTTAATGACTTCCGGAGGTTTGTTGCCGACCTGCAAACGTGCCAAGGTTTCGGCTTACTCTATTCGGTTGACCCAGCAGGAGCTCTGTGCCACTTCGACCATAGTTTTTGCTCTTACGCCCGAGTGCCCAAATGGTCTTTAGCATATGTGGCGTCAGGACTCGCTGTGTACGATTGCGGGTGTGCGTCCAAGGATGCTAGATCTGCTGCAGATGTAGCAGCAGCTGGAGGGAGAGGGCAGCAATAAAGGTGTGCAGTAGCGCGAGGACAGTGTGTTCCGGTTAAGGAAGTGGCAGGCGGCTAGCCTTACATAAAGTTGAGTTCGGCAGCTGGCAGATCAGCTGGCTGACTTGAGAGGCCTGAAATGTACCTGGAAATGTTGTCCACCGTTGATTGCTGCTTTCTATACCCGGGGTGGTTATCGGCTGCTAGCTAACAGCCGGCTGAGATCGGCCTCTTTTTTTGTAGGCTCGTTTCCGGCGTGAATGCTAACATCGTCCTGGTGGCAGCCACTCTGCTAATTTGCATCAGCATCGCAGATGTATGCTCACGGTGCGGCAGATCAACTTTGCCGGCCACTGAAAGAAGTCCGGGTGAGCCCCGGGGGTAATTTGCTATAAGCAAGTTGCCCTAGCGGTTTTGGCAATGTGCTTCATTCGAAGACCATTTTTTTGGCATAGCCAAGTAGCTACTCGAAGAAGCCCCCAGCTGGTGGGCACCTGTCATAGTCATTGTCTTCGTTTGTAGCTCACGTGGATTCTCAAGCAAGCAGATCGTACAGGTACAGCCAATCAACAGTCTTGCTTCTAGGCCGGAAGTTTCTATCGCCATGCGGTTTTTCGCTCGGCTACTAACTGAAACTGCCTTGAACTTTTTTGCCAGCTACGCAGCCATGCATCAAGAGGATGAAGCCAGAGCTGCACGGGAGCTCAGCAACCAAGTGGCTGTACTGTGGGTATACGCCGGCTTGTATGCACAGGCTGCTGCCAACATGAGGAGTGTTCACCCTGGCGCTGTAAGCCGCTTGCCAGTGAAACCCTTCCGTTTGTGACTTGTCTGCAGAAAGAACACTGACTGCCGCAGATCAGTTCAGTTTGTAGGCCTCAGTAAGGAAGGGCTCAGGGTCCCGAGAGGCCCACTCCCGTGATTGGTTACCATTGATTTGATATGCACTGTGAAGCATGACCTCCTACCCTGCTGTGCCCTTGACATACCATACTTTCTAATTTTTATTAGCTTTTCATCGTTTATTAATTGTAATTTTATTTGTGAGGCATTTGCATAGTGCCCCTAAGAGAACGAAATTTCTTTTTAGGACTTCATGTAGGCTGAAAATAAAGCTGAAAGTACCTTTGCTTTGTACCTTTGCTGTGATCCCTCCCAGCCTTCGAGCACCTCAAATTCTCCCAACTCCCTTGCTGCAGGTATTGATGACATCCGCACATGGATGGCAGCAAATTTTCTTAAATTAAATGATGATAAACAAGCTTACTAGTTATGAGCAAACCAAGTGTAATTCAGAAATTGGAAAGGCTAACGCTCAAACTTGGCTCATCATATCTCCTGTTGAATCTGCACGAAATCTAGGTGTCATGTTCCAAAGTGACCTCTCGTTAGACGACCACATCAGCTCCTCAATCAAGTCTGCCTACTTTCAGCTACATAACATTGCCAAAATTCGGGCTTGTTTAGATAAGGATACCACATCTAAGTTGGTCCATGCATTTATGAAATCCCGTCTTGACTTCTGTAACTCACTGCTTGCTGGCCTACCGGCATGTGCAATCAGGCGCTTACAGCTTGTGAGAACTCGGCAGCTAGGCTTGTTTGTCGTGAGCGTCGCAGTTGCCACATCACACCACTTCTCGCCGACCTGCACTGGCTACCAGTCAATAGCGAATCGACTCAAGGCTCTGTCACTCACAGTTAGATCCCTTCATTATTTGGCTCCTGCCTACCTATCGGATCTAGTCCCCCACCGAGCTAGGCATCGTAACACCCACTTTTGTGAATCAAATCGTTCAGCTGCACCTCGTACGAATCTAAAATTATTTGGAGACCGTGCATTCAGTTTGTATGCTCCCAAAGCCTGGAACTCAGTCCTGACTTGCATCACGACATCCCCTGACTTGACTACGTTTAGAAAGAAATTAAAACCGCACCTATTTATGACAGCATTTAGTGGGTCCCTGTGATTCGTCCTTTATGGGCTTAAGCGTGCTGACACCGTGCATGCTACCACTAGCCACATTTGCATGCTGACCCTGTGCATGTCACCCTAATCATGTTGTTTATCAAGCATGAAACCACTCACCATTTGGCCGTGTTTCCTTTGCAGCAAATGTAAAGCGCTTAGAAAGAGATTGAGTTCTTTGAAGGGGCTTTATAAAGTGTATTATTATTATTATTAAAAGAAAGTCAATTGATTTGTGATGGCAACCTTAACAATTGCAGCACATAAGCTCACAGGGCAATGCTCACGGACAAAGCAAATACGGTGAAGAGCAGGGGGCTTTTTAGCTTTGCTTTAAATGCCATCAGGTCGGCGGATGTTGTGATGTCAGTCTGGAGTGAGTTCTAGACTTTAGGTGCTCAGGAGTTATTGGTCAGGTCTCCGAAAGGTTTGAATTTGATTAAGGGCAAAGCTAAACCACCCGAATCGAAGGATTGTGGTGCGAGGGAATACCCAAGGAGTAAGTAGCTGAGATAGAACAATTGGAGCAAGAGAAGGAAGCTGGAAGCTATAAGTGGGCAATAGGATAATGAAGTCTATGCACTTATTGATGCCAGTGCAGGTTGGAATAGCTGTGATATTCACGACAGACAAGCCTCGCTACCAAGTTATGTTCCATCTAGGTGTTAGCCTAGCTTGTAAGGTGCTTGCACCACATGACCCATGTCATGGGTTTGAGTCCTGCTGTAGACACACACACACACACACACACACACACACACACACACACACACACACACACACACACACACACACACACACACACACACACACACAGTTTTAGCTCGACAAATCAATGCATTATGGGAATTAACACAATTCTTAAACTTTGCCGAGACTTACAAATCGCTGCCAAAAATGCTACCACGGGGTAAGATGAGGGAGCAGTAAATGTACAAGGTTGTACATGCAGCCACGGTTGGACTATTAGGTGTAGAAAACATGCGCCATTAATTTGTTTGGCAGTTTCACGTGGGTGTGGAAACAGTTTCTTTTTTCGAAGGATAGTTTCTGGCAGCACAATCAGAAGACGGTGAAGTAAGATTTTTTGGATATGCCAGATATACCTATCTAGAAAAATGCATCTTAGCTTTTTCGGGCACTTTATGGGAAATGTTCAAGGTTTGAGACTTCTTGTTTTGTGCATGCATCTGCACAGGCCAGATCTGGTTAGAGAATATGCAAGGAATCGGTAGTGCAGTTAGAGCAAGAAACCAGCTCATTACATTTCCCGATGAAAAAGAGCTGCAGATCACTAAAACACTGCTTTAGAAGTCTTGGCAAAAACACGAGTATCCAAAACCATTGTGACCTGCATAAATTATAATGTGTTCCGTGAAATTATGAGTCAGTAGTTTTATTTAGTGTATGCATTTGGCAACCTGAGATAGCTAAAATCTAGGACAATTTTAAAGAATTCTTTAATTCCTTATTTGCCTGAAAATGCTGTTCGATTTTTTTCTTTCCACTACATCATCGAATATTATAATCCAACCATATCAAACTTACGGTGTTTAATGCTCAAATTAGCTTGCTTCAAACTCTCAATGATTGCTGCAAAAATGCCCAACACGGTTCGTGAGATACATTTTTATAGAGTCAGATACTAGAAGCGTCTAGTAAATCTTATTTCGAAGTGCTCAGACGGTACTAGAAAATAATATCTGTCGAGAGTGGTGACTATGTTTGTAGCCAGAAATTGCCCCAGATGCTACAAAAGCAGGATCATTGTGCATATTTTTCACCTGGTGAGATAACTAGGTTGGTAACTTGTCCGATTTGTTACAAATATTGCTACTAACTTAAATCTATGCAGTCTAAGGATCGACTTATAATATCTGATAACTCAGTTTTTTCAAGGACTTCAGGCCAAGGAAATTTCACCAGACCATACGATTTACATAAGTCGATCCTTAGACTGCATAGATTTTTCATGCCAGCACTGTATATATTAATGATATGCATATATCAGTACACACGCACACACACAGAGGATATATATTTATCCATATATAAACCCGTATAAACCAGTACTATGGTGGCTCGAAAAATCCATGCACCCTGGAAATCAACACAAATCTCAAACATTGCAGAGCTTTATAAAATCAAAGTAAAAAATACTACCACAACGTATGATTAATTTGCGGAACCAATACATGGTTCTAGACTTCCTAAGAAATCGATCGTGCTTTCAAATAGAGAAACTAGCCAACTAGGTTTCAGGATTAAAATGAGCTTTATAACTTCCTTAAAGTGCTTCTGAAGTCTAGTCTTCGCAAACACCCGAGATTCCAAAACCGCAGTGATCTGCATGCATTTAAACGTTTCCATTGAGATTGTGAGCAAGTATTACAATTCAGGACATGCATTTGGCAAACCGAGAGTTAAGACCTAAGAAATAGTTTAAAATAATTATGCATTCCATGTTTATCAGAAGTTGCTGTTGGGCGGTTTTTCTTAATTACCGCTTCATTGATTTATTGTATCCTTTCGAATCACGTGAGGCCTATGGTAGTGCATTCTCAAAATAGCACACTTTACACTTTTGCTGGTTGCTAAAAATGCTCAAAGTGGTTGTAGAGATGCATTTTTCGAGAGGGTATACTTGGTGCTTCCAGTAAATCTTACTAGTCAGCTCTCAAACACAAATAATGTCTTTTGAACGTGATGACTGTTTAGGAAGCCATATATACATGTGGTCTGTGTGCACTTTCTTACTCTCAGCCAAGTATTGTCTCACTTATTCTGCAGCCTGTGTTATTCCGATAAAACCAAGGTTGCATGAGAGTCACTGTCTGTACTTGAGTTCTGCTGCCAATGAGCTTATAGAACCAGTGCTTCCTTTGCTGTGACGAAGCCAAACACCCAGACAAGGTTCTTGTGGTAGAGCTATGTTGTGTGTGCCTGTTGCTTCTCGGCCACTGGTGTGTGCCCATGGTGGTTGGGCGGTTGGCTCGGTGCGGCCTTTGATGTGGGCGGTTGTTTGGGCGGTTGGCTCGGTGCAGCCTTTGATGTGGGCATGTGGCCCACCACGGTGGCTCACCACGGATGCACTCCCTTATCTGTGGTGAGTCAGCCCCTAGCTCATATATATATGTGCTGCTGGGAGCGGAATAAAGATTTGAGTCTCGTTCACCGCTCACGTGTCTTCGTGTCTCTGTGAGACTCCACTAGGCTGCAGCCGGAGACACAGTAACATAACAGCTATTGGCCGTAACGGTCATTTACTTGACCGATTGCTGGTACAGGTATTGACTTATGGCACCGGTGTACTAAGCTCTCTTTTATGTTTGCTCAGTCATTCAGTGTTAGTGCAAAGGCAGTTATTTGCACTGGGTCTTGCTACCTGAGCTTGAACTGGCCCCACAGGCTTGTATCCAGTGGCTTGCCTTCAGTGTGGGATTGAATGAACCTACGGTGGGTTAAATGTCTCTCTGTGATTGGTCCCTTCACACTCTCACAGCCGAGCTGCCCGGCTGGCTTCGGGCCCAGCTTTACCATCCTGAACACACGCACAGTATGCCCTGTGAGTGCTCTTTGGTGCTGTCATGTTCCTCGACAAAGACGATCTCGTGTTCGTCGCACTTTGAGGACGCAGTGAATGATATCGATGTTTGCTTGCACTGCTGCAGGGGACTCCTGCCTGTACAGCCAGCTAGTGCTTAGTGGCAGTGGAAGAATCCGTGCAGTAGTCATGAGTCCGTGCGCCTCGTCGACCTGTTACCGAGCAAGTCCACCTGGTTGGACAGGAAAGCACAGTGGATTCAGTGAGAGGAACCATTTGCCTATGGAAATGTGCTGGCAAATGACCGGCAAGGAAACTCAGTCACTTTGCAATCAGCGTATATCGAAAGAGACCCTCATTTGCCATCGGCCGACCGAATTTGATGAGAGTGTGCTGCAAAATAGGGCCGACCGATAGCTATAAGGGTTTACCATTTGTTTACTGCAAAGGTTGGTTATCAGTGACCATTTTGTTCCTTTCCTGCTTCTTTCTGCAAAAGATCGTGACGTCTGTGCCGGTCAAGCAAGTAAGGCCAATTAGCGACTCATAAATAGGAGATAACCAAACTCATGTCAGAAAATGATCGATCAACAAAGAACACGGATATCCAGGGAGTCTGTGACTGAGAGTGCACTAAGTTTCCCTTGCTGCAAAGCGTAGTTGTGGTAAGGTCTTCCCACGATCTTCAAAAAAATAATTCATTTGTATAGCGCCCCAAGAGAACTTAATCTCTATTCAGGTGCTTCACATATGCCACGGGGCTCCAGCCCACGAACTCAGCCAGACCTTGGTCGGGGCGAGCACCTTAACCGCTGGACCAAACCAGCTTGGCTCAACGATTCTATCACTGGTTGGGGGAGCAAGGGAAACATTGCAGTTGCTGAAATATATCGAGCAGGAATTGAATGCAGAAACATACTATTGGGTCATGGATCGGGTAAAGAATCCTGAAAAAGCAGCAGTTTTAGAATGGAGAGAAGTGGCAACCTCATTATAGAGCCACCACGTTGTGAGTGTTGTTCCTCTATCAAATGACAGCAAGAGATCGGATTGTTCTCTTAGGTACCAAAGCGGGGACAGCTGTTGTGCAGCAGTATGGTGTTGGTCTTGGCCACCAATAATGGTAGCAGAACCTTTCGTGTCCTTGTCACTGGATCAGTCTGCTAGATTCGACACGTTGTTTCTGTTATTGAAATCTGTATTCAGTTGTGCCGAGTACTAGCAGTGAAAAGACTTCATGTTGATTTAAGATTTAAGAGTTCAGGAAAGAGTGATGCATTTCTGGTGTTCGAGATGAACCCTTCCAAGCTAGGCGTAGTTTTGCTAATGTAACCGAGGTCGTGGGCTCGAATCCTGCAGTGGGCGATCCTTTATCGCCACTGCAAGCGGTGGTGATAGCCGGAAAGGCTCTTCTGTCGCTATACAAAAGAGGCTGTTAAATCAGCTAGCATTTATTTATTTATTAATGCTATTAATAATTATAATAATAAGTGATGCAGGAGTTTCCAGGTTTTATCCCCTTTTTTGTCGTGAGAGGCTGGTATTATGTAAGTGTATGCTTTCTAGCGCAGCAGCTGGCACTTACCTTGCTTGTGATTGCTATCGAGTATCGTTTGAATCATTGGGAATGTTTCAGTTGTCACCTGCTGCTCTTGACTTTTTGTAACGGTTTTAGTTTTGTGTATTCGTATCATCTACTTGCCTGGTTCTGGCATGCCTGGGCCGTCTCTTGTCAGGCACTTTCATCGTCTATGCCAGTGGTATGTATCCTGGAGAATGCCAACGTGCGGTTGGATTTCTTATGGTTTCAAATAGCATCTCGGTCGGGATATACGACTGTTATATGCTTTGGCTGGAACTCATTTCACTCGGCCTCATTATAGACACCGGTCCACCAGCGTAGGCATGCTCATGCGAGTGACGTTCTTAATGTTTTTCGTTCGTCACAGTGCTTGCCCTCATGACTTGGCCTTGCATACTCAAGTACGATTTGGCTTCACCGTTGAAACGCTATCTTCAGCCTACTGATTCGCGCCCGAATCCGACGAAGTGGTCAGCTACCAGTGACTGTCAAGGTACGAGCTGAGACCATTTTGTTCTGAGCAAAGGAAAGCGCACAGTGGTTACAGCAGGTGCAAGGGCATAACTCTGCCTCGTAATTGCGCGACCGGTTCATTTATTTTAGGTTTCAAATATTTGTATAGCACCCTTGGAGAGCTTAATCTCTATCGAGGCGCTTCACATGTGCCACAGGGCTCGAGTCTTTGACGTCGGTCAACTGCATTCACCTTGACCTCGGTCGTTAAGGGCTAGCACATTGACCACTGGGCCAAACCAGCATGGCGCCGTGCTCACGTTTGCCATGCCTGCCACTGTGCAGATTGCGTGTCAGTCGACAAAGTGCATGCATGAATGCATGCAGGGGCCTAGCGCTGCAGCTCGTGCACTGCTTCCTGTCTGCCGTCAGCCAGAGCGGCAGAGCTGGATCTGTCGGTTTAGCAAGTCCGAGTTCCCCCCTCCTCATCACCCCCTCCCCATCACCCCTCCTCATCACCCCCTCCCCATCACCCCTCCTCATCACCCCCTCCCCATCCCCCCTCCCCATCACCCCTCCCCATCACCCCTCCCCATCCCCCCCCCCCCCCCCCCCCCCCCCCACCCCCCCCCCCCCTCCCCCCCCCCCATCACCCCTCCCCATCACCCCTCCCCATCACCCCTCCCCATCACCCCTCCTCATCACCCCCTCCCCATCACCCCTCCTCATCACCCCCTCCCCATCACCCCCTCCCCATCACCCCTCCCCATCACCCTCACCCCCCCCCCATCACCCCTCCCCATCACCCCTCCCCATCACCCCTCCCCATCACCCCTCCCCATCACCCCTCCCCATCACCCCTCTCCATCTGCCCTCCCCATCTGCCCTCCCCATCACCCCTCCCATCACCCCCTCCCATCACCCCCTCCCATCACCCCCTCCCATCACCCCCTCCCATCACCCCCTCCCATCACCCCCTCCCATCACCCCTGCCCATCACCCCTGCCCATCACCCCTCTCCATCTGCCCTCCCCATCACCCCTCCCCATCACCCCTCCCATCACCCCCTCTCCATCATCCCCTCTCCATCACCCCCTCCCATCACCCCTTCCCATCACCCCCTCCCATCACCTCCTCCCATCACCCCTGCCCATCACCCCTGCCCATCATCACCCCTTCCCATCTCCCCCTCCCATCACCCCTCCCCATCACACCTCCCCATCACCCCCCTGCCCATCACCCCTGCCCATCACCCCTGCCCATCACCCCTGCCCATCACCCCTGCCCATCACCCCTGCCCATCACCCCTGCCCATCACCCCTGCCCATCACCCCTGCCCATCACTCCTGCCCATCACCCCTGCCCATCACTCCCTCCCCATCACCCCCTCCCCATCACCCCCTCCCCATCACTTCCCTCCCTTACAGGGTGCTGTGTCGCCGAAAGTGCAAAAGCCACTTTGATGTTTTGCCTGCACTGCTCTGGTGCAAAGGATGTCTTATTTGCCATCCGAAGAGAAGCAGGCATGGAGCAGCCTACTTCGTTTACCTTGGGGGTGATGTGTGTGGCACTAATTGCATGCTGAACGCTTGCAGGCTTCGACGAATGGCATTCCTGCCTGCATCCAAAAGTAAGCAGCAGACTGTTAGTAACACTTGGGTGTCCTCTCAGACAATTAGGCTGTCATGTGATCTGCTCTCTTCAGGCAGATACCCTTTACTGTGATCTGGGGTGGTCATGTGGTCTTTAAACTGAGCGACTGCTGCTGCTGCCCTCTTCTTGCTACTTTTCTTCTCGTGTGAATGCAAAGGCCTCCACATGGCCAATGCTTGCTGTTTTTGCTGTAAATACCCCACCTCAGTTTAAGTTGGGTTTACATAGTCCATATCGAATCCTCAGCCGTTTGTTAGCTTGTCAGCCGAGACTGCTGCTGCTGCTGCTTCTAGTCACAAGCTTTGCAGCTGCTAGCCAGAAATTTTGCTACTGTTCTTATGGCTGTTCCTTCTCGGGATGCACAAGTCTGATCGCATTTATTTGCATCATCATTGGGGGCCAAGCATAAACTGTCACAAAATACCCGAACACAATTCTAAATTTTGGCTGTAGCCCGACCGAGGCAGCCCGTGCCTTGCTGGTTTGGCCCAGTGATTAAATAAATAAATAAAATTCATTTGTATAGCATCCTAAGAGAACTTAATCTGTATTTATGCACTTCACATATGCCACACCCGAGCCCACGACCTCGCTCATTAAATACATTCAACTTCACCGTAGTTGTGTGTGTGCATCAAATACATTCACCTTGACGTTGGTCGTTGTCGGCAAGTACCTGGTTTGGCTCAGTGGTTAAGGTGCTCGCCCTTAACGACTGAGCCGAACCAGGTACTCGCCGACAACGTCCAACGTCAAGGTGAATGTATTTGATGCACTCACACACACACACACACACACACATGCTTGCTCGCTCGCTCGCACGCACACACACACGATATGAAAGAGGAGAGAGAGAGAGCCTGAAAGTATAGAGGGAGATTAGGAGAAAGAAAGCAGGAGAGAGAAGGAGGGAAGGAGTGAGGAAGAAAGGTTAGGAAAGGGACGGAGGGAGAGGAAGGAGCAAAGGGTGAGTGAATGAGAGGGAGAGAAAGCAAGAGTGAGAGAAAGGCTGAGAGAGAGAGAGAGAGAGAGAGGGAGAGAGAGAGAATGAGGGAATGAGAGTTTTGTAGGGCTGCTTAAGAGTGGAATTTCGGAATAGAACGTGACTTCCCAGTCGAAAAACGGGAATAGAAGAAAAAGGCCTTAGATTACATTAAGAGTCATGCAGCTTTTCTGCCTATGTCTTTGGCACCCGAAGTCTGGCATAGAGCTCCACAGTTTGGGACTCGAAAAGCAAATAAGCAGTTGTGGCCTTCTTTAGTGAGTTGGGTGGCCTAGGCAGATTTCGAGCCCAATTGGTAGGGGTGCCCAGGTGCAAATAAGAGCCCTGAGCATGGGAAAATTGAGGTCTCAAAGCGAGTTACACGAGTGAGGCACTTGGAAGCATGCGCAGAGATTCCATGACGGCTTATGCATAGATGACACAAAGGGAGCGGGGCTTATGAGCTTGATGCCATGCAGAAGTACTGGTACACCTTTCTGTCGGTGGTGGCTGTTGTGCCAGCAGCAGCCTGCGCTGGTGCTTAGAAGTCCACGACAGTGACGCCAGTATGAGCTCCAGTCAGCGATCTTTCGTATATAGGAAGCAGCAGAACACTTGAAGGCCACTCTTCGTCGGGTCGTTTGGCAGAGGATGCCGTCAGCGCCACGAAAGATCCAGAAGATGCTGCCTCGGCGGTTGGAGCAGCAGCAGCAGCACGTGATGATGGCTCGCACACGGTGACTACGAGTGCCAACTCGGCTGATCTGGCTGCCTCGGCCGTCACCACGGAGGGTATTCGCGGCTGTGCACGGCTCGGGCTTATGCAGCTTTCGTGGCCGCACGCGAGTTGGACCCCCTGGCTGAGACCCCGGCCAACGATCGTTTGTATGCAGCAGGACGCCGCCGCCACGAGCCAGCCGCCGGAAGCCTGGACGGACTGTCATTTTTGCCCGACATACACGAGATGCCGTCGCACGAGGTCGACGAGTCTGCTGCTGCCGCCACCGGCTTTGCCGAAAGTTTGCTCCTCGAGGCAGACCAGGACGAGCTCAGCCTTCCACCGGATTTCCTCGCTGGCCACTTTAGCGAAAGTGTCGAGATCAACGACGCTGACAATGCCTTCCAACTGTCGTCGTCGGAGCGAGGACGCTTCACGCATGTCGAAGTGGATCCGGAGTCTGTGGACCTGGTGACGAGTGCCCTGGAGACGGCCATCGCCTCGGCCGCATCGAGTTTGGTCACAGGCGAGAGCGAAGACGATCAGCTGGCGCCAGAGGCCGAGTCACCGCTTCGTCAGCGAGCCAGCGGTCGCGACCGGCAGCACTCGCAGCAGTTGGCTGTGGAGGTGCCGTGCCAGGACTCGGACTCGGATTTTGAGGTCCTGTCAGTCGATGATTTTGATGTCCACGGTGATGTCTCTGCCGACTAACTGCACAGTTCCTTTTCGTCAGATGGCAAGATCCCGGTCGTGGTTGTGGCCGGACTGGCCCTAGCCTGGGCAGCAGAGTGCGGTCGTCTGATTGTGGGTAAAATATTCTAAACTGATCTGTCATGTGTTCAGCTTCTTCGATTTGCTTTTCTTCTAGCCCTCCTTAAGACAAATGTCACTATTGCAGTGGTGCAACAGGTGTTGCACAATACTGAATGGTCTTTGAAATTGCATGCCCTTCCTCGCAGAGCTGCCTCAGTATGCACATTGTGGTAGGACAAAAGTTACATATGAATACACTTGTGCCGGTCATTGTTGTATTCTTCCAAAACATGGAAAGCCCTTTCACGACATCTTTCATCAGTCCTGGTGGGTCATGCTGAGCGCGGAATTCTGAGCGCCTATTTTGTCTGTGCCGATTGGATCGCTTACTTTGTCTGTACAGGTGTGACATTTTTATCTAGGTTGAAAGGTTTATCAAGGTTATCAAGGTTGCTTTAGGAGTTCGATGGATTCTCTTGGCTCTCGGGGATGACCGAATTTGATGTAGCTTGACTCGGATTAGTTTGGCTAGGACTAGTCTGAATTGGTTTTGACCCTTTACGCCAACCGTGTATTGGGTAAATTCCCGGATATATTGCTAGCTAAAATAATATTGCAACCTATTAGTGTGAGTGCAAAGAGGACAGATTTAATCTTTGAAAAATTTGCGATAAAGTATACATTGAAGTATGCTGGTAAAATAAGGTTATAGCTGCACAGCATCTTTTTTGTTTCAAGTGAACTGTTGCTCAGTGACCAGGTCAATTCCTGTACGTTTATCTCACGAGCTATAGTTTCTAGAGTGAAGAAATTCAACTGTATTGTTACTCTTGTGAGTAGGCATTGCCGTGCAGGAGTCGTTCATTCGCTCTTATCAATCCAGCTGGCCACCAACTATTATGAGCACTCGAAGAACTTCACCAACCGTTTGTAATGGCTTTTCGGTGTGGATCGGCTCAACTTTCGGTGGAAGAGTTCCCGAGTCAGGAAAATCGATCAAATAGGGCTGGATGCAAAATATGCATTGAAGATTGATCAAGTTTTTAAGCAAGTTAAGTATCAGATTGGTCTATCTAAAGTCGAAGGAGTATTTATCATCGGGAACTGCACGAATACCCGGCATTGCTTTCGGAAGTTTCCCTTTGGATTTTAGAAGGCGTTCGCAATTATGTTTCTATGGGTGTGCAACAAGTGCAATGGCTAACTGACGTGCTACCAGCCTAGCAGGTCGGCATGCCTCTTATGTTCTGAAGCTAAACGTTGGCCAATGAGTATGATAGAAGCGTCAACGTGCACAGGGGCAGCTTTCAGGTCAGCCGTGATAGGGGCCCTTGCCTTAGTGGGTTTAACTAGGGAACCTAGGACCACCTGTAGCTCGGATCTAGCCAAATAGAACCGCGTGGAGGTGGCAAACGTACACAAAATGTTCGCTTGTTACTAAATACAGCAGAACACTATGAACTGTATTTGAAAGTAGGTAGTCTTGCCTGTGGATCTGATGTGGTCGTCTAACGAAAAGTCACTTTGGAATAGGACACAGATTTCGTGCAGATTCAACAGGAGATATGGTGGCAGAGCCAAATTTGAGCGTTAGGTTTTCCGATTTCTGAATCATCCTTGGTTTGCCCATTACTAGTAGGATGGTTTTTATCATCATTCAATTTAAGAAGTTTGTTGCCATCCATGTGCAGATGTCATCAATACATGCAGCAAGGGAGTTAAGATAATTCAACATGCTCGAGGGCTGGGAGGGATCAAAGCAAAGGTGAGTGTCATCTGCATAGAAGTGAAAGCCTAGATTGTGCATGTCAATCACATAGGCAAGAAGGAGAGTATAAACCGTGAAAAGAACCGGGCCAAGTACAGAGTCCTGAGGTACCCCATACTTCAGTGTTTCCTCGGATGATTAGTGTTGCAGTGCCAGCTACCACACAGCAACGTGTGGTAGCTGATGAAGCCTTTGGGCGTTGCCCGAACGAGCCAACTTCGTGTGGTGGCTCTTCAAGCGTTACCGGAACGGCCCAACAGTAGGCAGTCCGCTCGTTTAGCATTCTACTGCTATCGATAGCAGTGGTCCCGCTTCGACGAACCCAAGTTTCATAGATATGGTATACCAAGCCAGCCGCCCTACGACGCGCACACACGATCTCCGGAGTTACTGCTTAGAGCTTGGTGTTCCTCATTAAAAACTTACTACTTTCGAGTGTGTATTTCCCAACGGTATTTTGCCTTAAGAACAAAACAACCTTCGTCCATTCACATCAATACTCTTCACCCACTGAGAAAGTATCTGAACAATTGCAGTGCAGTGCCAGTGATGCCCAGAAGAGAGGAGGCGATCGAGGAGAAACAAACAGTCCGCTCGGGCAAATGTCCCGTTCCCCCAGCCATGGCCATACAAACTGCAATTTATAGCGGTTAGCTTCTAAAAGATAAAAGTGCATACTAGTAAACTACACAGGTAGACAAAATTTCTAAGCTGCAGTCGGTGGCCACAGTTGTTTTTCATAAAGCTCAGTATTTGCATATGGTTTACGGAATACTCAATCAAGGCCAAAGACCCTCGTCGGAGTACGCATCCGTTCTAATGAGTATGGAGGCCACGCCCCAACTGTCTTACCAATGACAATGTCAGGGTCATTCGTCAATGGTATCATTCACACTGGTTCTTGGGCAATAATAGTGATATTCCACTTTCATAAATTTGGCGGGCCTACTTTAACCACATTTGGCTTGGAATCGCGGAAGTTTAGTGGACGGTAGTGGACGGCAGCCCGGGTGCTCTCGTTCATGCCCATCATTTTTGCCAGGGGCGCTTGGTAATTTTCCAGGGCGAGCACGAGCTCTCTCTCGTTGTCGCGTTCACTCGTGCGCTGGCCGCGATGTAGATGACTTTGTCCGCAGCTGTCTTCGACCTGGTCAGCGTGCTCGCTGTCAGCGAGAGTGCTGACGCCCGATGCCTGGACGACGACGGGCTACTGCAGCTCGACTACGTGCACTCCCTACTGCCCCCCGACGATCCGGAGGGCCGCGAGTGCCACGGGGCTGCGGCGAAGGCGCTCGGCCCCATTTTCTCTGCTGCGAGGAGCTTTATCGTGAGCCTGCATGGTGGTGAGTACGCGGCGAGGTTCTCTCAGTCCATCGGCTGGACATGCTGGCCGGAGCTGATCGAACGGTGCTTTCATCTGGCTCGGCTGGCCGACGAGCCGAGCCTGCGCTTGTGTCTTTTGCTGCTCACGGCTTGCATCGAACGGTCCCTGGGCGACGTCTGCTGGCACGCGAGCGGCGGTTCTCCGTGCCCGCCGCTGCTAAAGGACGTACTCGCCGCCCCGTGCCTGGCAGAGGCCGTCGGCTCCACGGAGCTGCGTCTGCTGAGGACGCTGTTCGGCTCGCCGACGTCGATAAACCTGAGAAACATCGTCTGGCACGGCTTCGGAGCGCCGGGAGAGCTGCCGCAGCTACAATACGCGAGCTTCTTGCTCGTCCTAATACCGACCATCGGAGCGAAGAGAGCGCCGTCGAAAGTTCTCGCGGCCGTGCGACACAGGCCTTTCGTCGATCTCGGCGACGTGTCCGAGCGCTTGGCCACGTCTCCGGCGCTGCCGCCGAGTCTCCGGCTCCCGGGCTCGGGATCGTGCGGAAGCCTTCCGTCCACGCACGTCGATTTGAGCTTCTTCCCCGCCCCGGTCCGGCCGTACGCTGCCGGGGCGCTCAGACTCTACGAGGACGGTCGCTGGGGCGAGTTTGCCGTCTTGCTGCTGCCGCAGATCGAGCACGCCTTCCGATGTCTGTTCTGTGCGGTCAACGAGTGTCCTCGGCGAATGCAGACTGCTGAGTCGGCCGAGTATTTCACGACGTGGGACGAAATCCTGCGACCGGTCGTCGGCGACGGCCAGCCGAACAAGCTTCACGAGCTGCTCACATCAGCCGACGGCGACCTGGCGATGATGCTGCACGACCTGCTCGTCTTCCCCGCCGGCCCGCGACTGAGAGACTTCTTGGGACACATGGAGGTCGCAACTTCGAGCATCGACGAAGTCGTTGCCTCGTATCTGATGCTCGTTACGTCGGAACTGAGTTGCAGGCTTGCCGGAATGAGCCCTTCGGCAGCCAGACCGCTCCAGGAGACTGCAGCAGCCGTATCGTTTGCCGGTCACTCGCTGGCTCACTGCTGCCGCCGCCGCAGCAGCAACGAAATTGGCGACCGGCGGTTCGAATACGAGGCTCTGTTTCACCCGGTGGCACTCGTCAAGAAGGAAATCGTTGACACCGTCGCGCTGCTGGGCAGCTGCTGCCAGAGCGAGCCGGCTGAGCTGAGTGGCCCGCCTGGCGAGGCAGAGGCTTCGTGCGCCGACCTCGAGGGGCTGACCTGGTTGCTGCTAGAGACTGAGTGCCGTCAGCACCCGACGGAGTGCGGCGCTCGGCTGAGAGATTGGGCGACGGGTGTGACTCATGAAGCTGCTGCTGCCGCTATTATGTCGTGCGTCGCTCGCCGGCCGGCTCTCGTGCTAGCCAGGCGGCACGCGGCCGTGCCGAACGTGGAGGCGTGCGGCCACCTGCTGTTGCTGCAGGTGGCTTCGAATGTTCGGCAAGCGGCGGAGAACGTGGTGCAGTTCGATGCCGGGCGCAAGGAGCAGAGCTCGAAAGGGACGCTCAGGTCGCGGCAGCGAGCCAACTACGAAGCTTTTCGGATTCGGCTGCCGAGCCTTGTGCTGCTTGCCAAGGTGTGCGTGGCCGTGGTCGTCAACCAGCTGTGCTACGCTGCTACCGTAGGGATGAGCAGCCAGCAGCGCTACATGAGCAGCGTGCTGCAGCTCACTCAAAACTTGCAGACGCATACGAGTAAGGACAGCAACCGATGGGCCGAGTGCGTATCCGTGTGTATCCGGCTGATACGCACCAAGGTGCTGCAGACCTCAAAGGCTGGCCAGAAGGAAGTCTGCAGCCGTTCTTTGTGAGTGAGGCCAACGCACAAGGGATCGACTTGCACATGTATGTCAACATTCAGAGACACCTTGGATGGCATCAGCAAGGCAACTCTGGAGACCATCTAATGACTTGACGTTGACCCAGGGCCATTAAAAGTTTGTGCATGTCAGTACGCATGATATCGAAATCATAGGACAGTGCACTGCACGAATGCAGTGAACACGAGTGCAGCAACGACTATTCGAGTCCACCAGTGGTCAATTCTTTCTTTATCGACTGCTGCAAGCGGTGGTGATCATCGTGAAGGCTCTTCTACTGCTATATATATTTATTCATGTTGTTTATCACCATTCAATTGCGTTTTCCTTTGCAGCAAATGTAAAGCGCCTATAATTGAGTTCTCTGAGGACGCTTTATCAAGTGCATTATTATTATTATATAAATAAGGTTGTTCAATCAGTTTGCCTTTTTTTTATTTGGGTATAATTCATTTAGTATATAATTCATTTGTATAGCGCCCCAAGAGAACTTAATCTCTATTCAGGCGCTTTACATATGCCTCGAGGCTCGAGCCCACGACCTCAGCCAGACCTTGGCCGGGCGAGCACCTTAACCGCTGGACCAAACCAGCTTGGCTCAACGATTCTACCACTGGTTGGGGGAGCAAGGGAAACATTGCAGTTGCTGAAATATATCGAGCAGGAATTGAATGCAGAAACAGACTATTGGATCATGGATCGGGTAAAGAATCCTGAAAAAGCAGCAGTTTTAGAATGGAGAGAAGTGGCAACCTCATTATAGAGCCACCACGTTGTGAGTGTTGTACTTCTATCAAATGACAGGTACGGGTACAACCGATGCTGGCTAAGGCAGAGGCAGATGAAGTTCATAGTAATACTGATAGTAATAATAATGCCTGTTGTACAGCGCTCTAAGAGAACTGATCGGCATTCAGGCGCTTAACAGCTTGCTGCAAGAGAAGCAATAACCAGTAGTCAATGGCAAGCAAGGTATCCTGCTTAGGCAGGCATGCAAAAGCACTTGTCATGCTTAAAGCAACAACATACGCAACAGCCCACAGGAAGCACCCCAGGGCTATTGGTTTGTGGGATTACTGTTTAGTAGGATCCCTAGTTAGTAAGACCCCCTACCATGAATCATGTACACGTAAGCTTGCACAACGATCAGGAGCAAAACAAAGGATAACTCACGGGTACCGAGGAAAGCTGAGTGGAACTGAGAGCAGATAAGATAACTCACTGGGGCGCCGCACACAAGCTTATCGCTCTTGCCCTTGAATAAAATAAATAAATAAAGGTCATTTGTATAGCGCCCTAAGAGAACTTAATCTCTATTCAGGTGCTTCACCGCATATGCCTCGGGGCTCGAGCCTACGACCTGGGCTAGGCCCTTAATCACGATGTACTCACCTTCCTACAGCACAAGTAAACAAAACACAATTCACCCGGTCAAGGCAAAGGCTTCGAGGAAAACGTAGGTTTTCAGCTTTTTTTGAATCCCCTCAAATCAGATGACGTGGTGTCAGCCGGTAGTGAGTTCAATGCTATGAAAGCATAGTGACAGAAGGCCCGGTCTCCAAAGAGATTTGACGTTCGATAGGGGCACAACCAATCAATCGACCTGAGCCAGAGGAGCAGGTGGTGCGACTGGCGACCTTACTTTGAGTAGTTCAGATGGGTAGGGCCGGAACAAGAGAATATGGACCTAAAGGTGTGTGACAGAGCCATGAAGTCGATATGCGTCTTGATAGGCAGCCGGTACAGTTAGATGAGCAGTGTGGTGAAATGTGGTAGCTGTGACGTTTGCAGCAGACAAGTCTAGCTGTCGGGTTTTGCACAAACTGAAAGCTCGTTGTCGCACCGAAGGTAAGAATAGTAGGAAGGTCTACAGGGTAGGAAGGTCTACAAGTAGTAAAAGTTACATAAGTCGACTTGGGATGCCACGAATACATGGGCCAGCTTGTCCCTTTCTCTTTTTCTCGCAAGCCTCAAAGATTTCTTGAGTTATTTAGGTGTAACAGTCAGTAGGCATACTTGACTGTGGAGCTGTTGTGCTCTGGTTCTGTTCGTCATCCGGTAAAGAGCCATTTTGGAAGAGGACGGCCTGATTCCATGCAGATGCTACAGGTGGTAAGATGGTTGAGCAGATTTAGTATGTTCGGCTTTTCGGTTTCTGAGTAACACCTGGTTTGCCTATAGTTAGTAGGTTTCGTCGTAACTCAATTTGAGAAAGGTTGCTGCCATTGTAGTGCAAATGTCAGCAGAACATGCTGTAAGGGAGTCGAGAGAGCTTGAGATGCTGAAAGACAGGAAATGATCAAAGCATAAACACAGCTGTGAGTCATCTGCATAACAAGGAAAGCCTAGATTATCCCAGATATTTACATCGGCAAGAGAGTGAACATACAATGTAAAACCTAAAACGTATAGACAGGGCACCCCATAAAGGCTCGCTGAACCAGCATTTTCCAAAAACATCTATTCTTAGAATTCTGTCACAAAGATAGGACCTACACCATTGCAACACAGTGCCGATGATTGTTAGGCAAGACGAGTGGCACTCAAGAAGATTGGGGGATCCATGGTATCAAAAGCTGCCGAGAGATCCATTAGCACCAGAAGAGATGCTTTACATAGATCAGCATTCATGAGAAGGTCGCTGCACACAGCTGTGCTGACTTTGCGGTATGATATAAAAATAATAATGCACTTGATAAAACACCCTCAGAGAACTCAAACTCTTCCTAGGCGCTTTACATTTGCTGCAAAGGGAAACGCGATTGAATCGTGAGTAATATCATGCTTGATAAACAACATGAACGTGGTTAGGGGTGACATGCACAGGGTCAGCATGCAAATGTGGTTAGTGGCAGCATGCATAGTGTCATCACGCATAAGCACACAAAGGACGAATCACAGGAACCAACTAAAGGCTGTCCTAAATAGGTGTTTTTAAGTTCTTTTTAAATGTGGTCAAGTCAGGGGATATTCTGACGCAAATCGGGATGGAGTTCCAGGCTTTGGGAGCATACGAACTAAATGCACGGTCTCCGAAGGATTTGAGGTTTGTACGAGGTATTGGTAAACTCGTGGATTCCGAAAAGCGGGTGGTACGATGCTTGGCCTGGTAGGGGAGTAGATCCGAGAGACAGGCTGGAGCCAAAGAATGAAGTGATAGGCTCTAACACCTGATTAGAACTTACTTGCTAGGTTTCAAGTTAGTATATACAAGTTTAGATGGTCTGCAACTATTGGTTCCAGTATCTTTGATAGGAATTGCACCACGAAGATTGGGCCCACGTTGCTTAAGTTCTCCTGGTCGACTTCTTAATCAGTGGACTGACAATAAGGGAATACAGACGGTACTTTCAAGGAGCACACAAGCTCCAATGGTTTCTAACTTCAGGCCATTATTAATGGTCATGTCACCACTTCATAAATATTGTACTCGCTACAGAAGCATAACGAATATTAAGCCAAGAAGAGGCCAAACCTTGAATTAACGAGGAACATTTTGGTTGGCCTACCCACTCGGGTTGGGTGCGTTGGTCTCTCCTGTGCTCGTAATGCCCATGCACGAAGATCTGGTCACAATGACCTATTTTTGGTAAACCAAGTTATAGCTGGGTTACCAGTACAAGGAACGATATTTTACAGCAATTGAGAGTAAATAGTCAACAGAACATACCTGCTTACAAACCTTGGCAGACAATTTTTAATATTCAACAGATTATATACACATGTACAATAATGCTTCCCATTAGCCATTATAAATGGCAACTCTGATGTACATTGACAGATCTCTTTGACCATATATGCATGATTTAAGCAAAAGCTTTGCCTAACAGAACTGTACACATCGCATAGACCAAACTTCCGACCTTCCTCAGTGCCTGTAAGGCAACGGCCCATATAAACATATTGGCACGGGTAACCCCATGATTGACCCAAAGTATTGGGTAAACTTTCACAGAACATGAATGTAGATCTCCATAGAAGCCGATAGTTCAGACGGCTGAGAGGCACTGCTGCCAGACGGACCTAGCAGTTTCCTTCGCCATCCATTCCTTCCATTCGTTCCTTCCTTCGCCAGATATTACATTGTGGGCATCAAGAGTCATAGACAACGTGCTTTGCCGAAAGTGCACTCCTCGTGCCGCACTAATGAAGCAGCGCAAGTCTGAGTAGGCTCAGTAGCCAAAGATGTCGTCAGCATAAGTATTGTATCCTACTTTGCTTGTGTTTAGTCACTGTCGTCTATTAAGATGACAGAGGGTCCTCCAGATGTGGCACCAGCTTTTCGCTTCTTTGGCTGTGGTTTGACGTCCTCATCCTAAAACGCATGACATAATACAATCACATCATTTGACTCTACATATGCATATGTAAAATATAGCTGTGCCAAGCCAGCCAGACTTTCAGAAGATAAAATAGCTGAGACACTGAGCAGCAAAAACAGCACTTTATTTCCATGCAAAATTATACGGCTACTTAGTCACGGTAGCTGGAAAAAGACAACGGTGACTAATTTGCATTTCTGCTTAAGAGGAGGACCATAATATCCACCGAGAGAGTCAACGGCCGTCAGAAAAAAAATCTACGAATTGATACGTTAAGTTTTGCTGTTTCTAAAATCAGCTGCAAAGTTTCGATGGCCGTAAGATAATAAGATGGCTGCGCACGCAAATGCAGCATACGACTGGCTAAAAGGTCTGCCACCAGGCAGCCAAGTAGCTAGAGGTTAATTTGAGTTTTTCAGGTTCGAGTCGAGCTGGCAGCACATGTTTCTGAGCAAGCACAAAGCATATGTAATGCAACAGCTGCAGTAAAGCATGTGACCAACATCTACAAAGGCACGGCCATTCTGCAAGGTGCATAAGCAGTAGTATGTTGTCGCCATGACATTCACAAACATAATTAAACGAATGGAGGAGATAGTGATCGCCAACAATTAGCCGAGCTGGGTTGGTCCAGCGGTTAAGGTGCTCGCCCCGACTAAGGTCTGGCTGAGGTCGTGGGCTCGAGCCCTGAGGCACATGTGAAGCGCCTGAATAGAGATTTAGTTCTCTTGGGGCGCTATACAAATGAATTATATTATTATATTATTAACACTTAAAAAACATATTACTCGAGTACATTTTTTCAATGCCTGAAAGCTAGAAGCGTAAGCACTAAAAAAAAGCAACCCTTAGTAACTCAAAATCAATTTCATAGCATCGTCATACACATGCTGTATAGATTGCCTCCAGGCTTTAGGTAAATGGTGTCTAACTTCTAACCAGGGCAATGGCTACGATCAATTTATGCAATGAATCAATAACCATTGCAGGCATCTATAACTCTATCTCTCAGCATGCTGCTGATTCTTCGAGTATTCAACAATGTTCTTCGTTGCTCCTCGATGCCTTACAAAAACGAATGTTTAAGCTCAACAAAGTGGTGCCTTATTTAAGCTGGCACTTTAACATAAGTCTGCTTAAATGTCTTGAAAAGACACCCCGACCAGACTACTTATTTGCCCAATCTGGCTGAGTTCACCTCAATATAACAACACCGAATATTTCAAAATATAGAACGATCAAATGCCATCTGATGAGGGACCGATCAATTGTTTAGCCTCAAATGGAAAGGAATATTCACATAACGACAGACTTCAACTAACCATATTTTAACAAAGAAATATATTAACGTATAACTTGAATGACACGAGCAACTTAGAAAGACAAGCTGTGCTAAGCAGAAACCTAGATCAGAAATCTGCAAGCTAAGGGCAACTAAGATCTTCAACGTGCGGGAGCATATTTACAACAAACTTAATGGGAGACAAAAATCACACACAGAATGGAAACAACTGATTTTGGTTACACAGCAGACACTAACAATTTCATTGAACTGGGCTTAAAAAAGCTTAGAGTGTAACATTAGCACACTGAACTGCAGACAATGGGTCGAAATATTAATGACACACAGCTCACACAAATTAGGACATACAATCCCAAAGAGCCATTACCTCGCTCGAGTCATCAGAGCTGTCACTGAATTTCTTCTTACTGCTAGCGATACCAGCCCCGATATTGCCTCCACCCTTTGGGCTAGCATTATTTGCCCGCCGTGCGGCTGTAAGCCGCAGGTTTCTTTTTGATGGCATTTCTTCGACGTCATCCTCAATGAGAGCCAGTAGTTCACTGTACCTGCAAGATATAAGGAGAGGGCCAACACTGAGCTCACTTGCTGTTATGCTGTTTGGCCCCTGATCCAATATTTCAAACAAAGCTAGGAAGAGAGAGGGGGAAAGGAAGAGAGAGAGAGAGAGAGAGAGAGAGAGAGAGAGAGAGAGAGAGAGAGAGAGAGAGAGAGAGAGAGAGAGAGAGAGAGAGAGAGAGAGAGAGAGAGAGAGAGAGAGAGAGAGAGAGAGAGAGAGTCAGACTAACACAGAAAGAAAGGGAGAGAGCAGTGGAGTGGTGAAGAAATAATAGTAAAGAATGTCATCCTTAGAGAGCGAAATCTCTTTCGAGGCATTTAACATATGCTGGAAAGGAAGCATATCAAGTTATTACTGAGAATAGCATGGGCAACTGTAGCATGCACAGGCACATAAAGAACAATTCTTATGAACTGAGCAAATGCAGTAGCTAGTAATGCAGGAGATTTCAGATTTGCTTTACATATCAAGCGAGTAGCTATCACCGAGTCAATCAAGGGAGTTTCAGGCTTTAGGTGCATAGAAACTGAAGGCTTGGTCACCAAAAGATTTAAGTTTGCTTGAATGGAGCTAGCCAGCTGAGAATTAGAGGAGCAGATAAGTAAGCTGGTGCAAAATGAAGGGCCATGGTCTAGCTGTGGAGTTGCGTACCGTCGATAAGCTCCTTATCGCTCAAGCAGGAGATTCTGCAAGGAAATAATGTTAATAGTTTAAGTGATAACGTATGACTAACTTGGTTGCTGTACCCATATCTAAGCGTGCCTAAGTTTTTGCAATGTATGTAACTAAAAATAGGTATACTTGATTGGAAAACCAACAAGGTCCTCTAGCAGGTCATTTCGGCATAAGATACCCATAGCTTCCACACAGAGTTAACAGTAGAGATGCTGGCTTCGCAAAGTTTGAGGGTGAGACTACACAGTTTCTGGTAAACACTATTTGCCTTTATCTATTAGATTGCTCTTGTTGTCATTCAATATAGGGAAAGTTAGTTGTCATCCAAAAGTGAATGTCAGCCATTCATGCTGCAAAAAGGGTGACAAGAGTCTGCAAGATACTGCAAGGCAGGGAAGGTTCGAAGCACATGTACAATAGCTAACTGTGCATAAAAATGAAAGAAAAGATTGGGCTTGGCAGTGACGTCGGCAACAGGATGAGTATAGATTTCGAGATGAAGGAGACTTACAGCAGATCCTTTGGGCAGACCCAGAGAGCAGATCACTTACTTCGAAGGCCAACTAGACAAGCCGTGGCCGTTGTCATCTATACAGAAATCGGCCACTATGATAGGACCTAAACCATTGCAGTGCAATGAACGTGATGACTCGGCAAGATGGTAGGTGCAAAAGAAAGACTATGTAATCAGTGGTATCTAATGCTGCTGCGAGATTTAGCACAAGTACTCAAGATATTCAAGTCAGCATTCTGGAGAAGGTCCATATACACCATATATTACCGTAGTACACTCACAGCCAAGTGATTAGCTCTAAAGCATTTTGGACTAAAGGATTTTGTGTTGGCATTTACAGGTTTAAGAGGACATGCCCCTTCATATATTTGCAAGCTTCGATCGTGGTTCCTTTGCAGCAATTGTAAAGCGCCTAGAATGGGATTGAGTTCTCTGCTTTATCAAATGCATTATTATTATTAAGCTTCTTGAGGATTACAGGTCTACTCTTAGTGAGCCTTGACTGCTATGTAACTCAATTACAGTCCATTCACACAATAAGCACAGGTCGGCAGAAAAACGTGAACGACAGGGTATTTTAGACCATTACAGCAACTTAAAGTGCTGCCGAATTTGCAACAATATTACTTACTGTGACTTCTGAACTTCACTGCATGAGGACTGTACTTGGCGAAGTGCTTCCTGTATGGTTTCGTTGGCTAAAACTATTATTCGCAAATTATTTCCTGGCTTATCAAAAAGCAGCAAATCTATTACGAATGCATGCAAAGACATTCCAAAGGCAAGTAGGGGCTATGGGATGAAGCAACATAACTGCATTCCTAAAAACTATACAAGTGAATTATTGCAATGAAGCAGACATATCACCTACAAGACAAGCTGTCAGGAGACAGCTGGCATTCTTGTGCTAACAAAGCTTTACACAAGAGTAATGCTAGGCTATATACATGAACTTATCATCTAGTTTCAAAGATATTATCACTCTATCAGACTGCTCAAACAAAAAATCCTGGCAATTGCAGGCTGGCCATTAAGAACTGAGGCCGATGAAAGAAAGAAAAAGAAACCACATGCATGCACGCACATGCGAACACACAAATTGAAGCTGAGAATAAGATTTTGCCATACAATTTCAATTGAGATTTAGAGTTAACATTCTGAACGATGCTGATAAGGGTAGGGCCTCTGCTAGTTCTAGTACATCTACGAGCAGCATTTGACATTATTGACCATAAGATCCTTCTGGAGTGCCTCTCCACAAGCTTAGGTATCACCGACACAGTGCTGAACAGCTCTAGGTCCTTCCTCAGTGAGATATGTCAAAGTGTAGTGTAAGTGCAGAAGTTACATGCTTGTTGGTCATCTGCTCACCCAGCTCTACTCATCCTTCGACCCTTTAAGCCTAGCATCTTATCCGAATCACTTCACAGGATCGCCGAGGTGTGTTGGGGGTGCATGCATTCCAGATTTGGCACGAGTCCTGTCTGGCAAGTACAAACCGAACGGCTATTTCTCCTCCAAAGATAAGTTGGAAATTTTCAGCCTGCAATCCGCATCAGTATTGGAGCTCAATGTCAACTGAGCTATGCATTGAAACTAGTATGGCCAACCCATCCCTAATGGAAGCAACAATGCAATGCTTCAGTAGGGCTCCACTGCTGTTGCTCTATAGCCACAGGAAGGCCGGCACGACTGATCCCACAAGGACAATACTTAAACAAAAAAGCCTGCAGAGAAGACAGTTCATGTCAAACGTCTTTGCACAAGCAGGTGAATAGCAACATATTTTGCGGCACGACGAGCATGCACACACAGGTACTTGCACATGCGTGTGCAAACACGGGCAAACGCACATGCACACACACGTGCAAACATGAGCGCACATAAGCATGCGTAGTCCAATTCGGTTTGCCAGAACCAGCAAGCAATTACAAGACTACAATAACAAAAGCCTTACACGAGATATTCCTGAGATTCGACCGCCAAAACTCAAGGTGCGCCAAAATATTGTCGACTGTTGGCTGCTCTTTCTTTGAAGTTTGCCTAAGGACAACGCACATTAGGTGAGTCGCAAGTAATGTGCAGCAGCAAACAGGCACGATTAGGTTACAGGCATGGTCACGAATCCAAGCAGTGCATGGAAGACCTCAGGAAAATCATAGGCGAAACAAGCTGCAGTCGATGACCATTCGGTACATCGTGTGTCACCGGAACCATCAGTGGAGCCAAGACGAGGCTCTATCAGGAATAGTAGGAGCCTCACGAGGAGAGCTAGCGTTCAAGAAAACGGCAGCAAACACAGCGCGACAGTATGGCTATACATAAAATCAGCACGAGAGAAACTATGAACTATGACCAGATGAAGCTTGTGTATACGAGTGCAAAGTATGGAGGAGCGACCGAGAGTCGGCCGACCGTGCCTTATTCTTACACCACCTGTCAAACTCGAGGTCGCTGACTTCTGAATCATCCACCAAACTCAAATACCACAGGCTGAATTATTACACAAAGTAACGTCTTCTTGCTCGGAAAGCTGCCGATGCAGCCGATCAATGTTAACGTATAAATACAGAGCGATCGGCACCTCAGCCTCTGCCTGGCATTGCCATGGGTGTGGGTCTACATGTGCGTATGCATGCCCGACTCAGGTCATGCCTGGCAGTACCAGGTGACTATGCGACAAGACCAGCCAATCAGCAATCCTTGTGCAGGCCTTGAGGGCAATAAAGGGCTGCACTTTAAAGGCTGCTACTTGCACTGCTTGAGCATTTGCTAACAGCAAATGAGGTTTTTTGGCACTGGCAGCTGTTAAAAGCTGCTACCTATATTAAGCAAACAGAGCACGCTAAAATTCTCATTGTCCGGGGCCGTTTACAGGAGGACTATGTTAGGCAGCCTCCCCTGTTCTAATTTCGCCCAGCATAAGAATTGCAGTGGTATACAGCAAAAATGACAATAACAAAAAAGCACGATTAAGCTCGGCACTGCTCACCGTAAGTGTGGCCCAATGGCTCCACATAGGCAACGTTGCTAGGCATTGCAGGGTCAATTAGCAAAAAGTAGCAGGTCACAGGGCCATGCAGGGCTAATGCATTGGAAAAAGCAGTACCGGACAACAGCCTGCAACTACAAGATCAACCCCCTCAAACATGCAGACACATGGACACACACACACACACACACACACACACACACACACACACACACACACACTCTCTCAAATTTCCTACTGGGCATGCATGGGTTGCTTCATCTGCAGCAAATGTAAAGTGCCTAGAAAGAGATTAAGCTAATGTATTATTATCATTATTATTATTATTATTATTATTATTATTATGAGGGCTATCTACGAAGTAGATAAGGGCAGAACCTATGATGAAACGACAACCTTCGACACCACCAAGCGAAAACACTCGCTGCTGTGTACCTGGGCCTCTTTCGAGGTGTTGCACTACTTTTGGTAAGGAAGCCGTGCAGGATCTCGGCAAGCTTCTCTTCGTGCTTGTCAGCCCAGTTCTTTAGCAAGGAAACGGTGAACAGGTCCCCCTTCCTCGGTTCACGACACAAAAGAAGACGAATTATGTCTTGAGAAGGGCTGCAATGGAAAAAGACAGTATAACTCCACTTCTGCCACTATCAGGATACTAGTTAGCATAAAAGCAAAGAACTGCTCAACATTGCCACTAACAAACATACCCATATGATCCGGATACCACCAAGCATTGCTACTATCGCGTGTACATAACAATTGCAACTGCTGCTGTTAGTACCGGAGCATGCGAAATGATACCGGGGATCCCCAATCACTATACAAAATGTGCAGTGGTAACCGAACAAATTTTGTTAATATTCGTCACCGGAACTTGGGAATTGCAATGCACACAGCAACGGATGAATCTTACGGCACCTATAATTTCTTCATCTGGTTACAATTTCCCCACATGCCAAAAAACCACGTTTATGCCAAAAGCGACACAACCAACACTCATGTGTCAAACATGTATGCTACCATGGCACAGAATGGCTGTGAAACCGAATAAAAACACTGGGCCGCTTGGCCACCAAGTCGGTGAACAAGCCCTGACGTATTCTTTTTCGAATTCCTTTAACACCTGATGATCACCACCGGGAAATTCCCTCTTGAATAGGAACGAGTTGGCCAACCAATTAGCTGACATAAAACTCGACAACTGTTAATAATAGCAATAATAACAAGACATTTGCAAAGAACCCTAGCAGAACAAAATCTCTTTCTGGGCAATTTACATGTGCTGCCAAGACAGCATGCCAATTATTTAGTGATCATAGACAGTATCACCCCGCATAAGTACACCAAGAATAATCCACATGGACTGAGCAAATGCTGCGAGGAACAGGTGAGTTTTTAGCATATTTTAAAATATCAAGTCAGGGGATGTCGTGACATCAGTCGTGAATGATTTCCAGGCTTTGGGAGCATACAAGCTAAAGGCGCGATTACCAAGAGTGTGAGGTTGGTTACAGGCACAGCTAAACGTCAGAAGAGTAAGTCGGTAGTACGATGCCTAACCTAGAGAGCATGAAGCTGCAGCTTTGGTGTGGAGTAAGTTGTTTGAGACAGTAGTGATGGTAGTTGTTTGAGAACCCAGTGGCGATTTTGGTAGCAGATAGTAGCAAGATAAGAGAAGAAAAGATGAGCCACCTAGCTTAACACCATTGTGTATACCACATGCAGTGGCTTACAATGCTTAGCCAGGTCAACTTTTTAAAATAGTGGAGACATTTGATTGCAAAACTGCAGGGGTCTAAAATTGCAAATGAACATAAAACTGTGAGATTTGAAAGCCTCTTTAAACCAATAGTGTGACCGATGCAGATCACAGCAGCTTCATGCATATTGATAGGTTTTCGATCTCAAGGAAACGGAACGTACCTTTCATACTGCAGCTTCTCAGCCAAGCTGCAGGCAGCCTCCGGATGCTCTATACAAAAGAACGATACGCCTGCTGGGTAGCATGAGAGCAACGCAGGATGCTAACCAAACACAAAAGGCAGAAACACTCACTAAGCTAGGTGCAGAACACGCAGTTAAACTGATATCGAAGCAAGTAAATGTCCCGTACAATAGAATGTGATTGCAATTGTCAGCCCAGTCTTCACATAGACCGCGCATTCCACTGCTCCTGGGTCACTGCCCAGGGGCAAGGTGCTCGCACTATACGACCCAGGTAGCGGGTTTGATTCCTTCAAAAGGCTATATTGTCTGCTGCAAGTAGTGGGAGGGGGTGATAGCTGTTAAGGCTCTTCTGCCGCTAAACGAATAAGGCGGCAGAAGAAGCGGCCTACATGAATCATACGAGACTTACGCTTGCAGCCGAGCTTTAGCAGCAACGGAAGCACTTGTTCTGCAGCGATGCCGTGTGCCCAGACAAGCTTCCACATGAAGATCTGCTCGATGGTCTCCCATTCCAGAGTATCAGCTGTAAGGGGCAGGCACATCACATTACATTTAGACACGAAACCGCCAGCCAAATGCGCCAATACTGAGCTTAGCAAAGCATGCATTGCGATAATTTCGGCTTACTAATAACACAGGCAGTAGACACAATAAGGCGGCTCTTACAATCAACATTTAGCTAAAAGCTGCTTACTCAATAGAGACAATACATTTTCCTTCTTGAACATAGTCATATGTCCTTGCATTATCTGCCACTTGATATCTTGTAGCTGGCCAGCATCTATTGTTGAAACGATGAGGTTAATAAGCTCAATGTTGCCCATTGTTTCAGCAGGAAACTACAATATATTAATGACAGAGAGACTACATACGAATCCAAATTCAAACAGAGAAGTTCGAATTCATAATCCCAGCTCAAGCCCTGTAGACCTCGTTGATCATGTCCTTTTCGTGTAGGGAACGAAGACATTTAAACCTCAGGTAGGTCGGCTATTGTAAAAAGCCAGCTGACTAAGCAGCAGCTGCATACATTATTATTTTAGACTGAATCACATGCTTCATCAGAGCACAATAGAGATTTAAAACATAAAAAGACCAATATGCCTCAGCAGACTCGCAGATTTGTCGAACTGAGATGTCAGGTCTTTTCCAACTGAGACAGAAGAGAAGTGATACAGAAAGAATATGTAGCAATACTGGACAGGCCATCATGCTTGACCATGAATAACAGGAAGATCAAAGGATGCCGGATGTTTTGTTCAAGGACAAAATCCATTTTTATAATTTGCAAGCCAGAATAAATTACATTTAGGTACCACTCTTTCTAAAACGAGGATGTTTATCCTATTTTCAATATTCGAAGACAAAATAGGTTTGCCCGATGAAAGCGGTTTGGCTGAAAGGTCTGTGGCCAATACATGGCTGAAGAACAAAACACTATGGTGGGATCAAAATGTCCGGCTACCCAAACTGCTCAGCAAGACATTCACAGCACGACAGCAGGGTGGTCTCAACACCAGGGTGGTCCTGGGCAGGCCACAGCATCGCAAGGCAAGACGCATGTACAAGGCCATGGCATTTGTCTTGCAAATCAATCACTCTCACCACTCAGGTCATTTCAATCTCATCGCAAGTGAAGCTTACTTGAGTGAAGATATCTGCAAGCAGGTAGGTGAATAGCTGCATGTCGGCTTCCTGGCACATCTGGAGTTAAAACAAACGACCACACAACTGAGTCAACAAAGGTGGCACATACGTACATATGCGAGGCAAAGCTTTTGTTCAGAGACTTGCCTTCATGTCCTGAAGGATAGCCTCCCTAAAGTTGCGAGAATTGTCACTGCTCAAGTGCATGTCCTTGTAAGTCTGCATCTTATCATCTCTCACTTTACTGTAACAACAACAAAACAGCTGATCGGGCCCCAGTCATATGTACAAAATATTGAAAGCAAATATTAAAGCATTAAGAAGCCCACACGATCTCGCATCCTAGAGCTGAAAGTAGACGTACCCCACTTTGAGGAAATACAGCAACCTATAGCCAATGGATGGCTGGAACCTGTAAATCTCCCACAAAAGCTGCAGCAAAGGATCTCGGTTATAGTTATCTTCAGGAAGCTGACTGAGGTTCCTGCATCACGAAACCATAAGATGCATGTGCGATATGGATTTACGACTGCCTAAATGCACATAACGATTGCAAAAGTGACTGAATCTGCAAATTGGCTAACTGCAGTCATTACCTGAATATAACACATAGCGGACTGCACAGGAAGTCTTCCAAAGATTCTTCGGTAACCTCTTCGGGCAGAATAGGATGCAGCATTTGTGGCTCCAAGAATAGGCAAAGAGTGGCAGCAAGTGCAGTCACTGCGTCAGGATCAGCTTCTTCTTGCTGGAAAAGAACATAACATTAGGATTGACTGATTCTCTGTGACGAGTTTTTCTATACAAAACAAGACAGAATATAAAGCTAAAGGTTTGTGGATGTGAGCACGTGAGCGCTCTATGGTGGGTGCACCATAGCCCTATCAACAGCAATGGCTAAACAATTTACCAATCAATTACCTTTACCTCCCAACAGTTTTCTTAATTACAAAACAATTTTAAAACAACATGGAAACCGAGCTGTGGTTGATATCATGACCTATCCCATGTATGACTCTTCTAAGCACTGCTCTGCAAAGAACTCATTTTATTTCCCTTGCAGCCTGCATCGACGACATTCACACTCGGATGACCAGTTCCTGAAGCTGATTGCCATTTGTCTTTGACTGCCACTTTTGATGATTATACCAACCTAATAGTTAAGGGCAAGCCTAATGTAACTCAAGCTGCAAAACCTTACCCTCAATATGGGTTCATCAAGCATCACTTCTATGACTCCTGCCCGATCTTGGCATGCTATTTCAAATCAACTTGTCATTGGACAAATAAGCATATTTCGGCTAACAAGCTACATTGGACTATCGAAAAAACTCGGGCAGGCTTATGCACGAGTATGACAGCAAGACTAGTAAAATTTTTGTGACTGCATCTAAATTCCCGTAACTCTTATTATTCAGGACTCTATGCCAGTGCCCCTAATCGTCTGCAACTGGTATGCAACTCAGCAGCTGGCCTGGTCTATCATCAACGACTTTAGCTGCCACATCACACCACTTCTGTCCAAGCTCCACTGGCTCCTTCCCTATCAAGTATTGCACCGACTTCGGGATCCTCCCACTCTGATAGACAAGTCGGTTCACACTTGCACTAGCCAGACTATGCGACCTCCCTGCTCCTCCAAATTGTTCTTTCACCATCTGCACTTAGGTTTCAAGTCATATTACTGTTGCTCGCACTAATCTGAAATCTTTTCGTAATTGGGCCTTCAGTTTGCATGCATCAGAATTCACTTGCAAACCCCAGGGGCATGTCACATACACCAGCATCCCGGATCAAAACAGCAATGGCTGCCGCTTGCACGCCCAAGTTTTATACAGTTGTTCAGGGCAAGTCCATGCGCATGGGATGGTTGTGCATTGTACTCACGGCTTCATCGCCTCTTACAAAGAAGATGGACAAGTCTGCAGATGAAATGCAACCACACATCGTTAAAGGCACAAATTACTTGACGATATACACTTTTAATAAGCCTTTCTTATATGCATTTCTTTATTTTCTTCTTCCTATTCGCACACTCGTCTACAACAATGACCATAGCAAAGTATCAAATTTCTGAAGACTTTGGCCCAAAGGCTACCCAGACGAATCCTCGTGTTATTTAGGCTCCCGGATTAGAGTAGGGGGTTCGTGGAAGGGGGACTAAGTCCAATACCTGCACGGCAAACGCCCAAACTAGGAGAAAGTCATCATCGGTAACGAGGTGAGTCGACGTCATTAATGCAACCTAACTTTCTCGAGGCCCTACTAACCAGTAGGACACAAGACTCTTCTAGTGTGCTTAAGGATGCTGGTCTAAGCATGCTTCGAAGTGCATGACACTAAGCCTCGGTAATTGCTTCTCTTGGAGGGAGCTGTAAAGACAAAAGACTCAGTTCTGCTAGGTGCAATACAAACGATACATTATTATTATTATCATCAATATTATTACAAACCCATCTAATAAGCTAATTAGCTAGTCAGCCACTCGGTCGGTCTGCTTGTTAGTCAGCCTGTTTGTCTGTCCCTGATTTCATACTGACCTTCGTTATGTACGATGACCAACGGCAAAAAAGGAGTAGACAAAGGGGTTGATGAGTGGCAAAAAAGGAGTGGGAAAGGCGAGATAATTTGCCAATATGCAAATATAGTCTAGTTGAAACTGTCATTGAAATGCTAGAGCTTCACAGGACTACAAACTTAACAAAGGTCATTCAAAGTGTGATCATGGCATTCAGATAGCTTGAGCTCTCTGCCCTATGACCCCTTTGCTGTCGCTAGAGCATTTCCGGCTTCTCCCGGCGCTTTAGGTTGGGCCAGCCTACTGGAAAGCTGGCAGACTGGACCAGTGTATTGGAAAGCAGGCAGATTGGACCAGCCTATTGGCATATTGAAAAACTATCACATTTGCGTAAAGCAAGTTTTGCATTTGCGCTGCAGTGCTTTGTGTTTACCAGTTTCGTTAAATGGCTGGGAATTAATGGTAGATTACATTTGCAGTCGCTCCATTTTTTTGGATGAATACCAATCATCAAGGTCCTGAAGGAAAAGGCCGAAAGGAAAAGGCGTTCTCACCAGCAACAGTGAGCTGGAGAAACCCTAGAAGAGGCTGCTGAAAGGTGAACAGCAGGAGCTGAAAGAAAGAGCCATTCCCACCAGCAACAAGGTGCCAAAGAAAATGAAGAGGCAGCAAAAGCACGAAGAATATGCGAGTCAAAATTTTCCGTCATACTTAACCGGGTGAAACCTAGTTTATATATAACGTGCCAAAAAGAGGTTTATATCTCTCAGACAAGAAACAATGCAAAACATGAAATGTCAAGACCAGACAACTTAAGATCAAAAAAGAGGCCAAGATGTAAGGAAACAGCCTCATTTAGCATAAGAGCCTTAATGATTATCAACACCACTTGCAGTGGGAAAATAAGGATTGCCGGCGTTGTGAGCGTGAGTGTATTGCTAAACAGCAAACGACCTGGAACACTCGGAACACACCCGAACTCAAGAACGTTTAATCATCAACTCTTCGCAGACGTTAATGCTCACGGAGCTTCATGTCATCTGCAGACCAAGAAAGCTGCGGCGCTCCGATTGGTTAGCACTGTTGCCAACGCCTAGCAGTAGGAACGTTGCACTCCGATTGGCTAGTCAAGGTCGGGAGGGCCCTCTAGCCTAGTAGAGGCCACGCAGACAACAACATTTAGGCACGGCACTGTCGAAGGCTGGGGTATGCATAATCACATCACGATCTCAACACCTGCTGCAAGACTCTAACCCACCACTTGAGTCGTGAAGTGCAAGCACCCTACTTTTGGGCTAAGATACAAGGGGTATCAGCACAACCGCCAAAATCACTAAAATAAGCAGGAAGAGCATACAGCAGTCATTGCATAGATTTGGCAGATTTTAAACCAACCAGTTCCAAAAAATGTGTTCACCTGCCCGATTCCAAATAAAAAACACTCACTTAGTCGGTGTGATCAAAAGGGCTGTTTGTTATTACTATAACTGCTGCTCAGCCTCTGATCAGATGTCATCGGTCACAATTACGGTTACCCAGTGAACTTGTGGAAGAAATAAAACTACCATCTACTAATTTTTTTATCCACAAAAATTAGAATAAGACTCACCTCCAGGACAGCTTGAATGAGCTTATCCATAATCTCACACTGGTTTTCTTTATCACTAAAACAACAGAACACATGTACAGAAAAGGAGGCAGAATTCATAAGCCTCTGTTTCACTCTTGACGAAATAAGCAGACCACATCTGGTAAAGCATGCTTATCAGTATCAGCACTCTAGTCTGCGAGAAGTGTGAGTAGACGTCATGGTCTGAAACAACCATCAATCCAGCAGCACAATTTTCAAAGCTAGAGGACACCAAATTATCGGTGAGTCTGCTGCGATCGCCGAAACCCGAGGCATTGAAGCATGTAGCTGCTTTGCCCCAGTCGGCTTACGTCCGTGGAATTCCACCTCACGGACGTTCGTCTGTGCCTCCTCCCTCTAGACGTCAGAGCTCTGACGTCTGTCTTGAGAACTCGCTTTAAAAGGAGAGTGGACAAAAGCCAAGCTAGCAAGACACACTCACTTGGTAGGAGCAAACTATATCGATTGTGTATTTTCATCACTTTCGTCTTGCCATAGGTTTTTGACGTCATATAATCAGCATTGAACAACAAAAACAGCCCAAGTTACCAGCGAATCGGTAAACCCCTGCTTGTAAACAGCCAACATAAAATAAGCTGGCCAGAAGAGAACACTGTCCAAAACCTCAAAGTTGGTTATCAGAATATGCAAATGTCAGCTGAATCAACAGCATTATTTATATAACGACAGAAGAACCTGGTGGGTAGGCAATAACCATTGCTTGCAATGGGCAATATAGAATTGCATGCTGCAGGACTCAAACCCACGACCTGGGTTGTAAAATGTTAGCACCTTACCTATAGGCTAAGCTAGTGATATGGCCGAATTTTGCTGAAACTAATTGCCATTTACCAACCATATAAAATGACAGTACCCACTGTTGCTAGAGAGGGGCACGACGAGATAAAAAGACTGCAAACCAGGTACTGCCACTGACACTTTGTGAATTTTACGGCATAGTAGAAGCACAATATCACAGCTGCGCATGTTAGCCTAGGAGTAAGGGGCTTCCACTTGACGATCCAGATCGTGGGTTTTCCAGTAGGCAATCCTTTACAGCCCATTGCAAGCTGCGATGACGGCCGATATGGCTGTTCTGGGGCTATATAAGTGAGGCTGTTGAATCAAACGACATTTAGCTTATAAGTGGAAATACTGTGACAAACCAATAAAAGTGTAAGTATAAAAAAACTACCAACTCCTGCCTTCTCCAACCGGTGGGGGATGGCTCAGATGTAGCATGCCACCAATTGCTATACCAATCTATGCTAACCTAATATTGGTGCAGGAGAAGACGATCATGCTAGGGTCCTTAAGTAGGAAAATGCATTTTAAATGGCATCTAATCGGTATTACGGTACCCCAATAAAAATGGTACCACATATTGAATATGGAAGGGCTTTTGCATACACGGTGATAAATGCCAAAAAGCTAGCTTAATTAACTTCCTTTTCCATATGCAACTGAACTCAGGTAGAGAGATAGTCAAAGCAAAGAAAACTCTTGCTTCATTCGAGGCCGGCATTTTCTGGCTACAATCGTAAGTACATTGCAAGGGACATCATGGTTTCTAGCAGTGCATCGGACACATTACTAAGAAGCAATGTCAAACAAAAACGATGGAAATGGAACATCGGTACGGTCACTCTTAGTCAAATACCAATCGAGACGAGAAGGCCATGAAAATGCTAGCCATAAAGAACGACTTGCTTATGAAAGCAGGGTAGAAAATACGCTATAACTGACGACAAGGCTTAATTAAGCTGATCAAATCAACGATTCTGTTCAGGTTACCCTATGTAAGTTATAGGTATTGCCCAGCATAAGCCTCGGCTATCTAACGAGCACATATTAAGCCTTCAACAAGGTCACACTCGGTGGTCGTTGGCTGACTGGCAGATGTAGGGACTGATAAATCAAGATTCACCATTTTAATAGAGGGGATATTAGAAGCACCACTAATGAGAAGGTTCTTAAGATGACTGACTTCAGGAGACAATACAAGTCTGATGGAGGAGAGATGGTACACTTGTTACACAGCATTGGGTACTGTTATTATATTTTCATAGAAGGTGTAATGAAGTAGCTTAAATACTTTAAAATTGTAAAACTGCCTGTGTTGAAAGTGTGATGACTCTACGAGGACTAGATTTTATCGGGTAACATGACACCAACCCAAGGTACACTGCTTGGTCGGTGAGAGGATTTTTCACTAAAGACCCCGACCATAAGTGTCCTTAGCTAGCTGTATTGCCATTTGTACTAATAGCCTTATCTAAAAACCAGGCTCCATCTAAATTCCCTTAAAAAACCTTTAGTACGTTCTCGAGCAAAGTGTAGGACAGACAATTTTCGCCTCACTTCAGGAGATGTGTAATCTGAGCCTTTTCATCCCGGCCAATGAACTATTTCCATGCTAATCCACAGGCGCATTAATAATGCACGTACATTAATAACCATGGCGGAGCAACCACTATAAGTGCAACTCATTTTGTCATTACATACTGAAGCGTAATTTGTTTATAGACATGACTCTGAATATATGCACTTGCAAAGCTACACATTCTGAACTCACTACATGATAAGTAACATTTAATGCAAAGTACTTTGGGATAACTAGGGGGACAAGCCTAAACTTAGGCCGGCACTGGCATATACATATATTTGGATCATAGTCGTGGTCCCACAATCCATGCTACAGGCATGCATTCTATTTCCTAGCTATTGGCATTCGATCTTAAGCAGCATACACAAAGAAAGCAATTTCTGATAGCAGATATAGCAGAGAATCCAACTGAACAGCAGCTTAGTAACACTAAACAAAAACATAAAACAAGTGGCCATACCTTTCTTGCTGAAGGTCGGATATGCAAGCTTTAATATCATTGCTTAATTTTTCGAAATGCTCCGTGTGAACAACGAGTTTCACGGCGAGAACAGCAGTGGACAATGGTAATGCCACTGCCGGTGTAGGCATAGGACGGGTGACGGGTGATGGTGGAGAAGTAGACCGTGGTGGTGTCAAGCCGGAACCAGGTGCATTGGGCATGGATGGATGGGGAACGAAAGCTTGCAAAACCGGAGGGTCGATTGGCTTGAAGAGTGACTGAGATTGACCAGCACTGCTTCCAAAGCCATTTTCACGATCGTCCATGAACAATCGGGATGAAGCATCTGGTGAGTTGAGCTGTGCTGGTTCTTTGGTACCACCGTCTTCTTGACCTGACAAATATCAATAATAACAAAAAATTTGCAAAGAACCCCAAGAGAACTAAATCTCGGCACATCACAAGTAAAGGAAAGGAAAGGAAAGAGATCTATTGATTAGTGATAATATGCACAATTTTAGAAAATTAAAGAAAATTTATACAGATCCAGCAATGCTGCGAAGAACTCGAGCGTTTTTAGCTCCTTTTAAAATGTCAAGTCTCATGATGCTAGCGCCAGGCTTTGATAGCAAAGGAGCTGAAGTCACGGTTTCCAAAGGATTTGAGGTAGGTTGGCAGCAATAAGAAAAGCCTGAAAAGGAAATATTTGGGCATATTACACAGATGGAAGTCGGCAGAGTTAACTGTGGAGTTGGCGGAGACATTCAGCAAAAAGTCTTTTAGGAAGACTAAACACAGATTCTGCACAGGGGTATAATAAAGATATGCTGAGTGAGCCCATTTTGAAGGGTTCTAAACTTCCGAGTGACACTAAATTCTTGAGTAAACCATACGTCTGAGCAATGTCTTAAGCTATGCTTAGTTAGTGGAGTGAACTCATCCAGAACACCGGCTAGCTCGAGAGATGTAGTATTCCACGGGTGAAGGCAGGTTAGATAGAGGATTGAGCAAAAGCAGGGAGGGACACATTTTGAGGCCTAAAAACAAGGAAAACCACAATTGTCCCAAAATAAGAAAACCGCGAGTCTTACTTTTTCACTATTCTCACACTTTTGCTTAGCAAGTATTATGCCCTATTAATGGAAGTATTGCTCCCCATTGTTTAGATACACGGGCTAGTCCTTTAACTCATAAGCACACCGAAAAGGTCACTCCTCCAATTAAACTTGAATAGTTGGAAAATGGCCAATGCCTTATTAGAAAGGTATACCATTTCTCACACAATAGCAAAAAGCAGCATTACATAACGTCTATTCAGTCTTTGATAAATCTGGCACTGGGTCTGCGGTACCAATTCCGGCCAAAATCTTCCAAATTAAATTCAGCAATACGTAGAAGATCTACCACATCCTCACAGGCTTGGTATTTTTGCAGCTGTCCACAGGGATGCCTCTCCCACTGATTGCTCTTGGCATGCTCCTACAGCATGCATTAGTGGATGCCTAATTGTAAAATTCAATTCGGTTAAGCAGTTGGCTTCTATCACACGTTCTATTAGTCAGCCCTATCTCAACCAATAAACAGTGAAAACTGATCAGCTGTGTCTCTATTGCCGACCAAGAAATGCATAATGTCAAACATAAGACCCTCTCTCTCCCTCTCTCAGGCTGATGGTCTTAACAGGTGTTAATCGTAATAGTGATGCCGGACACCTGCTTTTGATGCAGTGAAAGCAGATATATACTAGCAAAATGTCATGCCAAGGATCCCCAGGTCCGAGGTCGTGGGTTCTAGTCTTGCAGTTGAAGATCCTTATTTGCCCACTTCAAGTATTGGTGATAATGGTTAAGGCCCTTCTGTTTCTCAATAAATAAGGATGTTTAATCAGCTAACCGTTAACTTTATCAAGGATACCAGGCTTTGCTTGTTACCAATGTTGAGCAAGCGGGGCTTTATACACATGCCAGCTCGGAGTAGTATCAAGTCAATAAACCTAAGCAAACAAAATAAACTGCCCTGCTGAGTTATTTCTTATTTTGTAGAAAACAGACTTTCAACGTTATGAAAAGTTTCGCATGGCAACAAACGTGTCATGTCATTCGTAATGCAGTGCTTCTTCTTCACACTAATATTTGTAGTGATAACGATGTCATCTGATGAGTTGCACGAACCGATCCAAAAACTAACACTACGCCACTAACCAATTGAGCATCCTGTAATATTACACAATAATGCGATCGTTTGTGCAGTTCCACACAAGTTAGGGACGTGCCCGACGAATGGTGAAACAAATGATTACTATTCACAAAGCGAAAAACAAAAGAAATTCGGCGATACAAGCTCGAATTTCCTGCCACGGGCCTCGCACGCCCTAATACAAATGGGTTGCAAAGAAACTAGCTATAATCCTCTTTAATTCGCCGCAAATCTACCAAAAATCGTATTAACAAAGATCCAATTTGAATTGCATATAATATGACACTATCATTCAAGTACACACACAAAATTTTGCAGCATTGCAGCCGTGAGTTCTCATGCAATCCACTGCATATTGCCGTGGATTGCATGGGGTTATGCGTGCAATGATACAGAATTCTTTTGAGCACACTTGAGTGATGGCATAGTATCATTTGCAATCAAACATATTGCATGCCTTGAAATGGTGCCTGTGCAACACTGGAGTTCTGCGAGCTTTTTTGTTAAGCAAGATAGGCAATCGTTCAGGAGACTAAAGGTCCAAGGCATTTGATTGCCTGCATTTCAGAAAAAGCAAAAGACTCAGCAAGGCATACACACTTTATTGCCATGAACAATGCCATGACAAGGGTGGCTCAGCACTTCAAACTTGCAATGCTGACATTTGGGAGAGTTACGACAACTGCTTCCCATGCAAGGAAAAACGTTGCAGCTACATAAGTGCATCAAACAGCTGTAGCTCGAAGAAAAGCACCCCTGAGTGGTGAAAAGGGTTTATGCTGGTCGACTGGTGTCCAAGCCACAGCCGGTCAGTTGCCAATGGCCCAGAGCAGGCATACCTTGAAATATACTATTGGGTTGACAACAAGTTCCCACCGTTTTTTTTTTAATTATAACATTCAGCATGTCATTAAATGTTTTTGGCATAATGTTTTAAATCATTCGAAAGAGGATGCTTTGTTCTACCGGAATCTATGTTTTTTGTTCGAGTTAATTGTGTTCTTTATTTTCAGATCATTGAAAGCATTTCGACACCTTTTTGCTTTTAATCAAGGTTCTAAGGCCGCAAAAGCTGCTCGCGACATTTGTGCTGTGTATGGAGAGGTTGCCATAGCTGAAAGAACCGCTCGTGATCGGTATGCCAAGTTCAAAAATGGAAATTTCGATGTCAAAGACGCACCTCGTTCTGGTCGTCCAGTTGAGTTCGATGAAGAGCAATTAAACCAACTTTTGCACGAAAATTCGCATCAGACGACAAGGGAGCTGGCAGAGAGACAATGGAATGCTCCCACACTGCTATAGAGAAGCATCTTCACTCGATGGGAAAGGTTCAGAAGTGTGGAGCATGGGTTCCGCATGTTTCAAGTGACAACAACAAAAATCAACGAGCCATACTCTCCGCTGGTTTGCTTGCTCGTCACCGCTCAACTCATGCATACAAGCAACGATTTCTTTATCGAATCGTTACTGGAGACGAAAAATGGTGCCTGTACATTAATATGAAGCAGCACAAGGAATCGCTTAGCCCCGGTGAACAAGCAAAACCGCACGTGAAACAATATCTCCATCCTCGTAAAACGAAGTTGTGCGTATAGTGGGACTGGGAAGGGATTATCCCTTACGAATTGCTTGAACGGAATCAACTGGTCAACCCGGAACTCCATGTTCAACAGATGGAATGACTCAACACGGCTATTCAAGAGAACAGACCTAATCGGCAGCATGGAGTTATTTTGCTGCAAAAAACGGCAGGAACTTAGTTACCAACCCAATCCATGCTGTCTAGTCCCTGGTGAGGTATTTCTCTATAGTCGATATTCCGACAATATAGGAAACCTTATTCACAACAGGGTACCACAACATGCATGTGCCTTAGCATCCTCATTTACACACTCAAAGGCACCAACCATGTCTATTTCGAAGGGGCTACTGAGAAGTGTAACTGAAAGTAACAGACAGCGACTACGACAGTGCTTGCAATTTTTCCAGTATGCCAGACCTTTCAACAAGCACCACCACAAACATAAAATGAGAATAATAAATGCAAATTATGCTTTGTCAAGGCACAAACTACCATGCTGACATACTTCGACAGCTCCCAGTCTGTTTGCTTGCATAGCCGAACAAGGAACAAGTTTCCTTCACGACAAACCACAGCATATTGAAATCCCTGCTTCGGTGCCAACACAGCACCCCAAGAGAAACCCTCAGTAGTTAAGCATAAATGTGTCAATAAGCCTTTTTTTATAACAAGATCACTGTTTCCTACCGAAGCATTTCCAAATACTGAAGCCAACTGGTACAGCTGGGACTTAGCACTGCAGTGTAATTCTCTATGCTAGCTTCTAATCTGAAACTTCCTTCAACCATAGCTTGCTGGCGGTAATTCGCAGTAATTACAGTCACCGACAACGATATTGATACAGCCAAATAGCGTCAGGCAAGACCGGAGCACTGCTTTTGTACCTTAAAACGGCTAGCCGAGTTGGGGTTTACAGCCACACAACCGACCAAGTTTAGCTATTTAGAGGTGAAGCTGAGACTGACCAATGAGAATGGGGGTAGAAGCCGTATGCTGAATCGAAGTGCATTTTAGAATCACAGCACGGATTGCCTTCCCGGCTAGGCGAAGGTTAAGATCCCAAACCATTTCTGACTACGCATATAGGAGCATAGTGCTTTTAAACAGTCAATTAGGAAATGCTGGTTGGAGCCTGCACCGTTCACTATACAATGTAATGTTGGAGCTACAGCGAATCAGCTAACGAGCATAAGGAAACCCTGTCACTCAGTCTATCTGTAGCTGCTGCACCGATTAGCATTGCGGCTGCAACGTGCAACCCCACATGCCACGTCGACGACTTACCATTTGAGGAGGAAAACCGGCTGTCTGAAAAATGTGCGCAAGTTCGTAGCCGCACTTTATGACACATGTGCAACGTCATGCAAAAGTTATGGGGCAGGCAATTCTGGAGTGCCTACTCCAAGTGAGTGAAAGTCGCTAAGGTTCTCTGCTATATATACACTCAGGCACAAAAGGATCCTTGCAGTAGGACTGCCACTGAAGTGGCTGTAAAATCGCCCGGGTAATAGGATTTTCTATGAAGTCAGGCATACTAAAGTTAAGCGATGCATGTGAAATTATTTATTGACAACCCAAAAACAAACACGTGCCGTTGGTGTGTGTGCTTAGTGTGACGTCCCAATATGATTCTTTATGACCTCCCTTGTCTGGCCAGAAATAGAAGCTACCACCTTCTGTGCTGTCTCTTGAACTATGAAACATTCCAAAAGAGCCTGAGTTTTACTGAACAGGTCGACCACTGGTGTAAGCTGAACATACCACCTTAGCAGCATGCCGAACATACCACCATAGCAGCTTTATAGGGTTCAAATCAGGCAACTGGCTGAGCCACTGCACCAGCAGCAAATCAGGATATATAAAAAAGCACTTCATCTGCCAGGCAGTTTGCTTGGGATAATCTTCTTACTGCTAAATGTACCGACCCCCATATAGAGTATTTGAGCTTTGAAACAAAATTTTCTTTACCAACAATGACTTGAGTAAATTATTCTTTGACGAATCCTAGTTTGATGCTGGTGCAGTGGCTCAGCCAGTTGCCTGATTTTGAATCTATAAAGCTGCTATGGAGCAATATCGACAGTTGGCTGAGGCAGAGAGTTCGGCCTACACCAGTAGCCGACCTGTTCAATAAAACTCAGGCTCTTAGGAGCGTGCTATAGTTTAAGAGACAGCAAAGAAGCTAGTACCTTCTATTCCCAGCCAGGCAAAGGTCATTAAGAATCAAAACGGGACTACGTCACACCAAACGAACTCACACCAATAGTACATGCATGTATTTTCGGGTTGTCAATAAATATTGCTGCATGCTGTGCATAACTTTATTATGCCTGGTGTCATAGAAAACCCTCCCGTTACCCGAAAAAATTTACAGCCATCGCAGTGGTAGCCATACTGTGAGGGTTTTCGTGTCTGCATGCGAGTATGTGTGTGTATACATTATATATATATATATATATATATATATATATATATATATATATATATATATATATTACATATATTTTTTGTACACACACACACACACACGCCTGTAAATGAGGCTGTAGAATCAGCACCAATATCTGTACCGGAGAACGTGACTGCTAACTAGTTTAGGAATGCCATTCTGGCCATTTGAGGTGATATACAGTTTTCTCTATAGTACGTAGAAGCAGTTTCATATGCTGTGACTCTTCAACAGCCAGTAAGTTTTGATGGCAGAGTGACATTGTCAACAAGCAACACCTTCGTGGCTCCTAAACATAACTTTTTTTTTCTTTTTTTTTTTTTTTTTACAAAAGTGCCACCCCGTGGAAAAGGAGCTTGTAACGATCATGTAAAGTAAAAAGCAAAGAGTAACTGATTAAACAGCCTAATTAATATTGCACCATAAGAGCCTCAGCGGTTATCATGACATTTGCAGTGGGCTATGAATGACTAAGCACTTCACACATGTTGTAAAGGAAGAATGATCACTCGGCAAACCCAAGACCTGGGAAGTGACGTGCAAGCACCTTAAGCATTGGCTAAGACCCAGAGGCATTTTTTTTGAGACTACGTAGATTCAATTAGTTTTGACCTATATTCACTATTGCCCAGACAATACTAACAATAACATAACAATACATTAAAAAATAGCAACTACAGATAATGAGATCTCTTTCCAGGCTAGTTATATGTACTGTAAAGAATGTAGTGATACACCAAGATTTGTTACGTGCTCACACTGTGCATGCTGCCACTAACCACATTTGCATGCTGATCCCGTGCATGTCACCCCTAACCATGTTATTCATTTGTTTGTTTACCAAGCATGATATTACTCACCATTCAATTGCATTTCCCTTTGCAGCAAATGTAAAGCGCCTAGAGAGAGATTGAGTTCTCTGAGGGCGCTTTATCAAGTGCATTATTATGATTATATGAAATAACGTCAAGGATTACGACGTGAAAACGAAAGGCAATAGACAAAAGCTACTGTAAACGCAACTTGTGGTGCTAGATTTTTCGTGAGAGCAGATGAGAAGAAATCTTATGCAATGGTATTACCAAACAGAGAAGTAAAAATATCAAGCGTTTTTAAACAGACAAAATTAGTTTGCATGACAACAGTGCATAAACAGCATACAAATAAAAACAATCAATGACTTGCCTCCTTCCAACATTTTATATAACTCTGCAAAGCTATCTCTGATGGTTGCTCGCAATTCCCGATCAAGCCTAGCACTGTCGAAAAGTGGCCCCAAGGAGCTGTAAAAATAGAGAACACTGTTAACCATGGCTCAAGTAAAAAAAAATTGATAAGACAAGCCAAAGCTGCATCATTTAAGAGACAACTTGGGTGCATACTTACGCTAACACTTTTTTTTCGACAATGCATTTCAACGAAGCATATACTCCTTGCTTGATCTGGGTTGCAAGAGGAGGATAGAAGTTGACCATGATCTAAAAAAAGATCCGACTTTCATGAATCACGTCCAACAATATGCCCGCCACAATCAACAAAATATCTGCTTACTCGACAAAGAAAGTCCAGTAAAGTAGCAGTTATCTGCAGATGACCCTTCATTGAATTGAACATTACTAGTATTCCAGGTTCTACAAAAAGTTCAATGTACAAGTAAGGGATTGCTGAAAAAGTAAGCATTGCATCACAAAACTACTGACAGACAGGCCGCCTGACCGACAAGCAAGGCAGCCAGGCATACACATATACAGACAGTCAGCTGTGATGACCTCCAGCTTTTATTCAATATGCTTACCTATATTCATTATGTTATCTTTGTCAGGGTCAAAAAATAACCAATCGTAAAACAGAGCAAGCTTGGCATTGGAGGCTGCTACATTTGACTGCAAGGAATATGTGTTCGGATTAGATTGAATACTAACTCACGACTGGCAGTGCACTCGCAAAGATAAAAAAGAACCCAAACAGCTTTACCGTGCAAGTCTGAAGGAGCCAGCCAATAACGGCCCACCGTGGAATTATATCGGACTGCAAGAGTTCATTCGTAGGATGAAAGCATGCACATATAAAGCGGATAAGGTCGTATCGTAGCGATTGGCTTTCTGGTGTCGAAAGGTACTACAATTACATGTAATACAAAGTCATAAGCGGCTGCAGGCAAGGTGGCTGCACGTATTTGATAGATTCTTCTAGTGCCACACTCACCTGTCGCTGAAACCAGTCTTGGTATCTCTTGTGACTGCCGAACTTGACCTAAAGGTGAACAGCAGCTAGCTAGACGATGCAGTAGCCTAAACACACTTGCAATAATTCCGTTTAAGGAGTAACAGGAAGCGTGGCTGGGCTAGCATTCACGAGCCTTGCAGGAATATGAGAACAATCGTTAATCACAGTACAACTAAGACACCTCCAGAAGGACAAAATGCATGCCAGATAAGAGTGCAGCCACAGAAACTCACATTCTAGCCACGTCCCAGCATCTGTAGGCCAGAAGCAAGTCTGCACTGGCTGCGCATGCAAACACTCGCACGTACATATATATGCACGGCAGTGTGGTCAGAGCCTAGCCATTTGTCTCTTATTGTTTTGCGTGGAGCTGAGAGCAGGTGACACGTACGTGGCGACGTCAGTGGGTACACAGGCCACATAAATATTCACAAAGGTGAGTATGCTAATTCATTTGTATAGCATACTAATATAACTTAATATCTATTCAGGTGCTTCACATATGCAGTGGGGCTCGAGCCCACGACCTTGGCCAGACCTTGATCGTCGGGATGAGCACCTTTAACTGCTGGGCCAACCAGAGAAGCGAAGTCATACAACTACCACCGAGCACAGGTGATAGCTGCTCCTACTGTACATGGCAGTGGCTTCGACCCCAAAGCTCTGCTGCTAGCTGCCCAGAAATAAAAAAAACATTCGCAGAACAATTTCTACTGCCATGGAGCAAGTGCAATTTGAACCAGCATACACATCTACCTACAGTGCCATTAGCAAAAAAGCTAGAAATAACTAGAGCACAGCACGTTCAAGAAAATAAAGTGACCGGGTTATCTGAGAGCAGCACACGAAGACAAGGTATAAAAAATATAATTCATTTGTATAGCGCCCCAAAGAGAACTTAATCTCTATTCAGGCGCTTCACATATGCCTCGGGGCTCGAGCCCACGACCTCAGCCAGGCCTTGATCGGGGCGAGCATCTTAACCGCTGGACCAAAAAGTGCATAGCGTAAATTCAAGCATCTGTACGATACAACTATGCAGGTGCAGTCTCAGCACTTGTGGGGAAAACCAGTACGTGAATTTCGGGAGAGGTGAAAAGTGAGAATATTTTTTTTCGGGATCTGACAAACAAAACCCGTTGCCGAATTGACCACGAACACAGGCTTCACAAGCATACCCGAAAGCAAATGCAATCTGAAAAAATCTAGTCGTCCGTGCCGTGTTGACACTGTATCTGATGGAGAAAGTTTAACAAATTTAGATGCATGACATTAGTAGAGCTCAAGTCGAATTTTCTTAAGTAGCCCCCACTTCAGCTTATTGATAAGATAAGGAAAAAAAAGAGGCTCAGCCGACAAGCCAGATTAAGACAACACGAATGAAGATTAACTTTAACAAAGGAAGCATAGTCTTGTTGGGTTTTTGGAGCTGAGCCAAAAATAATCACGACACAATAAATTATTCCATACCTTCGTGGTCAGAAATACAAGTTTATTCTCCATGTCTGGGGTCAATCGCGACACCAAGAATTTCTTCTGAGTACGAATATTCATAAGCTGCATAATTCCTAGATAAGAGAGATCAGTTCTATTAACCATAGCAGATTCACAACCTAATACAAAAAGCCGATGCAAAATGCACAACTCTCTTCACAATAGTTTCCATAGCACAGCTTATCAGAGATACTGTTGACAGATAAAGGCGGCCTACTAAGAAAGCTTCCACAAGCCTCATCCAATGCATCCAACAATAGTTTGTCACCCTATTAGCAATTAAGTCTGTCAGTCAATTAATACCGTGGATAAACGTTGGCTCATGGTAACCTGTTAGATGAGCCCCAAGGTAATTTAGATGAGACAGTAAAATTAAATAACACAGGAAACATGTTTTTCCAAATTGTGGGTCCCACACATTTTTTAAGGGACTCGGTCTAACCAATAGACTTTATCTCACATAAAGTGATAGCTTATACGTGGCAAGTGGTATACAGTCAAGTCATAAGGTGCTAAGAGCAAAAGCTTTCATCGACGATCGCTATTTCTAGAGGATATGGTGTATGGTTGATAGCCCAACAGAAACCCCTTACCCTAGCCAAGCAATACTGTATGATTCTAATGGCTTAAATTTAGTGGCAGAAGTTCTTGAAAAAGATCACACTTAAATATAACTACTAACCGTTCACTACACGAATCAACACAAATATGGTGGCTATGGATAAATCCCTTTATCAAAAAGCTTCACAGATCAGTCAAAAGCACACAGCAACTACACCCTTAACGTCAATAGGGAACAGATCTCCGGCCACCCCATAAGTACAAGAATTTCTGCAAACATTCTTTTTGTGGTCTCTGAAAGGAGATTAGATTGTCGAACACAAATTATTCTGACATACATGACTACTAGAGGAGAACTGCATAGGCTTAAGTAACAAAGGTAACATTTTCTGCTCTCTACATAATAACGATGTAATTCACTTACGGTAGCCCTGCCCAGCCCTATGTTCACTGAGGAGCCAGTAAGCACAGCAACAATTGATAGCACAACAAATGATTCGAAGTATCTTGTCACCTAGTGCACATCTCACCTGTAAAATTGGGGCTCAGGCTGCTAGGATTATGAACTATCTGCTTCCATAGCTGCTCGAAGTCCGGTATTCGAGCAACGGCTTGCAAAAGACGAATTAAGTCTCGACCAATCGTCATGCAGTCGTTCCACTAAAATGCAAGGTCAGCCATCATTGTCACCAACTAATGTGATTAAGATTCCGATAACGACTTATAAACACCAGTCTGGGTCAACAAACAGCCGGAAATTCATATAAGACGATACTAAGTTATTTAGCCAACCATCCGAGAACAATCAAGTTAAGGTTGTTGCAGCCACAAACAACACTGTCTGCAAGCAACCACGATCTCTTGGCCTACTGGAAACATTAGCAGCCAAGTAAATCATTATCAAAGCTCACAGCAGCATCAGAGCCAGCAACATGACAGTGGAAGAATGCTAGAGAACATCACGATGACAGAAAGTTGAAAGGGTCGAACCATGCTGCCCAACTTCTGCAACTACTTTGCAAACTGATAGTATTGTGACAGGTATCACTATCAAGTCAAGCAACTACAACACAACAATTGCCGATTCGTGAGCATGATGTTACAGAATGCGATTCACGTGACTCAAACAAAAGGGCATACAAATGCAATACTACAGCACATGCCCAGATAATTGGGAAATGCTGTCACCATTCCGGTCACAAACAGCCCCTTAAGGGGTGGTATCAGCTATTGCTCTAGATGCTAGAACAGCATTCTAATATTTCCATAACTTGGGAATATTCTGTTCACACACACACAAGCACACACGCACACACACACACAAACACACACATGCACGCACACAGGAGCATGTTACTATACTTTTAATACTTGCAAGTATCAGACAACTCACCTTTGTCTGCATTAGTGACATGGTGAAATTAACTTCTTTTTGCCTGAGAGCAGCCAATTTCGGGTCAAAGTGATCTGCTATAACCCGGAGGTAGGTGTAGACCGCCATTGCAATAAGCATAGGGTATTTATCCAGCCATGCCCTAGGCAAAGAGAATGCACTCTTAAATTAATTCGATGGGCACCTACTACGACTCTGTCCAGAAACACCTACCTATTTTCCGAGAGAACATCCAAAACGTGTTCGACTGTCCACAGGTTCCTTGCCATGACATCACCTCCTAGAATGATATTAGACAGTAATCAACTCATGATCCTTGTGTGTCAAACTTCTAATGCTGAGTTTATAGGTGAAGCAAGGTACCTGCAATCTGCCTGAGCAGCACGTGGCATAGTCCCTCGGCTTGGTTGGAGTTAGACTTGACGATTTCTTTCACGACCCAAACAACCTATGTCAAACAACACAGGCAGATTAGTAGAACATAGAATGCTGCACCTACAATGGAGCCAACAAGAAGAAAAGAAGTTGACACTGGAAACTAACCTGGTGCCGAGCAGTGTTTGTCAGCCGTAACCACTTCTCAAAAATGAGCTGTGTGATCTTACCAGCCACTGATGCCATGCCATCTCTGCAGCAAAACGTGAGGTCTCGAAATATCTACAAAATATTGATACAATACAAGTGGTTTTGCTAATTGCTCAAAGAAACAAGTTACATATCTTGATCTAGAAATAGCTTCATAATGGAGAAGTATTGAGGTACAAAACAACCAATCTCGCTAATGCCAGGGTAAAAAACAAAAAACTGCAATGCAGCTAATGCATGCATGCAAAATGAAATTTCGAAAAGATAATAAAAAAAATGATTCCAGCAGGGTCTGTAAGAGACTCACTGATGATGATCATTTGCACATAGTTAGGAATCGAGTTACATTTCCTTTTTTTGGGTAATAAACACCTAATGTCAAGCAAGTTATTTTTCAACGTTTGCTATGAACTACACGATAAAACTGGCATACTGATCAAATTAGCCTCTGAGGCCGAATATACAGGCATGCACACTGGCGTGCTCGCGCACACACACAAAGACATTCATGCCCCACCCACTAAATGAAATGTAACTTGCCCTTCCTTCTCTTAATGTTGAGTATATACATCTGCATATCATGAAGCCAGTCCAAACCTTTTGGCAGCATAATTCGACAGGGTCTCAATTATTCTGTACTATCTTTGGGTTCTAAGGGTAAAGTCGAATAAGAATAATGCTATTTCAGATGAGGTGCAGGCTCAAAATCTAATCATGCCTAAGGTCTGTTAACAAATACAAGACAAACGTCTGTAAACATATATTAAGGCCACATACTTTCGCATTGTATGCAAGCAGTGACTCGGTTGTTAATATCCCCAGCCTTCCGTGCCACATTAATCGCAGCATTGCTAAATTTATCACTCAGCTTACAGCGCCCACCCAGAAAAAAGAACCCAGCTATTGCAAACTGACACAATATAAAGAGATCAAATTGACGGTCATCTTTTTCACAACAAGCCGTGGCGTATGTCTGTCATGACACGAGTTTGAAGATGGGGCAAAATATTTAAGTGGCATTCTGAAAAAAACTTACCCTCAAGCTCTGTTGAGTATCAGATGTGACAAGAATGGACTGCAACAGGCCTAGCTGAACATCATCATGCTGTGCCTGGCCTTTTGCAACCTAAACGTGATCAGATATTATCCCAACTGTCCAACGAGCGCGGCTCAATCACACACTTTCCCAGAAGTTAAAACCCTATATAGAGACACCAAAGGCCTAACATACAGAACTACGAGCAACCACTGACGTGGTAAGCTACTATATCTGAAGTAGACAAACAAATATGCTTTAAGCAAACCAAAAGCTCACTCAATAAAGAATCTAAAGATGCACGAAACCAAGTTTTTTGAGACGGGCTCTTTTTTTTTAGCAACAAGACATTGGGAGTGCAGAACCATTTGCCTCGATGACTACCGGTCAGTCGAGTCTCATTCACCGTTGAGACTTGAAGGCACATAGTATGCACATAATTATGGCACGGTTAGAAGACTAATGCTTGTGCTCAAAGCAAGCTGCCTGACATCAGCAAGCTAATTAACACAAATCAACTACGCCAGCATGGGGGTGGCAGTGAGGTTAGAATGGGGGAAATGGGTAAAGTAGCCAGCTTTAAAAGAGATCTTCGTGACATATCAGAGAGGCTACTCATGATTCACAGCCACCCAGCCAGAATCCCAGGTCCTTTGGCCTGGCAAGAGACAATGTAACCAATCCCAAGGCAGGATTGCATTCGAGCTACTTTTTGCTCGTTCGATGTATCCAGTTTCGTCTAGTCAAGTGTTGCTGCAATAGCAGGACATGCAAGCTTACTTTTAACACCATCGCACTAGTCAGGTCTGCTCACTGCCGGCAGACCGAGCTGGTTTCAATCACAGGAATTACTCAATACTATTTCGCACAACGCGGATTACCACAGCCACAAGGCAGATTGCCCTTGCTTGTCATTATAATTGTTAGTGTACGCCAGCATGTTCACTTACACACGCACGTGAACACACACACACACACGTGTGTGTGTGTGAATACCTAAGCGATTTCGCACGTTCTATGTCGAACTTACCAAGCTCAACAAAAAATATCGCGAGAGCCTCAGAAAAACTCCCTGCTGGGAAAAATTAAACATCACTCAGACCAATTTCAAAGGGAATGCTCTGGGGTAGCAGACTGCATTGGCTGTTGCCTCAGTTCATCGCATGATGCATCACCTCCAACACATACTGCCAGCCATCAGGAGTACACTACTGTGAACTGCACAGGCCAACTATGTTTATAAATGCTGAATAACAACAATGCAGACTTAAGGCACACATAAAATGCTTAAGTGGTAAATAAAAACTGCAGTGTTGACAGAGTCGAATCCTAGAAAACCAGACAATAAAAAGTAGCTGGAGTACACATGGAGACTTGTTTCTTCAATGCAACAAAGTACAACACGAGTTGTGTACTAGAAGAATTGCAGTGCTGGATACATGTATATCTCGAACAGATTAACAAGCCACAAACAAGATGCCACAGGATCTATGCCGAGACACTCCGGTATTGAAGCAGCCAAGTCGTACCTGAGCATTCAGAACGTCATTAACATCTCGTTCGGAAAGACCATTTGTAAGGCCAGTCACATGAGAGAAGCACTTGATTAGTTTCTGCAAAATAAAACGTTAGAGAGAAGCCAGCTCCCAAACCTAACCGAGGGACACACCACAGAGAAAATATCGATTGCACGTGCTGAAATAGGCTGCCGACTGGTATATCTCCAAAGAATGCAGTATTTTGTAGCAGGAGCCAACACAAGACTACTATGCATGTTTCACCACCTGCGACTCCAAGAGCCAACCAAGCAGCGATTAAGGGAAGGGTTTTCCATAGCCGGCTCACAGGGCAGGCTGCTTTTGGTACACAAGTGCGCCGGCACACAACACGGCTGCCCAAGCTACCACACTGGTGCCTCCAACTTGCTGCAGGCTAAGCCGAGACTATATCTCTGAGCAGCTGCAGAGGTCTCTGGAGAAGACTAAGCTCCTAAGGATAACGTATATACATTGTCAGACGGGGCTGCCCAAGATGTTACTCAAGCTGATACTGGATACTAGGTTCGATCTTTTGCAAGCTGGTTCAGTGGTCAAAAATGAAGGCACCACGATCTACAGACACTTTGTCAGAACATGCTCCAGACATTTTTTTTTAAATATTACATTCTGTTGAGACATGCTGGCATGCACAGGTGCATAGACATGCTGGAAGACTAAGAGTCTAGCTAAAGCAGTTCTAAGTATGGGAGAGCTAGTGTAAAAGTGGCATAATTTCCAGCAGAGCCAACCCACTTGGAGGCCAGAAAGAGGAGGCCTATTACTCGGGGCTCGGCAAGGTGCACATGTACGGCAAGGTTGTGCCACTTCATTTTTGCATCTAAATAACTAAAAATCCTTAAGGAAGAGGTTCTCCCAATGTCAGGTGAATTCTGATAGACTGTTATTTAACAAAGCAGTGGCACAAACAGCAGATTTGCCCTCCTAACGATACACGTTACACTGTTTGCACGCAAGTAACCACATTCAGTATCTTGAAGCCAAGGGGTGAGCTGATCGGCGCTTCGACAGGATCGTCATGAAGTATACATGGAAACGAATGCAAACACATTAACACACATACGACCCTAACATCGTTCATTGCAGACGTACATTGTTGGTGAACACTTCAGCACTGCCATGGGTGGCTAAATATTTTCAAATCCGATTAAAATATTACTTGCGCGCCACTTTCACTCGCTCCGAAAACGTGTATTTATATAGCATCGTCATAAACATGTCCTTCAATAGGAGCCCACGTGACCAGTATATTTAATAGACGGACGGAGAGTATGAGGTGCGAGACCCCCTTAATAATGGTTAATTGCCGCCCCTGTTATGCGACTGCTTGATTTACCCCTCTCTCCCTCCCGCTTTCTGAGGAGGGTACACAAAACTGAAAAGCAGCCAGCAATCAGGTCAATTTCGGTGTAAATGTGCTTCTATACAAAACAATCATCGAAGAGACAAGCGTTCCTGGGGGCTGAATGGGCAGGAGCATATGAAGCTCATCAGATGTCTCTAGGAGAGCTTAAGTACATTTCCTCGATTACTCCACGGACGGTTCGAGAGAAATCGTCAGACGGCCATCACCCCCACCCAAGGATCTGTCGGCCCGTAACCAGAATACAGCCAGTGCCTTCTAAGATTGCCGACACGTGCTTGAACAACGCATACCAAAAAACAACCGACAAATATTCGAGCAAGAAGCCTAGAAGTCTAGCTAGCGCAGTTCTAAATGCAAGAGAGCTAGTGTAAAGTGGTATAATTTCCAGCAGAGCCAACCCACTTGTCGGCGATTGTCTCCCCCACTTAAAAAAGGCTACTTACGTCCTCCACCTCATCCTTTGACTCCAATGATGATGATATTAAGATTTTTGAAGAGGATTCGCAAGTCAAAACCGACATGTCACCAGCACACCTTTGCCACAGCCAGCTACCAGGATTTATTGACAATAGCGCGAACAAGGAGCACACACCATGCGGAGCGCCATATTTGTCGTAACATCCCCCATGTCTGTTGCCATCATCGAAGCAAACTATTATATGCAAAATATATGCAGAATTCATTTATTTTATAAATAGGAATCTTTTAATTGGCTAATTTATGCTACACATAAAGGATAGTGTCAGCGCCTTGTACATGTCTTCCTTCGCCGACAGCCTTGCATCAGCCGATGACGTCATATCCGGGTATGAATTAGGCCCGCCGGCCTCGCTGGAGTGTACTCTGTCCGGGCAGCCGACGTTTGAAAATGTCGGAGGCAGAAGTGGAAGGCATATCGGACCTAAGTTTAGGTAGGATTTTTTATCAGAGCTGGAAATACTTGTGTGCCGCCTTGCCGCCAATACGCACGTGGCTGTTCAGCATTAGAGGTGCTACAGATTGTCGTGCGCTGTGCTTTTGGAGTCCTACCATATCTCTACCTAAGCAGTTGCTTTTTAACGCGTTTCATGGCAGTTAATATGAAAAGTGAAGGGCCTTTTATAAACATCTTCAATTCGCAGGTGCTCTGTATACCTCTGAAACAAGAGGTAACGATGAAAAAGGAGATGGATCGGAGGCTAAACCTTTCAAATCAGTTCTCCAGGCAATGCATCACGCTGGAAAGGCGCCTTTCCCTGCAATATACGTGGATGCTAAGGAAGACTCAACGGTAATTATTCGTGCTGTTACGGTCAGCAGAGGTGTTTTCTAGTATACAAGTACCCTCTGCGGGGCTCCAGTTGTAGCGTCGGAGCTGGGACTGTTATACCTAGTTATGTCCACGCTCTAATCTATTATAGAGTAAGCTGATTTAACAGCATCATTTATGTAGTGGCAGAGGAGCCTTCATGGCTATCACCACAACTGGCAATGATCTATAAAGAGTCGCCCACTGTAGGATTCGAACCCTCTACCTCAGCCAGCGAGCACCTTACCCCCCCTGAGACCTAGAGGTAAATAATTAGTGATTTAAATGGCTATCGCCACCGCTTGCAGTTGTCAATAAAGGATCGCCCACTATAGAATTCGAACCGACTACCTCGGTCGTGAAGCCGGAGCACCTTACCTTCTATTTCTTCCCGAGGCATTTGTCTCAGATTAAAAACTGCCAACGTGACTTGCTGACCCTGTTAGGCCGATGAATAAATTTCCAGTCTTATCAGAGTCTATTGCAAATCCTTTAAATCCAAGAGTTAGGTCCAGCAGAACTGTCGACCGATCGGACTTGTTAGGTTGACAATCTAATAGAGCAGCATGTTCGATTGTTTGCTGGAAGCATGGCTTTGTTGAAAGTCTCAGCCAAAAATAGCCATAGCAGAGCCTTAATGGCTATTAGCACTACTAGCAGTGGCAGCAAAGGATGCCCACTGGAGGATTCGAATCCATGACAACTTAAGGATTAAGTTTGAAGCAGTTTGATTTATCTGGGATGTGATTTTAGCATAGACGGCTCACGTGGACATGCTTCACCCTATTTGACCTTTACAAATATTGATTTTATCTGCGGAAATTTGATTCTTTTTGTGGTGCTAGTAAGGTTTGGCAATTAGTATGAATTTTAGACTGCCTTCTTCAATACCGGCTTGGTTCTGCATTAATCTGTGAGTAAGCCTAGTTGAATCGCAGCCGAAGAATTGCAATAATTGCATCGCTTTGACTGCTTGTATTCAGGTTGTTGTGCCTTTATTGAGGCAGCAATCGAAAGCTACTTCCGAAAGCTGGTCCACCTAGCCGGCCTGTTATGATTGCAGTCTATGCTTTTAGTATTGCTCTCATTCAGGTTTGCTGTTTAGCCAGCTTATTTGAACGTAGATTTTGCTAATTGCTTTGATATTGCTTGTTGCTTTTTCACTTTCACGGCATTAGCTTTTTTCAAGTGACGAGCCTTTGCTCCGACTTGAGCAGTTATTTTTGAACATAGCTATATTCCCATTGTTCAGTTTGCACTGACAATCTTTTACATAGCAAACCTTGGCAAACATCTGCTGTGCATCACCCCTTGACGTTCTGTGAAGGGGGCTGTCGATTAATTTAGTTTGATTTTCCTTGTCTTATACAGCTAGTTTCTTGTGAGCTGCTGGGGTAATTTGGCTTTAGTGGTCCGGTACCATGTGGGGGAAGGGAACCAGCATATCATCTATCTGCTACCAAGAAAGGCTGGGCTCCGTGTTTTCAGTAGATACGTCCTTTACTGGCTGGGTGACTAAAGTGAACAGGATGGCTGAATGAATCATTAATTTTTTGCACCCTCATTGCGAAGTTCAGTATCAAACTATAAAGTATTGACTAATTGCTTGATCAACTGTGCTGAGGTCATGTTTGATACTATTTTGGGCACTTGAAGAAAAGTCATTCGTTTACTAGTCCCGGTGTTATTTGTCATGGTTGGTCGTTTATAGATGGCAGATATGCATCGGGGTCCTATACAAACGACTTATTATTGTAATATTATTGCTATGCCAGCAAATGCACTTGAACTGAAAATTAAAGCAGATACAGGAATTCTGTATGTGAAGCTGTGCACTTTTATCTTTCAGAAATTTGAGCTTGCTGCAAGGGCGCAGCTAAAAAAGATGGTAAAAATTTTTCAGCGGGATGTGGCTAAAGCTGCTGATAAAGCTCAAAAAGAGGTAAGTGAATTTTGAGGGTTTCAGGCCCCCGAAAAGTGTGTTTGTGAGCTTTGGTTTTGCCCAGCTGTAAATATCTTGCTTTAGTAAAATATGCATGCCACTGCATTGCATTAGTGCTAATGAGTTTGATAAGTTTAACACAAGTTGCCCTGGTTCTACCTGCTGCGTCCCGAATTAATCAGAGCTGTCATGTGAGAATTTTGTTTTTGTGAACTGAGTTTTTTTTTTTGGGAAAGTGCTTGTCGTGACTATCAACTTGAGGGAGTCACATTCGTCTGTGCACGAGCCATGTGAAAGCCAAGTTTAGATTACTTTATAGCCGTGAGGGCTGTTTTTGTGTCTTTTGAGGCCAATGCTTTAGCTTGTTTTGATGTGGGGCTGTTGAGTTCTCAATTCATTATAACGAGTAAGCAGCACAGTGCCCTCTTTCTGTATGGGAGAGGGTCTTGGTTCCTTCTTGGGAAGGAGCTACCTTAAATATCTGTCAAGGGATGTGAGCAAGGCATCAGCATCCTGCCGTCGTACTGAGACAGAGGAAGCCCTTTCCAGGTACAGAGGGATTGATTATCTTGAGTGTCAACCGTAGTATGGCAGGATCAAAAGGCAGGTACAAGGTATGGCAGGATCAAAAGGCAGGTACAAGGTATGGCAGGATCAAAAGGCCGCATCCGGCCATATATTGTAGTACCTTTAACAGAGCTTTGCAGCACGAGTCGATCGGCCTAGGCCGGTCAGTTGAGAAGTGAGTGGAGATGTTTCAGTAAGGCCTTATTTTTGCGAAAGCCTATTTATTGCTATGTGGACTTGTGTTATGAAGTTTTTTTTAAAGGTTTTTAGGGTTGTGTGGTTATCACGTTGGATTTGTTGTGCTGTTCTAGGATGAGCTTGCGCTTGTTGCCATTCGCTGGCTGGAATACTCTCGTGTCTCAATGCAGTTGTTCTTGTTTGTCGAGCGCAGGCAGAGGATGCCGAGCGCCGAGCTAAGAATCTGGAGGAAGCAAAGCAGGTCAAGATCGCAATGGATCCTGCTTTACCAGCTGCCAAGCCCATAAAAGTGCGGGATGCCGAGGCCCATCGCTCGCAGAGGGTCAGCCTACGAGGCTGGGTGCACCGACTTCGTCGGCAGGGAAAAAACCTGATGTTCATCATTCTTCGCGACGGCACCGGTGTGCTCCAGTGCGTGTGCAACGATGCGCTGGTGAGTGACCTCCCTATATGGGGAGGGGCACTGGGCGCGCAACCAGTTGCCTGCTCTATCTAGCAGGTCTGTCGAGCAGCCCTGGGCTTCTGAGGACTCGCGAGCTTTGCATTGCAAATTTAGAGGAGCTCTTGAAATAGCTTTCGTACTATCGTGGCCGAGAGGTTTGTGTTCCCCAGGAGATGTCCCTGGTTTGCTAGACACGTGACTATTTATAGCCAGGGATCGGCCAGATTATTCAAATTTTATTTCGGAGCGAATCGCATGAATTATTTATTACACACCGTGCTGCCGGTTCTCGTGGTAGACGGCAATACAGCAAGTGCCTCACCAAATTGAGGTGATCGTGCTGCAAGGAGCTGCTTGAAGTCACTCCAGGCCTGGAGTGACTTCAAACAGCTCCATAGCTAGTCCAGCTTCATTCCGTAGTCAGCTTCCTTTCCGTATCGAGCTGTTGCCTTAGTAGGGGGTTTTGGGCGTTTATTTTTACCTCTAGTCCCTGTGATTTTTGCCTCTAGTCCCTGTGATTCGTCCTTGATGTGCTTATGCGTGCTGACACTGTGCATGCTGCCACTAACCATATTTGCATGCTGACCCTGTGCATGTCACCCCTAACCATATTATTCATTTCGTTTGTTTTTCAAGCATGATTTTACTTACCATTCCATTGCATTTCACTTGACAGCAAATGTAAAGCGCCTAGAGAGAGATTAAGTTCTCTGAGGGCGCTTTATCAAGTGAATTATTATTATTAATATTATTAGTCTGGCCGTCAGCAGCGTTTGTCAGCACCGGTGACAAATAACGAGGATTATGCGAATCTGCACTGATGTGGTGGAGCAGCACTGCTGGATTCGGCTGTTATTGGCAAGAGTAGCCGCCTTGGACATATATCCAATCCATGACATGTCGGGTTTCCGTCGAGTTGCAGCAATTATTTGCTTACATGCCCTAGCTGAAGGACCTCCTGTCTTACCACCTATTTAACTCCCCACCTTTTAGGCTTGAGAGGTGATGAGTTACATGGGTGCCAATCATTCCACAATCTTGCACTGCTAGGCTATTCACACCATCTATTATTACTGCCAAGTGACAGAGTTTCAGCTTGGCACAGGCGAGGTGAGGGCTGAAGTTGACTCCCATTTGAAGTTTGCATGTCTATGGTCAACTGCTACACGGTCGTGTCTACACTGTCCGGTCCGCACTTAAATTTTTTCCAGTTACCTTCATCGCCGACTTGTGGGAAGGGGCATTGTCGAATGTAGTGCTGCATGGTTCTACTTATTGGCCAAGGCCGGTGGAAGCAGCCTCTGGACGACCAATAAGAACTACTTTCAAGGGCCTGCCTTCGTTACAGTGAAATAAATTGCAGAAAGATATGCAGTATCTACATAGATAGATTGTAGACACCGGATATATAGATATATCCTCTTGTCAATGCGTATTTACACAACTCGGAATAAAAAAAAAAGAGCCTAAAGCCGGCAGTTTGAACAACGCACTTGTGAAGGTTCATGTATAGTGTAAGGATTTTCAGTTTATCTCCGTGACCCAGATGCTTTAGCCGGCATATAAACCTGATTTGACTTACCGAAGGAGGGGTACCGAGAATTCGTTTGCAACTTAAAGCTGACAGCCTTCGATTGGCAAGCCTACATAGGCTTGCGGCTGTGCTGCTGGCCAGCCCAGGAGTAAAGTTGTTTCCAAGAGAAATCCACAGCCAAGCTACTGACCTGCTTGCACAGTGATGTCTGTACTGTGGGTGTTGTTTGTCAAAGTTCAGAGTTTACTTGTTGGACTAGTAATCGGGATATCAGGTTATATTCGTGGTTTTCCTCAGCAGTTTTTTATAGCTCAATTGCTCTAGTAGACAACCTTCGGGCTCTATTTTTTTTTATCGAATATACTCCGACCAGAGTGTAATGCTGATCCCCTAAATCGGTATTTCCAATGAATTTTCTAAGAAATAAGAGATAGCAAGACCATTCAGCTCAAAGAAAAAACTTTGAAATAATTTGACCTAAAAGGAGCGACAAATCCCAAATTATACACCATCGAGGAAGCAAACATTTCTTGATTCATTATTGCCGTATGAGCGCACCTGGTGGTCGTGTTATGATTCATTGCTACAAGACATGGTTATAAGCGATGTCAAGGATTAAAATAAAAAATGAATCCGAGCACAGCATTGCAAGTGAAAAGAAGTCCAACTCTACAGCCAATACGAGTCTATTTATAGATTGAGCTCACTTCCTGCTATGGGCACAGTGCCCATAGCAGGCAGGTAATAAGGCCTCGTTTGGCACAGAACCAGGTCAGCCCCAGCTCATCCTGCTATAGGCACTGTTGAGCATTGTAGGAAGTGAGCTGGCTTTATGAACAAACTCTATTAGCTGATCTCAAAAGCCTGCCCCAGTGGTTGGTACTCAAAAGCCAACGAAAGTCTTTGCATAGCTTTACTTTAAGATGGTCAAATTTGGTGTACACAGCTTCAGAAAAATCATCACCCCCCACTGCCTTAGTGACTACAGTGTATTGTTACCAGCTGGGCTACTTGGGAGGCGCCACAAAGTCTCAGAATGTCGCATAACTGTGCTCTTCCAGCTTCAATTCTTTAAGATGTCAATAGTACACCTTTGAAAGTAGTCGATCTGTCTAGGTTGCCTTGGGAGTTTGTTGTGCGAAAGCAATGCTGCTTGGCTGCAGTGACGATTTTATTTTGTTTACCGATGCAAGCTTGTAATGATTATCGTTCGTTGACGTTATAGTGTCATACATATGATGCACTCACTCTGTCAACAGAATCGACGGTTCATGTCTATGGGACTTTGCAAATCGTACCTGAGGGAAAGGCTGTAAGTGTTGTCACATCTATGCCAAGCAGCCGAGAGGCCATCGCGGTATTTTTGCCGTTGAGCACGCGAGTGCGCGTCATTCTTGTCTTGCCTGCTGCAGTGGGGCATTTTAATTGGCGCAGTTCGCTTCTGGATGTAGGCTCCCGGAGGCCACGAGCTCAGTGTGGACTATTGGGAGTTGGTAGCAGCCTCTCCAGCTGGGGGCGCCGAGAGCCTGTTTAACGAGGATGCGCACATTGACATCCAGCTCAACAACAGGCACATAATGATCCGAGGAGAAAACGTACGTTAAGCCGAAAGCACTTGCTGGCTGCCTTACGCACAAGGTTTAGCCTACAGCTTGGTGCCAGTTTACTTGCCGCTTTGGCAAGCCGCCCGTTTTACACGAAAGCATTGCTCGAGTTGGCCAGCAGACGGGTGCCGGACTGCGGCAGATATTGGTCGCTTTCTTCTCTCCAGACTTCGAAGATACTAAAGATGAGGTCTGTCGTGATGCAGTGCTTCCGCGAGCATTACTTCAATCGCGGTTATTTCGAAGTCACCCCTCCTACTCTTGTGCAGACGATGTGCGAGGGTGGCTCGACGCTCTTCAAGCTGGCTTACTTTAATGAGCAGGTTAGTCACGTGGGGCCGTCGGCCGAGCTCGACGCGTGCTCGCTCGTGCATGCAAGCGCGCTGCAATGGTGGTCTCCAGTTCGGGTTTGCCACCATCCGAAAGTCGGCGAGACATGTGCGCGCCTCATTTCGGCCTCGGTTGCTTTCGTTAGCTGTTCGAGTCTGGCTGCCCCAGATTTCTTGCAATCGGCCTTGCTCACGGCTGCCGTCGACCGGGCCGAGCTTTCCTCTCGACAGCTTGTCCACTATCTGAGTTGCAGGCGTACCTAACACAGTCATCGCAGCTGTATCTTGAAACATGCATACCGGCCATGGGAGACGTGTTCTGCATTGCGCAGTCCTATCGAGCCGAGTTATCTCGCACTCGGCGCCATCTTGCCGAGTACAGTCACGTCGAGGGCGAGTGCCCATTCATCACTTTCGACGAGCTGCTCGATCGTTTAGAAGATCTCGTGTGTGACACCGTGGACCGGGTGTTGAAATCACCGTTTGCTCATCTGCTCTACGAAGTGAACCCGGTAAGCTTGCATGGGGGTGCAGTGCTTTGCCTGCTACCCAGAAGTGATCATGTGTGCTGCAAGCAGTGTGGGCGTAGCGAACTGCACACAGTAAACTGTATGCTTAGTACTTCTTTCACCCATTTGCTGCATCGCAAGAGCCTGGTTAAGCTGAGGGCCATCGCAGCTTGCTTGCACCTGCAATGTGGCGATTAGAGTTGCACCTTATGTGTTGGCCAATCTGTAAGGCACTTGTACTTCACAACAGATGCACAATCCAAAAATGCTGATGTCGACAATAAACCATCTCCTCAACCGTTCCCAGGTTAGCTCCTTACCAGATGATCCTTGTGATGATCTAGCCGATCGCTTCTCTCGATTCTTTGTGCAGAAGATAGACAAAATCAGGGAATCCATCCCTGCGATGACAACCTTCCCACTAGAATGCTGTTCCTCGGTTCCTGGCTGCGCCTCAATGTCTGCATTTAAACAGGTCACCAGTGATGTAGTCCTAAAGCTCGTATCTCAATCAAAGAAGACAACAAGTCCACTGGACCCTATTCCCACTGTCCTGCTCTTACGTTGCATTGATCTGCTGCTGCCATGCATAACCAACATCATTAATATGTCATTAGCCTCAGGTCAGGTCCCAGCACCTTTCAAAAAAGCTGTAGTCAGGCCACTTCTCAAGAAAGCTACACTAGACCAAGAGAACTTAAGCAACTACCGCCCAGTCTCCCTTCTACCATTCCTATCAAAGACACTGGAACGGGTCGTGGCAGACCAGCTGAACTCGTATATCGAAACCTCACACCTTGCTAGTAAGTTCCAGTCTGGCTTTAGAGCTAATCACTCCACAGAGTCAGCATTGCTTCGGGTATACAACGACCTACTTAGGAATGCAGACATGGGTAGAGTGTCTCTTCTTGTTTTGCTCGATCTTTCGGCAGCTTTTGATACCATCGATCACAAAGTACTTCTAGAGCGCCTCTTATCTCGCCTGGGCATCACTGGCACTGCTCTGCAGTGGTTCAGGTCCTATCTCAGTGGGAGACTCCAGAGTGTTGACGTGAATGGACAAAGATCATCTGAAGAACCTCTAAAATATGGAGTACCTCAGGGCTCTGTGCTAGATCCGGTCCTTTTCACCGTTTATACTCTCCCTCTCGCTGATGTGATTGCCAAGCACAATCTAGGCTTTCACTTCTATGCGGATGACACTCAGTTGTACCTTTGCTTTGATCCCTCCCAGCCTTCGAGCACCTCAAATTCTCTCAACTCACTTGCTGCATGCATTGATGACATCCGATCATGGATGGCAGCAAATTTTCTAAAACTAAACGATGATAAAACTAACTTACTAGTTATGGGCAAACCTAGTGTTATTCAGAAATTGGAAAGGCTGACTTTCAAAATTGGCTCTGCCAGCATATCTCCAGTTGCATCAGCTCGAAATCTAGGTGTCATATTCCAAAGCGACCTCTCGTTAGACGACCACATCAGCTCCACAGTCAAATCAGCCTATTTTCAGCTTCATAACATTGCTAAAATTAGGGCTTGTTTAGATAAGGATACCACGTCCAAGTTGGTCCATGCATTCGTGACATCTCGTCTCGACTTCTGCAACTCACTGCTTACTGGCCTACCAGCATGTGCGATCAGGCAATTGCAGCTGGTGCAAAACTCTGCAGCTAGGCTTGTCTGTCGTGAGCATCGCAGTTGCCACATTACTCCACTTCTCGCCGACCTGCACTGGTTACCAGTCAAGCAACGGATTGACTTCAAGGTTTTGTCGCTCACTTTTAGGTCTCTTCATTCTATGGCTCCAGCCTATATTTCAGATATACTACCCCATCAGGCAAAGCATCGTACCACTCGCTTTTCGGAATCCAACAGTCTAGAAATACCTCGTACAAACCTTAAATCCTTTGGAGACCGTGCATTTAGCTCGTATGCTCCCACAGCCTGGAACTCCCTCCCGACCTGCATCAGAACATCCCCTGACCTGACCACATTTAAAAGAAACTTAAAAACATACCTATTTAGGACAGCATTTAGTGGGTCCTTGTGATTCGTCCTCGATGTGCCTATGCGTGCTGACACTGTTCATGCTGCCACTAACCACGTTTGCATGCTGACCCAGTGCATGTAACCCCTAACCATGTTATTCATTTTGTTTGTTTTTCAAGCATGATTTTACTTACTAATCTATTGCATATCACTTTGCAGCAAATGTAAAGCGCCTAGAAAGAGATTAAGTTCTCTGAGGGCGCTTTATCAAGTGCAATATTGTCATTATATTATAACTTATGTCGTGGGTTTGATTCCTGCTGCAGGCAATCCTGAATTGCCAATTGCAAGCAGTCAGGATAGCCAATGAGACTACGCTGCAGCTAGATTCAGTTCCCCGAGGACAATATACAAAATATTGTTAAAAATAAATAAATAAATGAAGTATTGTTATTATTTCAAATAAGTTTGCTAATTTAATTTACCCGTTTCTTTAGTTCATAGGCTATCTGCGCTGTGGCAGCCACTGAAGCATATGAAATTGAGCTAGCTACCACTGACTAGTGTGATACAGTCGACTCCTAAGAATAGCGGATATAGGAGTACTCTTTTTATGAAAATAGCAGTCCTTCATCCCAGATTTAGTCATACTGTTAGTCTCACTCTGCATATGCCAATACTCGGCATGTAAGAATGCCTATTTGCCGGCCGAGCTCATTCTTACGAGCAGAGTATACTGTATACGACGCCTTGAATACAGTGAGATACGAATTGGTGTCTGTTGTAGGACTTCAAGCCACCGAAGCGGCCTTTTAGGCGCATGAACTATACAGATGCCATTAAGTACCTCAAGGAAAACAACATTACCAAGGATGACGGGACATTTTACGAGTTCGGCGAGGCATGTTCTTTAGCCTTTTTTTTTATTACTATTGCATGCATACAGTATATTTCGCGCTGGGTGCGAGAGCCCTAGACCGATTTGGATGGTGGATTGGATTCTCGTTGCACTGCTCTGTTAGGACATCCCAGAGGCACCTGAACGGAAAATGACAGACCAAATTAACGAACCAATCATGCTCTGCCGTTTCCCAGTGGAAATCAAATCGTTCTATATGCAGCGATGCCCTGAGGATAAGAGGCTAACAGAGTCGGTATGTATAGCCCAAACTGTGTTTGTTACACTGGCTAGTTTTCTGTAGTGCACTCAATGCTTAGACGGCTTTCGTTGTCTGTTCCTCTAGGTTGATATTCTCATGCCCGGTGTTGGCGAGATAGTCGGCGGCTCGATGAGGACGTGGAACTATGAGGAGCTAATGGAGGGCTACAAGAGAGAGGGAATAGACCCGACCCCTTACTACTGGTACACCGACCAGGTAAGCATGCTGCACACGTCTTTGGCCTGCATCTTGGGAGTGCGTCGGCAAGCGTCTCGTCACCCAAACCCTTCGTGCCTTCTTTGTAGAGGAAGTATGGAAGCTGCCCACACGGCGGCTACGGGCTCGGACTGGAGCGCTTCCTGACGTGGCTACTCAACAGGCAGCACATCAGAGACGTGTGCTTGTACCCTAGGTTCATCGAGAGATGCACGCCTTAAACAAATAAAAGTATATTTATATGGAAAGTGTTTCATTTTATCCACACTGCATTCAAATGTGATCATTTATATTTATGAACTCGGCCTAAACTAAAAACAAAACTTACACGTACACTGCAGAATAGTCTGCTCGATGCAAACGTAACGCTGGTAAAGAGCACGTGTTGTGGCGACATGCCCGCAATATGCAGACACGGTAAACAAACCTAGCTGAAAATCTGGCAACTTTTTACTAAGCTGACTAGTACGCGACTTAACCCATGAACACTCCGGGACTGCTTTTCAAGTAAGGTCTAGCTTGAGGCACGGCTAGGAAGCCTAGCTTTCTGCTTGGTTGTTGATTTCTCTTGCTAGCAGCAGTCTGCTGAAAGTTTTCCTTAGGGGGGGCGGTCCTATAAAATGACGATTTCATCGATCGATTTCAGCTGCCCTGTGCATACACATAACGCAGGCAAGTCATAGCTAAAACTAAAAAATAGGTGAATATGTTAAGAGCTAGCAAGTGTCACGGCCATCGATAGCAGGTTTTTGCTATCAACATAAGAATGTCATGTTAAAGACATGAACCTGCCTCTCTAATGAATGCACGAAAACGAACATAAGAAGCAAAGGCAAATGTAGCAGCTGAATTTATACTTTTGTTCCACCCTCACGCAAAGGTGCTAGTGTGCAAGCACGGAGATACAGCCGTAAACCGCAGAGTATCAAGCCAAGACAAAAGGTTCACCCAGAAGGATTTCGGTAACCTGGCAGAATGGGTTGGACACCAATAGGATATAAAAAAAAATATAATTCATTTATATAGCGCCCCAAGAGAACTTAATCTCTATTCAGGCGCTTCACATGTGCCTCGGGGCTCGAGCCCACGACCTCAGTCAGACCTTGGTCGGGGTGAGCACCTTAACCGCTAGACCAAACCAGCTCGGCGGATAGGCGAGCATCTATTGTCGTTTGCCAGTTTAGACGGCGAGTCTTGCTTTCTACCAACTCGGAGTCTTAATAATAATAATAATAATAATAATATTGCACTTGATAAAGCGCCCTCAGAGAACTTAATCTCTTTCTAGGCGCTTTACATTTGTTGCAAAGTGATACGCAATAGATTAGTAAGTAAAATCATGCTTGAAAAACAAACAAAATGAATAACATGGTTAGGGGTTACATGCACTGGGTCAGCATGCAAATGTGGTTAGTGGCAGCATGAACAGTGTCAGCACGCATAAGCACATCAAGGACGAATCACAAGGACCCACTAAATGCTGTCCTAAATAGGTATGTTTTTTTTAAAGTTTCTTTTAAATGTGGTCAGGTCAGGGGATGTTCTGATGCAGGTCGGGAGGGAGTTCCAGGCTGTGGGAGCATACGAGCTAAATGCACGGTCTCCAAAGGATTTAAGGTTTGTACGAGGTATTTCTAGACTGTTGGATTCCGAAAAGCGAGTGGTACGATGCTTTGCCTGATGGGGTAGTATATCTGAAATATAGGCTGGAGCCATAGAATGAAGAGACCTAAAAGTGAGCGACAAAACCTTGAAGTCAATCCGTTGCTTGTCTTACTACGGTCTTCCGGTTTGTAGGAGGATTACACGGCAGTCTTGCTATAAGTCAGGCTTCCAACTGAGCGTTTATGGGATAGGAATGGCGGTTCTCTGCAGCCAGGCTTCGCTAACGCAATTACCGGTACAATGAAACATGTCCGCTATAGCCTTTATCAGACGTTACCTCAAAATCTTAAAACTCCGAGCTCAGCGTCAGGGTCTTAGCAGGAACCCATCGATGATTTTGCTGCTTGAGTCGTCTGCCATTCCTTGCTAAGCAATGCAGTAGGGGTGGCCTGAACGGTATCCATGATTGGTCACTTGCTAAGTCTTGGTTCAAAAAGTATAGACCAGTTTTGGCTGCTGAGCCTTCGCCAAGTTTTCCTCTGGTCTAGACCACCCCAAAGTTTTGGTGACTTAAACACCGAAGACACAGAGTTGATAGGAAGCAAGACTCACCGTCTAAACCAGACTTACAAGAAACAAATACTTCTAAGCATTTGGTAATCGATAACTCCCAGTGTCTGCACATATAAGCATAAAAGTTCAATTCTCAAGGATGGAGTGAATTCTGGTAAGAAAATGTGGTTAGCTTCTTTTTAAATGTCAAGTTAGGGGACATCCTAACCTCAGTAGATAGCAAGCATAGGAACTGAAAGCAAGGTCTAAAGATTCTTGGTTAGAGGCAAAGCTATACGACTTGTGTCAGAAGAGCCAGCGGAACGATGCCTGATTGGGAAGTAGTTTGGAGAGGTAGGCCGAAGCAAGAGAATGAAGGAAACTGTAAGTGATTGACAAGTTCTTGAAGTCAAAATGCTGCTTGATGGGGAGTCAGTGAGAAGTAATGTAGTGTGTCAGTTGAAACTTACAAAACTAGCTGCAAATGTGTGCACCAGCTTAATAATCTTATTGCAAAGGCAGGAAGACCTTCCAGATTTAGGGCATTTAAGTGGGGCTATCAATAACGCATGGGCATGCCTGGATTTTGCAACCTTAATAGTTGTGCTTAGAAACTTAACCCTCACTCGGCCTTCGTATCTACCACAGCTTCTGCCCGAAATCTGGGTGACCTATTTCAAAGTGACATTTAACCAGAGGACCACATCAGCTCCACAGCCAAATCTTGCTACTTTCAGCTACAATCCTTAAAGTACGGCCTGACTTACGGACCAGTCAAAACCCGAAGCGGTATAATACACTTGTGGGCTGTGAATACTTATTCACAGCCCACAAACCAAAACGTATGTTTTTGGTGTGCATGCGGCTAATGTGCACTTGGCCCCTCCACTGGCTTTATGACCTCCCTTATCCAGGCTAAGAAACCACAAGCTACTGCTAAGTCTCATCTGCTTTAGCATTCACACAGACAGAGTTTTATTGAAAAGGTGAGCAGACAAAGTGCAGACTAACTCAGCATAGACTGGTCGCCTGTCAATGCCGTCCTATTGATGTTCTAGCAGGTTCCCATCCGGCCACCGGCTTGGCCATTGCATCAGCACCAGATCAGATTTAAAAAATAGTTACTGACTGACTTGGCAGTGTGCTTTGGGCAAACAGAGTGCTTTCGCATTGAAATCCAACTTCCTTAACCACCTGAAGGAACTCGTGGTGGTCGATAATACTTTCATGTGAAGCATAGCGCCAACATCTTTCGCAGGAAAAGCAGCCCAAAAACTATCAAGTTCCTGCCAAATTTTGCTGTAGGTTGAGGGCAGTCATGCCGGCATGCCTCATCTTTTGTACGACTAGCCCTTCTGCATCGCCCTCCGTCTATCAAATATCGCCAATTTGCTTTCGTCTATCCATAAAAAGTCATTATAGTCCAGCCTTCGGTCCAGTGGGCATGATCCTGAAGCCTAGGTGGTCTGCTTTATGAACGCTGGTGAACAAAAGCAAAACACGTTCCACAGTACACCGAAAGATGCCACACGTAGCGAGCCACTAACTGATCGTCTCTTTCTTAATATTGATCTCTGTAGCATACTTGCATGACCGTGCAAGGCATCCAAGTTTTTCGCTTCTATTCTGCCGTGCAATGATCTTGATGAGCACGACACGCCTAGCCACAGCCTTTCACAGCAGTCAGATCGAGCTGCTCAGGTCATCAATGTAGTCCCACTATATTTGCTAATATTACGGCAAACGGTGAATCCACTAATACCAAGCCTTCGTTTAATCTCACGATTGTTGTGACCTCGTTGACGCAGCAATTTCAGTTTTCAACTGAACATGGTGGCTGCAGAGTCTTGTGATCGACATTTAGCAAACAATCCTTGCAGTATGGCCACCACTGCCGTGGTTGTACATTTTTTAGGGTAATACAAGAGTTTTCTATGATGCCAGGAAAACTAAAGTTATGCAAATTATGGAAAATATTTACTGAAAGCCCAAAACAGATACATATGCTGTTAGCCTGTATACGTTTGGTGTTACGGCACGGCGTCCAACCACAATTGTTTACACTGAGTTTTACTGAGGTCAGTTGGTGCTGTAGGCTGAACATCCTATCTCAGCCGCCTGTCGATATCCCTCCATGGTCGTTCTGTGTTGTTCAAATCAGGCGACATGATGGGCTACTGCATTAGCACCACACACAGGATTTGTTCATAAGTATTTCATTGATCTGGCAGTGTGCTTAGGGTCATTATCTTGATGCCAAGTATACGCTTGTGCATGCTGCCACTAACCACACTTGCATGCTGACCCTGTGCATGTCACCCCTAACCATGTTATTCACATTGTTTATCAAGCATGATATTACTCACCATTCAATTGCGTTTCCCTTTGCAGCAAATGTAAAGTGCTTAGAAAGAGATTGAATTCTCTGAGGGCGCTTTATCAAGTGCATTATTGTTATTAATATTACGCCGAGCATTTGAGCTCGAAAATCCAACTTGTTTGACCAATATCAACTCGAGTAAAGTAATTATAGACAGCTTACCACATCCTTATACACCTAGCTCGAACGACTTGCAAGTCACCATGCCAATGCACAATCCTGCATCAATGTAAGTGTCAAAGCAAGGGATATTTTGGCCCCTCATTAAAAAAACTACCAAGTCGATGCACTAGCATTCTTTCTTCGGACAGGTTAATGCCAGCCGGTCGCACGAGCAATGTCTACCGGGACCGCTAGTTTTTAGGTAGTCTACGGTAGTGCACACAATTGCTGCTGTAGATACCTGAAATATTTATGATATCTACATACTAGAATTAAGTGACAGAACTATAGAAAAAGTGAGAAAAAACTGTATGTGCGTTTGCGGGTATTTGGGTGCGCACTAAGTATTTTTAGGACTACCACAAAAACCAAGTAGGGTATCACCTGCACGGCAGCTGAAATAGCAACCACGAGGAAGGCAGCATTTTTAGAAGTGTAGCATGAAAGGGCAGAATGGACAACCGAGGTACATTGATGCAGCTACAGCGATTATGAAATATTGAAGCACTTCTCATCAATGACTATCGCAACATAAAGCTTACCCTGATGGTTTAGTTTTACCATTGCTTTTGAAGTATGATGAGCGAGCCTTTTTCGTTCGACCTCCAAATTTCCTGAATGGCCTTTTACGCTTTGCTGGATGTGCAGAGGTTCTTTCATAAAGACCATCACTGTCTCCTCCACCATCAAAGAAATCACCCCCATCAGCCAAATTGTCATTAGTTCTGGCTGAAGAACTCGCATCTTTTGCACGCTGCTCTTGAACAGCTACGATTCAGAGCAAACAGTCATGATCAAACTTCGACAGTGATAAATGTGATTACATTTATGTTGACTACATGGGGCCAACATCTCTGGGGTCAACACCCACGACTTTCACAATAGTAGAATAGCTAATGAACTTGCCTTGAAGCTTCTGACTATATGTTGTAGTAATTTCCAAGAATTTGTAGCCTTGGTATTTTTGAAACTTCTGCAGTGGGAAGCCATCTATACCAATGAGCTGGTCCTTAGTTGTGGGCAGGTTGTGTGCCATTTGACGCAGGGTTACCGGTGTACAAATATGGGTGAAATTCATGTTATGATTCTTGGCTAAAACGCATCACAGAAAGGGGTTGGCAGATAGTAACATTAAGACTACATTAGAATAAAACTATATAGATTAGAACAAAAATACAACACATATAAGGTTGCGGGTACACCCAAGCACAACTCTGCCCAAGATTATGTACTTCTCTTTGTGAAAATTATTCTGCACCAGGTTGAGATGCTAATATCTAAATGAAAACTAGCTTTATACGAATGAGACTCATAAACGTAGGACTCAAAACTCGGACTAGGTCCTCTCTGTCTCTCTCTATCTAATATTTCTCACAAGAACTAAACTAAAAAGCAGGCCATCTGAGCTCGATATTCTATATGTTCAAACTGGTACTTTTACCTTTACATTTTTACTTTAAAAAAACTTTACTATGTAGTTTAACTCAAACATAGTCGCTAACGTCGTCATGGCAGCAGACTACTACAACCCAGACACTGATTTAGTAGTTGAGAGAATATGGGCGGCACTAGAGAGAATGGAACACCTCGGACAGTGTTTATGACAACTCCTGGAGAAGAGTTTCTAGCCCATTGAAATGACATACACTGAGTTTGCATAGGCAGCAAGTGTTGGAAAGCACACCATCCTCTGCATTTGTATCCAAAAGTTAATGCGACAGTCCAGTGATCAAGTGATCACTAGGAATGAAAACTAGTCATGGCCACAAGACTTTGGTCTTTGATCTTAATAGAGCACAGCCACTTATAAGCAAGCATTGAACCAGACAACCTGACACAACCCCAGAGGTGAAGCAAACAGGATTTATTGTAGTTGGGAAAACGAATAACGGGGCCTAAGAAAATCATCTTAACATACCGTACAGGGCAAGCACTTGACCTTTTCTGTGCCTACATTTTCTGCATGATGTATACAGCAAGATTAAAACAGACCGATGGCACTAATTTAACGATACATTTTTGCAACGATGATGACGATGCACAGTAAGTATTCCAATCCCAAGCGATGAACTTCTAGCAATCGGGAAACATGCCTGACCAAATTTATTAATGCTATTGGAGAACTGAGTAGAGCCAAGCACAGAAGCCAGGTTTGATCGTCAAAATGGAGGCTGGAGGCAGGCTTAAACTGATTGATGCATAACGTTACATGCTCCTGCATGGAAGCAGTTCAGGTGGCCTGGGCTACACTAAACTCGAATTACAACAATAACCCTTGTTTGTTCTAGCACTAGGATACACATTGAAATGATCCAATCGATGCTCAGCCAATGCATCTCGTTCATAGTCTTCATGACTTTGAGGTATTTCAGATCATAGATATATTAAAAGCCAAAGAACCGACCATTGCAGGTATGCCTTTACAATATGTAAATATATACTGTCTCTTCGAGTGAGGCTGCTACATTTTGCAAGGCTCATCACAACAAAATTTTCAAACTCTTCGAGGCGGCAGCATAAAGCTCTGTGTGTGAATTCAACCCCGGGCAACACCAGTAATAAGACACGACCTGAAAGCCGAATGATTTACTGAACACAGATTAGACATTAGAAACCATAAGAAACAAGAGCTATAGTCCAGATGTCCCGATGTCCAATTAGTTACCAAAAGTCTAGCTCAATCGAATCACAGCTAGTGCTGGCCTTACCGATTTCCTTTACGAGATCCAACAGCCGATTGTAGCATTCTGTTTTCAATTCTTCATCAACACGTTTCTTGCCCAATTGTTTGTCTCCCTTCTCAGCAATGTCTGCCTTCTTCTTACCTTGGATATATAATTCAACCTGTGAGTATAAATGTCATCGACAATCGACGACAAAACTATCAAAGGTTGCACATTAGACATGGGGGCAACAATTGCAGCACAGTAAAGCTACAACAGTAGGTTCAACGAAAAGATTCACGGGAAATATGTCAATCATCGTCAATACAAAAAAGCCTGAAACCAAGACAAACATTAAGACATCACCTTGAGTTTTCCTTGCATAAGGTCTTTGGCAGCTCTGCCTAGCTTCACATAGCATACAGTATTTTCGTGGGCAGTAACATGCAGCTCCTCGGCTAGGATGCCATCGGTTACAAGCTTCCTAAATAGACGTTCTGAGTCTGTCTTGCAATAAGATGAGCCTCGCCCATGGAGTGATGTCCGATCGTGGCCAAGGTCAAGAAGCCGTGCATTTTGTGAACCTATAAAATAATTTATACATCTATCCAGAGTTTGGCTAAAAATAAAATACAAGTGCAACTAAAACTGAAATCTGAAGTTCAATTAGAAAATTCAGCCTAAAAGACATAACAATCGAATAAAAGAAAAGAACACATTGACAGAAATAAAATGTTGAAGAAATACGAGTTACAAACAGCTCTATTGCAAAGCGCTTATCGACATGCCCCTGCCCAAGGCGATTGATAATTCTTGAAGTCGAACAACTGAAAAACGACCACAAGAAGAGGCCGAGTACAGTCATTGAACAGTCACCTTGTCACACACCACTTACTGATAAACTTGTGAATGGGATTTGTCAACATACAGCAAGAAATCGTGTGTAACACATGAAAAAGAGTCAAGCAGAAAAGAAGAAAAAACAAGGTTATCAATCATACATCGGCGGTCGTTTTCCTGAATACTGTTGACAAGTTATTATTCGAAAAGCTGATAACACGGAAGCTTGAAGTGTATGTTAGTATTCGACCACCATAATCAAATCCCAAAGAGCACAGCAACTGAAATATTAGGCTAAGCTGTAAAAACGAGCCAGCAATAAAGGGGAAAGAAAGCAGTACCTTTAAAGACTTCAAGAAAATGTATTAGAGTAAAGTTATTTTGCCGTCCAGTCATTTGTAGTATCTCAGTAACACCTTTAACAATTGCTTTGGCATCCTCGGTAACATCCTTGAGGGAATACATCACCTAAAAAGAAAATTAAGGAGTAGTAAACTCCAGAACGCATAACGTAACTAGCATCAGCACCTGCAAAGAAAGGATGATAGCCTTTAACACAATAACATATCAGCTAATCAGCACAAAGGGCGAACAGTGCGAGTTCCCCAGCCTAAGTCCTAACGTGTAGCCTAAGTTCCCCAGCGTAAGTCACGCTAAAAATGTGAGCATTAAAGGGATTGTAGATGGCAACACGATTTAAAAAAAATGATGCCATACATTGAAGCTGTGATTAAGCTTGCCACCAAAACCAACCTTGGATGAGCAGTTATCACATACAGCGGTAGAAACTCGACGACACTCTTGCTTGTTAAAGGACTCTCCAAAATATTCAAGCTGCTGTGCACGACGACAGTCAGTTTTATTTTCGCAATATTGAACCATGCGATAGAGGTTGTCCATATGCATTTTCCGAGATTCAGCAGTCGTCGTTTGGTCCACTAAAAAGGCAAGAGAGCTGTGCAGTACTATAGACATATGACAGCAATTGTAAGATCTAACGTGAAATAGCCTAAACAGACATATCATATTAGGAAGGGTCAAGCAGCTCCAAACGTGACATACTCTCGATCATTCTACGCATCCGTGCTACATCGTGGTAAGTGTAGAAGAGTATGCAGGTAGCTAGCTGGCCGTCTCGTCCAGCACGGCCTGACTCCTGGTAATAGCCTTCCACTGACTTGGGGAGTGAGTAATGGAAGACAAAGCGCACATCCGGCTTGTCGATGCCCATGCCAAAAGCAATTGTCGCACAGACCACCTGCAGAAGAGTTACATACAGCTCATATCCCCTTTGCAATATGTAGCACTTAATCAAGCCAATTTGTATCATTACACACACTCAGATCATTAGGTTAGTCAGTATCTACAGAGCCAACGAGCCTCATGACGTTTCACAGGACTTCAACTGAACATGACTACGATGGCATCGGAATATGCACCAAACAGCAAAGAACATTCTGCAAAAGCCAGCCAGGTCAAAGAGCTGATTAACTGGAAACAAGGCTGTTTGTTGCCTAGACGCAAGAACGGTCATCACAAATGTTAAAAACATGCAGATGACTGTAGAATATCTGTGCACTAGCAAGCACCCGGAAAGACAGGCAATGAGTTGTTGCTGTTGGCAGGGCTTTAAGACCGTAACTGTGCTGTAGACAAAAAGAAGGGCATTTCTCGATTTCACACATATCACACTTTCTGGAGAGAGTGAACAAGGAAAAGGCCGTGAAAAATAATTAGTACTTATATATCAATAGATCGCATACAATCGTGTCACAAGCACAACAATAAGACACAAAGTAACATAGCGATGGCATTGTACGAAGATTAGGTCATTAAAGGAGCGCAGAGACTGACAAAGTGACGATCTACATCTGTCGGTACTGCCGTATGGAACGTAAATCTGATACATTTCATACCCAGCAAACCATTGCACTACAAACTAATTATACAGCCAATATATGCCACTACAATTTCATCATCGCGTATTCTAGGTGCATAATCAAAAATACCTTGCAATTGTCCTCGTTTATCCATTTCTCTTGTACGGCAATCCTATCAGGATCTGACAGCCCTGCATGATATGCCTGAGCAGCAATACCAGCTCGCTGCAGGTCAGCAGCGACAGTGTCACACTCACGTCGAGAAAGACAATAAACAATCCCTGACTGGCCTTTATATGTTCCATGCAGAAGATTAATTATGTCTTTCGTCAATGCTTTTGTCTTCTTCTGCATGACCAAGTACTTGAGATTAGGCCTGTTAAAACTTTGGACAAACCTAAAATCACATACAAATCACAGTGTTACATGCCACTTTAGGCAAACCCAGAGTCGTTTACAGGGTTGAAGTTCAGAAGAGTAGTTTAAGAAAATGCACCTAACAGTCATATTGACAAGATGCTACTGACTTGCACTATCTTAGGGTTACATATAAAATAATAGCCAGCCTCACTTTATAGCCAAACAAACGCTCGAGCTACTTTGCACAGCCGTTTGTACGTTTGCATGTACGGGTGCACGCATGCATGCACGGGTAATACATGGCTGTACAGCTCAACGATTTCTTCATTAGTTCAGTCATCGGCCCACATTTCACTCAACAAAAACGCGCCAAAAATCGGGGAATAAGAACAGTCGTAGGTAGCACGAGGTAGCAGCTAATAATGGCTAGAAATTAGGCACCAAAATAAGCAGCAGCAGAAGAACCAAGATGATAGCTGCGCAAGAGTTGCACGAGCTAGCCTTATGTAATGGTGCATAATTGCTTGTCAGCACTAGGTGATTGTGCATAATCGTGTGTGTGCAAGGAAGAACGACGCAATCACAAAAATAATAATAAATTTGATATAGCAGAACCTCAGAGAACTCAATCTCGTTATAGGTGCTTTACATTGGCTGCAAAGGAAGCAAGATCGAATGGTTAGCGGTACCATGCTCGATAACAACAAGAATAACATGGTTAGGGGGTGACATGCACAGAGTCAGCAAGCAAATATGGTTGGTGGCAGCATGCACAGTGTCAGCACACATAAACCCATAAAGGGCAAGAGCACGAAGAGGCCGAAGCTGCACTTTCAGCACAACTAAGTAAGAAGGAGCGGGAACAACATAGGAGTTCACAATGAGAAAGCCGGCATGAATCAGTTATTTAGCCGGAAACAACAGAGCTCCTTAAGAAAAGAGGAAGTGCCAGCCGAAATTCTTGGATAAAAAAGAAAGACCTAACTAAATTTCACAAGCAGAACTATCAGCAAAGGTTTTGGACGTTTTTTCCGGCTTGAAGATAAGCACGGGGATCCATGTACTTCTCTGCTCAATTCACAACAGTGTCATACAACTATTACCACTTGGGATCATTCATGCCAAGCTGATGTAATATGTCCTTGCGAACACGCGGGGTTGCCGTCGCGGTCAATGCCATAATTGGTACTCCGGGAAACTTCTGTCTCAGCATCATTAGCTTCTTGTAGTCCGGTCGGAAATCGTGACCCCACTACAATTGTACGGCAGTAGGGAGATTAAGGCAAATAGCTAAAACATTGAGGATACAAGATAAACACTAGATCGGGAATCACGAAAGAACCGCTACAGCTTTTCCAGATTATAGCAGTGGCTAAGAGCCGAGAGCAGTAGGCGCAAAACTAATGCCGCATTACCTTTCCAAGTGCACAATCAAATAGCGCTCCAGCTGGCTACATACTCGAAACAATGCCAGTGAGTACGTGCACAGAATCCAAACAGCTATATAAGTTAGCAGTTCATTTCTGTTTTCACTGAACTGGCATTGCCAATTGATGGGGTAGCCAAGAGGTGAATCATCAACACTTGACGCTTAAGCAGCACGAAATTACAGGGTTGCAATGTTGCTCACACATATCTGTCAGGTCACCCCGGCTGTTCATATTGCTACTGCTTTCCTATAAGAATAGGCTATTCCTTGACATTAAATGCCAGGTTAATAATAACAATAATACATCTGAATAGCACCCTCAGATAACCAAATCTCTTTATGGGCACTTTACAGATGCTGTAAAGAAAGGCTCAGACCTCATTGTTTTGTTTAACAATGTTTTCAGAAGGCTCTAGTTAATCAGGCCCAGAGCCCACCAGAGAGCTGGTTCAGCCTAATGGTTAAGGTGCTCACCTTACGAAGCCTTAAGCCCCTCGAAGGCCCGAGGTCAAGGTCAATGCATATGATGACCGAGGTCGTGGGCTCGAGCTCTGTGGCATATGAAGCACCTGAATATAGATTTTTTCCTTGGGCCATACAAATGAAATTACATATTAAATATTATATATATATATATATATATAAGGTCATAAGTAAAGATAAATAAATAAATATAGATACATATATGTATTATATACATATAGGTATTATATACATATAGGTATTATATACCTTTGTAAACAAATTAATCAAGTTGTTTCTTGGAGAAACAATTGCAATACCTCCTCATATAAGTTTGTGTTCTGCTGCTAGGAACTATGTTGTATTCGCTTGGCTTTCGGTACTACTCACCGAAGTTAGGAGCTATAAAAATGGTCCAGTATTTTACAAGCCTACTAATGCTGAGAAGTGGCCTGCCGACTCACCAAGTCAATATAAGTTAACATTGAACCATTAGCAATCTCCGAAAATCACCAGTTGGAAGTACCAACGACTAAGTAGCCTAGGAACGACTAGGAAGCCTTGGCGGAATTTCGGCAATCCAAGAAGGGGGAACTAGCTCTGCCCGCTCCCCAAGATTGATAGCTACTTATTCATATGCAACCACAACTATTGTAGCACAAAAGTTTGTTCCTGATATTATTCACCCACTAGCTTGTGGGAGGCTCCCGGTTGGACAATACCAGGAACAAACTTCATCAAGACAATAGTTCTGGCACCCTATGACAATGCAGTCACCAATCTTATCTACCAGATGACTATTTGACCAGCTTCTCAAGTCACACAGAACTTTTACAAACCTTTCATCTGCATCGGTAAATCGGCTCAACATACATAACCGACGTGTGAAAAGATTTAGGTACTCCTACTGGGCCGACTCCAAACTATAGACTCCTTTCCCGAGCTCCTTTGCTGAGATAGCAATGCATGTTTGGCTAAGACAGCGTCTCTTATTTTAAATCCTCGCCTCACAAATATTTTCTACCAGTGCTACACTCAATAAGATGGATCTTCTTCATTTTACCAGATTAACTCACCTTGATCTGCTTGACTAAACTGTATCATTTAACATTGAAATAGTCACCCATCATACCTCATAGACTGTCTAACTGAACGTAAGGCACACAAAACTCGATTGGCAAGACAAGGCTGATGAACATGATTTATTCCAGTCGCAATCATTCGTGCAAAGATACATGGAAGTTTGCTCATCCTCATGTTATGTACAATAATCGTGTTGTACTTTGTGATAATTTCGGGTACGTTATGAGATGGGCCTGAAGGTAAATGTGTTCTTTGTGTCTTTGGCCAAGTGAAGTGCTGGTGCATTAAACGTCAGTGAAGCCAATAATTTTGAGGCAATGAAACTCATCTCGATGCGATGCCAGCTCTCAGTGATGAAAATGCTGAGAAAACTACAGCATCATCGGAAAATCCTCAATCAGAATTTAAGTTCAAGCTTGACAAAGGTGATGAAGCCGTAGCTTGACACATCATAGACTTATGCTATGCAGCAGTGAACTGTAGCCCTGTATTAAGCCAACCTCGATTATTGCAGTTACAGAACTATGGTGATAAAGAAACACAAGCATTATTATCCATGGCTGCTGAAATATTGCTGTTTCGATTGGTCAGTTGGCTGCTAGCTTAATACCTGTAAAAATAGGCCACTTATGGAATAAAGAGCAAGATGTTCAGCACATTGACTTATTTCTGGGGTAGGGTAGGGAGAAAGTTTATTGCAGTCGTGCTTTGCTACAGTCGGCATGGGTGCATGCACAGGTGCTGGAAGTGCTTCGAGATACTAGTTAGATCAGATTCAGTCACGTGGAAGTGAAGTCTGGCACCCGTTACTCACTTCTGTGTATTGTGCGAAAGACTTAAGTTCCCTAGCCGCTATACCATGCTGGTAATGTTCAACACATAACGCCTCGAAGTATCTGCCTGCTGTTAGAACGACATACTCGGCAACCTGACTTGACAAGATTTAATACAAGGTTAAAACCCATCCTTCTCACGGCAACCGATTCTTGTAGTGCTTATGCATGCTGTCTATTTGCAGTGCTTAATGACTTAATTCTCTTAAGGTGCAACACAAAAAGGCTATTGAAATGTAATACCAATTTATAATAAAATCTGAGAACTCTATGCAAAACACATTACATCCTCACAGTCCTAGTATAATGTGCACTAGTACTAGCAGCATTCCAGAGTCAAAAAAAAGAATAACCTGCTCAGTACATTCAAACTGCGAGGATATAATATGACACAAAAGTGAGACAAGGAAACTACACAGGTTTAAAAAGTTGTCCGACGAAGGCATTGGCAGGACAAAACTGGTAAATAATCCAGAGAGAACAGTAACTGCTTATATCTTACCTGGCTGACACAGTGAGCCTCGTCAATAACGAAACGTGATAGCAACTGTCGCTTGTGTAAATTGTCAAATACAGAGAGAAGTTTATCGCTTTGCACGATCTACAAGAAATAAGCAAAGCATGGCATACGACTAGCCTACAAAGAATACACTAAAAAGTCGCACGTGGAATACAAAAGAATAAACGCACCTAATCCATTACCACTAACAGCCTGAATAATATTACATCTATAATAAACTAATGACTTTTTTACGGCCATCCAGATTTTCGATGCTCTAATAAAATGAACGGCTGGAAAGATCATTTTTGCCATCCGGGTTGTTCAGAAACCACGGTTAGAAGAACGAAGCTCACTGACACTAGCAGCATTATCGTTATTGACTGTTCCTGATATCATCGTTCATGTCGATAATCGTTGTTCACATTGCTGGTGAGCTGTTCGTATGGGATGTAGTGATACGATCTGTAGTGAAAAGTCGAACAAATTTTTAAAGATTCGGCTACAGAGCTTAAACTGCTTGACGTGTTTCTGGTATTTTACATTCAGGCACCGGATAATTTGCATGTTACAGCTTCCAGGAATTGCACAAGCACTTATCAGGTGGCAAACTTTTGCCATTAAGTTACAGAATGAATATTACCAGTTGAACTGAACTCACATCTATACAGAGTCGTAGCTGCTTCTAATCTCTGCTATTTGTGTAACTGCTGTTTCAGGTGCAGCTAGTGCTGCATCCGCAATAATTCTCAGTAATACTGGGCCACACAGGTCTGCCATCCTTCCAGCCTCCATCCTGCCCTACTCTGCATGCTGCATGCCAGCCCCACGGCGGGAGCAACAATTTCACACACGATAAGCTCTGGCATAGCATAAATAAATCCACGATTTCAAATTTGAAGCGTTACCTTTTCTGGGCAGACATACAATAATTTAATGCCAGGATATTTCAGGTGGAGTTGATAGTAAATGCCATCAGCATAGGCAGCAGTATTTTCACCACTAAGGTTAGCAGCAGGAATCTACAAATACATCTTGAAAATAAAAAATGCAAAATACCCAATCAAAGAGCAGTATGTGCACATGATTATGAGCAGAATCATGCCACTAAGTACGAAGTTCAGCTTACTAAAGTTCCCTTTTCAACCTGTAAGCTTTATTTCAAGTTCACCAACGTTGCACAGCCCACTGCTTCCATTTACAAAAGCCAATATGAGTGACCCAGATAATCAGTAGTTACCAACTTCATTGACTGCAGCTAGTAACTGAGTGAGTCACATCGACGATGAGATTCTATTAAGTCTTGAGCTAATGCGAAGGCTGTTTGCACAAAGTATGGATAAGACATTATGTTCATCAGTTTAGGATTCAACTGAACAAGGTGCATCACCCTCATTCTAATTTCTCAAAAGCATGCAATAGCTGGCCACCAGGGCTGATTCTGAAGGGAAGCCAGCAACACACAGTAACACCACAGTGTAACCGAGATGCAGCTGCTCACACTTTAGGACCAGTGTCGTAGGTTCCAGTCCTGCAGCAGACAATCCTTTATTGACTTGCAATCGGGCAATAGCTGCTAACGTTCTTCCGCAGCCATATACATGAGGCTGTTGAATCAGCCAACCTTAACGTGTTCACTTTACATGTAACGTCTCGCGCTCCATCGCGACATACGACGGACCTCTACACGCAAATGAGCTCCCTGGTCTCTGAGGGCCTCATAGAAGACCAGCCAATACCATTAGGCTACTGAAAGTCGGCAGGGACTATGAACACAAAATTCAATTAAAAAACCTATTTGTTTGGAGAAATCAATCTAGCGGCATGAAATGTGCTAATGGGGCCTACAATAGTAGCAGCAGCAGGTGCTTGGACTTCTAGACCTACGTCCAAGGGCTGCAGTCCAGCAGCAAACTGTTCTTGATACCCCCTAGGTGACTGCCACAACGACTCTTCTGTCCTTTATAAATGAAGCTGATTTATCATCTGATCTTTACGTTTATGAACAGTTAGGTCTTAAAACGGCTTTGATGCCTCTCAAGGCATACAGTAAATGAAATGTGCCAGCTAAGAATATCTGAATAATGGAAGCAGCAACTAACCACCCACGTGTTTACGCCACACATCTTTGCCATTTCTCAGTAGTACATTTGCTGATTCGTGTTGGCAGGTGTTTGGATGGGAATTCTGTAGAAGCTGAACCTTACAGGGCAACCACTGATCCTTGACCTTGTTAGAACAAGCCAACCATAGGAGGTGACGCCGGTTCCTTTGGGGCAAACTGCCAGCTCAACGAGGGGGGAGGGGGAGCTTCAGCAAGGAGACAGACAGTACCAAGCATGCATCAAGATCTGCTCTTGGGATGGTCACCGTTCTGCTTGTAGGTTAATTTTATTCTAACACAAAGATAATAACAATGCATTAGTGGTTCACCAGAACTTCATGTCAAGACATGGGTTGCTGACTGGAAGCCTATTAGCCAACACACAGGGTCGGCTTAGAGAACCATGAAGTATTTAAATGGTCGGCTGCAGACAAAGATAGCACAGCTTGGAATAACGTACTCACTAAAGCATCAAGCACAAAATCGTAATCCATCGTTAAACAGAACCATGTGCGCTCAACTCCAAAGGTGTCTTACGTCTAAAGAGGTTAGCTTCTGCACTTGATCCTGAATAAGCGACTTCAGTGGGGACACAACAACTGTTACCCCATCCGCAACAACAGCAGGAAGTTGGTAGCAAAGACTTTTGCCACCGCCTGTAAAGAATATAATAATAATAATAATGTTAAATTGCAATAGTGAAAAATAGCACAAGTATGACAACTGTTCACAGAAAAGAAAGCGAAGCCTTACTATTTTCATCTCCCCATAAATATATGTGGGTACAGCGCTCCACAAAGTCAGCATAGCTTCGGGTGTACAACGACCTACTTAGGAATTCAGACATAGGTAGAGTATATCTGCTTGTTTTGCTTGATCATTCGGCAACTTTTGACACTATCGATCAAGTCCTTCTTGAGCATCTCTCATTTCGAAGGGGCATCACAGGCACTGCACTGCAATGGTTCAGGTCCTATCTCATTGGGAGACTCCAGAGTATTGTAAATGGACAAAAATAATCTGACGAAACTCTAAGATATCTCAAGGATCTGTGCTTGGTCCAGTTCCTTTAACGGTTTATACTCTCCCTCTTGCTGATGCGATTGCCAAGCACAATCTAGGCTTTCACTTCTGTGCAGATGACACTCAGTTGCACCTTTGCTTTCATTCCTCCCAGCCCTTTAGAACGTCAAATTCTCTCGACTCGCTGCATGTACTGATGAAATCCGCACATGGATGGCAGCAAACTTTCTTAAACTTAACGCTCAAACTAATGATCAAAATGATCTATGATGATCTAAATGATCTAATGATCTAAATCACTAATGATCATACTAACTTACTAGTTACGGGCAAATTAAGTGTGATTCAAAAATTGGAAAGGCTAACTCTCAAAATCGGCTCTGTCACCATATTTCCCATTGAATCTGCGCGAAATCTTGGTGTTATGCTCTCTAGTGACCTATCATTAGACGACCATATTAGCTCCACAGCCTACTGCCTACTTTCAGCTACATAACATTACTCATATTTGGGCTTGTTTAGGCAGGGATACCACATCTAAATTGGTCCGTGCATTTTGTAACATTCCGTCTTTATCATAATAATAATAATAATACACTTCACTTCTGTAACTCACTGCTTGTTGGTCTCTTGGCCTGTGCAATCAGGTGCTTACAGCTGGTGCACAACTCTGCAGCTAGGTTTGTCTGTCGTGAGCGTTGCACTTACCACATCACACCACTTCTCGCCGACATGCACTGGCTACCACTCAAGCAACACATCGACTTCAAGGTTTTGTCGCTCACTTTTAGGTTCCTTCGTTCTTTGACTTCAGCCTATCTCTCAGATCTAATCCCCTACAAGTCCAAGCATCGTACCACCCACTTTTCGGAATCTCCCTGTTTACCTATACCTCGCACGAACCTCAAATCTTTTGAAGACCGTGCCTTTAGTTCATATACTTCCAAAGCCTGGAACTCACTTCAACTTGTCTCACGACATCTCCTGACTTGACCACATTTAAAAAGAAACTAAAAACGCATCTGCGACCCATCTTATGCATGCTGACACTGTGCATGCTGCCACTAACCACATTTGCATGCTCACTCTGTGCAAGTCACCTCCAACCATATTATTGTTGTTTATTGAGCATGCTACCACTAACCATTAGATCGTGCCTCCTTTGCAGCCAATGTAAAGCGCCTAGAAAGAGACTGAGTTCTCTGAGGGTGCTTTATCAAATGCATTATTATTATTATTTTATTATGGGTACATGGATATTGATATTGAACAGATATTGAACGTACAGATGTTGAACACATCTCGGCAGGCTCTTGCAAATTTCCTGGGCAGAACATGAATATCAAGAGGGCTAGAAAAAATATATCTTTGCCATTGACTTTATTTCGTTGCCAGTGCAGGGCAAATAGAACTGGTCTGGCTTTTCTTGCCAAATCTGCTGTTCAATACTTTGCCTAGCCACTCTTCTACTCCATACATCTTGTTGTACCCATATATGCAAAGAGTGATGAAGGAAATCCTAGAGAGCAGCATTGCACGAACCACGCTGGTTCTTCCTGCCATAAGCAGAAGCAATCAATCTAGCAACGCATACACATTAATCCAAAAGAAAATGGTGCTGATGACCATCAACATCATTAAAACCAAATCTAAGTCTATGGTCTTCAACTAATAATCATAGTCCCAATGAAAAAACCTGGTATACTAGTCATAAGTGGTAGTATATTTACCTAAAACTATACAAAAAAATTATTTTCAAAGGGGCAAACAAGTTAAAACAAAGAAAAATAGACAATATATGCTGGTTTGTGACAGTCTATCCTCGTGGCTTAAGTCAAGTTCACCTTAGCACATCATAATATGCACACGGTGAGAAACTTATGAGATTTTAATAATAATAAGACATGTAGGAGAGAACCAAATGTCTTTCTAGGCACTTTTACATATGCTGCTTACGAATGTACAAACTGGTAGCAATATCCTAAACCACAGGCATCAAAACGATCGCAAAATCCTTACCAGTAGGCATCAAAACAAAACAATCTTTGCCAAGTAAGGCAGCATTAATTGCTTGCAATTGGTTCTTTCGAAACTTGTGCAGGCCAAAAACGCTATTGAAGACCTGAAGGAAATCGAAATCAATTATACAAACCGTAAACCAAAGAGAAATGCTACAATGCACACTAAAACCAAGATCTTACATTTTTCATTGTGTCAGAATGAGGGAATGTGTATCCATCGAACTCCCCGGTCGACCCATCATCACGGTGATCACTGTATGAGCTGTTTGCAATGAAACCTACATAGCATAATAAAAGCTTGGATTCAGGCTAGAAGCCAATTCCGTTCATTCATCAGATCGCAAAGCATGCTAAAAAAACATGCATACTGTTTTGGGTCACTCAAGAATACACACATATGCCCAAAAAGGAAACGGCTAAACGTTAATGGGATCTTTGCCATCCCAAAAAGGAAAGAACAAGTGTGGACCGATCCATTTTTCCCGAGATACCCAAACCAGTACACTGAAACTGACTTGCAGGCAAAGTGCTGGACAGGATAATATTCCGAGAGCTGAGTGAGTTCATGCATTGTCTTAAACTTGCACTTAGCTCGTTTGCAAACAACTAAATAGACCTGCAAACCACATTCCGTGCTTTACTCATTCCAATACACAACATAAAATAGACATTCGACACTTTACAACAAACATTAAGAAAAAAGTGCAAGAATAGGCACTTTCAATTAAGATAAATAAGCATACTCGATTAAGATCCTGAAGAAAGCCTAGAACGAACAACTTTTAAGCATGCAGTGGCACCTCAAGCCGTCAGCTTATATGTGAATTATATATCTCACAACCCCTGGACCACATGCATTCTGGACTATACACCAGGAAAAACTATGCCTCTTCATGGCCCCAGGAAAACCAACCAAGCAAACGAATGAGAATGCCTACCTTTAGAATGCATGGCATCATAGCTTAGCAGTGCAACTGAGCAATCTCCTACAACGATCAGGTATCATTAGAAGTAGCAGCAGTATTAAATCAGTTCACATTACACATAATTGAATATGGCATGTAGCATACCACGTGATCGAGCATTTGAATGAGAACTGTTGTCGGTCAAGTCTTCAGAGTCAACTATTTGCACCTCGTCATCCAAAGAATTTCTTAACTGATGCTCTGAGCTCACAGCAATTGGCTTGTTCTTCAGTTCCTGGCAAAATACCAAACATGTTTTTCTGCAAATGCTCTGGAAAAAGGTCGGAGGCTAAAGATAAATATCAGTGGCAACGATCGTCGCACTGCTTACGAAGCTTATCTGAACACAGCCTATCTGTAGCAAGAAGGTGCTGGTAAAATACTCGAAATAACTGGGGATTTAAAGCATTAAGAATGTTCAAAGGCAAACTTGTGTTTTTCCCATATATTATTTATTCTTCCGTACTGATAAATGGTTTTAATTTTTTGTAGAAAGCCTCAAAGGGACTATTGACAATCTTGATAATGAGACAAAGGTGTACATTGGGATTAGACGTCAGGCATAACTTACTAAAAATAGGCTAAAATGTCTCTTGCTGCAAATCATTGATGGCCCAACTGGTAGCCATACGAAAATAAAAGACTTTCTGATCTCTCAGATACACCACTACTTGAGGTCATGCACCAAAATAGCACGTAGATCTTGCCGTACCGTTGCAAAAGATGAGCCTTGGGTGACAGAAAAAAGGAGTCCCGTGATTGAGGAACCAAAATTATACATACATAAGATAGGGAGAAAGGTTCATACATCGTGGTCTTCACTAAATCATTATTAATTTCATTAATTTATTATTAAAATCACGACACACGAACTTCGTCCTAAACCTTATACAAACCAAAATAGCCGCGTATAAGCAATGGCTTTCATCGGCAGGCAATGCAAGTGAAGACAGCCTGACTGACTAGACAGAATGTTTGAGCACATTATCACAGATAATCATATTTAAATATTACCATATTATCATATAATCATAAATGAATATTCATGTGGCATCAGTTGCACGCCTGCCTAGGCCAAAGATCCACATCAGCTGCCTGCAGATATTGCTCCATAGTCGTTCTATGGGTTTAAATCAGGCGACAGGCTGGGCATCAGCACCACACAAGGATTCATCTAAAAGTACTTCACTGGCTTGGCAGTGTGCTAAAGGTCATTGCCTTGATGCCAAATGTACCGACCCCCAAGCAGAATATTTGAGCTTATAACTCCGACTTGCTCGACCAACAATAACCTGAGTAAAGTACTTATTCGACAAACCGGTGTGGTGCTCCTGCACTGGCATACCCAATCACCTGATAGAAATCTATAGAACGTTTATGGGATTATATCGACAAGAGGCTGAGGGAGGGTATTTGACCTACATCAGTAGCCAACCTTTTTAGTAAAATTCAGACTCTGTAGAATGTGCTACAGCAGAAGAGACGATGCATAAGCTGGAGGCCTCTATACCTGGCAAGACAAGTGAGATAACAAACAATCATGGTGGGATGGAGTCAAATGCAGATATAGCACCAGCATATGTGTTTGTTTTGAGCCATCAACAAATATTTTCACAAGCTGCACACATTTTTAGTATGCCTGGCATATCAGAAATACCCCTTTTACCCGAACGAATTTCCAGCCACAGCACCTGAAGCTACAGTGCAAGGATTAATTATTTTTCCGAAAAGTGTACATGATTTCAGCTTGTCGACAATTCTTTCGGCAAAGGCGCAGGCAAAGACCCCATGCAGCAACTGGGTGCAAGAGGAGAAGCCTTACCTGAATACTATCACCAACGTCAATATCATCGCCCCACATGTCAGCCTCGTCAAAACTACTTTCGATGTCAAATAGGTCAACATCTGAGTTAAACTCGTCAATGGCTTGACCGGGTGTGGTACCCACGGATTCGGCAGCTGAGTAATTAGCTTTAGAGCTTGATACAGCAGAATATCGTGCTGGCGTTGTAAAAGATGGCCTGCCCATGCTGGTTGCCGATGTGTTTGAGCTGCTTGTTGTTGGAATGCCTTCAAGCATTCTCATGGTGGTGCCGGATGTACATTGAATTTCATTACGATTGGAATTTGAGGCACTATCACTATCACTATCACTATCGATGACGGCATAGCGAGGCAATTGTTCAGCAGGCAGTACACTGCCATTGTATCCTGTCGAGACTAAGAAGCCGGCTGTTGAACGACCGTTAGCTGACAGATGATGCCTGGATTGTTCTAGGACTGCTTCTGGTTTCGGCAGTGCAGTGCTAGGTGTCTTCGATAGTAACACATCCGGGTCATCACGACAGCCATTTCCAACGTGATGTGCGGTTACAGCATGTGCCGAGTTTGACATGCTCTGCATCATGAATTTCCTAAGAAACCATGAAACATGTAGGTAACAGATGTAGATCAAGTATAGCTGCAGACACAGCAATAGGTCTATAAGCATATTGCTGAACAACCTAAAAAGTACACAGTTACATCTTGCTATCAAAAGAGCAAAACCGCTGAGCATTAAAGTCGAATAAAGTCCGGAATCCATGTTTTGATGACTTCCTTAATTGCTTAAGATAACTAAATGATCAGCCAGTACCTAGTTCTACCAAGTTCGATAGAGTCCTAAGGGTCATAAGCTACCCTGAAGAAGTATGTCTTCAAGCTTCTCTAAGGCAATGAGATGCTTAGCTTGAAGGATGGAACATCACCTCAATATGGTAGACTGGCCGGCTCCACAGATTGTAGAATAAACACCAGTTTATTGTAAGACCCGTGCAGTGCGACATCCTGACGACAGCTCAACCAAGTCTGCAGGCTCTCCAGCCCTTTTCTTTGTCATGCCCCAAGTAAACTAAACTATAATCAAACCCATAGTCGGATCAGAATCGAGCACTGATGCATGATACCTGTTCGTGTGAAAGGGCCATTGGCCACTTGTAATGTTGCTTGGAGAGGCAATCCGGTAGACACAAATCTATCAAAATACACTAAGAGTGCGCCCCTGGGTCTTAGCCTTGAGGTAAGGAGCTGGCATTTCACTGCCATGCATTCGAGCCCTGAAGCAAAAATCCTTTATTACCAGCTGCAAGAGAAGGCTCTTCTGCTACTACATAAATGAGGCTGTCGGATCAGCCGACCTTTAATTTACATTAATGACCAGAACTATCTTCATAAACCACAAGAAATGGGTTTTTTATCTAACGTTCGTCTAGATACTGGTACCTTTCAGCACGGCAACACATTGGGACTTGCTGCATCTGTTAACTAACTGGGTCGTCCAGTCTTCATCTTTAGTAATTGTCATCACATAATCAGGTTTGGCTGGAAACCATAAAGATTTGGAAAATGACACCATTTGCAGTATGGTAATTAGCAACAATGTCAAGAAGTGAGCACGCGAGCTAATGAAAACGAGGGTTCGAGATTAATGATAGCAGAGTATCAGATATACAACTGTGATGAATGAAGATCACATGGTCTATCTCCTTCTCGAGCCACATGGTGACCAATGAGGTGCCACATGGTGCCAAAACATTACAGGACAAAGCAGGCCAGGTAGAACCACTTAAGCTGCATTTTGCACGCCGTCCCTTCTCAGTCTGGCTTTTGACTTTGATGCATTCATGTCACAGAGACTGGGGATATGATCTAAGACCGATAAAGCAGTGCACGATTCAACTTCTTGGCCTAGACCAATGGAACCCGCACACAAATGATCAATGATATTTTTTATAGTATCAAGGGCATGGCTTCTTCATAGCTTCGAAAAGCATGGCGACCGACTTGACAAGAGAGATATGACGTGAGAGTCCCTGTTTATGGAAGCTTTACTTTTTGCTTCTTTTGTTCATGTTCATGGCAGAAATAAACTGCAGTAATGACTCCAGGTCAGTGGAAGGTGCTTTACGGACGGTCGTTTCCCTTGCAAAAGCTGTGTTCCATGACCACTGTGGGGCTGGTCCTAGAAGAACAAAGACTACACTGGACCGAAACAGGAATATCAAGAAGAGACCGACCATATAAAAGCAGCTTTAGAGACACAGCTAAATGACTTGAGATACAAGAGCAGGCAGTAATGTGCCAAGCCTGATTGGGAAGTAGTTTGTAAAGGTGGGCCGAAGCAAGAGAATGAAGAGACCTAAAAAAGAGAGACAAAACATTTAAGTTGATACACTGCCTTTTGCTGTACATGTCCATGATTACAGAAAAGAAACCTCCAGGACGTTTGATGATGTATACAGTAACATGTATCTAATCGAAATCAGAAATTTTTCTAGAGTCGTGTAAAACAAGCAGAGCTGAACTAGCATTTCAAATTTCATTCCGATACATGAAGTATCCTGGATTTTAAAAGACACTGGAAATGATGCTGTATAACACTAACAAGAATGCTCAACAAACTTCACACTTGTATCTCGATCAACTAAAGCTCAAAAAGTTGGGTATTAAAGTCGAATATGATGCAGAAATCGGTAAACTTGTTTAAAAATATGCAATTTCCTGTTTACATCCGGGTTACACGTGATTTGCATAACCATGTTTTATTTTATGCAGACATCGTCAGAACTTCTGATCCCATTTCAAACATATTTGTCTTTCGAAAGGTACACTAAACAAATATTCGATTGTTGGAACATTTTATAAGTATTTTCTTGACATTTCCCTTTTAAAGTAAGCAGCCTCTACTGTGGAGCTGATGCGGTCGTCTAGTGAAAGGTCACTTTGGGACAGGATACCCAGGTTGCATGCAGATGCTACAGGAGACATTCTGGCCGAGCCCATTTGAGGGATCGAGTTACCAATTTCTGAGTAGCACTAAGTTTGCCCATAACTAGTAACTAGGTTGTATCGGCATTCACTCTGAGAAAGTTTGATGCAGTAAAAGCGCAAATGTGAGTAATACTTACTGCAAAGAAGTTTAGGAAGTTCAACATGCCAGAGGGCAAGAAGGAAGCAAAGAAAAATTAGCAATGTACACCCTCTATAAAGAAAAAATGAAAGCCTAAATTGCACTTAAGGATTAAATAGGCAAGAAGGAGAAAGCATAAATTGTGAAAAGAAGTGAGCAAAGGAAGAGAAATACCTATCCTCGGGGTACGTAAAAATGTGATTTAGATGTACTTAAGGGCTCCTCGACTGTTACTTGCTGGCATTAATGCTTCGAAGTCGCCCACAGAGATAGAACCTTTAGGAGTTATCTATCGAAGTTTTTTAAGGATGTTGGATTTGGCCCTAGCAAGGAATCTAGACTGTTTTGAACATTTTGAGCATAGTATTAACGATATATAGTATCACACAGATTTATTGAATTTAGTTTTTTACAATTAGCAAGTTTCTGAAATTAATCTACATAACCTAACCTTAACCTACTACAGTCGTGGACAATTCAGCACCAGACAGCCAATGGTGCAAGAGCTGGTATAACAGCATATTGTAGTTTCTTCTCTGGCATCACAGCAGCAGCCTATTGTACGATTCAACAGCCCTATTCATTGCAAGTGGTTTTCCATCCAAAGCTATTAAAGCCATGCCTGCATCGAGAGATCAATGCAATTTACTTGTGCTGCGGGTCAATACTCTGACAACTCTGACTGCCAGACAGCTGGAAAGTAAAGCCTTTCCTGAAAAGCCCTATGGCGATATGGTATTGGTCTGCCGCCGACCCAACATTGAACCAGCACCCGAGGAGAGAACAGCATCACGAACAACAGAAAGGTCTCATCCTACCTTTGCTCCAGAAGCTGCTTTATACTGGAGAAAGTCTCAGCAGGCAGACCTCGAAGCATTGGCAAGGCTTCCTCAAGATGTGCACAGATTTTGTGCATTACTGTGGTCAGGTCACGCTCCTTAAAAAAAATTATGAAACTGGAATACTAGCAACAAAAAGTGTGGCAATGTATACTGCAAAGCTAGCTGCAGAGCTACAGGAGTAAAACTGCTACATAGGTATTTTGGCAGTTTTGGCAGTATGGTATGCATAGAAAGTCAATAGACACTGTATGCTGCTGCATGTTAGATGTTACTGCAAAACAATGCAGCCACCGGCTGACCGATTCACTCGTGGGCAATATGGGAACCAGGCCAGCCAATGCTAAATATCGACAGAAATCAAAATGGTAGCTTAAAGGGCGATCTTCTGCTACGAATTTCGAATACCAATCGACAACCTTAAGGCATTTTTCATGGTATACCTTTAAGACAAGGGGGTGGCACTAGCTAGGCTATGGGTGGCCCGATAATGGTGACCCGTGGGGCAGCTGGTCTTGTTGTAGTTGTCATCTTTGAGCCCCCCAACCCCCTCCCCCGATCGGCATCTAGCCATTCAGTGCTTGCACATGCTGAATCCCTTGCACACTGCCAGCAAGCCTCAAGGCTGTGGCCTGAGTTAGCCCTTATTAACGTCATAAAAATAATAATAATACACTTGATAAAGCACCCTCAGAGAACTCAATCGCTTTCTAGGCACTTTACATTTTCTGTAAAGGAAAACGCAATTGAATGGTGAGTAATATCATGCTTGATAAACAAAATAAATTATATGATTAGGGATGACATGCACAGGGTCAGCATGCAAGTGTGGTTAGTGGCAGCATGCACAGTGTCAGCACGAAAAAGCACAGCAAGGATGAATCACGGGGACTCACTAAATGTTATCATAAATAGGTGAATTTCAAGTTCTTTTTAAATGTGGTCAAGTCAGGGGATGTTCTGACGCAAGTCGGGAGTGAGTTCCAGGCTTTGGGAGCATACGAACTAAATGCCCGGTCTCCTAAGGATTTGAGGTTTTTACGAGGTATTGGTAAACTGTTAGATTCCGAAAGGCGGGTGGTACTATGCTTGCCCTGGTGGGGGAGTAGATCTGAGAGATAGGCTGGAGCCAAAGAATGAAGTGACCTCAAAGTGAGCGACAAAACCTTGGTCAATATGTTGCTTGACTGGTATGCAGTGCAGGTCGGCGAGAAGTGGTGCGATGTGGACACTGTGGCGCTCATGACAGACAAGCCAAGCTGAAGAGCTTTGCACCAGCTGTAAGCGCCTGATTGCACAGACCGGTAGGCCAGCAAGCCATGCTTTGAGGCCTTCGACCTGAGCCGACTATGACCAAGAAGCAGAGGCCAAAACAAATCGTAGCCCAGAACTTAAACATAATTTGACCGAGGATGCTACCAGTTGTAATCACCAGATAAGAAAGAGTTACACCTTCCATTCAATAAATGAGGCTATTTAATCATCCAGTCTTCACTTTACTTTTTTGGGTGCACCTCACTGTGTGGCTGGGTACAGCTAGAGTTACTGCCAATTTCTGGCTCTAAAAAAGCACGAGGTCAATTTGGCTCTGCGCATTCCTTTAACTGCAATCCAACTCTAGGTATACATAGACTGTGAACGTTTGAGGAGACTGATGATTAATGTGATCATTAAACTGAGCAGATGTACACTAATATACTTACTGGTGAGTCCGTGTGCATGTTGGAAACATTCCTTGGAAGAGTCAGTCGGGAAGAGGTACAAATAGGGCCACCTTTGCTAGATGTCAAACTGGTGGCACTTCCCAGCATATTTCCCATGGACGTCGATCCCCCCATCTGAAATGTATATTACACTCGCGAGGTTGAGTGTGGCAAAGAGACAGCACCGAGATACAGCTGATTCCAGTAGGTGGCATGACATGACCGGTCGAAAGCATTTATTGTAACAGCAAGTGCTGATCTAAAACCCTTACAGGTACGGGGGTTTTTACATTGTTTTCACGAATCCGAAAAGATGTCTGCTCATTGTTGAAACCACCACCAGCCACCATATCTGTAGCTGGTCCTGTTAATCCAACCGACTGCTGGGTCTATAAAGAAAAAACTATTAATAATGAAAATAATAACAATGGGTATGCAAACCATCTTAAGAAAACATAAATCACTTTATAGGGACTTCACAGAGCCTGTACACAAAGTCATAAACTGATTAGTGATATTAATATGCACACAAGAGGCATGCATGAGCACAAAAAGGATAATTAATATGGAGGAATTTGTAGGTTTTTCACTTTATTATGAAGCCTAGTCAGGGGATGCAGCAATGTAAGCAGGCAGAGGGTTCTGGGTTTTAGGTGTAAAGGAAGTGAATGCATGGTCTCTGGGGATTTAAGTTTGATTACAAGCACAGCTACATGACCAATCAGTGGAGCAGGTGATAGGAAAAGAGAAGCCTACAGAGTGAGTATTACTAATTTTTAAAACAAAGTACGAGATGTTGGGACCAAAAGTGAGTGACAGGACCTTGGAGCCAGTCTACTGACAATGAGAACCGAGCATTTAGTTCGGAGGGAAGTGGAGTAATGTAGAAGCTAAGATGCCTAAGAAAACATAACCCATGGCTTCCAAGTTTTGAACCATCTAAAACCAATTTCTTGTTGCACAGGCAGCACTTCCTCTTTCATGTTGTCCACATGTGGTACTAACGAGCTGGATGGGGAGCCAATGCACGTCGGTGTGAAGTGGTGGAGTGTGACAACTGTGCCGTTCACGACAGACAAGTCTAGTGACATAGTTTTGCACCAACTGTAAGTGTCTGGTTGCACCGGATGAGAGGTCTGCAAACATGTCATAGTTATACTGAGAACTTACAGTACCAAATACTTCGTTCAAGAAGTCGAGTCGGGATGTCACAAATGCATGAAGCAACTTGGATGTGGTATCAGTATCTCTTCACTAGCAGACCAACTTAGCCCTGCAATAACCAAGATTTTTAATGCTTCTTTGAGAAAAGGGGTCGTCCCCAAGTCCTTCAAATCGGCAATCGTTAGACATATTCTTAAAAAGCCTGGATTAGACACAGAGGTCCTAGCAAACTATCGTCCAGTTTCCCTTCTTCCGTCCTTATCAGATTCTTGAAAAAATTGCTGCTAAGCAGCTAGTTAAACATAATTGAAAATAATGGAATGTCAGAAACATTTCAATCACGGTTCAAGAGGCAGCACTCTACTGAAACTGTTCTCCTACGTGTTAACAATGACATTCTACGTGGCAACGACGACGGGAATGTCACTGCCCTAGCTCTGTTAGATCTGTCTGCTGCCTTCGACACCATTGATCACGAAGTTCTGCTTGAACGATTGAGAACAACGGTCGGCCTGGCAGACGAAGATCCGACATGGTTTAAATCATACTTGTCTGATCGTGTTCAATCCGTGTCGTGTGGGGGTCAGGTCTCAGACACGAGAAGGGTCACCTGTGGAGTCCCTCAAGGGTCTGTACTCGGTCCCTTGCTGTTCTCCATTTATACACAACCTCTGGGAAAAGTGATAAAGGCCCATGGAATAGGATATCACTTCTATGCCGACGATACTCAGTTGTATTTGTCATTTAAACCGTCGGAATCTGCTGTAGCAACTGAGAAACTGAATGCTTGCCTTGGCGATTTCGATCCTGGATGTCGAAAAACTTCCTGAAATTAAATGACGATAAAACCGAACTGCTGCTCATAGGACACCCTAAGTGTGTGGCTGGATTAAAAGGCTTTGCTGTTCTAATAGGTGATGCTATTGTGCGACCTTCACCACGTGCTCGTGATCTAGGTGTCGTTTTCGACAGCTGCCTCAATTTTAAAAGCTTCATTCAGAAGACTGCTTCTACAGCTAGCCATCACGACCGATCCCTATCCAAGACTCAACTGCTCTCCCGACTCTGCTATGCTTCCCACTATCTCTTTGTTGCGTGAGATGAAGTCTGTTGGCTACCGAATGCGTACCGAAAGCCGCATAGGCTGTGGGTGCGCTATACAAAACTCTCCTTCGTAACACCCACATGGTCTTTATGACTTTGTGGAGTTACAGACGGAGATACATTACATTACATTATAAGCAGGCCCAAATTATTGCAAGGTCATGCACCTGCAAAGACTTAGTGCAGCTGATGTATATATACATATATATGAATATATACATATACATATACATACATACATACATACATACATACATACATACATACATACATACATACATACATACATACATACATACATACATACATACACATATATATATAATTCCTTCGTATAGCACCCAAAGAGAACTTAATCTCTATTCAGGCACTTCACATTTGCCACGGGGCTCGACCCCACGACCTCGGCCAGACCGTGGTCAGGGCGAGCACCTTCATCACTGGGCCAAACCAGCTCGGAATGTGGTAATCTAGTGTGGTAATCGGACGCGGTAATCTAGTGCGGTAACTTTACAATAGTAATAGTAAGGTAACTTTATAATAGGCCATCCAGATTGCTTTCAGAATAAAAGGAAAGCCAGATAAGGGATGTCGATTTGCTACAAAATTAATGCTAAACAGACAAGCGATTGCTAATGCAACCCACCTTTTTTAATGCTACAGCAGCAACTTCTTTCTCTCCTACAACCGACGAATATGTGCAAAATAAATACACAGAAAATCAAGCATGAGCACGATAATGAAAAATATGGACAAAATGCAGATGTGGTCCAATGAACATCATAAGACATCCTAAGCACTACATCTGAAATAGCCAGCTCCCCCTTCTGTCACAGTGCCACCGGTGAAGCTCCCCCTCATGGAGAGCAACGACTCAGTACAACAGAAACCTGAAAAGGCTACCTGGCACCAAGTCGAAGTCACATTCATCGCTCATATCATTAACGTCATCAACGAAGATGGGTTGAACAAGTCTTGAGCTGCCATTGATGCACGATTTTGTTCTAAAATAAAAATCAATAGTGAGCACTACTTTTCTTAATTCTAAAAAGCCTGGCCCGGTTGAGCTAATAACCAGACCAAGTGCATGGCAGATATGCTTTTGTCCTTTACTGTCAAACTGTTCATAAAGTGGCAAATAAAGATAAATACATTGCCAACATGCTGCCAGACTAGTTCCGGTGCCAGTGACATATCCACACCAAAAGCACTGGTTTCATTTCTGACAAATCCATCAAAATAAACTTTGCAAATGTGCAAAGCATTTTCGAATGACCTGCTAAAACGAATATCTACATAGGTACGCAGCTTTAGTTAGAGAACTAAATGGCAGGCAAAAACAGATCTATGGGCCTCTCCCCGTTTGCCGAGATGCAACAAACAATCATTATTCAATAGAAGGTCTCCCGGCAATAACATATGCAATGCCATGTTGCCACATTAGGCAGTAACTAGCAAAGCTGCTTTTATAATACTGCTTGCATAGCAATAGCTAAGCAAGGCAAGTCAATCTGAAGCTTAAAGGTATTCACTTCAAGTAATGTGCCAACATGGTTACTGCTATGCAATTAGTTAATCACAGACTTTCACGACACAGAAAAACAGCTCTTGAGTTGCAAAGAAATAACAATGCTACATCGATGCCAAGCTTATGGTAATTGCAGCCAAATACACCAGCCTTCAAGGCCGAGGGAGGTGAGGAACAGAGTGGAGAGTAACTGTAAAAAAGGCACGTGTCGGCCATTTTTCTTTCTCAAGAGGGGCAAGTCAAACTGAGCCCCGCATTCACACAAGCGCGAGAACACACACGCGCACGCACGCACGCGCACACACACACACACACACACACACACACACACACACACACACACACACACACACACACACACACACACACACACACTGCCTCTCTCTCTATATATATGCTATATATATGCTATATATATATATATATATATATATATATATATATATATATATATATATATATATATATATATAGTGTGTGTGTGTGTTTTGGATGTGTATGTGTATGTGTGTATGTGTGTGTGTGTGTGTGTGTGTGTGTGTGTGTGTGTGTGTGTGTGCAGGCCTGTGCGTATCTTTGTATGCATCTTTGTGTGTAAGTATGTAACATATATACATACATAATAAGTAATATATAGATACACAGTGCCGGACCAAAAAGAGTGTTTGCACCAACAAAGACCCCTACTTTTTGAGTTTCACTGAGTACACTCCCTATAAACTGCACAAACTAAATACAGAATACTAGTAGAATGTGTTTTCTATCAAATGATATACAATAGAGCTCATAAGCTACATCCTCTGCCGTATCGTTGACGTTCTAATGGAGTGAGTCACATATCACCAGCAGCTGGGCCATTGGGGTTATCCCCCACCTCAAAACTAGGGTTGCATGTCCAGGTGAACATGACTAGCCTGCTAAAGCAAATCACACAGGAATGATCAGATGCAATTGCAAGCCTTCTGGGTACCACACGGCTAATCTATTTTGGGTTCAGAGGCTCTCATTGGTATGCAGCAGTCTAACGAAGATGATCAGATTTTCCAAGCTCTCGGAAAGCCAGAGGGTGCACTCCTCGCATTGAAAAATAAGGATTATTCTAATCGAGCGATTGCCACGAAGATCGGAATTACAGAAGTAGCGAGGTACAATTTGAAGATGCTAGAACATATGAAGACATGAAGATTAGGGTGGGGCAATGCATAGCAGGCTCACCAGTTCATTGAAAATTAAGAAGTGGAGCTCCCGGGGATTACTGTCAGTAAAACAACTATCAGGAAGAGGCTCAACGAACACGAAATTCAGAGTTGCTAAGAGGAAGCAGCTACTTAAGTTACAAGCATAGGAGGCTCGCTTTTGCCCATAAATACCAGCATTGGACTCCAGCTGAGTGGAGCCAAATTTTGTGGACTGAAGAATCGTTAAGTCACCCTCTTTGCTACGTCATGAGCACTAGTGTAGAGACGAAAGGAAGAAGTATATCCAGATGTTTGTCACCAAAAGACCGTGGTGGTGGGTTATGGTGTGTGGTGGCTGTATCGCTGCTGGTGTAGCAAGCTTGCACCTGGCTGCTCAGCAGACCGTAGGTTTTAGTCTGGTTTTTTGTTGTTGCTGTAGACGCTGGGCAATACAGCAGTGCAAGGGGATAATGACTGCAGACAATACTTGGACATTGTTAGTAATGTTTCTATTCCATCAGCTCATAGCAAACATGATCCGAAGCATACGCAGGCATGGCAAAGGACTTTTTTGACAAACCCTATCCAGCAAGGCTGTGATCACTTCCAGATTTTGAAATGGCCCAGTCAGAGTCCAGATTTGAACCCCATTGAGCATTTGTGGCACGAGTTAGAAAGTAAAATATGTGAACAGGTCATCCTTCCAAAAATGGTTCATGCATTTTTCAAACTTCTGCATAAGAAGTGACAGAAAATCACACGTGACGTGAGAAACTGTCGGTGTAAATGCCCAGAAGGCTCCTCGCAGTTACAAAAATCTCGGAATAACATTTTATTTAATATCATTGCAATTTTATTTGCAATAAACTGCTTTCACTACAGCATGGTTCAGTTTATTTCAACAGTGTTGGCTTTAGCAATTTATCACGTTCTATCTACCTACCTGGTTGAAATGCAGCATCAGGCCAGCACTGCATTTATCTCACTCGTTCACTTTCTTGGCTCCCTCTCTCTCTCAAGAGTTCTCTCAAGACATGTTAAGAGCCTAAATAGAGATTAAGTTTTCTTAGGGTGCTATACAAATGAATTATATATATATATATATAATTATAATATATATATAATTATATATGTATATATATATATATATATAATTATATGTATATATATATATATATATATATATATATATATATATATTATGCTATATTAAACCTCATCTCGACCTGTCCAGTAGGCTTACAGCTGGGCAAAGTGACCCCGCCCTCACCTTGCCATCAGCAGCCTATATAAACTTACCGTTGCTCTGTTTGAGCAGTGCTCACAGTGGTCTTCAAGGCACTAGTTGCCCTGCACGCTATAGCTGGTGTGCTACAGGATGAAGTACTTGTGACAGGAGCCGAGCAAGCCGAACGCCCTGCACGAGGTGTTGCGGCAACCGAAGACTGCTGCACTGTCAGCCGGGTGAGAGAGTGCGTGGGCGACAAGACACCATGGTCTGCTGGTGCTGGCACAGAAGGGACACGCGGTCCAGTGAGTGCAGGTACGTTTGAAGGTGGAGTGGACGAAAATACAGGCTTTCGAGCTGGTGTCGGTACTGCTGTATTGCCCAGCGTCTACAGCAACAACAAAAAACCAGACTAAAACCTACGGTCTGCTGAGCAGCCAGGTCTGCAACAGAACCGGTAGAGCATGAGCACATTAAAACATGCTGCAACCCGGTTCAACTTGACCCCCCACGTGGCCTAAAAAACGTCTGCCCAAGAGGAACGTTCTAAATACAAGCATCGGCAGACCTAGGTTGGCAGCACGATAGATCCACGACTGAATCATCAGGCAGATGTGCAAGCACTTGAGTGGACATTTTCGAAGGTGAAGGACAAACAAAGTCAAACCGAGCCATTGGAGAAAGTACATTCTAAAACCCTGCCCGTGATGCAACATTTAAAAGTGAAAGCAAACAGCAAAGGCTGCCAAGGCGATCGTTAGAGAAAGACAGAGAGAGAGAGAGAGAGAGAGAGAGAGAGAGAGAGAGAGAGAGAGAGAGAGAGAGAGAGAGAGAGAGAGAGAGAGAGAGAGAGAGAGAGAGAGAGAGAGAGAGAGAGAGACACAGAGAGAGACACAGAGAGAGACACAGAGAGAGAGACACAGAGAGAGACACAGAGAGAGACACAGAGAGAGACACAGAGAGAGAGACAGAGAGAGAGAGAGAGAGAGAGAGAGAGAGAGAGAGAGAGAGAGAGAGAGAGAGAGAGAGAGACAGAGAGAGACAGAGAGAGACAGACAGACAGAGACAGAGAGACAGAGACAGAGATAGAGAGAGATAGGGAGGGAGGGAGAGAAAGAGAAAGAGAGAGAGAGAGAGAGAGAGAGAGAGAGAGAGAGAGAGAGAGAGAGAGAGAGAGAGAGAGAGAGAGAGAGAGAGAGAGAGAGAGAGAGAGAGAGAGAGAGAGAGAGAGAGAGAGAGAGAGAGGCATTCAGGCTTGACGAGGCAGACTATCTCAACTCATAGCCACCAGCCAAGGAATGGTTCCAGATTGCAAACTTGCAGGTGACCATGCTCTTGCCTTATCCACAACCTTCAGGAATATTACAATTGCCACCTATGGCTATGATTAGACAATATTGAATGGCATGGAGTAAACAATCGAAGAATAACGTGGCCCAAGTGCATCAATAAAGGGAGGAGCTATAACCATTGGGCATAAAAAAGAAATATGTACGTAACATGACTTACTGTGAGTTCAGTGTGAAGTGCTCTGTGTGAAGGGAAGATCAGCTTAGCGGGAATTAGAGACACTTTGCAAAAAATGTGATATGCACATACGTCATCAAGATGGTACACTTGGCATCAGGAGGGATAACAAAATAAAAGTAGAAAAGAATCAGATTCTCCAATAAGAAAGTGATAGTCATATAACAATAATAATACATTTGCATAGCACACTAAGACAACTTAATATCTTTCTAGGCACTTTATATTTGCTGCAAAGAAAGCAAGATCGAATAGTTAATGGTAGCATGCTCAATTTCAACAAGCGTAACATGTATAGGAGTGAGAAGCATAAGGTCAACATGCAAATATGGTCAGTGGCAGCATACAAAATGCCAGCACGCATAAGCACGCAGAGCACAATCACATGAACCCACAAAATGTTGTCAACATGTTTTTAAGCTTCTTTTTAAATGATATCATGTCACGTGATGTCATGATACCAGTTGGAAGTGTGTTCCCGGCTTTGGGAGCATAAGAACTAAAGACCCGGTCGTCAAAAGATTTGAGGTTCGTCCGAGGTGTAGGTAACAATTTGATTCAGAAAAGCACTTAGTACGATGCTTAGCCTGGAGGAGAGTAGATCTGATAGGTAGGCTGGGGCCAAAGAATGGAGGGACCTACAAGTGATTTACAGAATCATGAAGTCAATACACTGCTTGACTGGAGCCAGCGCAGGTCAGCTAGAAGTGGTGTGATGTGACAACTGCAACGCTCACGATAGAGAAGCTGTGGAGTTTTGCCCTAGCTGAAAGCACATGATTGCACATGCTGGTAGGCCAGAAAGCAGTGAGTTACAGAAGTCAAGATGGGATGTCACAAATGCATGGACCAGGTTCGATGTAGTATCTCTGTCTGAGCAAGTCTGAATTTTAGTAATGTTATGTAGCTGAAAGTACACAGACTTGGCCGTGGAGCTGATGTGGTCGTCTAATGGAAGGTTGCTTTGGAACAGGACACTTAGATTTCGTGCAGATTCAACAGAAGATATGCTGGCGGAGCCGGTTTTGAACGGCAGGTCTTCCGATTTCTGAATCATACTTGATTTGCCCATAACTAGTAGGTTAGTCATCAATACATGCAGCAAGGGTGTGTAGAGCATTCGACTTGCTGGAGGGCTGGGAGGGATCAAAGCAAAGGTATATATAACTCAGTGCCATCAGAGAATCATAAGTCATATCATAGAAGTGAAAGCCTAGGTTGTGCTGGCAATGGCATTGGCACGAGGCTGAGTTTAAACCTTGAAAAGAACTGGATCAAGCACAGAACCCTGAGGTAACTCTCCCCCTATTTAAGTGGTTACTAGGATGATCTTAGTCCGTTCACATCAATACTCTGGAGTATCCCACTGAGACAGGACCTGAACCATTTCAGTGCAGTACCATTGAAGCCCAGGCAACGTTAGAGGTGCTCGAGAAGGACTTCGTGATTGATAGTATCAAAGGATGCCGAAAGATCGAGCAAAACAATCAGAGATACTAAATGGCAGTCGACGAGTCCACTTGACACCTGAACAAATGAAATTAAGCTAGAGAAGGTCAGCAAAGGAATGCAGAATGAAAAGAGACCCAGCCATCGGAGTACACCGAGGCCTGCCTCCCTGCACTGATGAGGGGCAAGCAATAGTACGGCTCGGGTGTATATAAAAACCATTCTCTTAACTATGATTATCCAATGGAGTTGTCGAACACCGAGTAAGATCAAAGAAGGGGGGTCTGCCTTAGCAAATAGCAATCATGTGTAGGAATAAAAAAAAACGTGCAGTAGCAAGCATAAGCACTCAAAAACCACTTGGCTGATTATTGGCTGATACAGGCTAGCAAAAGGGACTTTGAAATACGCAAAAGTCCAGAAGGTTGCAAAATAGGCAGCTGTGTGAAAAAAGCCCATAATCACATTCCCTTTCTAGTCTACTCAATAGCAAGAAAATCCATGTAAGTGCCACAACATGCAAAACAGCATTTCTGTGTCATCACGAAATGAAAAACGTATCTAGAATACGATCGTCCTGTCAGAGCAGATCAAAACATATAGCAATGCATACATCAGGCAGTGGTGCTCAATGAGTGTCTCGGCCAGATACTCTTAATTTGTTTTCTTTACTTTTTTAAGTAACAAGTACACAACTAGATCTCTCTAAATGATAATTCTTTCAAATTATTATCAAGCCTGCACCAAGCTCCCCTTTGTTAGAATCGTGCTCTCGAGCATTACGTTAATTCAATTATTCTTGCTTCCTTGATTTCTTCGTGATCCTTATCCTGGCAAAGAACCAAGACGAAATACAGCATTGGTGCATCTCAGGGTTTGGCGTTCAACAACAAATCGTAAGCTGTGGCTCAAACATCGGTGGCTCGAAACCAAAAACTGGTTTTTGAATGATGGCATCTTGACATAAAAAGCAATGAATAAGTAAATAGTAAGACAGAACAATGCCGAGTTAACTTCAGCTGGACCACAGCTAGCCTAGAGAATAAAGAAAAGCCATCTGGCATGTTCTTAGGTTTAAGTGATTCTGCAACGAATCCAAATTTGTATAGACTCAAAGTCAGCCCCCAAGGAGCCAACAAGGAGCAGTCGATCAAAAGGTTTAGTGTTTACAGTTTATATTATCTAGAGCTTGTTGATGGTTAAGATCTTAGGGTTTACTGTATACGATGACACTGACAGCATATGAGCATCGTTACTACATCGGTACCAACAATGCACGAAGCATGTATGAAGCATGAAGCTCCATAGCTCAACCACCAGATGACTTGCTTGTACACATGCTCAATCCCTTTGCTTTCAACTAGTCCTAGGGAGCTCCAAAATCAACCCAGGAGTGAGATTCAAAAAGAAAGCATATCGAGCACTGATGCAAAAGATTGCATCGTAAGCTATTAAAGGCACAGAAATATCATGCATATTTTACCTAACAAACATACGAACATAGATAGCATCACAGTGAAATTGATGCAACAGATCTCTACATTAGAGACCCATCCATGTATGACCTATGCAGATCGAGATTACAGAGATTGTGAGCACATTAAGGTGGGATTAGCAACAACAATGCTTTCTTTGACCATAACAATTAGGAGCGGTACCAAAGCACACTGCTCTGATCCATGGGCTGAATTCCAGATGGCTATTTGTTGTCTTTGCAAGCTTTCTATCATTATATCAGCCACTAAAGAAGCTTTCAAGCTCTCCTCCACCCAACCATGAGGCATCTCAGAGTCACTGCCAGGTGCAATAATCACAACAGTGCCTGGTATCTTAGCAATACCGATGCCCACATGCAGTATTAAGTGATCAAGCAACTAATGTCCTAATGACAGCTGCAGGTCAATGGGAAATTGCATCAATACCTCGTCGGCTTTGGCTTGTTTGTCGAGCAGAGTTTGTTCCAACACTGGCTTCTTGAAGCTAAATGCCCTGCAGTGGACATGTAAACGACACAGGATTTAGACAATAATTGCTACCATAAACAGCAGCAAGCACTTTCTTAGGACGAATTAGCCAGAGCAGTACAGCATACATAACTATGCAGACACTATGGCTTAAAGCCCTATTGAAGCTTGCATGCAACAGGAGCCTTGGCAAATCAGCATGCCAAGCTTGTTAGTAATAGCAGCCAGTTCCAATGCTTTTCGTGCAGGCAGCACATTTGCGTGGTCAGAAATACATGTCTGACTGCCGGACTCGTCGGATGCCATGACACCGGAAGGGAGGAATGAGTTGTACACATAACACCAAAAATACAAGTTGGTGACAAAGCTCAAGGAAGAATAACTTGGCTAAAGACGATGGCATACCAACTTCCACGATCAAGCAGCAAATTAGCACGAAACAGTATGCACTCAGGCAGCCTTCCTAAAATCATTTCTTAAAGAAAGCTCTTCGCCAAGTGCTAGAGCAATAAAGAACATGTCAGCCAGACCAGCTGCCAAGTATACAATATATTAAGACACTCGAATGCACTGAATCGGCACGCATAAGCTTGGCAGTAAGTATGGGACAGTGATTCACACATGCAATTCGTCCATGAGAGTGGGAGCTAGGCATCCGAGTGTCAGCACCAAATCAAGTGACAAGATATGTTTGGAAATGCGATACGACCCATGCAGCCTTGCTGTTTTCACAGAGGCTCACATGAGAGATAAGTGACTCTAGCGGGACGAGGGGGGATGCCACCGAGCTGGCTAATCTCACGGCTAGCTTACACTGGACCGATAAGCTATCTCACCGACTACCACTTCATCGTCATTTCCATTTACACTACAGACACGCTGCCCATTCGGTTCAGACTCTGTCATTTTCAGACGAAAAAAGAACCCGGACAACGACTGGCCATATAGTTCGTCTGCGCATGGACAAAAGCTGTTCTTCCTTTTCACTCGCGGCTTCTAAGACCTTCACAGTCACGGCGTTGCGACCTGACAGCAAACCTGTCAGCTATGCCGCCCGTCTGCCGCTCCGGGGGTGCAGCAACAACTACACCCCAGCAAGCAAGTGCCGCAATATGCGAAAGCAGTGAGTTCGCCGTACAGATCGGGATGAACGGAGGGAGCACGAGCGAACTCGGGGGGGGGGGGTTCTAGCGGTTAGCAAAGCATGGCGAGTCGCGCCTAGTGCAACGCAGCAGTTATAAGGCCTTAAGCCCTCTCACGCGCGAGCTTCAACTGCGGCAACTCATGCTGTTTTTTAACGCGAGACAATTGGCGAAGACAAGAGCATCTCTCGAGCTTGTGGACGCAGAAAAGTAAGAACGACTCCAGCCTGCAGTGACCTGCAGTGTCGCAGCAGCCGCCGAGGAATAAGTTGTCTTTACTTAAGCTACACAGTAAAGCTGAAAGCTCCCGCGTAATTACTTTTACCCTAAGCATATACAGTCATACGCTAGCTGTATAGCAGCCAACAGTCTGAAACGGCCTGGCAAATACCGGGTCCGACAAAGAGTTACAGTAGCCAAAATGAGGAAACAAAGTGGATTTATATCATCCCGTATATCTAAATTATTCGTTATAAGTGCATCGCCCAAGTAACCCACGTACCTCTTCTTATCCGACGCTTCGGACATTCCCGTACGTAAAACGGTGCCAGTCGGCTAGTTGCCCGGCCCCCCACACTTCCGGTTCCTTTTCAGCCGCCATTCCTGACTGCGAGGGTGAGTCTTATTTCTGCAGACGCATCGCTCTTTAAAACGAGCATCGTTGGCGGCCGCGTGTAAGGCGAACGCAAGCTATTGAGATTATATCGTGCTGTACGTATTGGCTTGGATATGTCTTATGAAATCTGTTCGCGATATATATTATCGGAGGTACCCACTGCGTTTCGCTGGCATGTTGTAGATGGCTATCCGGTATGAGTTGGCCGTTGGCCTTCAGAAGGGGCGCAAGCTGGCGCCGAATGCTAAGCGAGTCAAGGCTTCTAGCAACCGCGGTGTAAGTAAAGCTGCCGTGCAGATCTGGCTGACTCGACTGCTTTCCACTTTCCACTTCGTGCCTTGTCGTACTCCCGTACTTCATTTCGTTAAAGAATTAAGAAACGAAAATGTCCTGTTACACCTGGCCCTTAATTGTTATGTGGTAGAGTTCGGCGACTGCTCCCTTTGCGTATTTTTGCTTGTGGCCGAATAACTTGGCTGGCAGGCTTTGTGGCACCTGCGGGGAATCCGTAGTAGGCGTCTTGACTAATATTGCGTAGGTAGCAGTGTTTTCGCATTTGCTGGACCGCACGCGGTACATATTGTAAATGTGCTGTGCTACACATTCGAAGTATAAGTCCTCATTATTGAAGAATGTGTACGTTGATTAGTAGCACTGCATGGCCGGCAAACAAAAGCATGACAGCTAACTCCGGCCTGATCGAGCTCTTCAGGCCGTGAGAGACGTTTGCATGTCGACCAATGGCCTAGGATAAATGTGTGGGTAATATGTGTTTATCTGTATCTGCATCATTCCCGAATCACCGCTTGGCGTGCTGAACATGTACACTCCATCCAGTGGGTCACAGTGCAGCCTACTGGCCTCCGGAGAGAATAGTTTCTGCATAAGCCAGCACTGACATTCGAAAGTGCCTGTGCACCCGGCGTCAGAATTTATGCCTTGCCTTTTTTAATTGCTTCCTACACTCAAGTTTGGATCGAGTGACAAGCTTCAACTGTTGGGTTGCTTGATGTATTATGCAATAACTTGCAGTTTGTGGGTAAGCATACATTTTAAGATAAGCAAAAAAAAGGTAAAATGTTGCTGATTCGACAGCCTCCTTATTATGTTGCAGTTGTGAAGCCGTGGTGGCTACACTCGTTGTACTGGGCAGAGACGGTTAAGCCGACTTAACAGCCTCATTTATGTAGTTGCAGCAGAGCCTTCACTGATGTCACAAGCGATTGCAGTGGTCAAGCGACCCGGGTCGAAAAGAGCAATTACCTCCTCGCTCCCCTACCCCACAAAAAGCAGGTGGCAGCTGCTGACATGGGATCTTATCCCATAGTGATGTGCTTGCTCTTCTACCACTCAGGTCGTGAGTGATCCTGTATTGACTGCAAGCAGTAATGACAGCCGTTAAGGCTCTGCTGTCGCTATACAAATGCGACTTAAATCAGATAACACCTTTTTAAATGATTGCCTTCTGGAGGACTCGAACTCACGGCGTTAATTGGGTTCATGCACCTGTCCTGGGGTCAGGGACCCACTTGTATCGTGAGCAGCAACCGTTCATGGTAGTCTTATTGAAGTGTCGAGGATTGGGAGTTCCCTTGGTAGCTTCTGTGCAATTAACTACGTTGTGTGACTTAGTTGATACCTCGCAAACCTGTCTTCTCCCATATAGGTTATTTCCACGGTGGATTGCAATTATATCAGCTAGATATGTTTGCATATACCGGTCGGGAAGATTTTCGCTCACCTAAAAGCTGCATGAGCAGCATTGAGCCCTCCTCCCTCCCATTATATCAGTTTGTCCTGTGTATCTGAGCCCTTGGAATTATGCTTCCTAAGCTGGGGATGGATCGTGGGTGTTTAGTAAGAATTGACTTTTGTTTGCAAAATTGCCTTGAATGTTTGCTTGATTTGCATCTTGTGCACGGCATGATTTGTAATTAATTTGCCATCGACCAGGATTGCTTGTAATGTGTTTGTTGTGCCAATTTGCCAGCGACTAGCTCTATCACTAGTGCAACATTTATAAGTGAAATATCTTTTGATGTGGGTGTATCCCTCTTTACCTCATGACCACTTGAGTCTGCCTGCTTCTGACCTCTAGTATGGTAGGATCAACTAATAATTTGCTGGTCCGATGTTATTGTGTTATAATTTTCCTTTTTCTTTGCTAAAGATAATGATCTTGGAACCAGGAAGGCTGCATAATTCAGGCCCTGTCGAAGCTACAGGTATCTAATTTAAATTCATAATTACTCCCATTTACCAAATAGCATGCACAGCAAAAAGCCGGCATGCAGTAAAGTGTGGGCTTGGTTTATTTTTTCGAAGGCACGTGCTAAGCCAATTTGCTGTCTGTATCAATCAGTCCGACGATGGCTTAAGTACTCTGGTGGTAGGCTATTGTGAATTTTTTCCTTGTTCTTTGTGTTCGCTTGGTTGGCATTGAGTGTATGGTGTGCTGTGTTGTAATATGTTGTATTGTTCACTTTGTCTTTGCCTAATCATGGCTTTCTCCCAAATACCACCTTCGCCAGGCTCGTTGAGTTCTGATACCTACTATTTATTCGTGAATGATCGCCCTATAAGGCATTCGTGATTTCAGGCGTGTTGGAATAGTACTAGTACCAGAGATTCTTGAGATCTAACTGCTTTCATATCTACATAATACCCAGATTGTGGTTGGATGTTCCTCGTGACCTTCAATGGTAGTATGCTAGATGGAGGGTCTTGATTTTTAAAGGAGTTTCACCTGCAACGTATAATTTGGTGTGTATAATTCGGTGCTGTCAGTGAGTTTTCTAAAAAAAATTATTTGTTAACTGGCTGCATTAAACCCCTTAGGTGTAGTTGTACTGTAAATTGTTTTCTTTGTGGGTCAGAATATATTTTATTGTGTGCGCTTGGCTTTGTATGCCCCTATTGCCATTGTTCTAACATTTGGTGATTTAGAAAATCAACAAGAAAACGAAATTCGTACGAGACCTCGTAAGAGAAGTTGCTGGATTTGCCCCTTATGAGAGAAGGTTGATGGAGTTGCTGAAGATTTCAAGAGATAAGAGGGCCCTAAAGTTCGCCAAGAGGAGGGTAAATAGCATTTCGCTCGTTTATTGCAAGTAATCCCTTAAGCTTTGCTGAGGTGCTAAGCAGAATGATTTCTTTTGCAGCTTGGCAACCATGTCCGTGGAAAGAGGAAGAGAGAAGAGATGCAGACGGTTCTGCAGCGTATGAGAGCTGCTAAGAAATAGTCGACCTTTTACGTTCAATAAACCTTACTTGTACATGGTTAAAATGATTTGCTTACCTTTGTCATGCATGGGCTGAGGCTTTCCGGTTCACGTGCCACAATTGGTCTTCATTTCTTCACATCCAAAAAGGCTTGTGCTGCATTGCGATCCCTGTGATCATTCAAAGAGTGCAAGATTTGTGCGGACATTCCTACTGTAAACTGTGTTAACCCTTTACTTATTTAGCATGTTCTCTCGTAGACTAAAGGCAACCTTTTTGAGGTATCCAGCATTTTATAAGTGGCTGATATTCAGCTGCACGTTTTTACCGCTAAGACCTTGTGATTAAACTCAGCTTTTTCCTCCCACATCTACCAACCCCATCTTGGCTGTTGCAGTGGACAGAGGTTACAAGAATTCTAATCAGTGTACATTTGTTCTCATAAAATCTACCAGGACTTACGATTGGTGTTAATAGGAGATATGGTGGCGTGCGATAAGGTTTTTTTTAGAGACGATTGTATATTGTCGAGCTACTGACAAGTGTAGCTACACTAAAACTCTTTGGGTGGCTGGGGTCGTGGGGCTCCCCACTCATGGGCTTATCGAGTAAATGAAAGTTTGATAAGACATTATTCACACCGGTAGAAATAAGAATAAGCAACGTGTGCATACAATTATCACTTAATTTGTGATTATTAGATGGTGCACCTTATTTGCAACGACCTGCCTACTTCGCCCAGGCATTAAGCTGATCTAACGAAAATCGGCGTCTGTCGTACTTGCAAGTAAACAAAAAATGCATCAATAGTGATACTCGGCCAGCTGCCATAACCGTTGCTCGACTTCATTCAACGAATGCCGCTTGGTTTAAGGTCAGGAGACGACTTAACCAGTCCATAACCGACACGCTGGAGTAACCGTATTTTGATAATTGTTTTAAAAAAGTACTACGATGTCGTTAGTTTAGGATCATGTTATAGAAAATATAACACCGTACATAAAGTGCTATCACACTTGGGAAATCCTACGTTTTGAAGGCCTAAATAGCTGTCCTGGCTGGCTCACGATATTCAGGGTTCCGACACCCATTTCTGCTGAAACCCCACACTGACATATTTTCCTCCGAATTTGACCGTTGGTTGCAGGCAAATGGTTGATTGGCTTTGTTGGGTCGCAGACGCACGTAAGCCTTCTTTTGCAATTATAAAAGTGAAATTGCTTTCGTCACTAAATACATCTACCCCAATCATCAGCAGTTCAGTGATTCGAGCCTTATCCATCTGTAAACGACTTACCGGATTCTTTGCCGACAAAAGAGGTTTTCACTTTGCAATTCGAGAATGTAGACTAGCCAGAACTAATCGCCTTCTGACAGTGCTGCCGCTAACTTGCTTCCCAGACGAAGCATGAATACTTTCAAGATGAGCTTTCGTCGAAGCCATACGGTCATTTTATGCCTCCAACTTTAGAATGGTGTTTTCCCTCTTAGCGGGAGCACGGCCGGCCCGACCGTGTAGCATTTCAAGGGCTCCCTGTTTTCTCTGGTTTGACCCCCTGAATTGAGATTAAGTTTTATAAGGGCGCTATACAAATGAATAATATTGATTTGCTTTCTTAACGTGGTAAGAAACCGTACTCATCGATATTGATAAAGTAGCAGCAATTTGACCTACCGACTGTCAAGCCTCCTAAAGTGCCACGATCTTACCCATCACGAAGATTGACAGTTCGGCGACCTTCGGCAACACTGATGGGCTTTCCCTCCCTGCAAAATAAGTAATCCTCAATGGGTTCTGTGTTCAGTTTCGTCTCGTACGCAGCCTCACGGTTCCAGCATGAATGATGAAGATGATAGATGAATGGGTGTTTCTCGAGGCTCTATTGTGGCGAGGCTCTATTATGGCCAAAACAGCCACTGTTAAAGGAGTTTATACAAGGTTTATGGCTCATTTTGGGAATCTTGTCCATTGCCCAACTATCATGACAACTCGTAATTGGGCATTCAAGACAGACAGAATTAGCAGACAACCGAGCAAATATGCACCATTCAAATGCATTTCCGTTTTGAGCGAACATAGATCCTCCGTTTTCAAAACGTAGTTACAGTAGTTAGAAAGATTTCAGTTAAGCTTGCCGTGGCATTAGGCTGTGGGCCTATGGCTCCATTTAAACGGTAGATTTTGGGTTATGTCTCGACTCAAAATCTGATTAGCCCTTGCAAACAGAAAACGCTTCTCGAGCTATTTTGTGTAGCACACGTGACAGCTGGAGGCACGTAATAGTTAGCTGCTGCTGCTAACTGTAGGCTATACCATTAAAAAAATTCCCTTAAATACAAAAACTACTTCCACATGCATTGACAGTCTACTGCTGTGGCTAGCAGCATGGGTCTAATCCGAATGAGTGAATGCACGCCAGGCATGCAGCTCAGTGCTGAGTTGATAGACAGGTGATGTGTTGCGTTTGTTGGCTAATTTCTCCAGGGGCCTCGTCCGGAATTTCCAATCAAAGATACGTGTCGGCACCAAGTATCCGGTCAGCAATGAAGCTCTCCCACAACACAACACACCCTTCCATCGCAGCCAACGATCACATGCGATCGATCGTTCGACCAACGTTGCTCAGCCTTTATTACTATTAATTGTTAATGTTATGCATGTTCCACCATGCATAGATATGCACAAAATACCGTATGACTTTTGAAAAAGCATGTGACTGCAATTGCATTCGGAGTTATGCTAAATCCCAGTGGCCTATGCTGGCTGGTGTGGATTGCCATCGCACCCAGGCAGCCACCTTCAAATAACACGTTCGGCATCTACCCGGCGAGTTAGAAAGACCAGCGTGGGTCGCCGCTCCGCTCCGCTTGCTCGCTCGACAACGGCCATAGCGCCAGGCTCGGGCTGCAGCGCAGCAAAGTCCCAAAGGCACCCAGTCCGACTGCGCCGAAGCAGCCGGCTGGCTCGTCTGGCAGGAGCCGAAGGTTTTATAGCCAGTGCTCGTAGAACGATGTAGGCCGGCCGCCCTTGAGCCCGAGCAGCGGCTCGAGAACCAATCGGCGACAGAGGCAATGCTTAATCGACGCCTTCAAAACCCTCCGTGTTCTCGATGGCTACGAGCAGCTTCTTGCGCAGCTCCTCGTATGTGGAGTAGGGCGGAAGGTCCAGCCTGTTGAAGCTGCAAAGGAGGGGGCGACCACGCGTCATCGAGGGGTCACCTCGACAGCAAGTCGCCGCAGCCAATTGACGAGCGCCGACGCTGCACAAAAGCAAGGCTACGCAGCCGTAGGATGCCGTCTACGGAAGACGAGCATCTCCGCAGCCGCCCGCCCCCTCCTGTGCCATTAGCCGCGGGAATGAGCACGCGCGGCGTGCAGTACCAGGTGTGCGAGCGCGGCAACTGGTTGGGCGCTCCCCACTTCTCGATGGTGAACACCTGCGGGCCGTTGCTGCCCAGCAGCTCCGAGAAGCCGTTCATGGGCACGCGTGACGTGCCCGTCACAAACTGCAGCAGCCTGGCTCGGTCCTCGTTGCTGAGAGAGTAGAGAGCCTGAAACAAATAGGGATGTTCGTGCGGGATGCTACAGTAGCAGTGCTAATAAGCCTGCAGCGAGGCCAGGCGTGTGCAAGCAGCGTTTATGCCGTGTAAGACGTGCACAGTGATGAGACTGTTTCGGGAGGTCAACGAAACACACCAGGACTCTGCCTGGGTCAGGACGGAATCTCGCCCCCTCAGTCCAAAACAGGATTGTGGAAAAACCTGGGTCGCCCAGTTGCAAGTGTTTTAGGTGGATGCCTTACCACAGATTCCATAGTCCAGCTAGTGGGCAGCCTTTGCAATCTCGCAGCCCAAGTTTTCGGGCCATATCCAACTACATACCGAGAGTAAAAACATCAGGTAGTAGGCTGCGAACTCTACGACTTTATAAGTGCCAGTACTCTGGTAGCAACAGCTCACACCGAGACATTTGTACCCTTTCTAGACGTCGGCTGTTGCCACTCTGGACGTCGTCTGAAGGCGTTAGGTGGCAAGCACCTGATCTACTCTTAAATGCTCATCCAGGCGATACAGGCATGAATAAAATGTTACCTCACCCATTGCCGACAAGCACGTCTTGACATAACGATTCTGGTGCATTAGAACACGGCCCATCGCAAGCCATTAAAGAATCATAAGCAGTGCAACTGAGCCTTGCTGCATGGAAATATAAAGTCGACCACGACTACTATATAATGTGGTCAACATCAATCTTCTATGTATATATATTCTATATTCTATGAAATCCTTTGATTTAGTGTGACGACTAATCTACACAGCCTTAACACGTCCACAAAAAGCCAACCGAAAGTACTCGTATTAGCATGCCTTGAAGCAAAGCTAGCCCCCATATGGAAGCATACATTCTTAGCTAACTCGTGGACATTCTGCAGCCCCATCTAATCTGGAGGAATTAAAACAAAGTCGTGCTTACAGTAACTGTCGCACCATAATTAGCGGCTGCAGCTAGCGATCGGCAGCCAAACGAAGCCAGAAATAATAATTGCTGGTGGACTTCTGCACATTAAAACACTGTCGAGCTGTGCTGGTTTCAGTCGTAGAAAGCAATCGCTTCTTGACGAGGTAAACGACAACAGCTAAACGCCTTTTCTGGTGGCATTTCAGCAGTGTTATCTTGCGGTCAACCTCACTAATTAATGCAGGGTCTATTTGGATGCTCATTACTGAATCTACACTGTTCGTAAATGGCCATGGTTGTAACACTTATTTTCGATTAAAGAGGCCATCTATTCTGAACAGACCAGATCTTCTGATGTCACATGTCACATGCTTTAGGATGCCAGGCAGCTAAAGCAGCAGCTGACTGTGTCGCAGTCGATGCTGTCTCTCGAGATCGATTCTCTGCACCAGACATTGGACCGGAACAACACACACTGTACAGTAAGTCACAGCTGCCACGCTCATGCTCGAGGGCTACCGAAGCAGCCATCACGTGCTCAGAGGCATCGGTTTGGCAGCCCCTGACTGCCAGTGGTATGTGTTCACAAACATCTCATTGCTTGCAAAGACCGATGAGCTGCATACTGCAACGATTCCAAACTTTCCTTTGGCATACGATCTCGTGCCAAGCAGAGTAGCTGGAGAGGTCAAGAAGAACAGGTCGGCCAAAATGGCACAGGCGACAAGCAGATGCCCACCTTCCAAAAGTGCCGGATGACAGGATGATTGTTACTGTACTCTCCTTTGTACGCGGTGTGCTGCTTCCAGTCGTTGACATCAATGTCCTGAATGCCGCACAAAAGAAGCTACAAACAGACACGCCAACACTGAGAGCAGTGCCGGAGCAAAAGTCAACGACAGTGTTAGTAGGATGTCTTGCCTACAAGATATTTACAGAATGTGAGGCAAGTGACCGAAAGTAAATCCTGGCAACTGCCATGCAGCCGAAAAGCTCATTTGCGGCTTTCACTGGCCTTCACTGAGCGACCGGGGGCCTTGTGTTCGAGCCCTGCAGTAGGCAATCTTTTATTGACCAATGCCAGTGGAGTGACAGCCACTGGGGTTTTGCTGCTGCTGCTAAACAAATAAGACTGCTAAATCAGCTGACCCTCTCGTTACATGAACTCCATCCGAGCATTTGCTAATAACTACCGAGGGAACGCGCCTACTAGCAGTACCCTCACGAAGGCGAAGAAAGAATGCCACTCATGAAGCAGAATAGCTGAGCCACAACAGCCGACACGTGGGAGCAGCAAGGAAATGCAAGAGCCAAATAAAAGCCAGATAGAAAACAAATATCAGTGATTATTCTATCTTGAGCTATGCTTCGAGCATTGCATTGCACATAGCTAAGTCACGTCTCTAGCATCGAACATGCTTAAGTCGTGTACATTCTCTTTTCAGGGCAAAGCATCACTAGATTCAGATTTCACTAGAGCTGAACAGTTTAGTTTCAGATGTCTTGTGGACACGGATAATCGTGGACAGCCCTCTCTTGAGGTGCATCTACTACAGCAAAGCAAGCCTTTCAAAACAAAGATATGGCAACTCGCATGAAAGAAAAGATCTTGTGAGCATAGGCACACCAAATCAAGAACTATGTACACTTAAGAGCATGTGTACATGTTGTGCAACTAACCATGAAACCATGGGCAATTACACTCAAATGCAAAAGTATTTACATGCGCTCGATGTGTTTTAATATTTTCTAATATCAGAACTAATGTTATACATGCACTAATGGGTGCTCACATCAGTAGGAGGTTGGACCACCATGTTCTTTATGACTTCGTGTATTCGCTAGGGCGTTGACTCAGCCACCTTTCGGCAAGCATCCGGAGTAACGCAGTCCCACAGATGCTTAAGCCGACCAAAAAGCTGCTCAGGAGAAGACGAGATGCTGCTCCCAGCTTCACGTGACTGCTCCAACCTCAATCCCATAGATGCTCAATAGGGTTGAGATCGGGAGATTGGCTTGGCCGAATAAAGGACTTGGATACCTGAATCGGCTAAGAATTGCTCCTTTCGCACTTTCAGCAAGCTTGGGGTCATTATCCATTCGCCAAACATAGTCCTCCCCCATAAGAGCTCTTGGCACAGGGCATGCCAACATTTTTTACTGTGTCCATGAACATGTTCATGTAATAACCCCGTTAATTCGGTGTCGAGTTCCTACTCCGGAAGCCGAAAAAAACAAGACAAAACAAGCACACTTGCACCTCCATACTTGAGCATAGATTGCAAGCCAGTCCGGGTGGTACTCTTCACCCTTTCTTCGACTGACGAAATTCCTCGGCTTGCCATCTCCGTGAATACGAATTTACCTTCATCGGTCCATAGAATGCTGCTCCAGTCGGCAGCAGTAAAGTGGGCGTGCTTTCGGATCCACTGCAGACGGCAATTTCGTTGCCGTTGCTTAACTAACGGTTTGTGTTCACTAATTCTTCTGTAAATACCGTGCTCTGTAAGCCTCCTACGAGCCACAGCAACACTTACAGCCATGCCGGCGACTTCTTTTAAGGTCTTAGAGAGAGCTCGAAGTGGTGCGACCAAATGCGGCCAGTTTAAGCAGCCGGTCATCCTTTTTGTCATCGAAGGTGGGCGGCCTAAGCGTGGTAAGATGCCCATTCTACCACCCTGAAAATACTTTAGGTGATACCTGACGGTTTCCTCAGACTTAAACCAAGCTTCGGTGCCACCTTTACGTTGCTAAGACCCATCTTGTGATGGGCGACGATTCGGTTTTAGATTTAACTATTTAGCTTCTCTGTCTCTCATATGGCAGATAAGCACCGTAGGAGCAGCTCCAAATGAGTCCAGAATGCAGCCAGGAAGTATAAAAATAACTCCCCTCCTGCTGACACGTGAATGTGCAGACAAATCGTTGGCCGTTTGTAACATTAGATCTGATTTTTATATAAACAGTCAGGTTTATGTATAAGCCGGCCCGCACCGATGGAGGACCTCCGCAGATGAATGGTTACTAAGTAAGTGGGGTCTAATACTTTTTCGGGTGAGTGTACGCAGTGCCACTGGAAAAAACAGGCTGTAATGACCAGCCCACACTAGAATATCACATACGCAGATATGATCGCTTACCTCAAGCTCATTCTCATCAAAAATCTTAATAAGGTTTCTTGGTATAAGTTCGTCGAAACCCTCCATGAAGGTTTTCATCTGCTGCTCTATTCGATTTGCAAACCGCCATTGAATTATGAGTCTGCAAAAGATCGACAAAGACCGATGATGCAATCCGCCTCCGAGTAGCAATGAATCCATTAACACTGACTTGATAGCACGAGTGACGTTGATAATGAATGAGATGTAGAAGATGAGACTGCATGGGTGTATGCTTACAACAGCACAATCCACTGGCAGCAAATATTTTAAAGAACCACATGCGACCACGCCTACCTGATATACTCCTGCTTGTTTAGGTTTGTGACCTTGATCTGCTTGCCATCTTTTTTAAGTTCCACTTCCACAGCCTGAAAAATACGATACAGCGACAAACGGTCTTTTGCAAATAAGTCAAAAACAGATCACAGGTAAAATGCAGGACTGCATAAAACAACTCATGCCAAGATGCCATTTACCAGAAATTGGCAAGTAAGCCATGCATCTAGGACAGTACTGCAACAAGACTCAGCAAGAGTCAAAACTCACCTACACCATGGCTACTGATTGCATCTAGCGAACATGAACGTATGATCGCTAGATGCAAGGTCAGCATGTAGAGTCACATTGGACGACGACGATGACTAATGTTCAAGCTGTATGTGGAAACTTCAGACATGAGTAGGTACATTCCAGAAGAAAAATTAGAAGATTAAAAAGATGGAGGCAGTCCACTTCAAGCGCACAAATATTGCATGTAAGGGGAACTATATTTCTCCGTCGAGAGGAATAAATTTACTGATAAACTTTACTGAGGCGAGTGTGGGATACACCAACATTCCACTACATTGCTGCAAACTGGTTTTAGACCTTTGTAAAAACATATAAATACATACTAAAAGATGAGAATGAAGAAACTGTATCAGCTAATGTATACTATGAACAAATATGCCTACTACTATATTCGAGGTGATACAATTATCAATTTAACTTAGACACCGGGGATTCGCCAGAATAATTGAGCACACTGCCGGCTAATTACAAGGCCCGGGTGCCGAGTAGAAAATGAAACCCCCTCAACATGAAGTGCACAAAAAGCATACATGTAGAGGTGTCATGAAATACCTTGCCAAACTGTTCGTCGTCAACGGAGAATGTTAGGTCGAGATCGGTGTTCTCAAGATCGTTCTCCACAATCCATTTCAATGAGTTGTAATATTCTAGATCCTAAAGCAAATACATTAACAGCCATGAATCGAAAATCAGCTGACTTTAGAACATGCCAGTCAATATTTATCCAATATTGCACATTGTGTAGAACCACAAACTGCAAAAATGGTCTCCAGCAAATAATTAACAATAACATACCACCGACTCCATGTCCTTCAAGGTCAGTTCTTTTTCCAACATCATTTTGTAGAACGGTCGGATAAAGAAGCCTTCAAACGACCGCAAGGCCGTCGTCAGGAATGCACGGGCAACGGTGGACACTAGTGTGAAATTGTAAAGCATCTCTTTCCGGGCACATACGTACCGTCCAAGAGCTTTCCGTGAAACACCGCCATGCCAGCAACTCGGCCAATGAACTTGAAGTAGGACAAGTGGCTCTCGTTGGCTAGGCCCGACTGAGGATTTATTTGCAAAGTATAGTTCTCCCTATCGGAAAATGCAAGTAAAGCGATGGCCTAGGTTAAGTAAGGTCTGCACCAGGCAGCACTTTCTACACAGCTTTGCTCCTGAATGGCACATCGCCAGTATTGCTGCCAAATACTTACAAAGCCGAGTACTGGAAGAGCCCATAATACGGATTGAACATTTCTTTAGAGAGCAGGTAGAACCATTCCCTCGCTACGCCACCGTAATCGAGGCCACGCTCACCGTGGAACTCGATCCACAGCCGAGCTTTCAGTAGATCGGAATTCTTTATGCCAGCTATGGCTCTATACGAGTCCTCGAGGATCTGGCTCCGACTGACTTTGATGTCAATCTTGTTTGGAATGTTGCTCTGCAATGAGGACAAAACGAGTGCTACTGCTGCTTCTGACAACTGAAGTAAGAACGTTGCAGCTAGCCACAGAGCCGGCTCCAAAGCCTGCTTTCCCTGACATCAATACACAAGCATCAAGGGCCCTATTGATATTACCTCGATGAGAGGCCACACTATGCAGGGCTCTTGCAGTACATAACCTTGTTCATAATTTATTGTACGGCACATCTAATCTCTACTTGACACATAAAAAATAAAAGGCACTAGGGTGTGCCTTCATAATATCACTAAATAGGCAATGCTACAGCTTGATCAAAATTTTACATTAAACTCACACCTTTAGCACCAGGTGCCCATAAGCTCAATTTCTTCTGGACCAAGCTGAAATCCACTGCTGATGTACCTGCATACAAGTGCGCCAAAGTAAGGATCTCAGCATTTCAAATTGTTTGCCCACAGGCATCATATCTGATTGGACAAGCTGTGCCAAACAGTAACTCAATGGAGGGAGTAGGCAAGACGTCTTCTTGCAACCTATTGACCCTAAAAGGAATGCCCATGGCATTGGCAGCTGGTAATAATAATAATAATAATAATAATAATGTACTCGATAAAGCGTCCTCAGATAACTCAATCTCTCTCTCTAGGTGCTTTACATTTGCTGCAAAGGGAAATGCAATTGAATGGTGAGTAAAATCATGCTTGACAAACAAAATGAATAACGTGGTTAGGGGTGACATGCACAAGGTCAGCATGCAAATGTGGTTAGTGGCAGCATGCACAGTGTCAGCACGCATAAGCACATCAAGGACGAATCACAGGGACCCACTAAATGCTGCCCTTAATAGGTGTTTTTAGATTCTTTTTAAATGTGGTCAGGTCAGGGGATGTTCTGACGCAGGTCGGGAGGGAGTTCCGGGCATCGAGAGCATACGAACTAAATGTACGGTCTCCAAAGGATTTGAGGTTTGTACGGGGTATTTGTAGACTGTTAGATTCCGAAAAGCGGGTGGTACGATGCTTGGCCTGGTAGGGGAGTAGATCCGAGAGATAGGCTGGAGCCAAAGAATGAAATGACCTAAAAGTGAGCAACAAAACCTTGAAGTCAATCCGTTGCTTGACTGTTAGCCAGTGCAGGTCGGCGAGAAGTGGAGTAATGTTAGCAGTCAGCACTGTTGAGCCAAGGCAGCTAGTGGAAGCTCTTGGCTAGGCTTTTCCAAGTAGATCGACTAAGCCGCAACAAAATTGGGGAAAAGGGTTGAGACAGGTGTTAAAGCAGAGTGAAGAGAGAATGAAGAGAGGAAAATATATAATTCATTTGCATATCGCCCTAAGAGAACTTAATCTCTATTCAGGCACTTCACATACGCCACGGGCTCGAGCCGACAACCTCGGTCAGTTTAAAGTGCTTAGAAGACGTAGTTCTCTTATGGCTCCATATAAGTACCTTATTAACATTATTATTCAAGATTTGTGTATGAAAGATAAGGAGAATGAAGAGAGAGTGCCAAGAGTGAGAGAGCAGAATGAGGACCGAGAGGAGCCAGAGACAGGTTTTTTGGAGAAGATTAGAAGAAAAGAAAGGAATGAGACGGGAGAGGAGAGAGAGAGAGAGAGACAGAGAGAGAGACAGAGAGAGAGAGAGAGACAGAGAGAGAGACAGAGAGAGAGAGAGACACAGAGAGACACAGAGAGAGACAGAGACAGAGAGAGTGAGGGAGAGAGACAGACAGCGAGAGAGTGAGAGTGAGAGAGAGAGAGAGACAGACAGAGAGAAAGAGGTAGAGAGACAGACAGACAAGGCAGACAGACAGACAGAGAGAAAGAGGTAGAGAAAGAGAAGAATGGGGAAAGGGCAAGAGAAAAGACGGGGAAGAGAGAGGCAAAACAGAGCGACAGTGAGACAGGCGGATAGAGAATAAGACAAAGAAACAACAGAGAAGAGAGAGATGGGTGTTACTATGTCAGGGTTATGGAGGTCACGAACAGAAGGCCAAAAAGTGGCGAGTGGCACTTAAAAGCAAGAAACTGTTTGCAGGCAAGTACAATACTACGTGGAAGTAAGTGTAAATAGTATGTCCATTGGTTTTCTGCATGGCATCTTTGTAAACCTATTATCAGTTAATAAAAAGTGCTAAATGTATGGCTAATACATGCGGATAACTGTTCAGATGGCCTCGATAGAAAGCCGTGTTGATGGGGTATTGTGCTTTCCACAATGGCCCCTTTGAGCAGTCTACTGAGTAACATAAGTAGGTCAGGCATGAAAACACTCAGAATCAAAACAACTATGCAATTATGTCACACTTATTTCTTCACTCGCAAAGGTGACTGCAGCAATAGTCAAGTCAGCAGCATAAAAACTGACCAAACAAGCAAAGCCAGGGGGGCAACCCGACAAATGTTCATCTCCATCAGCGACTGAACTGCTCTGATTGGTAAGCTTCAGGGACTGCTACCTACTCATCCTCTCATACTGAACCCTTAAGCCGACTAGCCTTGATGCGACTACTTGAGCGCTGTGTCAAGCACTGTGTCAAGCAGGAACAAATAGGCCATGCACACTGTACAGAGGTATGTGTGAGGGAAGGATGCTGCTCAACGTATTCTGTCTAGCACGAGATCAAAGAGCCGCAAGCTGGCTGCTTTAACTTAAAATCCCAAAGGAATTGGAGGACCTGAAAATGACGTGCAAAGTGCACAATATATCACGTGGAGGCAGCCGAATGGAAGACCCTGCCCAGCTGAGATTGCCGATAGAAAACAAGCTAAATGGCATTGGACAGGATGGATAACCGTTTGCTGCTTCACAAGAGAATTCCAAAGCCAGCTTTCGAGCACACGCATTAGGTACCAGATATCGTTCGCCCTGTCGCATCGTTAGGCCATCTGGACTAAGAAGCCAACGAGCAGCAGCCGACACACGAGAGCATACGTACTGGCTTCTTGAGCTTGCTTTTGAAATAAGAGTACTTCTGCTTGTAATCCCGAGAATAAGGAACAGCAGGGCCACCAAGCTGAGCAAGCCGTGGATCCTCCCAAGTAGTAGTCTTGTTATCTTAACAGAGATCACAAGAGACAAGCATTACTTTTGAGGATGCCACAAACACAAACATATTCATGGCAAACAAGTAAAAGTCACAGCCCTATGTCAGCCACAATTCTTCGGCTATTTAAGGTGTTAGCGATCAATAAGCACTGCCATCATGGAAGCACGATGACAAACATGAGATGATGCATATCCAAATGCTGGCAGAGGACTGGATGTGCCTAACTTTCTCTAACTGAACGATGACAATAATTGGCTAAAAGCAAACCTAGATATACTCAGAAATCGGGAATCTAACAATCAAAATGGGCTCGGCCATCATATCTACTGCAGCATCTGTATGCATTCTGGGTGTCTAGTTTCAAAATGACTTTTCAATTCGCGACCCAATGAGCTCCAGTCACATCGGCCTAAGTGCTGCTACATAACATTATAAAATGTGGGCTTAGTCAGATGTCGACATTGTCCCATTACACCACTTCTTACCACCCTGCATTGGCTACCCGAATTTTAAGTCGTTTAACTGTGCCTTTAACCAACTCTCGAATTCTTTTAAGACATGCCACTCAATTCAATGCTTCCAACGCTTGGAACTCATTCCAGCTGACGTGATGACATCCCTGAATCGAAACATTAAATCCCACCTGTTCCTCACAGCATTTGCTCCATATGTGCAAATTGTCCTTTGTGTGCTTGACATTTCGTGCTGACGTTGTGCAAAGGTATCACTAACCAATTGATATGCTTCCTTTCCAGCATATGTAAAGTGCCTGGAAAGGGAATTAGTTAAGGTGCTATAAGGTGCTTCATTGTAATTTTTATTATTCGATCCTAGACACTGCTGTCAAAATGGCTAGTGGTCCATTTCAGCTCTTGGTCAAAAAACAACCGTAAGCAAGCACAGGCAACATAAGATGACATAAGCAGAAAATCTGCTGTGACATATCATCCTCCTAATGCATAGCCACCATTATGACAACTGGCAGATCGTAAGTTGATGTTAAACAACACTCAGGTGTGCATAGTATGCCAAAAGACGACCAAAAAACTCTCTACTTGTCATCAACCACCAACTTCATGCTTGGATAATTAGTCAGTCTTCACAGTATCAGTCCTCCCACATAAGAAATGGACGTTAGATGTGGGGATCCCTGTGGGCCAGTTACTGCTTGGTTGCACACACAAAATAATGGTTGCTAATTCTTGAAGAAGACATAAGCATTATCAGGTATTCAACAGTCGATCACCAAGTCCTTCTTGAGCGCTTCTCATCTCGCCTGGGAATCACTGGCATTGCATTGCAACGGTTCAGGTCGTATCTCAGTGGGAGTCTCCAGAGTGTTGATGTGGACAAATATCATCCGAGAAACCTCTGAGATATGGGGTACATCAGGGATCTGTGCTTGGTCCCGTTCTTTTCATAGTTTATACTCTCTCTCTCTCTCTCACCGATGTGATTGCCAAAGCACAATTTAGGCTTTCACTTCTATGCAGATGACACTCATCGTACCTTAGCTTTGATCCCTCCCAGCCCTCCAGCAGGTCGGACTTTCTCAACTCCCTTGCTGCATGTATTGATGACATCCGCACATGGATGGCAGCAAACTTTCTTAAGTTGAATGATGATCAAACCAACTTACTAGTTATAGGCAAACTCAGTGTGATTCAGAAATTCGAAAGGCTGACGCTCAAAATCGGCTCTGCCACCATATCTTCTGTTGAATCTGTACGAGTAAAGTCTGCATACTTTCAGCTAAATAACATAACTAAAATTCGGGCTTGTTTAGACAGGGATACCATCATACTTTGATTTACATAACACTGCTAAAATTCGGGCTTGTTTAGACAGGGATACCACATCTAAACTGGTTATCTCGTCTTGACTATTGTAACTCCCTGCTTGCTGGTCTTCTGGCCTGTGCACTCAGGTGCTTACAGCTGGTGCAAAACTGCAGCTAGGGTTGTCTGTCGTGAGCAGCGCAGTTGCCACATAACACCACTTCTCGCCGACCTGCACTGGCTACCAGTCAAGCAACACATCGACTTCAAGACTCTGTCGCTCACTTTTAGGTCACTTCATTCTTTGGTTCCAGCCTATCTCTCAGATCTAATCCCCCACCAGGCCAAGCATCGCACCACAAGCTTTTCGGAATCTAACTGTTTACCTATACCTCATACAAATCTCAAATCCTTTGGAGACCGTGCATTTAGTTCGCATGCTCTCAAAGCCTGGAACTCACTCCCGACTTGTGTCACGACATCTCCTGACTTGACCACATTTAAAGTGAAACTAAAAACGTTCCTATTTATGACAGCATTTAGTGGATCCCTGTGATTCATCTTTTCTGTGCTTATGCATGCTGACTCTGCATGCTGCAACTAACCACACTTGCATGTTGACCCTGTGCATATCACCCCTAACTATGTTATTGTTGTTTATTGAGCATGCTACCACTAACCATTCGATCGTGTTTCCTTTGCAGCATATGTAAAGTGCCTAGAAAGAGATTGAGTTATCTGAGGGCACAATATCAAATGCATTATTATTACTATTTATATGATCATGGTATTAGCTTCTAATGGGGCCGCCTGGCTTTCAGGCATGTTTTGGTATCGGTGTGTGTGTGCCTTTAAGGTCAGACCCAAGCTAAAAAGCCTTTGGATTTAATCGGTCTCTGCATCTATTAGGGTCCAGTTTCAGCTGAGGCTAGGGTCCAGTCATTAGGCAGTCAGAGGCGGAAAGCTGCTATGTAGCACCCCAAATCAATGTGACGTCAGGCATGGGTCGAATGTTCCCTAATTAAGGAGTTACAGATGGTACTCACCGGTGGTTAGTGTCTATTAAAGACACAGCTTAATGGTGCCTTCAATACCACACCTGCAAAAGCCTAGTTATTTAGCAATCATCCTAAAGGTATATACTGATAATACTGCCTGTTCCTTTAAGCCTTATTCTGATACCATCTATTCCTGCAGATCGAATGCTGAAGTTGGAGCACTTTCATCTGAGTCTTGATAAACCTTTGCACGACTAGCAACTCAGCTCACGCCTGCCAGTACAACTACTAGGGCCAAAACAAGCTATCGTAGATCTATGCTTGTCTGTATATAGCAAGCTTCATCCCAATTCTTAGCCCTCTAAGGCACTTACATATAACTGCATGCCAGCTCTTAGGCACAGTTCACAATAGTCAACAATTTCTGAACTATACTATAACTATAGTGGTCTAGAGGCCCCCTTAGCTCCGTGTGGTACGTACATTCTCCCCATAGACCTTCGGTATATATTCTCGTCAAAATGTAACTCATTTGAACAATATTGAAGAGCTCATGTACATGCTTGGTGGACGATCGTCCCGGTTGCCTAGGGTCCACTGCCAAGTTTCCACATACACTTAGAAAGTAGTGCTGAGAGTCTATCGACCAGTGATACACTTCAACATACTGATCATATGACAGGAAATTTCTTAACATAAACTAAACCTATGAGAGCAATGGAATGCTCCCGGTCTCCACGCCATACTTTGCCGGAAGCCAGAGACCACAGTGACCACGTTGTGTTGTGAACGTTGGTATGATCAGTCAAACATGACAGAGAAGAGACCTTTTCAAGAATATTAAAAGCAGCTCATTTGCAATGTTTCTTGAAAAAGCACTCGAGTGAAAAACTTACCACTCAAAACAAACAAAAAAGGTGACACCACCAACTTACTGTGATCAATGTAGAATACTCGTCCATCCGTGTGAACTCGCTCTTCCCACCCAGGCTACAATTGTAATGCAGTATGCTCGTGGGTCAAAAGAGACCAAATACAAAAGCAGTGCATCATTACAGACACAACTCGCAAGCCATTCTGCAAGCATAAAAAGCAAACAGTAGAGTTACAGGTAGCGCTCCAAGTCTTGTTGTCGGATCGTCACTCGAGCTTGTGGGAGGTCGCGGTGGGGTGCTGCTAATGGCACTTGTAGACAAGGTGCGAGTAGCCCTACGAGGATCATGCTAAAACCACAAATGACAACACATCATAACCATACACTTAATTCAAAAGGTCATTCAATATCACATACAGCAGCAAGCTCATGCAGCTAAGTACCCAGGTAGTTCGTCGGTTAATGTGATCAATATAGAAGACCCTGCCAGCAGCAGTTTTTGATTGTGCCCATCCAGGAGGCAATGGCTCTTCTGAGGGTGATGCACCAACAGCATCGTCAGCTGCTGCTACTGGCGTTCCGGTAGGGGACTGCTGCAGTAGATCCTCCAAGACAAAAGAAAGGACAAACATTGCAATAATGGAAAATATATCAATAGGCTGATGTAAAAAATAAGGGCCGCCTTACAAAACCATAGCGGCAACCAGAAAGCAAAAAATGCTAGCTGATTCAACAGTCTCTTTTGTATAGCGACAGAAGAGCCTTTACGGCTATAATATATATATATATATATATATATATATAATAATTCACTTGTATAGCACCCTAAGCGAACTTAATCTCTATTCAGGCACTTCACATATGCCGCGAGGCTCGAGCCCACGACCTCGGCCAGACCTTAGTCGGGGCAAGCACCTTAACCACTGGGCCAAACCAGCGTGCCATCACCACCGCTTGCAGCGGCAATAAAGGATTACCCACCGTAGGATTCGAATCCACGACCTCGGGACCAAGGTCATGAAAGACAACCACCTTACCTAGCGTGCCATAACGACTCACCAAAACAAACCGTTAGTGACACTATTTGGCTGGAACGGTGTGTACACATCTCCTTCGTTCCTCTTCGTGGCTATGACACTTGTAATTGACATTAAAGAGCCAAAAGCCAATTGCCAAGATCTATTAGAAATATCTACCTCCTTTCTATCCTGAACTAAGACAGTCCACGGGTCCCAATAGGGATAAGAAAATCTGTCATGTCACTTCACCTGTAGATTAATTAGCATATGTTACATTGCATGCGGCCAGTTCAGAATGCCTACCAATCAGTCAGATGGGATAGCATATATGCTGATAGAACAGCCTTTACATCTTCCGTGTGCTAAGCAAAGCTTGGCTGTTATATTAGCCATACTGACAAAAATAATTAAATGGACCTTGCTTAATTGGCAAAATACGGGTAACAATTGATCTAAAGATTACGGCTCATTCTGACAAGCAACCGTGATCTGGTGGCAGATCTGCTAGGACACCTACTATGAACAAGATAAACCTCTAACTTGGTGCTTGACTACCCTCTGCCGCACAGGCCTAGCCTGATCCAGCATGATCACCTCGTGCCCAATGCAAACTGTAACGTGATCAGCAATTGTTGTACACTCCTATAAAAAATAACCCGATGCATACATGCATTATCATAATTACAAACACACATGCACGGACGAACCCAAACATACACACATGCACACAAACACACATACATACAACAGATAAATACACAAGTATGAGAAACGAATTGGCTTTCGATTAGACAATTCGAATTGATCACTTGCACTTGTGAAACTAGTCATAGATGCCACTGGAAGGATGTGCTAAAAGTCAGCTCTAAGCAGAAGTTTTGCTCGGAAAGTCTGATGACCGGTGACATACGAGCTATGTAGCTATCGAGGGAAATTGCTTGACAAATACTCAATTTAGGATGCAACAGCATTCTCTAGGTGGCCAAACATAATACTTTGCTGAAAACCAGAAAGAGTGAACACAAGCGGTGAAGCTTGATAATAAAACTCAAACATGACAGACTAGCCGATCACGTGCAATATAACTTTTTTGAATGTGGGCTCGAGCTAAGTCATCAGGTTCTCCTAATACATAGACAACCACAGCAGCAACACTTTAAGAACATGCTACGCACCGCCCACTGCCAGCACATCGTGATAGCCACCCGAATAGTAAGAGGTGCCAGATCAATAATGAACTATTTCTTTACATAAAAATCATTAAAAAGCTACTGCCGAACCTTTCATGATCAAACGATGGAAGCAGTGTACATACAATAGAACATTTACACATCATTAAACACAATAGCAATAACTTTATAAATGAAAGCCTTCACACAAAAAGGCATCCTATATGTCAAGAATCACAATCGTGTTGCCCATAAGCTGAGAATCAGTCTGGATACAAGTCAGAAAATGGTACTCACAGGAAATCAGACCTAGTAGGAGGTTAGCAGGACATTAGCACATAAGGACCAGGCTGACTATGGCACTAATCAGACACTATGGTGAACCATGTGAACCCAGGTCTCAATTAGCTTATAGCCTGATAGTACAAAGTGATCATGGCAACAGATGAAAAGCCAAACTTGAACGTACATTCAGAGGTCGATTCAGTTCTGGAGCCGAATTCCTGTGCATCTAAAGAATATGATCGAAACAATAATTATACAATTGAATAGTGCCCAGAGAATTTAATCTCTTTCTGGAACTTGAAGCGTGCTGTAAAGCAAGCATGATTAAAAGGTTAGTGGTAACATGCAAAATGTCAACAAGCAAAACATGGTTAGGGCGACATACACAGTACCAACATGTAAATGAGATTAGTGGCAGCATGCACAGTGCCAGCATGCATAAGCTCATAAAGGTCAAATCACGAGGACCCAGTAACTGCTGTCAAAAACATGTGCGTTATAGGTTCTTTTTAAATATTGTCAAGTCGGGGTGCTGTGACGTCAGTCGGGTGAGTTCCAGGCTTTAGGAGCATACGAACTTAAGGCACGGTCTCCAAAGAATTTTAGGTTCTTATGAGGCATAGCTAAGCGATCTGTGTCAGAAAAATGGGTGGTACGATGCCTAATCTGGTGGGGGCATAGGTCTGATAGGTGGGCCGGTGCCAGAGAATGAGGGGACCTAAAAGTGAGTGACAGAACATTGAAGTTGACACACTGCTTGACTAGAAGCCACGTCGGCTAAAGTAGTGTGATGTGGTAACTTCGACGCTCACGACAGACAAGCTTAGCTGCAGAGTTTTGCACCAACTGTAAGTGTCTAGACAGATTCAGTTCTCTGAGGGTGCTATACAAATGTATTATTATTATTATTATTATGCCACAAGAATGTAAAGGCCTGAGGTGAATTAACTTCATCAATACAAGGAAATTCAATTTTCTGACCTATAAAAATAGTGACATTGCCTACGTCGGTGAGCCCATCAAGAAGCATAAACACTCGTTCGACTTTGGATGGTGGTACGGAGGGCAGGACAACCATACTGAACTGCTCTGGCCATATCTTTGCCCACTTTATAAAGCCTATCTCCGCATTCCAACATACCGCCACAGCATGTAATGTAATGTATCTCCATCTGTAACTCCACAAAGTCATAAAGACTCTCCATCTGTAACTCCACAAAGTCATAAAGACTATGTGGGTGTTACGCAGGAGATTTTTTGGCACGCATTCGGGGCTATAAACTAAAAGCATGTGGCTGGAAGATGTGTAAGCTTCAGCAACCGATTAAATAAAAGCAGTTCCAAGTTTGGAATGTGATACCAGCAAGGATGAAAAAGATTCACAGCCAACCCAGTGTGTGCTGCCAGCCTGAAGAATCTGCAATCCATACCCAAAAGGCTTGCAGAAAGCAACTAGTTAACGATGCCGGGAGCAGACGCCAAAGCGTAAAAAGCAGGTCTCAAACTCTCTGTGCTCCACTCCAGGCACCACTCCCGAGCCTCAAGATTCGTGCTGGTCATGCTGAGCCACAAAAAGCAGCTCACCTGCTCGGTCAGGCGAGAGGGCGTACCCACAGTGGACACGGTATGATCGTCGTCTGAGGCAGCGTGCCGTCGGCGGTACATCTCAGCATCATTCTGCTGCCGCTGCTGCACATCATCGTTCCTGGGGAAAAGATGTCGGTCAGATGAGATTCAGGCGTGTCAGCACTGCCGGCAAAACGGACAGTGCTTCCAGCGGCTTACAGACTGGGTCTTTCCCACTGAGTGGTCCGCGTGGCATGGTTAACATAGAAGGTTCGTCCATTGCTATCGATGCGCTCCTCCCAATGTGGGGGCAGTCTGGAATTGCTCGCCCTGTCAAAGCCAGGTGCGGTATGCACAGTGACTCTTTGAAAAAGAGCAGCAACAGCAGCAGCACTGAGGATGCCATCCAGTTTCAGGGGTATGTTTAGCATTAACGATCGTCCAGGCATCACATTAAAGAATCAAAAGCATAAGAGAGCACCCAACTTGTGTGAATGCTTGTCAGTTCGATGGCAGAAATAACTATACCAAGTACTGATCTCCACTGACATATTCTATGAATTCAGCAATAATCAACGTCCCCAACTGCAGCCCATATTTCATCAGAAATGGAAACGTTCAAATACAGCCTGAACAGTCACGTCTAGCATTGGGCAGCAACAGGCTCTAATAAAATGCAACAAAAACGTACAGCATACTTTGATAGTAGTAAGGTTAGCTGTATTAACAGCTGCATTGATATACAACAGAAGAGCTTTAACAGCTACCACAGCTGCATGCAGTGAAAATAAAGGATCGCCACGCCACGTATGCATAACCGAAGTTCAGGTGCACTTCTAAATTTTGCCATCAAGTATAGTTCAATTTACACTCATGCCCACAGGTATATAAACACCAGCAACAATATGACCAAAGGGTCTCTCGTTGACTTGGGAGGCTACAATTCTACAAAACTGCAGAGCGCAAAAGCTGTGAACGATGTGTAAAAAGATTTATACATTTCTCGGAATTTTTGAGGGGGTGCATCGAATTACCACAATCCACCGAAATTCAATCTTTTAATTAAGCAAATATTGACCGGAAATCGTCAGTGCGAAGTTTGAATGTAGGCTAAATGCTGTTGCTAATGGTACAGTCGGTACCCATCGAAACCGATCGGTATAATGAATGCAAAAAATGTCATTTCGCTCGTCATTGTGCTCGCACGTTCTGATGCAAAAGGGCTGCCAAACGCTGGCCACTACAGCAATTCACTGCAAAGCCACCATAAATCAGCAGCTCAAAACCCCAACTTGGATTGCATATTAGGCTATGCTATTGTTTAAGTATATACATGAAATTATAAGCAATTGCACCTGCTTGGCCTCATGCAATCCACTGCAATCGATTGCAGTGGATTGCGGTATTGGCCCAGGCTGCTACAGTTCATTGCAATGGATCTATGAGAACGTGCAAGCATAATTGCTCAAAATTTTGTGGATAAACTTAAACGATAGCGTAGGGCAACATGCAATCCAAGTTAAAGCTTCACCCAGACGATTTTTGGTGGATTGTAGGAGTGGCCAGCTTTTTGCAGCCCACTACCAATATTCACTCTAAATTCGAGATTTCAGCTGCAAATTTCCTGTCGATTTCTACCTAATAAGAGTAAATTGTGGCAATTCATTGCACCCTCAAAAGTTCAAGGGGCGGGCATGCCATCTCTCGAAAAATTATAAACGATTTTGTTATATAGGGCTACTTTCTTGAAGTAAGCACATATTTTTAAAACGGCAACTGTTTTATGTTAAGCTGGCCAATTTCATAGCATTTCGCAGACCTCATAGAGCACTTCTCATTGGTAGTCATATTGTGGAGATTTTACATTGTCATGTGCTTACTTCCTGGTACATTAGGCCATTCGTAGAGAATTGGACCATCAAGTTATCCATATTGGCATGCTTCTTTTACAGTATATGTAAAGTGCCTAGAAACTGATTTAGTTTTCTAAGGATGCTATACAAATGCATCATTAATATTCTTATTGCATACAGACAGCTTCAGAGGGGGATAGAAACCAAACAAACGCAGAGAGAGTAGTGAACAGCAGCAAAACACATATGATGATACCAATAAGAGTAAGAATAAGAATTTTTTTACACCAGCCAGAGAGCCAAATTTCTATATTTAGGTGCTTTACAACTTACTGCAAGAGAGGAAATAGCCCTGAGTTAATCTCTCATGAACAAGCACCCAAGTATCATGCTTAGGCAAGCTGGTAAAAGCCACAAAATTGAGTGGTAACAGGCAGAGACAGATTCACACAGATATTGGGAGGGGAAATGTGGGCAGGAGGCAGGAAATGAGAAAATGAAGGAAGATGAAATGTGCAGCAAAGGGAAAGCACACAGAGAAAACAGAAGCAGTATGCAAAAGTCTTCACCTTTACAAAGAAAAAGCAAGTACAATTCTGTATTTCAACAAGTATTCAACATTCAGTATTCAACAAGTATTTCTGAATTTCAACATTTGCATACTTTTTAGCAAATGACAACTAAGACCAAACAAAATCTGCACGACAATGACATGATCAAGCCCATCACCATAAGTGCAGGCATCGGCTATCGAAGAGCAATGAAAAGTGTGCTGCATGTACACTCACGGCCTCTCCCACTGAGTGCGGCGATTAACGTGGTCGACGTAAAACTTTCGACCAGATGCAGCATCTGTGCGAGCCTCCCAGCCTGCTGGGAGGGGCTCCTCCTGTTCAGGTTGTGGTGCACCGCCTGTAGATGGAGCAGCTGTCCTGCCAACCTCCACTAACATCCACGATTGATCGGCCTAGATGTAAAGACTTGCATTGCATTGACGCCAAACCATAAATAGGCAATCAATCCATCAATAACGCACCAGGGCCAACATTAGGAAAATGCGAAAGACAGTGCACAAGTTCCTTGTGAACTATAATTATTTAGAAATACTCATTCTTGATAACAACCGGCAGCAAGCAGTACCCAAGCGGTATCTAACCAAGACTTTCACTTCAAGATATTATTAAAGGTATGCCATTGCAAGCGAATTAAGCAACCAATAAGCCAGACAGGAATCTTGAAATCGATTCGATGCTTGATTGGGAGCCAGTGTAGCTCAAACATAAGTGGTGTGCTGTGGTAGCTACTGTGTTGACAATAGGCCAGACAAGCTGCTGAGTTTTGCAGCACTTGCACAGGATTAAGAGCACAGGCCGGGAGTCCTGAATAATGAAGATTGTGGCAATCTAGAAGCAATGCCCTAAACGTGTGAACTAATTTGGCTGTCATGTTCTTATTTTAGGCATCGATTTTGGCAACGTTCCCTAGCTGGAGATGGTATGCCGACGTGATTAGTTGAAGTGATCAAGAAGTCAAGTCAGCAGCATGGCATACACTGTAGCTCTGAGATTTCGATTAAAAAACAGTCACATAACTGACTAATGCCCGATCAAGTGAACGTCTTTTAGAGGTTCCAAAGAATAACATTGCCGAGAGCTTAATCGAGTGCCAAGCTACTGAACGAGCTACCCTACATGTTTGTACCAAGTATCGTTGTAGCTTCAACCGACACAGTGTGGCATTCAAGGAGAAAATACCATCAATAGCAATAAAACATACAGGATTGCAATTTCGCCTCACGAAAAGCACAGTCTTTAAGATTCGGGTACAGGTACACAACCCAACACCTAGCTTTATTACATCTGCCAACCAAAGAACAGTGATTCAAAACGGCCAAAAGCAAGCCAGCAATAAGCAATAGACTTGCAAATAGTGCTGTAATGTACTTGCAAAGGTTGACTAAAAAGCACAAACAGAGACAAATCCTGCCAATACTCAATCCTAAGCACGGCACATGAGATAGGAGAGCAGCATAGAGAAATAACAGCCCTTCAGCATGCATGCATACTGCAATGCACAGCACTACGCTGCTTGCAAGCATGTGACACCAGCGTGACGGCAGGAGATGGAAGCCCAGCAAACGCAGAGATTGCAAATGATGCAGCAGCAAGATGGGCCAAGAGTGGCCGGTCACCAAATCACCATTAATTCTATACGGGGTGGGGATTGTATCGCACAAATAGCAGCAGCATTGGTAGAACCCCATTGTTGGCAAGCTTCAGCTCCACATCTGCCGACATGACCTACAGCTTTCGACAAAATGAAGAAGATACAAAACATAAGCTGCGAACCAGGAAAGGGCATGACTTACCTCCTCGCTGGCAGCAGCAGCCGGCTGCTGACCACTGCCCACGCGGTCCGCATATATGGTGAGGTGACCCTTCACACGATGGCTAGTTCTAGAACGGTGGACGACACGTGAAAAGCAGCAATTCACGGGCGACAGCACAGCAGCGAGCAAAAAGTGGCACGACGAGTAGTCACTTACGATTTCGACTTGAGCAAGTACTCTGTGTTTCTTCCTTCTGGACTAGTAACCAAAGGAGCGACGGGTAAGTCAAGCACCATTAGATCCACACGGCCCAAGAAGTTATCACGCGTCTGAAAGAGAGAACGAGACTAGCTGAATGGTAGCACTTGCTGCAGACGCCAGCCGCCAAGCTACAGTAGCAAAGGCAGAAAAGCGAAGCAGTGGGGGGGGGGGTAAAGAGGAGGGGGCCAGAAATAGCATGCCGTGGTGCCGGTTTGCAGGCACACTAACCAGCTTGTGCGAATCGTACACTTCGACGATCAGTGTGGCCGAGTTGAGCTTGGCTTCATCTACCTAGAAGCAGCCAATAACACCGTGGTCTTGACTGGCACGGCATCTCATAGCAGCCAGACAGACAAGTGCATCAATGCAGAAGGTCGCGTGGCAGACAATCGGCATGCGCACTGACCGCAGAATGCTGGCAGCGCTAAAACCAGCTGTGTCTTGGATCTAATTAGAGAAGCAGCAGCGACCATTACAGAACGTCGCACGAACCAGCACCACAGCTGTACAGGGGGGGGCACGAAATAATTATTCGTCCTCGAAACATCAAATACCATAAACTACGGAATTAGCAACATGCTGCACGATAGCGACACTGCTACTTGAAAAGCCAAAGAAATAACATGCATGCCAGGCCTACCTAATGATACGCTAAAATGCTTAGCCGGGGATTGAAAATACGAAAAGATGGGCATATTCTGGACTTGCGCTTTTAGCGTTCAATCAGCAGCCAATGTGCTCCCAGTTACAAGACGTCTAAGCATGCATCAAGTGCTGAGATACTTCTCTGCTGGTAGGAGGGCACACAGATAAAAGGAACACGAGCCAAGAGAATATGCCATGGGAGCGAAGCAAGAAAAAAAACAGCGGAAGTAACTACGGCTAGGGGAAGTGGTGCTCGACCGAAGGGGCGCTGCATGTTCAAACGCCGGAAACTTTGCACGGGGCAGCATTAAGCAGTTCATTCTATAAAAAAAAACACCGTGGCCCATCCGATGCATCAGGGTCTTAGTCCACAGCTTAAGGCACTTACACTTCACGAACTGTATTATGGGTTCAAGTCCAGCAGTTGGCAATTAAGGATTGCCTCCTGCAGGAAGAAGAGTTATAGCCATTAAGGTTTTTCTGTTGCCATGAGCAGCTCACTGCCTGTGGACTCATTCCGCTGAGTCACAGTAGTTTCGTCAGGGAAAACCCTGCTGCGCCAACTTGCCAATTAACAGAAGTGTGCCATCTTTTGATGTGATGCCATCTTTCGGAGTGACTGACTTTCTCACTTTAATTAGTAGAGATATACGTGAGTGTTGAATAAGCTACCACTTTGCCTTTCCTTGGCTCAAATAATTGACTTAAGTAAAAGTAGTGCTGACGTAGGCTCCATGAACATCTCCTAGCAGTGCTACTAATATCCTTAGCACCTTAAGAGTAGCAGCCAAGGAGTACCTTGGCTGCTACTCTTAAGGTGCTAAGGATATCATGTGCAATTTCAACTGCACGACCAGCCATATTAGTAGATCGACTAGGTCGCTACAGAACTCAACCAATGGGAAAACAAAAACGAATTACATTTCGACACTGGTAAGTAAACATGTACATGAACGTAATCGTGTTAGCAGCAAGTTCAAGTAAGCATGAGCAAGAGTGTGGTTGGTGCATTCGTGCGTTCGTCTGCACCCAAGAAAAATTAAAATGATTTCCTTTTAAAGTCTTAAATGGGAAAGCTCACTTAGCGCGTAAATAAATTAGCTGCCAGTAGCCCTTCCACATCACACACGCACACACACGCACGCACGCACGCACACACCACGCACACACACACCGCGCACACACACACACACACACACACACACACGCACGCGCGCACGCACACACACACACACACACACACACACACACACACACACCGTGGAAGGCTACATTAGGCTTCCTTAATACTAAACACAGAAAGAAGCACGTGAAGTGAGCTACCAGCCAGTCACCAGCACAGCCTCAACGACAGTACACACACGCACGCCCGCCCGCACGCACGCACACACAAACATGCGGTTTGCACGGACAATCGCAGCAGCCTACCTCGAAAATGAATAGCGTGTCCCACCGTGGATTATGGGTCTAAAAAGTAAAACAGATGCAGTCAAGTTCTGAAAACCACAAAAAGCTTTCAGAAGAGCACGAATCCAATTGATATCTACCTTTTTCTCAGTCCGAGTCCTCTGCTCGGACAGCAGCTCCGGGCCACTATATATACAGACTCTTGCATAGGGATCGCTGCAAACACACAAACGCTCGGGTGAGGCATAAGTTAAGGCCTCGTTCCAACACAGGGGCAGGTGAGTGAACTGGCCTATAGACGGCCAGCAAAAGCTCCAGCAGAGTAGTAACTTTGGCTGGTCAAGCAGGGCAGCACGTGAGGCAGTACACCGATCGGTCATTTCAGCAGCCGTCCAGTAGTACCTCGAAGAAGAACGACCTTGGGTATAGCCACCCAGGATTACTGTTGGCATGAGGAGACTTATTGAGCATCAACTTGACATTTGTGCGCACATGCGTGTGTGTGCACATGCCCATACGAACACACGTGCACTCATACATAGGCAAGCCACTACCAGCGATTGCAGTAAGATAACCTTTTAGAAAGCACAGCCACCGGTTAGCCGCCCAGTCCTTCAGAAAGAAGACAAAGCTGTGACAGGTACTTGTTTTACGTGGCATGGACCTGGACTCATAGCTAGCTAATCACAACACCGCTGACTAGCCATGCACTAGGAACCTTTAAGCTACTTAGCTATCGACTTCCGCACATCGAAACATCAGGTCGACTCGCCCTACAAATCATTCACCGGCGAGTATCGCCGTGTTCGCCTGCTATCGATACACACTCGGTCTCGATCAGGACGCCATTTGGAAACGTTGAGCATGATTCACAAATTGGCCACCTCAACAGGCGCTAAATATCGGCACTCGCCTATTAACCACCATTTCCAAGAGGTGGAGATACAGTTCAAACTTGCCTACGGGTGCCACCATATACTGCAGTCATGCTGCGAGAGGCTAGTTAGCTATTACATAGAAAAGAATAACTAATGGTGGATTCATGAAAAGAATCCTGTTTTTTAAAGTGGTGCGCATGAGCAGTTCATTACCCTACCCGCCAAGGACAATTAATCCAGACAGAAGCTACAAAGTACTATGTAAAAGTTTCTGTTAAGATGTGAGAGCCCCACAAAGCATACTTTGGCGATCAGTATACTTGTTTCGGATCAAGACTAGCCTTGGGCACCTCATTTCACATGCAAACACTGCTGAAATACTCATGCGGTCAGCGCCATACCCAGAACATTATTAAATATATTGTTGAAATGCGCTTTCACTTTTCCTCCTATAAATATTTTGCTTTTCTAACTAAGAACTCTAAGTTTGGCAGTCAGTGGGCGGGCTCACCAGCTAGCGGTAGAGGACCTTCGGGCCTGACTTCGAAAGCAGAGTTGGAGTTTACCGTGATTGTTCATGGATGCATACTAATTTCAATGCACATCCCATTGTTTTTGCCCACCACTGAGGACCAGCGAGTTTTCACAGCAATGAATTGGGAAGAAAAAAGGAACAAGGCGAGCAGAATATCCGAAATACTCGCATACAACTAACTCTACAACAGGAAGAGACAGAAGAAGAAGCCCGGGAGCTCGGGTGCTGTCAAAGCTTAGCGAACGCCTCCCTTATGACAAGGTCAAAACAGGAAGAGACTGAAGGTCAGGTTCGAGCACTTGACGACCAACGAGGTTGAGGTATGGAGTCCTTGCCCAACAGTATGCCGGGCTCAACAGCTAAGCTGGTCTTACCAGTAGGTCATCGAACACACTGGCAGGCAAGACTGAAATTTCCCATGATTTTTCACGGGCTTAAACTAGTATAAGGTAAGGTGTGAACTATCATCTTTTCGTTTACATGACTCTGGTATGCATATAGGCTGGCACAGCGGAGAAAAGAGAGCCGTGAAGTTTGCTAGCCCAAGAACTTAGCGGGAATCGACTGAATGGGGGGGACGCAATCCAAATATAGAACTGGCAAGAGAGGGCCCTCATTATGTACACCCACATGGCGTCATCAATCGGCCTAGTACACAACTGCCCTGAGCACCCTATCCCCAAACCTCTAAATAGGGATCAGCCAACTTCGGGAGAGAAGATCAAACAGTGAGAAAGATATTGCAGATCCCGATTCCAATTTCACAGATGCAGCTGAGGGAAGAAAGCCACACTCCCCAACCAGAAAGACCTCAACGATCAGAGACCGTGGTCTTACCAAGTCCAATGCTGAAATTCTTACATCTAGGCTCACGGAATGTAACTTTCCGGATTTTAAGTGCGAAAGTAACAGATCAGAGAAGAATCACCAACTATTTTTCAACTTCTTCAGTCGCCAAGATGCTTCTGCAGCAGTATGGCCAAACTATTCGAGGCTATAGGAATCACTTCTAATCTAGTGAACTGTCTATTTAGAGATATCTATGTAATATATTTATAGATAGCGGTCATCGAGGAGCCTCGATAAACGCGTGGTTCTGTTTCCTAATAGGAATAAGTACAGTCTCTCCCGATGGCTCACTCTGTACACCTAAACGTGGACTATACCAGTGTCAAGAGGGGTTGCTGAATGCCTATAAGTATGGTGACGACGAAGTATGACGTAAGAAGTATGGCTGAGAGGTCGCCGGCCACTTTGAAATGGTGTAGTATTCCTAACGAGCCTCTAAGAGGGTTTCACGGAGTTTTCTTTGCCTATGGAACAGCCGGGACACTAAGGCCCATTATTACATAAGGGACTGGCTACATCTCTGTAAGGAAGAACAACATCAAGAGGGAGCCACTTGTAGACCCAAAGGTGTTGATCCCACCACTGAACATCAAGTTAGACCTTATCAAGCAGTTTTTTATGGCTCTAGACAATGAGATAGCAACTGTCAAGTACTTCCAAGATGTCTTTCCACAGCAGTCGGTGGCAAAGGTCAAAGCTGATATCTTTGTTGCACAACATATAAAAGATCAGAGTGCAACGAATTCACCGAGATGCTGAAGAGGATGAAGAAACAGCATGGAACTGTTTCCCTTCAGCGGTGCACGGCTTTCTTGGTAATCACAAGGCTAAAAACTATGAGCATCAGGTCCTGCTCTCATTAGGACTATGCCGAAATGGGATGCAGAATATCCCTTGAAGTCCACATCATTAGTGCTCATCTTGACAAATTCAAGGAGAACATGTGAGCTTACTCATAGCAGCAAGGTGAGCACTTTCACCGGGTATACTAGATTCCGAGCGTTATTACCATGGTAGTATAGCAAAAACATTATGAGGGATTAAGCTTAGAGGATTCTTCGAGAACGCAATTTGGAGAATAGCTGAAAATCTAGATCAGCGGGTCAACCTTTCACATGGGTCGCCTAAGACCATAGGAAAACATGCATTTCCAGATTTTGCACACACTAATTTTATGATTGGGGGTTGCCACAACATGAGGAGCTGTATTAAAGGGTCGCGGCATTAGGAAGGTTGAGAACCACTGATTTAGATCATCTACTCATTTCTGAACCCTTTTGAGTGGTCACATTTGTAAAACTTCAGGGTAAATACATTTTCATTGTGATTTATTTACTGTTCTTTCTGACTAAATGTGAAGACCAAAACGCAAATTTGGCAGCTGTCTTATAAAAAAAATTAGCTACTTTCAAGTAAATCACTGTCCTCGTCAAACAAGCAAAGTTTGTAGCAAATATAATGGCCATTATATATATATATATATATATATATATATATATATATATATATATATATATATATATATATATATATATATATATATATATATATATATATATATATATATATATATATATATATATATATATATATATATATATATATATATATATATATATATATATATATATATATATATATATATATATATATATATATATATGTACATATATATATATATATATATATATATATATATATATATATATATATATATATTTCTGAGGCACAAGCAATTACGAAATAACCCATACTACCCAGGGACAGACATTGTATTACACGTGAATTGTATTGTACATTTTATTACAAGTGAATTATTGGTAGCCATGATAATCAGCCTAATGGCAATGCCCATGTGGGATAGGTCCAAGCACATCCAACATGTACCAGTTTCCCGTGAGCTGCACAGAACTTAAGAATAAAAAAGCTGTTGGTCAAGCAGTCCCAGTAAATAGCTATGAACAGCACCAATAAGGGTTAATGGTCGATCGCAGTTAAAAAAGGATCACAGGTAATAGTGCTAACTCAATGCTAGCTAAGGATAACATCCAATCATCATGTAACGGTTTTGCAATATGATTATAGCAGGGTAGCTGTCCTGGAGAAATAAAAGAGGCACCGCTTGTAGAATGGCTAACACTGACGGCAGAATATCATGATCAAAGCATGGCAGATGCATTGACCATGAAGCCACTGAGATAGCAGGGCAAGCTGAGCCGCAAAACCGCTCTCTACCCGCAGCCCCGAAACAACTTGAAGGAAGAGTGTGCTTTTTGACAGATTGAACCTGTCAAGAGCTGAATTGAGTGTTAAAAGACGTTCAAGAACCGCACATTGCACATCCGTTATGTCGCTCTGCACAGAAGCAATCAGTTTGCAAACACTGTACGTTGCATTGAATCAAAAATCATCCCTGGGGGGACACAGGGGTGGTGAGGTCACAATAAATAATAATAATCAGCTGCAGTTCCAGGTAAGAGCTCAAAGCATCCATGAGGGCCTAAGATGACTTTCCGGCGATATCTACAATTTGAGCAACTCAATTAAAGGGTACGCCAAGACCTGCTCACGGCAATCCGAATGATGGCAGCCTAGCTTAGACGGTGTGGAAAATTTTGGCCGGCCGAAAGCTCGGTCTCCTTCCCCCCCCCCGAGATTTCAATTGAAATCACTCTCAAAACGGCCACAGCTCAATGGCTGGCTCTCTTGCGAATTGTGTACATATCGCCCTTAGAAGCCAGCAGAATAAGGGCGGCCTCGTGCTTTGCAATCGACATTTAATATTGAACAAGAGTGATTGCTGTGTCTACCTTTCGGCCCGAGTTCATTAGAGTCTTGGCCAACCGCGCTCGTTGGCTGACTAAAGGAATTGCTGTTGCAACACAGCCCCAGGCTTGCTGCTTTGTAAACACAGACGAAGCTCGGGATATTCCAGATAGGGATCCCAGGCGAGGACTACAAATCCCAGGCATGCGAGGCAGACGGCAATTAATTGAGAAGCATCGCTACAGCATCCTACGGCTAAGCCGGCTGCCACATGCCACTGAAGGAAAAACACTTCATCAGTATAGCTCCTGAAGAAAACTTCCGTCTCTTTCCGGGCGTTTTATGTAGGTCGAAAAGTTCGAGCCCACGAGCTTTGTCATTAAAGTACCTTACATCGGATGCCAAATCAAGGTGAGGAAGTAAAATGTTAACTCTTACTAAAAGGATCATGACCGAAAGAAAGATCATTACAATAATAAAGCATTCAGGAGTTCATTGAAGTCGGCCGTCAAACGGTTCCCAGCATTAACACATAATCATGCTAAGTAGGCCACCACAACCTACAAAGAACTGGTATTGCTACAACCGACAAGCACAACTTACACCGTGCCGCAATCGAAACACAGAAAGAGTAATTGGATGCTGCATCACTGCTTACCTCAACCGAAAAGCATCTTTCTTAAGCAGATTTCTTGCTGATACAACTCTCACTCGTACTGTGACCATTTCATTCGACACCCTACATAAAATGTAAAGAGAGTTGTAGTTCAGAGAACAAGTAATATCCAATGCACTACAGACGCTCGAGCAATAAACAGCAGTAGCAATTGCCAACTACTTCACTCACCAAAACAGTGAGTCATGCTCATAAACACACATACACATATGTGCATGCACACGGGTGCATGTACATGCACACGTATGGGCATGTGTACACAGTTTAATAGTTTACTTTGGTAGCAGGATGATGCTGTAACCTGTGAACAAATCAGACTTCAGCTACGATGCTACACGATAAGCCTGCACTTATGCTGTGGCACCGACGGCCCAGCCAAGCAACGGGTCTGTAGCGCCATTGCAACTCAACAGGCCTTCCATCCTATTGCTGAGCCCATGGCCAACTCGATCCCCAATCTTGCTGCTGCCAAGAAATCTGCTTAAATAGCAGTGCCGTATGCTTATAAACTACTTATAAACTACTATGGAACAACAAGGTTGATCGGCTGGCACTACAAGAAGCTGCACACTGAATGACGAAGACATCAAAATACTAGACTGCATTAGTCTGTTTGATGCTGCATATGCCATCGATAAATAAGACTGGTGTCTATGCATGAAAAGGACAACAAAATGCTCTGACGGACTTTTAAACAACAGCCGACGCCGTCCGAGTACAGCACCACTACATTTGCTATCTCAACAGAGCTCCACAGCAGACCGTTGGTCAGACAAGAAGTGGCCCTGTTCAATCCCAATGGCTGATGTAAGCTAACGTTCAAGGCAAGCAAAAAACACTGATGGTCATCTGGTTTCACCTTGATAGCTAGTAAATCGAGTTTGCAATAACCAAAACAACTAAACCTAGTACCTCCTGCAAACAGCATATTAGAATCCACTGTAGGCTTGCTGCTCTACCAAACCCCCACATTTGCACACCTCTGCATGTACACTATGCCACAATCCTTTACTCAGCAACTACTATATCATGTTCCCCAGCCCAGCATAGTATTCACGATCTAGTCGAGCCAGCACAGTAGATTTTCCACAGCTGCGAAAAAAATTCAGTAGGATTTACAGAAGCAATGATGCCATAAGCAGAAATGAAGCCGATCGAGCAACAATGAGCTTCAACCAGTGCTTATCTGCCAGAGAATAAAAGCTATTGCCTCCTGCAGGTATCCGTGTCCCTTCACACCGTACCTGACAGGCTATGCATACACCCTCAACCCCCTAGTATGCTCTAGCTCCAAAGTAATGAATGAAGCAAAAGAATAAACAAGGAACAATATACAGTAGCACCTTTACTAATCTTATTCGCAGGCAACCTTTCATGCAACATCAACGGCTTAAAGCTAGTTCCTTTGAACGGTTAGCTGAAAGTGAATAAACACAATGTTCCTCTAAATCACGAAATCTAAATCACGTTGGCCTCTCTTTCTTCGCCCACAACTTGCTCAGAACTTGCTTTACATAAAATTTCTGTTGGCAGGTAAGACCACAATGCATCGCGAAAGATGCATGCGCTCTCTCATCAAGGAACTACTAGCTCCGCTTTTTATCTGAGACCACAACATAAACATAGTGATAACACTCGTGACTACAGCACGCACACTAGAGAGAGCAGAGACTAGGCAATGAGAAATCGTATAGTGACCATGAGCGCGCGGGCTGTTAGACTGGCTTGTAAATGAAAGCACAAAGGATGAAAACACTGTTGAAAGAACCACTGCCTCGAACAAGTCCTCTAGGAGCACCAGGGCGATGCCTATCGATGGCCCACTAACAGCAAGGTGACCAAAAGCGCTCAGCATAGCTTCCGAATGTTTTCACGGCAATCCGCAACAGGTCGTTAGACTGGGGAAGCCGTGGGGCATATGGCACTGGTAATGCCAGACTAGAAGTCGCGGCATTACATATAACGTCAAAACTGAAGTCGTGGAACGGACTGGAATCCTGCAACAATAGTGAGCGTGAAGTCAACGGCAGTCTCAGAACTTCAGGTCTTACACTTAGATCGAATGTCGCCGGCCGAAGCAAGGTCAATATAGCCTCATGTCGCGGTCAGCCGCCTGCCGTTGGTACCAGGACACCCAGAGCGGCAAGGCGGATCTCGGGCCAGGAAGTGTCGCGATGCCTTGCGCCGACTATGTCTACGTCAGCGACCACTACCGTGACGTAGGCTATTACTGCTCCGCCTACCGCCGGGTCGGGGGGCCCTAGTCTGCCATGTCTGCTGCCTCTAGCCCAGTAGAACTCAGGAGTTCGATCAGGGGCTGGAAAGCTGATCGAGCTTCCCATGGCTTTATTTTCTAGTACTATTGTGGTTTCTGAAGGTCAGGCAAAAGCACGCGGGTCTCCAGGCGCTTTGCTCGTTAGGTACACCCAAAGCACACGCAAAGTCGAGGTAAGCCGCTCTTGATGGACCATCGTCAGTTGGTATCAAATATAATTTATCTCCATCATAGTAGAAGTCAGTAGTTCCACACGAGCGTGAAAGTTTTTTAATTAACTCATAGCTAATTATAAGTAATTTTTCGATACACGTGCTCCTTTCCAATTCATGGCCGGAATAAACAAAAAGTTTAAGTTCTTTGTGCAGTCGAAGAGAAGCAAACTTAAATGCAAGCACTGTCTACAACTCGCTGCAAGCGAAGCAATAACCAAGGGCTAATTACCTGCAAGGGATCAAGCTTAGACAAAAATGCAAAAGCGAACAGAGCCAGCATCGCGCTGAGGCAGGCATGCAAACGCCCAGAGGAAGACACTCGAGGTCACTGGTTAGTAGAACCACTACTTACAAACATGCACTGGAGGATACGCAGCTAAGCACGAAAAGCAAACTGGAAAAAAAGACAAGTTCGCAGAGGCGAAACGAAAGTTGAACGAAGCCTATGCGTATTTATCTGAGACTAAAATGATGCCAAGTCCAGGCCCGCGGTATCAGTGTCTGATCGGTATCAGATGGAGTGAGCTAGACTTTTGGTGCATACGAGTTTAAGGCTCAGTCACTAAAATTTTCAATTTAATCCGATGAAGAACGAGACGACGGGCAGCCGAGGAGCGAGCGGTTCGTGAGCGAACTGGGAGAGCAAGAAGGCCGCATAGGTAGGCCCGTGCAATCGATGGCAGTGACCTGTAGGGCAAAGTGAGAATCTTTAAGTCGACTTGATGCTCGAGAGGGAGCCGATGAAGCCCAGATTTAAGTGCGGCGAAGTGGCAGTTACGCTGTTGATGGCCCCGATGGGCTACTGTGGTTTGCATCAGTTGCTGTCGATTTAGGGCACAGCCCCGTGATTCACTAACAATGGGAATTGTAGCATTCCAGACAGATTCGTCACTAACTCGCGTCGCCTTCGCTAGTTCGCTAGTTTGGCTGCTTTGTTCGTGTCTAAGCACTGCCTGGTTTTGGCCACATTCCCCGGCTGAAAGTAGGCCAACTTGATTTATGAGGCAATGAGCTTACATTTGATAAGTCTTTTGAAAACAACACGCCAACAGTGCGGGAAGATCACCGGAGTTATCCTTGATTTGCTTAATCTTGAGCGTGAAGTTTTTCAACTCGACTGTGACCCTAGATATGCCATGGCTCTTAGGTTGGTCTTGCCGTTCAAGCTTTAGGAGAACCGATGGCCATCCAAGTGTGACTGTTATCGATGCAGTCCACGAGAGCGTGATGCGAATCGGATGCAGAATAAGGCTTGGAAGCGTCGAAGCTTACGAAAGAACCCCATAATTGCCACGTTTGCCGATGAGCTCGGTGAGAGATGAGAGTACAGCTAGTGACAAGACGAGGGCTTTAGACCAAACTCTGATGTAGCCCATAGTTTTAGGCTCCCAGCACGAGCCGCAGCCATTTACAACTACTCTCGGACATCCCACGCTGAGGTTGAACCTAACCCAATTTAGCTTGGTGCCAGCGATACCTTGGCGTGTCGAGTGGCGCTCCAAAAGGGTCAAACGGTCAATAGTGTCTAACGCAGCTGAGAGGTCTAGCAGAACTAGCAAAGAGGCCCTACAATGATCAGCATTGTTTGGAAGGTCAACGTAAACCCGAAGCAGACCAGTTTCTACCGAATATTTTGCTCTAAGCCCCGATTTAAACTTGCTAGCAAGATCTGATGAACGGATGTAGTCGCCAAGCAGGGGGTCCAACCCTAGTTCAAGTGCATTAGATAAAAATGGCAGAATGAAGGCTCTGGACGAAAGATGCTCAGGGTCTCATGATCTAGGATCTTCTTCTGAATAAGTAGCCTGACGACAGCCGTTTTCAGAGAGGCACGGACTTCACCAGTGACCAAGGACACAGCACACGTTGATCAATACCGAGGCTGCTAGGCCAGGGCCAGCCAATCTAGTTGAAAGGCGAAAATCGGCGCCGGCTGACGACTGTCTCGCAGTGATACAAAAAAATGTAGCTTGTTGCGGCGGTATTTTCTGGCAATACGGAAGCCGAAGCTCAAAACGATAGAGAGATGAAGCGCGATTACCAGTGCAAAATGAGCCCGCAGTGAGGACGTGACCTTGGAGTGAACTTGATCCGAGAATAGAAAACTGACCGTGCCTACTGGTCACTAAACCTGCATTGCCTTGCACTGTGCGGTCAAACGTACGGCGTTGGCGTCCATTAGACTTTCAATTCGTTAGAGTACTGCGGTAGTCAGGTTAATCAACCGTTCTGCCATCCATCCGATAGACCACCTGCAGAAAGGCGATCGGGCTACGAAGCATACAACATGGCGTTCTGCCAGCAGCGCTGCTGCTTGGCGGCATCTCCAGCGGAGCGTCTATTTAGGTTGTATCGGTTGACCGCGAATGCCAACCTTACCGGGGACAGCCAACGAGCCTGGGCACCACCAGTTAAACCTATTATTTTCAACGACAAATATTGCGAGGAGTAACACTAACTGGTCATAACAATAGCATTACCACGGATAAGGGCTGGGTCACCACTGTTGATTTGCTAAGAATTGTAATATCAATTTTCTGCTTGTTGCCTAACTTTATGAACAACAGTATTGTCAGCTAAGCCAACAGGTCTGACTTTAAAAACCGGCACGAGGTGCGAGTCATCCTAATCCTGTGCCAATCAGAAACAGTTTTGGGTAGACCGAAGATTTCCTATGCTGAGGCAATTGAGGACGATTCAGAAAAAAATATTACGTCACCTGTTACAATACTGTCTCCCCCTATATATATATATATATGTGCGTGTGTGTGTGTGCGCGTGCGCGTGCGTGTGTTCGCGCGTCATTCATTCACTACACACGAGCATGGGTATAATCAAGCAACCCACCTAAATGTATTCTCGTGAATTTTTGCTAGACCCACGAAATATGCAGTCGTGACCCGGAAATATGCAGTCGTGACTGAGCCATTTGTGGTATGCAAGCCTTGCTATTAGTTACTTCATTTTTGTATTACACAGTCGAATTAGCACAGTGAGTCGATTGTCGAACGGTTAAGTTTTTTTACCCTCGGCCAGACGTAGGAAAACCGGTATCGCGATATTGCACGAATCTCCTAGTATTTGCAATTCAAATTCTTCTAGCAGACCTCGAGCGCAGCCTTTTAAAACGAAGCGAAGCGTTTAGTTCCGATCTCGATTCAGCTCCTGCATTTGCGATTTTGTATATTCTTACGCAACGGCATCTATTTTATCTTGCTACCGCTTGTGGCACATTCTTTCCAGCCATCCGAGCTTCTACTTCCATGCTACTCACTACCTTAACTACCCTCTCGACTCAGCGATGCTTGTCTGTTTGTCTGTCTCTCTCTCTCTCTCTCTCTCTCTCTCTCTCTCTCTCTCTGTCTCTCTCTGTCTCTCTCTGTCTCTCTCTGTCTCTGTCTCTCTGTCTCTCTCGCGCTCTCTCGCGCGCTCTCTCTCTGTCTCTCTGTCTCTCTCTCTCTGTCTCTGTCTCTCTCTCTCTCTCTCTCTCTCTCTCTCTCTCTCTCTCTCTCTCTCTCTCTCTCTCTCTCTCTCTCTCTGTCTCTCTCTCTCTCTCGTCTCTCTCTCCTCTCTCTCTCCACACCACTCTCTCTCTCTCTCTCTCTCTCTCTCTCTCTCTCTCTCTCTCTCTCTCTCTCTCTCTCTCTCTCTCTCTCTCTCTCTCTCTCTCTCTCTCTCTCTCTCTCTCTCTCCTCTCTCTCTCTCTCTCTCCTCTCTCTCTCTCTCTCTCTCTTCTCTCTCTCCTCTCTCTCCTCTCTCTCCTCTCTCTCTTCTGTTCTCCGCAGTAGCTGTTCTTGTGGAGCTCACGGAACACGAAGACACGAGCAGGCGAAGGAGCGGCGGAGACTCCAGCCATCTCCAGTGGTACTGATGCTGGCTGACTCACCACAGATACAATAGCATCCGCGGTGGGCCACACACCTTACATCAAAGCAGCTGGCTCACACAACCTCTGCAGTCTCTCTCTCTCGCTCTCTCTCTCTCTCTCTCTCTCTCTCTCTCTCTCTCTCTCTCTCTCTCTCTCTCTCTCTCTCTCTCTCTCGCTCTCTCTCCCTATTTACGACCAAGATACTTAAGCGGCTTGCTAGAATTAGCAATGTAAGGTAACACTTGTTTAACAGGATAAGGAGCTTGCTGCGAAAGCTAAATACGCGTAGAAACTCCGTAGCCAGAGGACAGCTTCGGTTTTCCCACTGAGACCTACTCGAGATGCGAGTGCCCACGGAATGCCTCTAGCTCCCCTCAAACCGGGTGCACCAGCTCGAGGTAAACTCCGAAGTGGCTAAGCGAAGGCAAACCACTCGGCTGGCGTATGCAGTGCCTCCTCCTCAAAAATAAGCCGGCCTTTCAATAAATTTAGAGTCAACTCCGTTTATAGGAATAAGCTCGAGCCGGTAAATAGCCATTCTTATAGGAGGAGTATTCCCATATGCGGAGTGCGACTATAGCTAGAGTAAATCTGGGATGCGGAACTGCTATTTTTATAAGCGGAGTATTCCTATATCCGACATTCTAACACGCGAAGTCGACTGTAGTATTATGCAGTCTGAAGAAAGACGCCTAACCTTCTCGCCGAAGGCGCGGCGCTCTGGAAGGGCCTCCTGGAGAAATTGGTCAAAACGACCCGTCTGCGGAGAGCCTGGAGCGATGCACCCTCCGTCCGGTGGCTGATCCTCGGCGATCCCCGAATCTCGTGAGCAATCTGGAGCGGTTTAAGAGATACTGAAAGACATGCTACACAGCGGCGGATTTATTTAGCTCAGTGTAGAAAGGAAAATCGGCAAGATCTTGTTTCTAGAGAAACATTCGCGCTCGAGTCAAGCCGCGCCGTTCCATCCGTCTTCTCCGGCTGCCGATTATGTAATTTCCTGTTCAGTTACTACTGCCGCGTTGCTCGTTTCCTTCCTCAGCTTCATTTAATTGGTGACACTGCCCCTGATCGTTGTACGAGTGGGCTGCGACACTCGATGTGGTAGGCAGTCGGGACGTGCTATTGGCGATTGTTGTGACCAGGGAGTCGGGCGGAACTAGGGTGGGCGAGAGGGGCGAGGAGAGTCGTGCTCCGCCCTGCTCCGCCCTGCTCCGTGTGTAGGTGAAATAAACTGGCGGTGTTGCTCGTCGGCTAGCGTTCTCTGCTGTTCGCGACGATAACTCAAGCTACACTAGTTCTGAGTACCTTCTGACTTTCTTTAGTTGCGTGAGACAATGGCCATTGAATATCCATTTCGCTTTGGGTTTGCTAGTGAAAACTCTCGCTCATATACGTCGTCGCCGTTAGACGGAAGCCGAGGGCAGAGTTCTGTGAAAGGGCCAAGTTCTGTGAATCGATGAGCAGAGGAGGGAGGACTCTTGCTAACTCCACACACGTTCGGCGAGTGCCGAGCCGCAAGCGAAGGCTGATATGGCGATAGCTGCCTGCAAAGGACATCTGAGTTCGGTCGCGAAGTTAAGACGCGGGTGGTTTTAGTGGCCGGTTAAACATGCATGTTGGAAGAATGAGCTAGTGAAACAAGTGGGGAACGACTAGGTCATTGGATAATGATCCACAATTGATCGATCGACGATCGAAAGCATCGCAGATGATGAAAATCCGCCCCCATATGACATGTCACCAAATTCCAGGTTTTGAACCGGCCAAGTCGGAGTCCTCATCCGATTGAACATCTCTGGCAGGAATTGAGCGTAGGATTCGTGAAAAAGCTATCCTGCCGAAAGTGGTTGCATTGATTTTTGAACTTTCGAAGAGAAATGGGCAGAAAATCGGCACCCAGTAGGGCTAAATTCCTGCAGTAGCCCACTGGTAACAAGTGTTACCACTCGACGACCAGCTTCCTGCGTCCTAGTCTCACAGAAGGCCGTTCTGCATTGCTTTATGCAAGCCGCGAGATGGCTCTTCTGCCGCTATCAAAATGACTTTCAAATTATCAGCTCGTAACATGGATTAACTTTCCATTTCACGGCGCTTCCTTTTAGTCCGAACCCCACAGAAGACAGCAGAATCCCATCGAGTGGGCTTGCACTATTGCACATCGGCCTGCTAATTAAGTGGAGAGCACACACGAAAGCGAATTGCCATGTTCAGTGGTTTGAAAATTCGAGCCGAGATAACTAGTCTTTAGAGCAGCACAGCGACCAGCCAATCACTGCCAGAGATCTGCATTTGTAGCCGCACGACGAAATCAAAGTGAAATCGCTTGATATACAGCAGTGAAATAAAATCCAAGTAGAGGATGGAGGTTGGCTAAGCTTAGTCACCGAAGCCTCGTTTCTTCTTGCTACAAAACCAAACGTGACAGTGAAGCCTGCTTTGATAATTTCAAGCTTCCTCAGCTGCATCACGGAATCGTGATAATCGTGTTCAACCCAGCCTAAACTTATGAAAACTGCCTTGTCCACTGTAGTTATACTAAATGGTTATGCTAGCCGAAACAGCTTTGACTCCAAATACCGTCGTGCTGCTGTACATTTTGCATTCCTCTTGCTACTATTCTTTTGGTTTTTTATACTATACTATGCTGACCGAAACGCTAACTTTAGTACCGGGCTCCAAACACTATGCTTTGCGAAACACTAGCTGAGGCATCACGTTTGCAGAGTAACGTTGTCGACTACCTGTCGCTGGACCAAGGAGAAACCAAGCTCAGCTCTACCGAGCTCTCCACAAACTTCAAAAGCTAAGCAGATTCTCACAGGCGAAGAAATGTATTAGAATAACAGACACTGTATGTCACTTGCTTACAAAAACAACAATACAGTAACAGACTGCTTCAGGCTAAAATATTGACTAGGCAGTGAATAGCAACATCAGCCCACAATAGAAATGAAAGAATGTATACACAGAAGAGTGCCCAAAGGCAATCTTCACCAATTTCTTTTTATTTTCTTGAGACAAGCAGATGCACTGTCTTGAACACACATTACAAGCATCGACGGTGCATTGATAATGAATATACAAGGCTTCTAGTAATCAGGCACAATTACATGCGACGATGTAAGTAGTGCCAGTCTATTTTCGTACATCTAAGGTGGATTCATGATGTCGATATTATTCACGCGTCTGCCTTCAGCTGTCTGTCCGACAGAGTGATCTTCTCACCAGGCTTAAAAGCCGGCATACCGAGGTATGGACAACTTGAGCACCGGAAGGCATCACCGAGGTAGCACTAAAGAGAAAAATCAAGAAGGTTGACAGAGCATGACCATGCAACCAACCAAACAAGGACACGATTTTTCACGAGTTTAATTCACTATTTACTATAATCCCCATTAGCGCTTTTATCTTTTTCAAAATATTTATGCTCGTTGCCGTGAAAACAGAAGGCTGATGAGGAACCTGCTCTATTAACTGGTTACTCTCTGTGAGAATGCATGAGGCCACAGTAAGGCAGCTATTGCTAACAGAACAGCAGACAGAAGGTTCAAGAAAGGCGCAGACACCGCATGAACTAAGCTCAAGATCAGCTAGAGTGAAGCGATAAAAACACATGCCTGCTGACGGCCTGTTGTATTTTTATTCAGTGGCCATTTTGATAGCTACTGACACTACAGTGTCAAATACATATAAATACAAATAAATACAGTGTCTCCTGAATTGGTCTCAGCTTGTCCTTACCATTCTTTGAACGATTTGAAGTAGTTGTTGATCGGTTCCCAAATGTTGGGGACACATATGTTGATGCATCTAAACAAAACTCCGATGAACACGCCAATGTAGCCGTGGACGTGTAAGCCACTCTACCAATGCACCCTTTGGACTGCATCAAAAAGTTCCACCCTGCTACTGCTTACCAACTTACTATTTATGGGCACACCAAGTGTGAACCAAAAACTGGAAAGCTTAGCACTCAAAATCTGCTCAACCGGCATATCTTCTGTTGTATCTGCACGCAATTTAGGTGTCCAGTTCAAAAGTGACCTCGCACTAGACCAGTGGTTCTCAACCTCCCTAATGCTGCGACCCTTTAATACAGTTCCTCATGTTGTGGCGACCCCCAACGATAAAATTATTGTGTGCGAAATGTGGACATGCGTGTTTTCCGATGGTCTTAAGCGACCACTGCAAAAGGGTCGTTCGACCCCCCAAAGGGGTGGAGACCCACAGACTGAGAACCACTGCACTAGACGAATAAATCAGCTCTACTGTCAAATCTGCATACTTTCAGCTAGGTAATATTGCAAATGTTCAGGCTTGCTAAGAAAGGGATACTACATTGAAATTGGTCCATGCACCTGTGACATCCCGTCGCGACCTCTGTCACACACTGCTTGCTGGTCTACCAGCCTGTCCACTACGGCACTTAACAGTTGGCGGAAAACTCTGCAGCTAGGCTTGCCTGTCACGAACGTTGTAGTTGCCATATCAAACAACTTCTGGCCGACCTGCACTGGCTCCCAATCAAGTAGATTATTGACTTGAAGGTTCTGTGACTCACTTATAGGTCCCTTCAATTCTCTGGCTCCAGCCTACTTACTTCAATTACTCCCCCATCAGGCTAGGCATCGTACCACCTGTTTTTATGACTCCAATTGTTTAGCCATATCTCATACGAACCTCAAATCCTTAGAAGACCGTGCCTTTAATTTGTATGCTCCCAAGGCCTGGAACTCACTCCCATCTGACGTTACGACATTCTCTGACAGGACGAAATTTAGAATGAAGCTATCAACGCACCAGAGTCACACAGCATTTGGTGAGTCCTTAAGATTTTTCCTTTGAGTGTTTTTGCATGCTGACACTGAAATGTTATCACTAATATTTTCATATTGACACGGTGCATGTGACATCTAACCTTGCTATCCTTGTTGACACGTGGATGTGATTACCAACCTCTCGATCATGCTTCCTTTACAGCATACGTAGTGCCTAGAAAGAGATCAGGTTCTCTGAGGGTGCTATATACATTTATTATTATTATTATTATTATTATAACCTCCTGTAGTCATTAAAATTTGGAAGAGTCCAATCCACACCTCCAACAACCCATGAAGATGCTTATCAATTAGACCATCATGAAAACTATGATCTTCATGAAGTGAGATCAACAATATCATTGAGGCATCAAACCCAATTAAAATCCAGAGTACAACCTGATTCCATACCAACAAATTTTGTAAAAGTAAGGTTATTATCAAATTGGTCTTGATTGAATCGTAGCCTATATATTTTGGCCCAAGAAAGATTATTATCCAATTAATTTCAGTTGAACCTTAGACTCTAGTACCAAGAGCAATGTCTTCCCTGTTCCCAATGCATAAATGCTACAATAGGGTTACCAAAAAATAGAGAGCCTGCTACTACCAATGAGTAGAGTAGTAGGATTTCTCTGCAACAGATTCTCTGACTAGCTTGACCTGGCTGATACGACCGGACGACTTGATACACTGAAGCAAGAGACATATAATTTGCCACTCCACTGATAAATCTGTGTCTATTACACAAAATATATTAATTAATACACCTCATGTGTATAGCACAATAAGATAACTTAATCTCTATCCAGGTGCTTCACATATGCCGAAGAGCTTGAGCTTACGACAAAGGTCGTCAAAAGCAAGCACATTTAACCCCTGGGCCAAACCAAGACTTTTAATCAGGCTTTTTTTTTACACTAAATCTACTCCCTTCCCGGTCATGAGATTCAGCAAAAAAGGGCAGGATTGCAACTGCATTGAGCATTGCAGACCAACCGGTGTTTTTCAATAATAGCAATCACACAAATTCACCTGGAAAGATTAACCATGTCTCTCGGACTGACATATTCTTGATTACCTTAGCACCAATTCCAGATTTCTTCTTGAAACAGTCAGCTCTCGCCCAGGATAATAACTGGTCATTCACTGACATGTAGTCATGTACATTCGTCAATTGCTTACAACGTGCATGTTCTCATTTAATGCCCAGATTGATCACTGACATGTGCATTCAGAGTTGTAGCTTGCATAACAGCTTATAGTGCTAACATCTTATCTTGAGAGTCACATACCTCAATTGATATGTAAAAATCTTGCCAGTGACCTGGTGCCAACCAGGCTGTGTTTCCAGAACTCTGGCCTAGCAAGACTTCATACAGATGAAATTACCAGTCGAACCACAGATAACAAGCAAATAAATACTCTCACATTTGCCTAAAGGCTGAAACAGCTTAGCTTTTCATTACGTAGGTGAAATGCTGCAGCTGCTCATGACTACAGATAGACTAATCGGCCTTGTTCGTTGAACGGCCTTTGGCAACAGAGTGAGCTAATATCCTGAGTTCTTCGGCGCACAAAGCTAACTTTGCCGTATTGCCGAAGCTCATATTTGCGAGGTCAGGGACTACTTTCGGTGTAAACTTGTCTTAAAAATTTACTTTTTGTAAAGCATGCTCCGGTCATATGTCAATCATCAAAACTTAAGTTTGCATGTCTCACGTGTTTGTCTTTTGATAGGCACCTAAAAACAAATCATCATCTTGTATACATTTCCCTTGAAACTTGCTTCTATATCCTCATATCAATCCGAATAACTCTTTTCTACCAATCATTCACTGCTATTCACTTGCAGTATTCTCTAGTTTTAGCTATACAGATAGACTCTCTCCTCACTTTTGCTTTATTGTTAAAGATCTAGTCTGTTAGCATCGAGCGTGTTCAAAGAGGCTGCTTACAATTGCCAGCTCCAACAAAATACTCATGATGCAATGTCCAGTTAGTCTTTAAGGCCCGGTTAAGTTACTAATTAAGTACATATAAACTAAAGCGGCACACATGATGCAAATCTACTGAGAATGTTAAGCCGATAATTTATAGGCAGCCTTACAAGCACATAGAAGTGGACCCTGTCTCCGAGCTCGTGCAGCTTCAACAAGGAAAAAGAGAAAAGAAAAAGCACACAGTGGGCATTAGAACAATAGCACAATGTCACGATTCACCATTTACTCAGTTCTAGCACAGCCCCCAGGAAGTGCTTGACATGTTTTTTTGTTGTTGCTAGCTACCTACATGTTAACTTGAAGTAAAAAAAAAGCCTAGGCTAAGAACCCAATGAGCATACTGTGGATCTTATGTGGAGGGTCTTAGCCGAGGGGTAAGATACTTGCCATTTTCGATCTAGATTGTGTGTTCGAGTCCCGAAGCAGGCAATCCTTTCTTCTCCACTCAGAGCAGTGGCAATAGCCATTAAGGTTCTTCTGCAGCTACACAAATTAGGCTGTTTAATAAGCTAAACTCATTTGCAGCAATAACTTACAGCTGTTTGAAAGGTTTGACAAGAGATAATCTCAGAGAGAGTACTATTGAAAACCGAAGCTACTTCAGGAACGCTAACACATTTGGGTAATGCATATGGCCCAATGCTATCGATATGGCGCAGCCAAATGATGACTGAATATCGCCAAATGATGGCTGCCGTTATGTCAAGACCCAGAATTAGCCAACAGGTGTTGCCTGCGAGAAATGATGATTATGTACTGAGTGCTGGCACGTGAACAGGAATGTCAACGGCCAGCAAAGCTTGGCATTTTTCTCATGTACACGCAAAATACGTACGCTGCCGCAGGCTGACTTGGCAGCTGACGTCACGGATTCCGTGGCTTTTGCTTTCCTGGCCTCTTCATCAAGCTCCTCAGCAAGGCCACATGTGCAATTCTTGCACGCCTTCTTCTTTCCAGTGCTGCCAGTTCCACAATCTGTTGTCAGAAAAAAGGTTACAGCAGCAATTTTTGAGCTTACCAAAGCACCACAAGTAAGGGTACACGATGGGAGCAGGAACATATGCAGAGAATTAAGAAGCCTTCACCGTCCACGTAAATGAAAAAAATATGAGATGAACCTCTGACAGCCTCTGGTGCAGGTCTACGGAGATCTTCTTCGGTCAGCAGATCGTCGGAATTTATGAGACCGGTGCTGTCGTCCAGAGCTTCGCCGGTGCTGAGTGACCAAATCTTGGGTGTAGCAGCTTGCCCATTGGTTGCTGAACCCGGCTCTGCAACAGTAAAAGGGGCAAGTTACATGCAAAACACTAAGAAGTGAGCGCATTTTGTTAAGAATACTTACTCTTCAGTCTTAAACTCAGTGGCATGCTTGCACCCACTTCAAAAGGAGGCTTCTCGCAAATAACTTCAGTAACTCTCTTGTCAGCAGGAATGGCTGTTGTTGAGCCTTCATTCGGCAAATCGGAAGAGCACAAGGCTGCCACACTGTCAGCTGTTGTCTGTAAAAACCGGAGCGACGTTCGTTCACAACCTATCGCTGCTGAAATATTCAATGAGCAGTAACCTTTGTTGGCAGACACGGGGCAAATTAATCGGCCTTTTAAAATCAACAACCTGTCTTTCGGATCCCTCAGCCCTAGTTGTAATAAGTCAAGTCACTACCAACATATGGACCGGGTATCTCAACTTACCTGCTGTCAGTCAATCGATTGCATAAGTGTCTGGATACAATACCTGGGTATCCAGGACAAGGCCCGAAATTGCTTATACAAGACAGGGCTAACCCATTCTGCCACTATAATCTCTCTAATAAGATGGTGATACCAAAGCTTGAGCCTAAAACTCGAAAATATGCTAACCAAGCGATCTGTCACTGAACTTCTTCATCTGCTAGTAGGGTCATGTTAACATTTTACAAGCATGGGGCTCCACACAATAATGAAGTCCCATTTTTCTTTGCTACCACTGCATTTAAAGCATTCACAATACATTTAGAGCATTCACAATGCAATTTGTCCCGAAACATCAAAACACTAATAAACCCACTCTCGATTTTTCCAAGATTAAAGTGATCACCTGTACTTCTATACACATTTACTTCTATACAACAGCTATTCATCTATATATCATCAATCTGCTGAATGGGCTGATATGTAGAGTATAGTCGACCCTAATCTAGTTGCAAAATTTCCCTCTGCCCGCAAAAGTAGGAAAGATGGCACTAAGCCACACACCTCTGCAGATGCAACGAGACCTCGACATGTATCAGAATACATAGCCTCATCAACCGATGTCACTAAGCCATACACTTCTTTGCAGGTGCATAACAAACAATCGTCAGATACCAGTATCACTACCTCATCACATTAACGAGAGTTTTGAGTCTCCAAGTCTCGCGATAGACCATCGTGCTCTGCATCGAACTTTTCTAAGGTGAGATGGCTAAAACCAAACTAAGCTATTACCATGGCTGATGGGTAAGCAGAAAAATGAGTCAATAATACAAGATAGGCAGTGCATCAATTGCAGAAGCGCTAGCCCAGAAGCCCTTGGCAGACAGACTATGCCAGCAATAGTGCTGTGAACCTTCCACAGCCAAAGCCTATCAACTTCTCTCATCTGAAGCTCACGAGATAAATGTATGATCACAGATTGAATGGTGTACCACTGAATAGGTGTAGAAAAACAATCAAAGGTGAACCATACCTCGGTTATGTTGACAAATCCTGAAAGTCGCAGGTGCCGATAAAGCTTTTCAACTTGTCCTGGGGATATCAAGTTTCCAGGCTGCTTCAGCTCAAACTGTGGAGCAGCTGGTATATCCGACTCCAGAAGGACAAATTTCCCAGAAGGCCGAAGGACCTTCAGCACTTGGGAAAAGATATTGTCTATGTCTCCCGTAGTGCTCAACATGAACCCTACGACGGTGTCGACCGATGAAGTAGCGAATGAGGCTGAAACGATTGGACAACATCTTTATTGGTAACGAAGTAAAAAATGTGAAGGCATCTTACGTTCGGCAGCAACAATCACATGCTTTCAGAAGGTAGGTAACATTATGAAAGTAAAGGTGTGTCGGTCATAGTACAATTGCTGCCAAACGCAGGCTTACAACATTTTCCTGTCATTACTTGTTTAAAGCTTAAACATGACAGCATAAAAGCCATACTTAGGTTACAAATCTACTCTGATGTGGAGGGCTTATACAATCAGTTTCGGGCTTGTGTATAACAAACAGAGCCATGATGGCACACTAGGTAAGGCGGTTGCTTTTCACGACCTCGGGACCGAAGTTCGAATCCTGCAGTGGGCGATCCTTTTTTGCCATCACAAGCGGTGGTGACAGCCGTAAAGGCTGTTCTGTCGCTATACAAAAGAGGCTGTTGAATCAGTTAGTTTTACACGCAGGATATGAATCCAAGGGTGTGCACATCTCATATGCTTCTAAAGACCTAAGGTTTTGTCTTATCAAACAGCATCACCGAAAATATTCTCCCGCAGGCAATATGCTTACCACTTTTAGCTTCGCACCGACATGATTTGCTCTATAGGATAGGATAGGATAGGATAGGATAGGATAGGGCCCGGAACGCCTAGGGCTCCCTGCCAAAACTGAGAGTCACCCTATAGGGTGGCAATTTTCTTTTTATATCCAACACATCCAGGTGAAGCTTGACCGAGTTGCATGACCAAAAACTTAATCGATATAGAAAAAAAACAACGTTCAAATAGTTACGAACTGCAAATTTTGGGTTCTTAACCCGTTTCCTCGATTGTTGCTGTCGGCGTCCTGGTTCGTCCTTAATGCGAGACATAGGAGCGAAGCTGAGCGGATATAGAGAGAAAGGGTTGTAAAAGTGTTAGTACATAGGCGTTCTCTAGAGTGCACCGCTAGCTTGTCTCCGATAGGACCGTCTGCTGGGCATTCACAACCAATACTACTGCCCCAAGGTAGGAAATTACAAGCCACAAAGCAGTACATGCAGCATGAAAATGCGTTCGATACATGCTGCACGGGCGCGAAGAAGCCGGATGCACGTAGCAGAACATTTCATTCAATCGTCTCTACGTTCACGGTTCTCCATCACCACTAGGCTAAAGCGGTGTCGGTCTCTCGAAGGCGCGAAAGCAAAGCTTGCGTCGGGCGCTCACAGTTTTCCCGAACAGACCCCTTTTTTCAGCAGCGCTTTCGCGGTTCCGGCGATTACTAGCGAAAGCTCGAAGCTCACGAGGTCAACCGGCCGCAACAATCCTCCCGGGTCAACCCGGTGGTGAAAAAATTGAGAAAACTCGGTTCGACTAAAAAAATCCTTTCTATATTCGCACAATATGCGCAGGCTGACTGTAAGGAGCAGTAAGCTTAGGCGCGCGTCGGGCTTCGCGTACCTAGTGCTAAGCGTTCAGCCAGCTCTAACTGAACACTGCCTTCGCCGCCGACCAGATCTTTGAGTTTGCTGGCGACAGCTGCGACTGAGTCTGACGAAGAGTTTGGCGTCCATAACAGGAGCAGCCGTTTTCCTAAAAGGTACGAATGGTGACTGACGGACATTATCGTACACAGCGCAGGTGAAACAGCGGCTCAAATTTTCGGTATCCGGTAATCTTACGAACTGTATCCGGTTGCCCGTACCGCTGATTTATAGGTCAAGGTCAGAATTCGAATCGCCAACTGACCATGGATCCGAAATACGAATTCGACGCACCGCAGTTCGTCGACTTCAATGTATTCGAAAACACAGCGGAGGCTGATGCACTATTCGGTAACTTTTTTTTATCACGACGTACATTTTTTTCGGTGTGCGTCCACTTGCCAACAGGGTGAGCGGTGTTTCATTCGTATTCGGGTGCGACCGCTTAGAATCCTGTAGAGGCGTATATCCGCACCTGGCAGCCTATCTATACGCTATAGTTTGTTCCGAACTCGTGCTGTTTCATGCATCGGCCTAAGATTTTTTCCGGTTTTGTCGTGGGATTTACATCAGCTGTCTAGCAGCAAGATTAATTAAAAGCTAGCTTAGCCGCCTGTACCGGTCGAGTATGCGTGTATTCGCCTCCTTCCGCTCTGATAGCTGTAGCTTGGTGCTAACGCACTTTTTAGTTCTACATAACCTGGCAATCAACCTTGCCCTGCCGTTGACGCTGTTATCGGCTTACTTGACTTACGCTTGACTTACTTATCCTTACTTGACTCCTAGTACTGAAAGTCGCGTTTTATTTATGTCTGCCATGCCGATTGTCAGCCGAATTTTAAAATCTGGATGGCTTCCGTGCTTCTGCAGAAGGTTGTGCGAGTGCGACCTGCTGTAAGGGCAAGTAGTGCGTTACAATTAATATCCAGTCAATATTAGTAGTCAGGCCACAACTCAAGAAAGCAACACTAGACCTAAAGAACTAGAGCAAATACCGCCCAGTCTCCCTTCTACCGTTCCTATCAAAGACACTGGAATGAGTCGTGTCAGACCAGCTGAACTCATATATGGAAGCTTCAAACCTTGCTAGTAAGTTCCAGTCTGGTTTTAGAGCTAATCACTCCTCAGAGTCACCATTGCTTCGGGTGTACAACGACCCTACTTAGGAATGCAGACATGGGTAGAGTATCTCTGATGGTTTTGCTCGATCTTTCCGCAGCTTTTGATACTATTGATCACAAAGTCCTTCTTGAGCACCTCTCATCTCGCCTATGCATCACCGGCACTGCATTGCAACGGTTCAGGTCCTATCTCAGTGGTAGACTCCACAGAGTATTGACGTGAATGGACAAAGATCCTCTCAGGAGCCTCTGAAATATGGGGTATCTCGGGGCTCCGTGCTAGGTCCGGTTCTTTTCACGATTTATACTCTTCCTTTTGCCGATGTGATTGCCAAACACAATGTAGGCTTTCACTTCTATGCAGATGAACTTAGTTGTACTTTTGCTTTGATCCTTCCCAGCCCTCCAGCACGTCGAATTCTTTGAACACCCTTGCTGCATGTATTGATGACATCTACACATGGATGGCAGCAAATTGTCTTAATTTGAATGATGATAAAACAACTTACTGGTTATGGGCAAATCAAGTGTGATTCTGAAATTGGAAAGGCTAACGCTCAAAATCGGCTCTGCCAGCACATCTCCTGTTGAATCTGCACGAAATCTAGGTGTGATGTTCCAAAGTGACCATTGACCAGACGATCACATCAGCTCCACAGTCAAGTCTGCGTACTTTCAGCAACACAGCATTGCTAAAATTCGAGCATTTTTAGACAAGGATACCCCATCTAAGTTGGTCTATGTGTTTGTGACGATTCTGTCTTGAGTTCTTTAACTCACTGCTCTCAGCACTGCTTGCTGGTCTACTGGCCTGTGCACTCAGGTGCCTACAAGTGGTGCAAGACTCTGCAGCTTGGCTTGTCTATTATGAGCATAGCAGTTGCCACACCACACCACTTCTTGCCGACCTACACTGCTTACCAGTCAAGCAACGGATCGACTTCAAGATTTTGTCGCTCACTTTTAGGTCCCTTCATTCTTTGGCTCCAGCCGACCTATCAGATCTACTCCCCCACCAGGCTAAGCATTGCACCACCAGCTTTTCGGAATCTAACTGTTTACCTATACCTCATACAAACCTCAAATCCTTTGGAGACCACGCATTTAGTTCGTATGCTCCCAAAGCCTGGAACTCCCAACTTGTGTCACGACATCTCCTGACTTGACCACATTTAAAAAGAACTTAAAAACGCACCTATCTATGACAGCATTTATTGGGTCCCTGTGATTCGTGTTTCTGTGCTTATGCTAGTTGACACTGTGCATGCCGCCACTAACCACACTTGCATGCTGACCCTGTGCATGTCACCCCTAACCATATTGTTGTTTATTGAGCATGCTACCACTAACCATTCGATCTTGTTTCCTTTGCAGCATATGTAAAGTGCCTAGAAATAAATTGAGTTCTCTGAGGGCACTTTATCAAGTGTGTTATTATTATTATTATTATTATTATCCGTACGTGCGGCTATTTATCTATGCCAAAGTCTAACCAATATGCAGGTTTTCATATGCAATATTGCTAGCAGGTCAAATGCCATACCTGCGACTAGCCAGATGGTCCCTTGATCTCTAACTGCCTCTAGGTCATCATGGAAATTCATGTTTAAAATGGATTGTAACATTTTATGTGTTTACTGTAATTGATCTAAAGAAAAAATTTGGAGACATAAAGTTGCAATTGAACAAGGAGTTTTTGCTTAATATGATGTACGATTAAGGGCCGTGGTAGCCTAGGAGGTAAGGTGCTCCCATAGGATGACCGAGCTCGTGGGTTCGAATCCTGCGGTGGACAAGTCAATATTGCCATTTGCAAGCGGCGGTGATAGCCGTAAAGGCTCTTCTGCTGCTATACAAATGAGGCTGTTTAATAAGCTAATATTTGCTTTTTATGCACTAACATTAAGAGCAGCTGCAGATTAAAGAAAAGGAATCACAAAGGACTCCGTAAGTCAAGAGACCTGCCTCGAAATTTGGTTGATTTCCGGGCATGAGTCATCCTCAGGCTTCCATTGCAATCGCATGTGCTGCTTATATTGTATGTGCACTATATGCATGAGCATGTGCATGTGTAACTGCATGCTTATGCCTGGTGCGTGCAAGCATGTGTGCATGGCTGTGCACATGTATGTATCTCTGTCTTTAACTTCATGAAGCCACAAAGTCTATTTGGGTGTTATGCAGGAAAGTTTTCTATAGTGCACAGCAATTTCCAAGTGGCATTCGGTAGCCAACAGACTTCATAATGCAGCAAAGAGAAAGTGAGAAGCATAACTAAGTTAGGAGGGCAGTTGAATTAGTGATTAGCATGGAAGTAGCAGCTCAGGACATCTGGAAAGGATGTGCCATATTCGGCAGCACGAGAGTATATGTTGTTGCATAAGAATTGTGGAAGGGGGTGCCACAGTCTAGGACCTGCAGAGCAAAAGCTTCTATCGCTAGCAATCGTTAAGTGGAGGAATGGAACAGTTAGTTTATTGTCCATATAGGACCTGTGGGCACGAGGAGGCTGAAACTGGTGCAGCAGTTCAGCTATGTATGAAAGAGCTCAGCCGTAATCGGCCTTGTGGGTTAGTGTAAAAACTTTGCCTTGTATCCGTTGATAAACCAGAAGCCATTGAGGCTCCTTCAGCAAAGGAGGCACGTGGTCAAGTATGCACATGCCTATGAGGATACGTTTGTGTGCGCGCTTGCACGCATCTACGGCATTGCAGCCATCGGTGACCCAGATGACCACGCGTTGCTGTAATTATGCTCTACAAAGTACGTTATGAACAACAGCCGTACTACAGAGATACCAAATTATAGGTTTAGTGGGTATGTACCGGTAAGTATAGCTGCTTGCCCGCCAAGGCGTCATGGACTAGAACGATATATTACAGCCTGAGAGGGACTTGCTTCTGGGTCTTGGCCTGCGGGTCAGGTGTGTGCAATGCACGACTTCTGTCGATGGTTTGAGTCTTTTCATCGACAATTCGGTATGGCACACTGCAAATGAAATTGGTAGCTGCTACGGCTCGTCTGCTGCAACGTACAGACCGGTAAATGAGGCAGCTATTGAAGCAGCTAACGTTTACTTTTCCTTTTTACTTTACTTCTCAGACATACCATTTTAAGGGTGCAGTGGAGGGCACATTTGGAACCACAAATTGCAAGTTAAAACCTGCAGCACGGCCGTCTCAAGTTGGCCGCAGGCCTAGCCTCTTGCTTTTCACCTCAGGTGCTGCCTGCCTTGAGGAAAATCTGGCGCAAATCATGCTAATCATACTCTGCTGCAAATCAGCAAACAGTGCATGCGCACACTATCACTCACACACTTACACCCATGCCTGTGTGGTGGACATACGTCTATCGGTGTATGACCAACTGGCTGCATGGAGACAAAGTTAGCAAAGCGTGCCAAGAGATAAGTAAAGTAAAAAGTAGAGGTTAGCTAATTGAATAGCCTAATTTACAGGTATGTAGCAGCCGAGGAGCCTTTAGTAGCTATTGTTCCCATTTTCAGTGACCAATACAGAATGGCCTGCTTCAGAGATCCTAGAAGAAACTGGACACGATTCTTGAAAAAGAATAATGCTTCCTTAACTGGATTCATCCAAAGCAGACAATTTTGACAATCTCTGAGCTAATGCTTACTGAAAAGTTAACTGGATTCATGCAAAGCAGACAATTTTGACAATCTCTGAGCTAATGCATACTGAAAAGTTAACTGGATTCATGCAAAGCAGACAATTTTGACAAGCTCTGAGCTAATGCATACTGAAAAGTCTGCTCATATGCAGACCCACGGGCAAATGCCTTAACGTGAAGTTTGATCCGGGATACTGTAGTGCTCGGGTTGTTGACTGGTCAACTTCTGGTGGCTACGTGCCGGAAGGAGTTGGCAGCGATATCAATTCTGAAACCATTTTTGCTTGTGTTATTTGTTAATTTTCCTTAAGCAGACTAGCTCCTTTTGTTCCAGATATGACAACTGTCGGTGATCCTAAGCTCCAGGCGCTCGCTCGCAAAGGTCTGCGGGATGTGAGCAACACCCCCGAATGCCCTGTGATCAGCCGGCCGCCAAAGCACCCGGACGGCAGCCCTGTTGCTGCTCCATCCCCCAGAGCACCAGTCACGCGGGCTGTGGCAATGGCAGCTGCCTGTTCTTCACCCCTTTTAACTCCCGAAAAGCACAGGCGACCGAAGTCGCCCCGAGTCGCCTCGGGCACACAGGCGGCTGCGGCCACACGGTCTGGCGGCACGCCGGCGGCGGAAGCAGCGGCCGATACCTCCCGAAACGTGTCGCCGGCCGTCAGTGAGCTCCTTTGTAAGGAGGCCAGCAGCGAGCTTCAGCGGTCGTTTGCCAGAGGGATTTCCAACCAGTCGACGGCGTGCAAGAAGAGCAAGGAGGGGTTGCAGCCCTGTGGTACCGTGTCGTCGCCCAGTGCTCGCACGCTTCGACCCAGGGCGCTGCTGCTGCTGCAGCAGCAGCCTTCGACATTGGGCTTTGCCGACAGGCCGTCGGGCAGAGATGACAGCACTATCTGCGCCTCGCAGTGTACCGACGTGTCGTCCAGCAATTTGTCAGTCGACGATGCCAGCGCGTCGACGAACTCGGAGAGGCGCGGCGGCAAGCGGTCCGCATCGAGCAGCCACTCGTCGCTGCCACGCGGTAGCGCCACGGCTGGCGGCCAGCCTCAGGCCAAAATGCCGAAGCTGACCATCCCCGTGACGCCGCCCTTTGCAAAGTGAGTCGGCCGTGCGCACGGCCTCTGGCCTCTTGCCGAGATCGCATGCGAGAGCTCAGTCGCCCGACGGCGTTCAGCGCTACGCGCCCGGCTTCCTCGCGTGTCGAGCGTTTTTTGGGTTGTCTCCTTACCCACGGATCGACTGCATGATTGCAGGCAGAGGCCTCGGCGACAGGCTGCAGCCGACGTGAAGACCACCGAGCAGCTAGAGCTGGAAGAGATAGCCAACATGCGCAAAAAGCTGCAGCAGCAGCGAAAGAGAAACGCGCAAGCCACTGTCGTCATCGGCGATGGCAGCAAGTCCACTGCCGGAAGCTCGGCTGTGAAATCGGCGGGCGATGGAGGAGGAGGTCGACAGTCGTCTGTGCGTGCCCTCTTTGCCGCAGCCTGTGTGCTAGCATTGCTTCCTGCCTAGCTGCTGTGCTGCGTTGCACCGTGCGCAGGGCGCTATTTCCGTCTCGCCCATGCCTCGTGTTCGTGACTTGCGGTAGAGCGCTTCACAGCACGAGCATTCTTCGATTTCCGTGCTCTGGTGGTTTCGAGCCTTCAGGGTCCAACAGCAAGTCGTGAATTTTTCGTTTGCTCCAGGTGAAGGTCACGGTTCCTCAGCCATTCCACTTTCACGCCAGCCACCGGCAGGCTGCTGTCGTACCTGCAGCTGTACCCTTCCGCTCAACGGCTGAACTTCTTGAGCAGTTCTCGCGCAAGACTCCACAGCGCTTTCATGCCAAGCCATCCACACCAGGTGAGTATCGCAGCCCCCCCCTCCGCTGCTCGCTTTGGCCTCACATGCCTTTTTTGTTGCCATAGCTGAGCCGGTTGAGCAGGCCTGCTAGTCGTGAGGGACCACCGGGATAGTAGAAGTACTCGGTCGGCCGACCTCGTATTGGAACCGCTGATCGCCTCCAGCCATGCTAACCGAGCCGAGAGCCTGCTGGAAGGCACTTTTTTGCTGCGCTCATCATTTATTAGCAGCTATCCAGCTTTTGTCATAATTTTTGTTGTTCATGCCGGCTCCCCGTAGACAAATTCCGTGACAACGTCGCTTGTATAAAATACGGCTTTTGTTTATTGTGCAACCCTCCTCCCAATCCCCCCACCCAACAGCATTGGGTGACTGCTGCGGCCTAGCGGCCTAGTGGTATAATGGGTTGTGAAAGTCCCAATGGGAGTTTTGTGCTCGGATTTTTCACAGGATGCTTGAGACTTGCATGATAGGTGGCCCGCAGTGTCGTTGAGCGGTCGTAGCACCTATGGTTAAGGGCGGCCTCAAGAATAGTTAATTTTAATTTTTAATTGGGCCATTTTCAATGGGCTTACACTGAGTGATCTAGCTTAAAACAGCGCTAGTATTGTACTTTGACTAGCATATGCCGGAAAAAAATAACCGGGAAATTTCCATGTTGCAATGCAATTCAAGCCTGAGTGTCCACTGACCTATTGGTAAGCCACCGAACAAGGATTTCTAAAAAAGTACTTCACTGGCCTAGGAGTTTTTACAGGGTCGTTATCTTGTTGCTACCAAATGTAACGGCCCATAAGCAGGAGTATGTTGGCTTTGAAATCTAAGTTGTTTGACCAAAGATAACTTGAATAAGGAACTTTTTGAAGAGTCTTTGTTTGGTGCCGATGAAGTGGCGCAGACACTCTCTTGATTTGAACCCCATAGATCGATCGTGGAGCGATACCGATAGACAGCTGAGGCTGGGTGGATGTTCGGCCTACACTAGTAGCCGACCTTTTCAGTAAAACTTAGGCTCAGTGCAATGTAGTGCACAAGAACTGGCAATGCAGAAGCTTGTGGCATTTATTATGCTTGGCCAATTAAGGGAGGTCATGCAAAAATCATGGTGGGACGACGTCACACTGACCTGCACACAGGCCAGCAGTATGTGTTTTTTGGGCCAGCAATTATTATTTTCATATGCTTTGCATAACTGAAGTATACCTCGTATCGTAGAAAATCATCTTATTACCCAAACAAATGTATAGCCTCAGCAGCTGTGGCCTACTGCATTTTTGCGATTAAGTGTATGTGTATGTTTCGGCGAATTGCACGAGTACATCAACCAAAGCCTGTTTGCAATTGCAACAAGTTTCACATACTGAACTAGATGCTGGGTTGGGGCCTTTGTCACGAATTGAGTGAGTCCGAAGGCGTTTACACCGTGTCTTTTTCGGCTACTCAATTGAATATGCACAAATAGTTATATCACAGCTCAAAAAACTCCTCAGGGCTAGGTGCTAAGTTGTAGTGGCTGCTGGTCATAAGGTCAAACTAGTTAGTAGCTTGAGTTTTGTAGTAATTCTTAATTACGGTGTGCTTTGATTTCTAGGCTTACACCGTGTACACTGTTGATACACAGATTTCACTGTTGTCGATGCTGTTATACGATTCACGTTGTGAGGTGCCTATATCGATTGTATTGGAACATTTAAACACCGGGTTGGTAATTGCTATGCTTTGTTAGGAGAGGCTCCAGAAACACATTCGCCGGATCGACCAGGGTCACAGTGCGGAAAGCGACCGACAGTTCCCAAGACCCCGAACTTACTGACAATGAAAAGACAACGACGACCTGCTTATCACATTCCTTCAGCAGAAGAGCGCGAGCAACAAGAGCTCGAAGATATGAAAGCGTACGTACTCTACTAGTGTAACTGGGTGTATTGTCAGGCATGTCATGGCTTAGTATGCTCACCTCAAACTTCAACTCTGTATGCCCACTGTCTAATTAAAGTGAATCCTCTACCGTGGATACTTGCTGAACAGCAGCGTGCAGCAATTTGTCCTCGTTTAGAGGGAGAGTATAGTGGCAGGTGTGTGTGTACTAGTATAAGGATCGGCTGATAACTCTACATTGCTGATATTGCTGTGCTTTTTTGGATTAATTAAAAAAAATGGATTTAATATTTTTTTGAATTAATGCTTTACACGACTTGCCTTTATTTTTGTTGCAGACACCAGTTTAAAGCCCATCCAGTGGATCATAGAATATTTGAGAAGGTTATCGGCGTCAAGACTGCTGATCAAAAGGAACTGACAGAGGTTGTTGCTCCCCACTTTGCGACAGAGGATAGGCTCAAGAAACGAGCTGCTGCTGCTGCGCTGGCAGTCCCGGCTTCAGTCGATGACGAGAAGGTATGGGGATGGCGTGGACTGTGTGTGCTTCGATTTGACTGGGGCAAACAAAAGAAGCCTGTCGCAAACAGTTTTAGACTCGAAGCAATGCTGATTGTATCGATATTCCAGGAGCCAGCGACGACCTCAGCTGTCTCTACTGAATGTGCCTCAGCAAACAGTGCCCCCTCTGCAACAGCCGTCGTTCCACCGTCTCGGCACCACACGGGTCTGCCTTTCCATCCGAAGCTGAAGCACAAGCACACAGTGGTGCAGGCCTTCTCATTCGAGCATAAGGATAAAGAAATCGAGCAAAGGCGGCAGCAGCTTTTACAGCAAGCCATCGAGGAGGAAAAGAAGGTAGTGCCGTATGTGAGCAAGCGTGCGATTAAGAGTAGACCGTGATACTTTTGTGTGCCCTATTATCTATCCATCCTTGGGTCACTAAGGGCATGCATAGTGGTTTCTGATTCTCACTCGTGTCATTGTTCTGGTTCTGGCTTCTTGGCCGGGTTTAGATGTGTGACAATGGCGTAAGAGATACCGAGTATTGTGTGTTAGGGAAGCTCTGAGTTAACTCCGAAGTTGTTGTTCTCTGAGGTTATAGATAGACTGATACCTTGGTGAGAGACTGCTATAAAAGAGTAGAGCAGTTGATGTACATTAGGAGCTCACCTTAAGATGGGAGCTTCATATAAAAAGTGGCTGAAATGAAGTTAAAAATAAGCCTTTCAAGTTGAAATGCTTGTTAAGAAGGCACGTTTTGCTGCAGAGTGTTAACACTGTATGTGAGGTGGCTTTCCAACAGCTGAGAAGCCATGGGTTCTTCCAAGCTGCTACGAATGTGCAGCACGGGAGCTAGTGTGCTCATTCTTGCATTCAGCTCGTGAGACCTTCGAGAGGCCGTTAATCTATGCCCTTTTGGCCCAGCTTCCTTCCAAGGGGCTCGGTTATCGTCAAGTCGTTGTATTTGCTGGCATGTAATTGAAGCATAACCAAGCCAAACACTGTCATACCAATTGTTTATGGGTAAAAAAGGCGATAAATAGTGCATTTACGTGCAGCCGACTTGCCAGTTTTTTGTGTGGGGTCCAGCAAGGGGGCTGAAAGCCTTCTGTAAGCAGGATGACACACCATGAATGGGCAATAATATGCTACCTACTATGATGGGCTGGCTTAGAAAAGGTCGAGGTTTAAACATTCTTTTCAAAGGTGTGGCTCGTCCAATATTCCAACTACACCCACCACCGCCAGAAAAGAGAAACCTAAGATAAATAAGGCTTCCCTTGACATGACTGGCTGAGCTTCTGCACAGTAGAAAGGAATTTCTACTAGTCCCGAGTGGGAAAATAGTTGCTTCGAATGAAGGGTGTTGCACCTCATTGAAAGTTCTGCTAGTATCTAACGTGAACGTGAGTGCGCTTCTGTCAGTAAAGCGATTTGTGCAGGAGAGCTAGTTTAGGAGACTTTCGCTTTCCTGCCCTATTCGGAGGTGGTAGACCAGCTACTAAGATACGAAAAAGTGCAAAGCAAGAGAGATTTAACAAGCCATTTTGACTGGTAACGAGCAAAACAAAAACGCTTCTCTGGCTGAAACTAAATCTTACAAACTATAGTGACAAGTTGGCCATGAAAATGCAAGACTCGAAGAAATGGTTTGCTGCAGCAGAAAAGCTAAGACTGGATGTGATGACAGGGCTGTAGCTGTGCGAATCGACTGTTACGCAACGACAACTACTCTCCTACTGCCGACTATGGCTCATCCTTTTCAGCGGTCCTGAGCTGCTACTTCTATGCTACTCACTACCTCAACTGCTCTCCTGACTCTGTTATGCTTCCCTTGTTTCTCTTTGTTGCGTGAGACGAAGTCTGTTGGGTACCAAATGCGTACCGAAAGCCGCTTAGGCTATGAGTGCGCTATACAAAACTCTCCTGCTTAACACCCACGTGGTCTTTATGACTTTGTGGAGTTACAGATGGAGATACATTACTAATTAAGGCGAGAAAGTCCGTCCTTCCTTCGGTCACGCATCAAGATGGTGCACTTAAATATACTTCCATCAAACAGTGTTGTCTTCCGTGACGAAACTACTATGACTCAGAAAAACCAGTCCCCGTGACGAAACTACTATGACTCAGAAAAACCAGTCCGCAGGCAGTGAGCTGCTCATACTCTCCAGGATTGCTCATCGTAAACCGAAGCTCTCTACAAAGAAAAAGCTAAGCAGCCTGCAATTTAAAAACTTGTGAACTTACCCACCGACTTCTGAGCGGCACTGAGCCTAGATTGTCTAGATTGATGAATCGAAATTGGTAGGAAAGCTTATGCAAAGCATCATATATAAGTGAAGTCCTTCCACAATGGCCACCTTCTGGCAACAGGATGACAATCCGTAACGAACTGAATGTTCGAGTGGCAACTTTTGTCACGCTCGAGTGGCAACTTTTGTCACACTCATGCAGGGGCTCCGGTATGAATTTTATCGAAAGCACTTAGGGTACTCTGGAATTAATTGACGATCAAATTATTCACAGCATCAGCAAAGGCCGTAGGTGCAATCACGGAGTGCAACACAAGAATGGATTGTGAAAACAATGGGTTGCAACAGGAAGCCGTGGTTGCAAGGATTTGACGGAGATCTTTACAGCTTACTGGAAAGATAGAGCATATCTGAGCTATGCTGATGTGTCAGGCTATGGCATCAGGACCAGTTGAGTGTTAAGATCCCTAGGTGACTCGTCGGTAGGTTAGTACCTTTGTTACCTCCATTGCCTGATAAGCTCCAACCGTAGAGGAGCCACTGGGTCATGGGCCAAACTTATCTCCAATGTCTTTAGTTGTCCTCCACGAAAGGGATCTATTTTGTTAATCTGAATCAATCATGGCCCATATACAAGAGCTCTCACAGTGTTCGTCGAACAAAGCAGCTGTATTGTCGTGCACGTGTTGTCCTCCACCATTTCATTTAATGAAAATGAGAGAAGGCACTAGAGTGCACGTCTGACTGATCGGCTGGCCTTGGCTTTTGTCATATGGTCCAATCAGTGACTTGCACTGTACACCATCTACTGTCCGAGTACAAGTAGCCGCCAGTAGTTGCTGACCTAGGTCTCTGAAAACAGACAGAGTAGCACGGCTTAAGAATGACAGTCTGCCATGGGAGCTTGGTAGATCCTAGTGGTGACTACCAGGAAATTAAGTAGCTACCACCGGTGGCTACCAAAAAGCCTGATGGCTTACAGGCTCCCAGAGAGGTGCTACTTACTACCTGACTTGGGGGACGAGCTAATAAAATAATAAAAAATATTCATTTGTATAGTGCCCTAAGAGAACTTAATCTCTATTCAGGTGCTTCACACATGCCACGGGGCTCGAGCCTACGACTTCGGCCAGACCTGGGTCGGGTTAAGCACGTTAACCACTGGGTCAAACCAGCATGGCAAGAGGGCTTGGAAGGCCTTGCCCCCTCCCCCTGTCTACAGGTGGGTGGTGGAGCCACCTGTGGTTACTGTAAGTATTTTTGTAGTGAAATACATAAGTTTGACATGTTTAGCTCTCACTGAATGCAAGTCCCTACCAAGTAACTTGTCCTAAAAGTAGTTCAGGATCATTTTTTTGGAGAAAGCTGTGCTCTGTCTGAAAGTTGCAGGCGGTCGCTTATATTTATATTAGCACTCTGTATGTCGGTCTAACAAAATAAAGTATTGTTCCAGGCACGTGAATTTCATGCTCAGCCTCTGCCTGCAACTCCGAAGCCGTTGCCACCTCGAAAGGTGGTGTCACCCACACACGTCGAAGAGTTCAACCTGGCGATTGACATCCGAGGGGCTGCTTACCAAGCCAAACTCAAGCACCAGGTAGGAGTCCCGATTAGTGGTATATGCATAGCAACCTGCACCGGTGTGCTTCCTCTTCCCTATCTTGTGGCGACAGAAGGCTGTCGATCTGCATTCTGCCTGGCTCGTGAATGATTACGTCCTGCTCCTTTGTGCTTCCAGCTGGAGGAGGAGGAAAGGCAGCGTGAGGAACAAATTCATTCCCTCATGAGAACTAAGACTCCAGACGTCCTGTATAAAGAACCCTTTAGGCCTCACAAGTCACAGAAGCCGCTGACAGGTATTTTATGTTTACTTTTGTTAACTCCAGCTACTATACACTCTTGCCTCACTTGCTTATTTGACTCCCATTGTTTATGCCACTTTTCTTGCTCAAGTCTACCTCAAGTCTTTTAGCTGTACCTCTAGCCAATCTCAAATAGAAAATGTAATTCATTTGTATAGTGCCCTAAGAGAACTTGATCTGTATTCAGGCTCGAGCCCAAGACCTCGGTTATCAAATAAACTCACCTTGACCTCGGTCGTTAAAGGTGAGCACCTTAACCACGGAGCTCAACCAGCGACACACAATCCGTTGGAAACCTAATCTACCCATTCCTCGCATCATTTGCTCAGTCCATGCGAGTTATCCTTTATGTGCTTTTGCATGCTCACACTCATCTTTAACTCTCATCGTCAGTTAAACCGTCGTTGCAACTCTCTTATTCTAAGGATCAAATCTATTCTGTAAAGTTTGCGTCTAAAGGTCCTTTGTCCCAATTTCCTAAGTTGTCTCAATTGTTTCTCTTTTTTCAGCTTATGGAGATCACAGTGCCGCTTCATTTCTGTTGTTCCAATTGGAAATTGCCTCTAGCCTGTATACTGATAGGGAATTATGAGCTCCGTTGCCCAAACGTCCTTTGGGAAGGCAAATATTCCACTGCTTTTCTCATCTCTTAGAGCTTGATGGCTACTCTGATCTTTTAAAAAATTGGCTGGAAAGGATTCACGTTCAAAAAGGGCACCATATTTTGCCATGGACCATAATGTTAGTCAGGTGCAATTTTTAATAGTAGCAATCCCCGATGACGTTTTCTAGTAATATTTTCTTCTGCACATTTATATGGTTGGAACTACGGTCTTTAATGCAAATTGGCACATCGATCAGCTCGATGTGCTGAGTCTGAGCCAGTCCTGGTTGGAGAAGCCTCAGCTAGCATCGGCTGCATATCTTGTTTTCTGATACCAGTTTTAACTGTATGCACGTGTTTAGTATGGTGTCTCCCCTACCTACTACCATTCTTTGCATAGAGGCTACAAGCTTCAGTGTTGTTTCTCGTACCATTCTACCGAGTCTGAATTGCACTCAAAAGGTCGGCTACAATGTATTGCTAACACCCTGCTTCAAAAGTCTGTCGATATCATCTAATAAATAGAATGTTGTCAACAGGTGTTATGCTGGTGATTTCTTGTGCCCCCCCCCGAAGGCCTAAGCGGTTAGTTGTGTGCAACTGGTAGTCAACCACATTCGTCTTATACTACAAAAAATGTGAAAATCAGAGCAAACTTAGGAAAGGAGTTAAGAAAGTATGTAGCTTAGGATGTAAGTAACGTAAGAACCAGGTGAGATGCACCGAGTTTGTTATATAGGAACTAAGATCTTCGAAACGTAGATCAGTGAAGATGTGCAAGCAAAGATATCTAGCTTTAGCAAGTGCAGCATCTACGATCGTATTTGTTTCAGGACATGGGCCTGCTCTCTTATTATAGGACTCGCGTACGTCCGTGCCTTTTTTGTTTTAGAACCACAGGAAATCCGCTCAGAGCTTGATAAAAGGGTGCCTGCCTGGGAGCAGCACGATGCCGAAATGAAGCAAAGGGAGGCTGACATAGAGGCAGCCAAGCGCATCAAGCAGCAGCAAGAGGAAGCCGCGGAGAGAGCTGAGATAGCTCGCCTGCGTGCCCAGGCTGTCGTGCGACAGAACCCCATCAAGCACTTCAAGCCGCTGCAAATACTGCCCAGCGACAAGCCGGTGACGGAGCCTTGCTCACCTCGCTTTTCGGAGCGGCTCAATCGAAAGCGGCCTGCCAGCACGGACAGTGATGCTAGAACCGCCAAGACAGCGAAGAACTTTCCGTGAGCGTGACTCGCGTGCCCTGATTGTCAAGAGTGTCGTCACTTGCTTCAACTCATGGACGGATCGCTTGTTGTCTCCTCATACTTCGTGAGACTCGCTGGTTGTTCGGCTTTTGGCTCGACTCGTGCACATGTGCATATAATGGCACACAGTCCAAAACCCCTGCTTCATAGCTTGCACTGCCGGGCTGAGGCACGTGGCTGCATATGTGACTAATATGGTTTGTGACGAGGATAAACCGTGCTTACCATTGTATATGGCAGCAAAGCCGTGCACCTCAAGATGGACTGTATTTACGGAACCGTTTTTATTATTGGCATATCATCTCTCTATGGCCTATGTGCGTTAGTAAAATAGGACGATTGATTTCAGATGCCGGGTTAGGCTAGCTAAATGAATGCTCTTGCTTGTCGTAAGTCAACCGAGCGTTGCTAAACTGATCTGTCGGTGAGGAGTGCCTACACTGTGCAATGTTAGTTTGTTGACGGCCGACCTGATGCCGTGTGCATACTGCTATTGTGGGCCTTAAGGCTTATGCATTTTGAACTTGGTCTTTTTGAGGGATAGCAAGAACTGCATTAATAAATGGTGAGTGGCCGAGTGCTCAAGTGTTGTGGGTTTTGTTGTCATTCTTCTTCAGCAGTCATCGTTTGACTGTTTTGTAAAGTCACCGTGTCTTTATAGCGAAAATACTTGCTGCTTGTGCTGGTTCCGTTGTATTGAACCCTGTTATGTTTTGGGGTTACTATCTAAAGATGGAAATAGTATATGCCCGGTCTTTGCAGCTCAGGCAGCACTTTTAGGGCTCGAGATTTTGAATTGTCACTGCTTCTGTCAGTTCACCGGTTCACATTCTGGATTGTTGTTTTAATAGAGCATGTCAAGCTTTTTACTTCTACGTTAGCTGAATCATTGCTAGCCTAGTGGAAGTGCTGCATCCTTTATGTAGCATGTTCCACAGTAACGAAACAGTGACATGCTGTGACTGCTCTACTACCATTCAACTTCTCAACTACTTTCTACACTAAGAGCCACCGCTGTCCCATACAGTCAGTGCGGCAGCCGCAATGTCAGGTGGTGCTTGATTTTGTTAAAACTTTATTGTGTTACTCGTACGTATCAGGCAGATCGCAGTGTGCCTCGTGTGCTGTTTAGCTGTCATCAAACATGTCTCTATCGAGTGACCATTTGAAATCGTCAGTATCCAGCTCAGCACATTGCAATCTTGCCTAGTATTGCTTCAGCTGCCTTTGCTTTGTGAGTTGCGCCCCAAGCTCAAATAAGGGCCTACGTTGACATGACCTCCAGGCAACATGTCCTGTGTCCTCCAGCCCACATCTGCATGGCCTCCAGCCCATGTCTATGTATCTTCCAGATACGTCTGCTTGTCCTCCTGCAAAAGTTCACGTGTGGGGCACCTACTTTTAGTCTGCGCCCCAGCCTGATTGCTTGCTGGTGCCTCTTAGTGCTCCGGTATACAGAATTCACCGGCCGTTCTAAAGGCATATGAAATGACCCCGACTTTCCAGTCGACCAAGTGCATGTTGCAGAACCAATGCCAGTCGCGACGTTCACGACTGCAAGCACGCAGTAACGAGGAAGGTAGGAACAGAGCATAGTTCACCGAGGATAATGCCTCCTAAGCATTAGGAATATTATTCTTGCTAAGGACTTGTCAACAGCCTACCACTAAATTGTAAGCAATTGCTATTTCTGGAAGATGGCTACATCTGAGAAGCAAGCAGCCAGCTGCAGATTGCTACGGGAAGGACTAAGAAAGAACAGCTGTCTTTTTTGTCACCATTATGAGAGCTGAGAAAGTTTTGAACTGAACAGGCTACAGATAGATTGATCTGTATATGACATCATGCCAAACAGGTACAGATATCTGTCTGTGTATGGATATATTTAGAGATCAACCTGTGCATGTGGTCATCGAAATCTTGGAACCGAAAATCCAAATAGCCATAAACATGGTCAGATTTAATACCTGCTTGCATTTCATGGTCCCAGCGGTAAGGGGTCAATCCATAGTTTTACTGTGAAGGGGTAAAGTAGTGACCTTTAGGAGTGTGCTGGAAAGGTCAAGTCGCTCGACTATTAATTGCTATATGCCGATGGAGGCCTTCAATGGGCTGAGGGCCTACACTTGAACTTAAGGTGGGGGTACCGCCCACTATCATTTGTTGATTTGGGGTAAGGTCTACATTAAGCCTTTTGCAGCAACCGCCTCCTCGTGCCCTTAGTTATTTGGACAATAAAGTAGTTATAACTTCTTTCATTTCAATGCCGTTTATGCGTTGGACCCATTGCGCCGGAGACGGTTCCAAGCTTACGAACTGCCTTCTGCGAGCATTAAACAACGAGGTAGACTCTTCTTCTGCGGGAAATTCTGTTCTTCGTGTATTGACCACTTATTGGCTCAACCGGCCTCCAACATCACTTTTTACCTTTGCTACTTTGCTTGGTACTCTGCTTACTTATGACGCAACGCTAACGAAAAATAATGTAGGCTTTAGATACCTTATTACTAGTGTGCCCTGCCACATCCAAACAGCCTTTCTAGTCACGGGCAGAGGCTACAGTACCGGATGTGAACCGGAAGTGACAGCCCCTGTTTCTAAGTGTAGGGGTAAGGGGCTCGAACTTTTAAAAACCCAGGTAGTAGGTTCGTGTCCTCCAGCTGAAAATTCTTCATTGCCATCTGCAAGAAGGGTGATAAGGCTCTTCTCGGCTATATAAATGATGCTGCTGGATCAGCTGACTGGTTTTTTTTGAGGTTCAGCCATAGTACCAAATTCCCGGCTACGCTCTCGGACTTTAGGTTCGAATCCTGAATGAATCGCTCTCTACATTTTGGTTACTGAATTCCTACTGCAGGAAACCTTGGGACCGTTTCATAGTCAAACACGAGGGAGCTCAGGTGGGCAGGTGTAAGGACCGCCCAGCCCTGTAGCTGATTCCCCTAAAAACGGGATAACTCAATTCGTCGACCGTGCGAGTAAGCGAACCGCCTAGCATTAGTAATAGAGGAGAACGGACAATATTTCGAACTTGCTCATGCCCAATGCAGTTGTGCTTGTTGACAAGTGATAGTTTAGCTAGTGGAGCCCCTCTTGATACCTGGACTCAGCCCACCCAGGCATTCCAAAGTGGTAGTGACTTCGTAAACGAGAAACTTCACCGTGAAACACGTCCTCTTGTTTCGAATACTTTTCTTTGCACGCATTATACATAGTTAGAAAAAATGAGCCAGAAGGTCGTCTATTGTATTATTATTGTATTTATTATTATTATATATATATTATATTATTGTATTATTATATATTTAGATCGAGTGACTAACTACCACCGACTCAAGTACCAGTACGCGTAACAGAAGTCCGACAGCTATTTGTAAGTCCGAGTACCATGAGCGCTTCTCATGTCGCCTGGGCATCTGCACTGGCACTGCCCTGCAATGTTTCAGGTCCTATCTCAGTGGGACCCTACAGAGTATTGATGTGAATGGACAAAGATCCTCTGAGGAGCCTCTGAAATATGGGGTACCTTAGGGCTCCGTGCTAGGTCCGGTTCTTTTCACGGTTTATACTCTGCCTCTTGCTGATGTGATTGCCAAGCACAATCTAGGCTTTCACTTCTATGCGGATGACACTCAGTTGTACCTTTGCTTTGATCCCTCCCCGCCTTCGAGCACCTCAAATTCTCTCAACTCACTTGCTGCATGTATTGATGACATCCGCACATGGATGGCAGTAAATTTTCTAAAACTAAATGACGATAAAACTAACTTACTAGTTATGGGCAAATCAAGCGTGACTCAGAAATTGGAAAGGCTGGTGCTGGAGGGTCAAAATTGGCTCTGCCAGCATATCTCCTGTTGAATCAGCTCGAAATCTAGGTGTCATGTTTAAAAGTGACCTCTCGTTAGACGACCGCATCAGCTCCACAGTCAAGTCTGCCTACTTTCAGCCACATAAGGTTGCTAAAATTCGGGCTTGTTTAGATAAGGATACCATGTCCAAGTTGGTCCATGCATTCGTGACATCCCGTCTTGACTTTTGTAACTCACTGCTTGCTGGCCCACCGGCATGTGCAATCAGGCGATTGCAGCTGGTGCAAAACTCAGCAGCCAGTCTTGTCTGTCGTGAGCGTCGCAGTTGCCACATCGCACCACTTCTCGCTGACCTGCACTGGCTCCCAGTCAAGCAACGCATCGACTTCAAGGTTTTGTCGCTCACTTTTAGGTCACTTCATTCTATGGCTACAGCCTGTCTCTCAGATCTACTCCCCACCAGGCCAAGCATCGTACCACCCGCTTTTCGGAATCCAACAGTCTACCAATACCTCGTACAAACCTCAAATCCTTTGGAGACCGTGCATTTAGTTTATCTAATCGTCCAAATCCTCCATCAGTCCGTCCAATCCGTCCGACGCGGTGGGGATGAGGCCTCGCACGCAGAGCAGAGCGGAGTGGGCGGCCTGAGGTCGGCTCGCATCGAAGTCTCGAGGTTTCGCCATTCGGACCGTCCCAATTGCTCTCGAGCTTCGGGTGCACTTTGAGTTTCAGCTTTCTGAATGGGAAAATCCGGGCGAGTCTTTTTCGCAGACCAGCTGCTGGGATATCGTTGTGGGCGCGGTCCAGTCGCTAGCGCTCGTGCGGCGCGGTGCGCGTCAATACAGCACATCGAGCTAGCGTCTGGCGTCGCGCGTCGCCCTAAGGTAGCGCAGACTTTTGTCGAGCGGCTAGCAGACGAGTAGTCGCAGCGCACGCAGCCGACGCAGCTGCAGCGCCCGCTCGAGGCTTCCACCAGGCTCGCCTCGGGACGTCGCTCCAGCTCTTCGGGCGTCTTGGGCTACGGCGCGGCGGCGGCGCGCGCTCGGGCTGAGGCGCACAGTAGCACTCTCGAGCTGCGGCACGCTAGAGCGAAAAGCAGCTTGCCCGCGCCGCCGCCGCCGCGCGATCCCGGCTCGCAGCCAGCCGGATAGCAAACGGCGGCAATGAAATCCATAGGCGAATGGTTTGCTAGCATTAAAAGAAATGTCCCCCTTTGATGCTTGGCTCGTAAATCAGCGATTACGGGTGGCGACTTGCAGTTAGTTTCAATTATCGTTCGGCCGATGCGCTGGCCACGATGCACTTTGATCGCTGCGCATAGAGACAGATACTTGTCGTAAACGACTCGGCTGCGGCGGCGGCAGAGTGCATACCTCAGACGTAGGCGTCTCTCGCCATTGCGGA